>CM057170.1:6628901-6672425 GCA_029962745.1 Echinometra lucunter | reverse complement strand
AGAAATCGAGAAAGACGTGACGAGGGACTCCCCCTGCACATGCTGGCAGGAGTCCAAAGACCTAGCCCAGGGTGGAATATACTGTAACAAAAAATTGTTACTCATCGGTGATTTTTCCTTGATTTTTTGAAGTAGAATTTACTTTAAAAAAGGAGTTTTCCCCTTACACATTCGATATAAGTCTAACTCAAACTTTTTGTGTATTAGAATGTACTTGATATTTCAAAAGTACAATTACATCCCAAGAAAATTCAAGTGGGGGCAGTTGCCCCCAAAGAGAATTGGGGGGGGGGCAGATATCATTTTGCCCCCCCCCCAATAATTTCCCAAGCAAAAAGAGGAAAAAAAAAAAAACGGAAGAGAAAAGAAGGAAAAGGAAGAAAGGAAGTGAAATGAAAGCGTAAAACAAGAAAAAAAAAGAAAGAAAATGGGAAACTGGGAAGCGCTCGCTCGCTTCGCTCGCTCGCATTTAAGTATCTTTACCAATGCCGATGATAATTACTATTCTTAGGAAATGAAAATTAATCGGTTTGGCATCTTTGTTTTCGTCTAATGTTATACTATTCTGTCTACTCATCAGAAAGTTATATACCAAAAGATGTCACTCCCTAGAAAGGAGCGGCCAGTTGACCTAAAAAATAGATAAACTTTCAGGAGACACGACCAGGATAAAAAGAAAAAAACCCCACAAAACAAAAACATATTTTTCGTTAACTCGCATCGCTACTCTCGCTGGTAAGAAGCTAGATACAGATTAATTTCGGGCAGCAAGTAGCTTATTATAGCACGAGATTCCAAATATCAGTATATTTGGGCAGCAAGGTTGTTGACAAAGATTTTGAGACGAATCCATATAATTTTGCCGGGATCAGCCCTTTGACTTTGCTAGCTATGGTAGAAACAGAATGGATTCGGACTGCAAGCGAGGTAGCTAAAACAGTGTCATATTCGGCACACAGGTGATCGGATGTATTATTTAGATAACATACAGGCATGACAGGTATGTATCATATTCTGATGATGATGATAATAATATTACGTTCTTGTATAGCGCATATCACATTTTTATCTCATAATCATGATGACGAAATAACACTTCTATTATATGGAAAAGGGTAATATTTTTCCTCGCTCGCTGCTCTCGCGCGTTCATATTAATGGTTTTGAAAAGCAAACGAATTCGGTGAGATGAGACCGAATAGATAATGTAGATGTTTCATTGGCTCACAGCGTAATTTGCCGAAGGGTTTACTACATCTACCATGAAAAACAGTGTGTGCTTTCTCGCTCGCTTCGCTCGCTCGTAATATTAAAAAACAGATTGGTTAGGGGGAGGCAACAATGGACCAACGATGTGACAAAGTAGGTTCATATTTGGCAGCGAGGTAACCATATACATATATATTAGGTATCATTCATGCCTAGTATGATAACTAAACCCTTCTCTCATAACAACAAATTTGTTATTTGCTCGCTCGCCGTCGATCCTGGGGGGGGGGTGGTGCAGTTGCCCCCAAAGGAAATTTCGGGGGGGGGGCAAAGATATCATTTTGCCCGCCCCCCCCCCAATAATTTCCCAAGCAAAAAAAAAAAAGAAAAAAAGAAAAGAAAAAAGAAAGAGAAAGAAAGGAAAAGGAAGAAAGGAAGTGAAATGAAAGCGTAAAACAAGAAAAAAGAAAGAAAATGAGAAACTGGGAAGCGCTCGCTCGCCCGCTCTCTCGCATTTAAGTATCTTAACCAATGCCGATGATAATTACTATTCTTATGAAATGAAATTAAATCGGTGTTCACCTTGTGTTTCTATCTAATGTAATATTATTCTTCTGCTCATAGGAAGTAATATAACCAAACAATATATCATTCCTAGAAATCGAGCGGTCAGTTGACCTGAAAATGGATAAACTTTCAGGAGACACGACCAGGATAAAAAGAAAAAAAAACACAAAACAAAAACATATTTTCGTTAACTCGCTCGCTACTCTCGCTGGTAAAAGCTAGATACAAGATTAATTTCGGGCAGCAAGTAGCTTATTATAGCAGCGAGATTCCAAAATATCATTTAATTTGGGCAGCAAGGTTGTTGACAAAAGATTTTGAGACGAATCCATATAATTTTGCCGGGATCAGCCGTTGACTTTACTAGCTATGGTAGAAACGGAATGGATTCGGACTGCAAGCGAGGTAGCTAAAACAGTGTCATATTTGGCACACAGGTGATCGGATGTATTATTTAGATAACATACAGGCATGACAGGTATGTAGCATATTCTGATGATGATGATAATAATATTACGTTCTTGTATAGCGCATATCACATTTTTATCTCATAATCATGATGACGAAATAACACTTCTATTATATGGAAAAGGGTATATTTTTCCTCGCTCGCTGCTCTCGCGCGTTTCATATTAATGGTTTTGAAAAGCAAACGAATTCGGTGAGATGAGACCGAATAGATAATGTAGATGTTTCATTGGCTCACAGCGTAATTTGCCGAAGGGTTTACTACATCTACCATGAAATACAGTGTGTGCTTCCTCGCTCGCTTCGCTCGCTCGTAATATTAAAAAAACACAGAGTGGTTTAGGGGGGCAGCAACAATGGACCAACGATGTGACAAAGTAGAGTATTTTGGCAACGAGGTAACCATATACATATATATTAGGTATCATTCATGCCTGTATGATAACTAAACCTTTCTCTCATAACAAGAAATTTTTTATTTTTTGCTCGTTTGCTTCGCTCGCTTGCAAAATTTAAAACAAAAAGCAGGATGGTTCACATAGCAAGTTGCCTTATTTCCCCAATTTGAAAATGCTTCACGTTGATATAGGCCTATGTTTTATATATATACGTATGTATGTATGTATGTATATATGTGAGGGTGTGTGTGTACAAATAGTAGCCGTGGGTTCATCTCCGCTTGGTCGTCTTTGCCCCCCCCCCCCCCATCCGAAAAATGGATCGACGCCTCTGACCGTAGGAGAGTGAACACACACACAATGATTGCATTTAAAGTCAGTCATGGATACAAAATATCTCTAAACAGCATTTTGTAGAGTGATGAATTGAAGCAATTATGTTGGCTTGCTCAACTCGGATTTAGTAGACATGAAGGAAACCAACCAACCAAACAAAAGAAGAAAAACGACTACACCGAGGCCGCCCCGAGAGCTACAAGGCTGAAGAAAACCGATGGAAGTGACTTTAGGAGTATCGCAAATTACACAAAATGGTCACAAGCAATTTCCTTTATTACTAGCACTGAAAGGTACCATGTGGTCAGGAATTTTCTTGGACAACAAATCGTGACCTATTACTCGTATAGCTTTCAAATTGTATCTACGTCTGATCTGTCAATTCTCTGTATTTGCACTGGCGTTGCAAGCAGTGTGGTTTAGAGGATATTTGTTCACTTATCCGAAACTTGATTCGTTACTGAGGACATCCATGCCATCTATGCATGCCATCCCGCCCTCCAAAAAGAAACCGTAACGAACAATCAAAACTAAGCAAACAATAAAAGAAAGGAAGGCCTTCAGAACAACCTAACTATATTGATAACGGAAGGAAACTAAGAAATCATTCAGAATGATAAGGAACGGGGGGGGGGGGGGGGGGGGACTTGCAGTTAACGGTGATAATTGAATGGATTAGGAAACAATGGAAAGAGTGGAGAGAAGAATCAAGCTAAACAAGGCGATAGTTAATCTGTAATTGCATTGAGAATTGGTAGCCTTCCAGAGAATAAAGTAGGTCCGTGATAACTCCTCGAGAGAATTCAATCTTCTTTGAAGGTTATGGAGTTATTCTTCAAAAGCTCAGAACGCAGTCGGAGAGCATGGATCGGCTTAAACATAAATCGTTACTTCGTCACTGGCTTCATTGGTGTAGCTATGGGGGCAAGGGGGCACGGGCTCCCGATCAAATGGAGGAAAAAATGAAAAGGAAAGAAAAGGAGCGATGAATCTAAGAAGGAAAAGAAGAAAGAAAGAAAGGGAAAGTAAAAGGTAACATGAAAAGGAGATGTATAATTATGATCCTTGCATGAAGCACCCACCCATTTTTTGTTAGTCCTGTTCTTCCTCGATCATTTTTATCCAGGAGTCGCGGTGCCCCCATGACCCCAGCGCTCCTTCAATGGCTAGACCAACGCTAAGCCACTGCCTAAGAATCCGACTAGGAGATAGGGTCCTCCCGGCTTTTCCGGCCACAAAATGCACGGAATATCGCGTTGCCTTGGATTACTCTACATTTTCTTTAACGAAATGAATTCGATAGGGTATTATAAGTAACGAATACGCCGCACCAGTAGATTGGACAAATTAAATGCGTCGAATATCTGGGCTAAAATCTACGAAAATGAAAAGACAAACAAATAAAACCAAAACAAAAGAAGAAAAGACAAGGAAATGAAGATAATGATGCATCAACCTCCTTGCGCCCCACTCTGTCTCTGTCTCTCTGTCCCCCTCTCTCTATTTATCTCATTTTATCATTATGTATCTCATTCTTCCTCTCTCGTTATCTCTGCACCTCATTATTTGTCTTCCTATTCCATTTTCATTCTCTTCTCATTTTTATGACATAGAAAATAGTTTCATTCGCTTGAATTGAAACCTTCCAGGAAGATGCCGAACAGAACCAACCAAAACAGATACATTTTTAAACTAATGCCTATTTGGAATTTTTTCAGGGGCGCTACTCATTTATAGAAAATTATCAAAAACCTATGACTCACGTTTTGACCAGCTACACTGAATTTCATTTTTGGTCCTACTTTGACCCAAATCCCAACATGGAACTGAAGTTTCTGAAAAAAAACCCCAACCAACCTACAAATTCCACATTAAAAAAATGACATTCCGTCCGCCGAAATAGTTCCTTGTTTTAGATCTACCAAACTCATACGAAAATCAAAAAAGATAATTCTTTTACTTTTCCTCAATTTGCTTACTTTTAGGAAACCTCTTTTCATTCCTAACGATTAAGCCCCCATTCCACTATGCCGCTCTAGCTACGATTTGGCATTTTTTTAGGTCGGGGAAGATCGGGTGAAAAATGGCCGATCTGGACTCAATACTCAGGGATTTTCTCTTGGCAAGAATAACTTTCGCTTTGGAGAAAGCCATGGAAATCGTGGTAGATCGGGGCAGCAGCGGCACCACAGCGGCGCCCACTTTACCTCTCATTCAGGTGCCGTTATCAAACTGAAAAAGGCTTTACTACGCTGTGTTTACGCTGTGTTTACGCTGTAGTAACGTTCTTTCCGTTCGCTTTACGATGAGTTTTGATCGGGAAGATCGGGATAAAATTGTGAACATGTTCAAAATTTCTCGCCGATCTGAACAAATGCCCGTTCCTATCCCGATCTCACAACGCTGTTTTTAGGATGCCGCCGATTGCAAGCGATACCAAAGTGCGCTTTCCCCGATCTACCAAAATGCCAGATCGGGGTAGATCGGGAGCCGGATCGGCATAGTGGAACGGCCCCTGTAAAGCCCCCATTTCACAATGCCGCTCTAGCTACGATTTGACAATTTTTTCAGGTCGGGGAAGATCGGGTAAAAATTGACCGATCTGGACCCAACGCTCAGCGACTTTCTCTTGGTACGAATGATGTTTTGTTTTTTGCAGGCGACGGAAGTCGTGAATGATTCAGCCGATGTGGCCTTAAGGGGCCGTTCCACTATGCCGATCCAGCTCCCGATCTACCCCGATCTGGCAGATTTTGGTAGATCGGGGAAAGCGTACTGGTATCGCTTGCAATCGGCGGCATCGTAAAAACAGTGTTGTGAGATCGGGATAGGAGCGGGCATTTGTTCAGATCGGCGAGAAATTTTGAACATGTTCAAAATTTTATCCCGATCTTCCCGATCAAAACTCATTGTAAAGCGAGCGGAAAGAACGTTACTACAGCGTAAACACAGCGTAGTAAAGTCTTTCTCAGTGTGACAATGGTACCTGAATGGGACGTAAAGTGGGCGCCGCTGTGGTACCACTGCTGCCCCGATCTACCACGATTTCCCTGGCTTTCTCCAAAACGAAAATTATTCTTGCCAAGGGAAAATCGCCGAGTACTGGGTCCAGATCGGCCATTTTTCACCCGATCTTCCCCGACCTGAAAAAAATGCCAAATCGTAGCTAGAGCGGCATAGTGGAATGGGGGCTTAACGTTGTGATTAAGTTTTTATGTATCAAAGGCTGCACCATGCTTGAATAAAGAGGGGGAAAAAGATCCCCCCCCCCCCCTCTCTCCCCACACCTGCCCTTCGATATATGTTTTCAACCACATTGAGGTTTGTCCTGTTTGCATGTATTTCTTTAGAGGTTGATTTTGGACAAATTGTATGAGTTAGAAGCAAAAGTGAATAGTGTCGGTGTGTTCGATATCCACTGAGGTCGCAAGAAATTCTAATGTTTCCAATCCCTGCATGAGCGATTGAAATTTCCATAGCCTTCAAGAACCTCGGCGGAAAATGATGATATCTCGTATGAGCCAAGATCGTTCTCCTCCTAACCATCTCCTTGCTTATTTGTTCACCCTCCAGAACCTTCCTCGGCTGGTTACAAAATATTTGAACAGCGTTTGACGTAGCAACAGGTCATCTGGAGTATCAAGGTGTGTGAGAGAGATGCAAAGATATCCCTCGTCGTGATTACCCAGCGGGTAGTTTTACCCCTCCAATTTATCCGATTTATCATCTTGCTATTATATAGACAATGCATCTCGAGGTCTCCGTGATCGTCATAACAATAATCTGGACGGGAATAAGTTTCCTTTATTAACCCCCAGCATCCAGGGCGAGGGAGGACTTCCGGAAGATTCTTGCTTAGGGGAAAGAAAGGTGCAGGATTCAAGGTTTACCCAATTATTAACGTGTCTATCTAATATCTGCCTGTGTGTTTCTGCTTACTTAATGCATATCAGTTTAAGTTAATGCTCGGAAGAGGGTGGGGGTGTGTAGGTACTGGCCGTTCGTTTGACCCCCCCCCCCCCCCGCTCCCCCTTCATATTTCTGCTGGTCTTGATGGCTACCTTGCTCTTAGACCAGGGGAGCGTTTCATGAAAGGACTTGTCGGATGTTCTATCCGACAAAGTCTGTTTTATCCGACAGTTGCCATAGTAACCATGCTTCTCAGCCAATCAGAATCAAGGAAAGATGTCAGACGACAAATGTTGATGAAACGCCCCCCAGTTCATCATGTTTTGTTTCCTGGTTATACTCTTCTCCAACCACCATGACCACTGGGTTGCTTTAAAGAAGATATTGAAAAGTATGCCACTTGCATAAATTGTGTTCTTATGTAAACTCCAACGACTAGTAATGTTCTTGAACATGACGAGGAACATCAATCTTGGATCATAACAATTATACCTCAGGGTTGGCTTGTGGGCGAGAATGTCTGATCACGACAATTATCAAGGGGATTATCGAGTATGCTCTAGCAGATGATACGTGAGCAATACATGAAAACTAAAGCTAGAAAGACGAGGGTTGATTGACCAGATAAAGTCACACTAACAAACAAATCGAGACGACAAAACACAACAACGGCAACAGCAACAACAACAAACAAACCACATCAACAAACAAACACCGATCATCGCAGGGCCTAAAAGTGCATTCATTCAAATAATCATACGGTGATAATCTTGAAGAGAGATAATGCAGTTTAATAAAGATCTGCAATCGTGTTTTTGATATTGATAAGAAAAAAGGAAAGTTTGATGTATAATAGGTACATAATAAGAACGAGAGAGAATGTTATATTGTTTCCATTTCATTTACAATTTACACCAGAAAAAGGAGAAATTAGAAAGGGCCACAAAGTAAATTCCATTGATAAAAAGGGGATTCTCTTCTAACGCTTTACTCAAACATGTCAAACAATTCATCACTCAGAAGCCCTTTCCCACAGAAGCATTTGATTGGCATCTTTTGAATAAGAGGAAAGAAACCGATCTTAAAACAAAAATTATTTTCAAAATGTCTGTCTCCCTTGTATCTTAGGCGTAGACATACTATTAATCAAATCAAATTTTAAAAATATGCTTAAATATGAACTGTAGTTCGAAGGATTATAACAAAAATAATATTCCGTTTGAACAGTGCATATCACATCAGTCAATATATTGTTTCAATGATTTCCCCTTGGTATTTTGTTCAATCAAAGTTCCGCTATTTTCAATTTAGTGATTAAAGTTAATGTGAGGTATTGCATGGGATTTTACTTGGCAGTCTTTGAGGAAATGTTTAATACCCATGTGGGTTGTTGCCCTATAACGAAACGGAACTCCAGACATTATGGGAATTAATGTTTTTGTTTGCTCGTTTCTCGTTTGGGCAATTCGACAAGCTGGTCCAAAATAGCGGAACGTGACTAACCAACTTCTGAAGTTTTGATGCCGCATTAACCACTCTAATATATACATGTATGTGCAGTGTTGTGAATAAAACCCATTTACCTTTAAACACCTGTAGTCAGAGAACATGAGATTACGAGGGAACTCAATATCTCTCAAAATGTTTTTATTTGATTTGATTTATTTATTCTCCACTCATGGGTTGGATAGCCCTTGTCAGCTAAAAGCTGTTTTTCAAAAGGATCCAAACATGTAACGTGAGTAACCATGGAATTGCCTTTTCCTTTTTTATTTTTTTATTTTTTTTAAAGAGTATTCAGCAAACTGTATTTCTTTCAGAGGAAATAGATTTTAAAGGGCACCAATACCCTGGGGAAAAATTAATTTTAATGAAAAGAGAGGATAGAAAGAGGCAATTAAAATAAAAGTTCCGTCAAAATCGGTTACGAAATGAGGAAATTATGAACGTTTGAAAAGTCTCGATTTACTTTCTATGGCGATCCTCAAACTGGCAAGGTTGCTTCAAAACAATGCAAAATGGCAGGTTTTTGTGTTTCTCCATTATCTCTCAAGATGCTGCTTGTCTCTTTATTGTGAACTCAACATGTTGTGTCAAATACATTTTCCCATATATCTTGAGCTAAGGAGAAGACAAGCACACCTTGAGAGATAATGGAGAAAATGTGAAATTTTGTGTACAAAACATATTAAAGTTGTCCACAAAAACCTGCCATTTTGAAGCAACATTGCCAATTTGAAGATAGCCATAGAAAGTAAATCGAGACTTTTCAAACTTTCATAACTTCCTCATTTTGTAACCGATTTTGAGGGAACTTTCAAAAATTCCTTCTCTCTATCCTCTCTTTTCATTAAAATTGATTTTTTTTTCCCAAGGGCTTTGGTTCCCTCTAAGGCACTGTATCCTAAACACATTACTGAACATAATTTTTTATAGAGGAATGTTTATCCATGAAAGCAATCCTACCAGAAGTGCTATAAGAAAGACAGTACGAGAGAGAGAGAGAGAGAGAGAGAGAGTCAATAGGCAGGTGGAGATGAGGAGAAACAAATCAATAAAAATAGAGAGTATAGGTAAGAGACGGCAAGAATGCAATAAAATAATGAACAGATAGGTTACAACAACAACAACAGCAACAACAATAATAACAACAAACCTTTTTGCCATAACCTAAGTAAATAGAATTATAAAAGCGTGCCCCTTTCACTTTCAAACTTTTCCAAAAGGGCATCTTCGAACTGTGTTGTTTCACCTTGATATTTTTCCTCTTCAGAGATTTTTTGTACATCAGCATGGGAAGAAAGTTGAAAATGGTGCCCTTTAACAAAATCCGGTGTTCGTCCCTGTTTCTCGACCTCCTTATGGGTAAACAGAATTCTATCAATATTGAAGGACATCGTTACAAAAATAAATGTTGCATGTGATAGGTTACCCCTGTTCAGAGACCAATCACGCTTACACACCGTGAAAAATGATCGATCACCTTCTACAAACCTATAGCGTGAACGATACGTAATTGTGACCCAGTCACACAACGCGTCCGACAACATATGGACAGGGCCTAATATCACATCTTGAAAGGTACAGATTAGTGTCAGATATCGGTCGCTTAAAGGCATTGGCTAACTTTGTGAGCAGCCGATGTAAAAAAAAAAAAAAAAAAAATCTCAAACTAAGATGAAACATGTGTATGAGTACTTCTATTTGTACTAAAAAAATCCCTGAAACCAACCATAATTTGGAATGAAAAACAGTAAGACGCAAACCGCTATTTCATTACTTTTGCTAAGAGGACCGTTTTGCTCGAGTTAAAAAAAAAACCCCGTCATCTGCCTCCCTCCGCGGCGCGTGATACGCCAATACGCACAGTACGGTCCGGAGAGCCATGTGCGCATGCGCACTCCTTACGTCAAGTCTGAGCAACTGACCGCTATATATTTTTCAAACATTGGTTCACATTTCTAATATTTGAAAGTACTTCTTGTGGATATTATACTTTGAAACTTTCAGACTGGTGTTTTTTACGCTATAACCCTTATGTTTATCCCATTTTCAAGTAGCAAAATGAGTTTTAAAAAAAAAATTATAACAATGTTAACCAATGCCTTTAAGAGTTGGTCTGGAGATGTGACTGCAGAAAAAAAAACCAGAAGTTTGACGACACTCTTGGATGATTTTATATATATTTTTTCATTTATTTCGAGATGAATCTTTAAAGAGAGAGAGAGAGAGACAGAGAGAGAGATTCTTTTATTAGATAGGCACCGAACCCCCCCCCCCCCCCCACCCCCCGATATTGCGTCATTTTCAGTATCCTAGACCCATCCCTGTTTTAGGTCCTCTTGGATGATCAAATCTTTATATTTCAGTTACACAACCAAAGTGTGCATGTGATGACTTACAATGAATAATCGTAGACCCATAGATCCATCACGCTTATCCACCGTGAAAAATTTGCACCTTGCTTTACCTTCCTACGTAAACAATACTCCATTATACCGGTGACCGAGTCACACCAGAAGGGACCGATACCAAATCGACGGATGGACAGAGCGTAACATTTCATTATCGCGGTTGGTTCGAAGTCGACTTGGCAGTTCAGTGTGACTGCGTTTGAAAATGTGTGATGCTACCTAAAAATATGTGTGACTGCGCTACCAGCAACCAATGGGATGAGCGAACGTTGGCCTGGATAAGTTCGACAAGGAGTTGTGATTGTATCTTGATGATGTCAATGAGCAGATAATATCTTTGAATTGTATTCCAAACGAGCCATTGCTTTAGTATAATAATATCTCTGCGTTTGAAGTATACGTCGGTATATATCATGGTAGGAGTTATTGTAGGTTGCAGGTGTGTGGTGTAATAAGGATGTCAAAATGTTACCAAGGCGCAAAGCAAAACACATTAGTTGTGAATCAGCAGTTCAACGTATTACGTATTCCCCCCCCCCCCCCCCCGATCTCCTTTTTAATGTTTCAAAACCTAGATTCCAAAATGTTTTACTTGTCATGCTGGTAGAGACAAATAAATGTTGTTTGGACTATAGCAGGGTTTTTTTTTTTCAAAATAAACTAAGTTGATACAGTTATGATAGAATTAAGAGGATAGAGCCAAAATTGAAAATAAATGAGAATGTAACCCCCACAGTAGTTACCAATTCATATTTGGACAAACATGGTTGGCATGATTCAAATCTATTTGTTGAAACTGTGAGAATGTCTTATTGCTGTTATTGATATGACAAAATGTGCAAGCTGGTGAGTTAAAAGTGCACTGACATTGATTTTGTATTCCAAAATTGGAATCGATAAAAATGTAGCATGTTTAGGTAAGCAAATGAATATCTGTTTTGAAATCAAGGTATCAACCTTTCTCTCACAACAACAATAATGCAAAAGGCTGCAATATATAGATTTTGAAAATGCAGTACGAACTGATAGTCTATTTTATTCAGAATCAACGACACATTACAGTCCAATCTTGTTTTGCTGTATCAAATAAAGCAGAAAATTTCTGTCTTTCAGTACACTAAACACTAAAGAAGGAGTGACAATCACTTTTTAATTATCTATGGGGATCACTTCGTTAGGGAAGTGAATTCACTCCATAATGAGTTGAATGCACTATTTTAGCATGGATTTCAACTCCAAATCAAATTGATTCCTATTGTGTTTATGATTCCTCAAAGCGAGAATTTCCACTCCAGTACATTTACAATAACTGGACACTCGTATAGTCTTTGAATTCTTAGGGTTCCAAATCAACTCTTATATTCCCCTTCATTCTTACAATTTTAACACCGTCAGCGTATTACTGTTATCTGTTGTTTATGAGGGGGGGGGGGGGTTGTAGGAGGGGGAAGTGTTGGTTTGAATTTTTTAAATTGAAAGAAACTTTTGAAAAAATATTTCTCTCCAGTCTACATGGTCTATCTATCTATCTATATATATATATATATATATATATACATATCTGTATGACTGTCCTTCTATCTATCTATTTATCTCCCCAGTTCTCGCATAAACGCTTGGCAATAAAAACAAAACAAAAGCAAAACAAAACAAAAAAAAAAGCTGTGCAGATATTTTTTAGACTACCCCTCCTCCCCCCCCCCCGGACAAAATTCAAAGCCGTGTTTTTCTAAAGGAAGGAGATGGGTGCATTCATCAGTCTAGCCTAAAATGACTACTCCAAACCCTCCAAGAAATTCAAGGGAGGGATTCCCTCCGCCAATGTTTATGACCAGCCGTCTTAGAGTCTTATTAATGAATCTTTGCAAAAGATAACAACGAACGAGGGGGGGGGGGAAGAGCGTTCTAGTGAGATGTTTGCAGCACTCGTCACTCCTGAAATTTTTAAAATCAGTAATATTCGACAGCCGGCAAGAGTAATTCGAACCGCAGCTGTATTATTTTTTTTTATATAACTTATAGTTTATTCTCATAAAACTACAAATTTCTACCATAACAAAACATCAAATACAGTCCTCAATCCCAGATTTCGAAACTGAAAGATTGATAACACCCGCGTAGCTAGGATTTCATTTTTTTTTGGGGGGGGGGGGGGGTTGGGAGGAGGGTGCATGAGATCCCTGCTCCCTCCCTGCGAAAGCTTCGACCATGTTCTTTGTCTGCTCCTTCACTTCCTATGTTCTCTCACCTTTTCTCTTCTCTGTCATTTTTTTTCTTTGGCGTTTTTTTTAGGGGGGACAGCCTCACCGCCCCTGGCTACGCGCCTGGTTCATAATTTTATGAGGCAATTGACGTCAGTGTGTTTGGGCAATCTTCTGGATTTGAATATCATGTCCTTATTGAAGGTTCTTGCATGACTCATAACTCGTCATACATCCATGAATTTATTCATTTGCCCTTTCTAAGAACGAAAATATGTCACTTTCTTCAAAATGTCCCACTGTATATAATTATATACGCGTCTTCCCTTTCATACAAACGAACTACGTCACGCAACATTTGCCGGCATATCACTTTTCAAGTGTGCAGATGGAGAAACTTAAGTAAATTTTTTAATGGGTGATAGCATCCTTGTCTGCCTCGCTTTGAAATTGGATGGATCGTATGAGTTATGAATAATTCAAAGCTTTGTTATTCGAAAAAAAAAGAGAGAGAGCTCGCAAGGAAGACTTCTACGTGGATTCATGTCTAGTCTCGATCCTCCCATTGGGAGAAGAGAGGTTTGCGCTGAGAGATGAGGTCCTTCGATGAGTCATATTTTATTGCATAAAACTCGAAGGAAATATTGCAGTGTCCCCAAAATGTGTGGATAAAACAGGATGAACACCGTGTGAAGACAAGCATTAGGTTATCACAGCGTGAAGATGGATAGAGACAGGGACAGAGAAAGAGAGAGAGAGAGAGAGAGAGAGAGAGAGAAGCCATAAAATCGCGTTTTGACTCCAGATAGCAGTACAAATTTTCTGTTTTATCATGGTTATAGTGGGGAAAATTCCAATACCCCTCCCCCCTACACAGAGAAGACGTCGTTTAAAAATGCAAGCAGTTGTTTACAGTATGAACTGAACAACCCGTTGTACAGTTCATATTGTAAACAATTTGTTTAAACACTTAACAGGTTGTATAATTTCTAAACAACCTTTTAAACAACGTTTTTACTGTGTATGTTTATCTCTCTCCCTCCCTCCCCCTCTTTCTCTCTCTCTCTCCCCCCCCCCCCCCCCCTCTCTATGTCAATCTTCCCCTCTCTCTATCTCTCTCTTTTGCATTCAGTCATAGGATCTTTTGCTGCCAACCATCTGCCAGGCACACCATTTATCGAATTCTAAGAATCCGGAGATTAGGAAGTTTTCAGTAATTAAAAAGGGTTAAGAAGACAGCATGCATTTGTTTCGAGCATGTGATTATGTTACCCCACACTTCCGACGTTAAAATGTGCTTCGACTCATCATGTACACGTGTAGACATCGAATCTTCGCTGTACATGGAGTCCTTTAATCTCATGTATACGATTATCACGTGTTCAATGATGTTGGAAATTAACCTGAAAGAAAATTAGACGTGAAGTGAATTTGAACAATAACGAACTCTTCAATCCGTATTAATTGGCGAGTATATAGTCAACCATGCAACTGAATAGGAGACAAGCCGGAAGGTTGATGTTTCTGTTGACATCAGTGAGTGAATGTTAAAAGTCTGTAGATGTGCAGATAACGAATTCAAAAATATGCACGTTGTCCGATTTCATTTGGTCTGAACTTGAAGAAAAAAAAAACAGTACCATGAAAACTTGTTAATTATTGTTGTTGAGAGGAATTATTGTAGAGGAATCTACAAACGCTGGTTACTATGAGCAAGAGGAAAGGAGAAGGAGCGACGGGGGGGGGGGGGGGGGGGTGGGAGTGGCATTGCTTCTATGAAAGTATAGACAAATCCGTATCAAGTGAAAAATTAACATTCTGACAGAAGAGGAAATGTGGGGTATTGGGAAGAAAACGGCGATAGTATTCCCTCCCGCACCCTTTCGTATAGGTGCACCTTGTCAATTCGAATTTTATTCACTGGTAAAAAACTGTGCCCCCTGATCCTCCCCCCCCCCCCTTGGCCTATATCCAAATTGAGAAGAAAAAAGAAGGAAACAACGCACAACAAAAATAAAGAAAAGTCAGAAAAAAAGTAAATCTAGTTTCTATCACCAGCGAATATATAAAATCCAGTTGGCACACTCTGAGTATACATGCACCCAAACGTACCTTTTTAAATTTTCGACGTCACCTGGAAAGAAAAGTGTGATTACCATTCATTAGTATGTTGTTGTTTTCTTTTCTGACAAAAATAAAAGATGGAATAATCTTTCAGTTCCCAGTGAGACTCCCCCGACCTCTTTCACAACCCTAGATTCACGCTACATTTCTTATGCAACCAGGCATCCTGTTGATATCGATCTCACTGTAAAAAATGAGAATTCAAATATCAAGATTAAATCTAAATAACAAGAAGTATAATAATTTGATGTATATCGACTGAAAGAAAAAAATACATTTGTTATGTATGGATTTGAGGTCAAGGGAAACAAAACCAGGTGTTTAAAATGACTTCGCAATTTTACAAAGGTTCTCTAGGCAGAGAAATAAAGCTCTGTATTTATACATTTGTAAAAGGCTTCCAGTCATATCAGTAGGCAGCCACGCAGATAGCGGGTGTATAATGGTTGCTGTTTAAAGCAAAAGTGGAATATTAGAAAATGTAAGTTTTTTTTCTTGGTTATGACTACGCGAATTTATGACTAGTAGTCTTATAAACATAGCTTTAGCACTCTTTTTCTTTCAAAGTGTAAATAGCTGTCATTGTGAAATAATGACCAAAGAGAGATGTGGTTTATATTGCTGGCACCATTGTGATGCACGGTTTACATTTAGGGTAGCTTGCAATTATCGCGGTTTTGATGGAAAAAGTGTCTAGTTGTTAAAGCTGAAATACGTTATGAGCTGCAAATAGTTTTCTGCCCATTATATAAATGAATCCGGATATTTTACAAGCGAAAGCACAAATTGTGTTAATACGTACTTCATTAAGTCTCTTAACCAGTAGGAAAAACGATATAATATAATCCTTCTTTTCCCCAATCAATAAATTCAATATCTACCTTTCTTTGAGCGTGTTGCGTGCACACTGACGGGGATAAATCGTCATTCACTGTTTCGCTCTCCGTTAATTTTCATCAACGAGCGCAGCGAAAACGACTTATGATGTTTGAAAAAAATGCCATAACCTCTCAGCTTCTTCAAACCAGGCAGTGGGATTATTGCCAAGCGTTTTCTATAAAAGTGGATTTACGCAATGCATATCAAATTGCTATTCAAGAAAACGAAGAATGAAGTTACACGTGATGATAAAGCACGTGTCATCAATGACTTATTCAACATGATTGTGTGTCACAATCAGGTATAATTTTTTGTTATATAAAATAAGTAACAAATGAAGAGGCGTCATGTGCGAAGGATGAATTACATAACATGATTCGTCCTCCCTTTGACTTGAATATTCTTTCATAGAGAAAATGTAATTCCTACATTTGCATCATCTGTATCCCCATCTCTCTCTTTCTTCTCTCTGTTCCTTTCTCTGTCTCTTTATTTTCATATCATTCCGCCCATATCTTATTCTCTTTCTGTATCAGTCTTAATAACTATATATTCCCATCTCTCTGTGTATCACTCCCTGTATCCTTCTCCCTCTCTCTCCCTTTCTATGTCTCTCCATTTTCATCTCATTCCGCCTATATCTTATTCTCTCCCTCTGTCTCAGTCTTAATAACCATATATTCCCATCTCTCTGTGTATCACTCCCTGTATCTCTCTCTCTCTCTCCCTTTCTCTGTCTCTCCATTTTCATCTCATTCCGCCTATATCTTCCTCTATCTCAGTCTTAATAACTATTCCCTTCTCTCGTTCTATACATGTATCACTTAATCTCTCTCTCTCTCTCTCTCTCTCTCTCTTTCTTTATGTTATTCTGAGATGCCAGCACTAGCTACAACGTGCTTTCAGAATCTTCGCAATACACAATCTTCCTTAAGTATTGGCTGCATTATTTAAGTCCCTTTTTAATAGGTAATACTGTACTTTAAATGGGAAAAGTAATGGGAAAAGTTTTTAAGGGGGGGGGGGCAAATATTGTGACAAAATAGTACCCATGATTACTTATCTACACTGTTAGAACAGTGGTTTAAAAATCATGAGGTTGTTTAAAATATAAACCTACCAAAACTTTTTTGAAGAATATCCTCATATGTTTTACATACAATTTTTTAAAATAACAGTTAGTAGGTTCACATCTTAACAACCTAATGATCTTTAAACAACCGTTCTAACAGTTTATTGACAGGTAGCTGATCGTTTATGTTATTCTGTCTGGCAAGCACGTATAACAGAAAAAAAAAACAATTCTAGGTCCCTTCATGATGGTGGAAAAGTGTGAAGAGAGTGAGGACAACTCTTATTGACATTTGAACTGTCCAGCTAGTGCTGCTTTGCCCCTAAATCCGCCAGTGATACAATAATGTTGAATGAAATAATGGGCTAGAGAGTTGATAATCAATGTACAATCTTAGTTTGTTCATTGTCCCAAAATTGCAGGTCCAATTTGTGATTTCACAATAGTTTGCAAAAACGTGGTCTAAAAAGGCCTCCTGACAAATAACAGACAACCATTTTCCAAATACAGTAAGTTATTTTTTTTGTCTGTTTATGGTACCTTTATGCAACTTATAACACATGTAAAACACGTTGCATTCTTCGTGATTTTAGGTGGAGATTGTTTCGATCAGAAATAATTTTCAGGCAATTGACGTCTTAAACCTACCGTTATCTTGTTAAATCCATCTTTGCACACGCTCATACCTAAAAATAACGTCCAATATGAATTAAAATAATATACCATTAGGTTAGAATAATAATCCCTGTATAGTCAGCTACGTTTCTGTGATTATTCAATTTGGACAGCTAACAGTTATGAAAGAAAGTGCTATTACTTCAGCTGAAATCTGAAGCCCCCCCCCCCCCCATTGTTAGTTAAGATATAAGACGGATAGAATTTGGAAGAAAATTTGGCAAGTCTTACCGTCAGATTTTTTTTCACTAAAAATAGAGGCTGCCATTTTCAATTAGTAAACTGCATATTTATAATTTACATAGTAAAAATCTAAGTGAACTGACCATCGGTAGATCCAAACAAAGCAAAGACTCTTCATTAGATAAATGCAAAACAAAGTAATAGTTCTGACTGCGAGAGAGACAGAGACAGAGACGGACAGAATGAGAGAGAGAGAGAGAAAGAGATAGAGAGAGAGAGAGACAGACAGATAGACAGAGACAGAGTGAGAGAGAGACAGAGAGAGATAAAGAAATGGCAGAAAAAAGAAATGGTATGAAGTAAAATAAGTATGAAAGAAAGGGGTTGGGCATGAAAGAAGAACAAGAAAACAAAAAAAAAAAAACGGCTTGGGCATTATGGAAAGATTATGCACGCAGATACTGATTGAAATAAAGATAAAGTTTTCATTAAAACAAAATGCAGGGATGAACAAAATGAAGGACAATGGCGTAAACAAATTTGCGTAACATTACAATGCGTTGTAATATTAGGGGGGATCAGTGAGAAAAATATGAATGTAAGTGAAGGTCATGGAATACTTGAATTTCTTTAGGTTTACACCCTCATCAGTGACGTCTATAACCGGCCAGCTTGATATTTTCCTTGCTGATGAATATTGTGTGATGACTTCCCTTCCTTTGGCAAATTGTTGAGCCACCTTTCCAAATTGTACTGCTCCGTCGAACCATAATGCTTCCAAATTTTGGTCTAGCACCCCCACCCATCCTTCAAATGCTCTCGCTCGTTTCCTCTCCATTAAGGGTTGTTATGGTCCTCGTTTTCTGACATTTGTCTTGCATAATCTCCTCTTAGAATCTTCATGATCTTATACAGCTTGACAATCCAGAGGGTCCGTTTATTTCCACCTCCTGTATACGAAAGAGCCATCGGAAATGCTAGATACGACCGGGGGCCATCCCCGTGTTGGATTTCACGGCCTCAAGAAGGGCTTTTTGGAGGGCTGTATGTACAGAAGAATAAATCTTTTCTAAGCTGGAACATTCCCATTCCCCAGCATACATGAAAACAACAACCCCCCAAAAAACTTACTTAATTCTGCGTTTGGCATGGTGCTTCTGTCACGGTAAGCCATTTCCACGTCCAGGGCAACGTGGATGCAAGCTAGTTTGGTTAACAATTCGGACGTGACGCCACCCATCGGGTTGAAACATGACACTGTGTGAACATGACTTAACATTTCAGTGAAGGATACGAATACTGAACTGAACCTCCTTTTCGGGGAGTTTATTAAACTCGACTTACATGACATCCTCATATCGATTTTCATACTTTCCAAGAGAGGTCTCTTCAATTGCCTCAAGTCCATCTGTATTAAATGCTAAGAAAGCAGAGATAAGAGGATTACAAAAGTGAAAAACACAACTTGGACTGAAAGATTTCGCAAAGTTTCTCTCTGTAAAAGAAATACTAGCTATGTGATGTCAGCATTCTTTGTTTTACAGATAGTTACCAAGGTTTTCTGATACTAAGTATGAAAAGAGTCGGATTGCATAATTTTGAACAAGGGCATATATCTCTGCTTGAGTCAACCCCGATACATGCCTGTTAACATTTTAAAAATTAAGAAACCTTTGTAAAAGGAGAAAAAAAGAATGCAAAACATCTCATTGGAATGTCGGGGTTTTTTTGGAGACATTTTGGGGTTAGTGTAAGACTTATGGGGTGTTGCAAGAAGGTTGCGATCAATTGCAAATAATTGCTAATTTTGAAACAACCGTTCTGATTGGCTCAGAGTCTGCCCTTTTAAGAAGACATGCATGCAACAATGATTTTGATTGGCCAGTGACAATCAGTTGCAACTTGCAATCGATTGCAACTTTCTTGCAACACCACATTAGAGATTTCGATAATGAAGAACAAAATACAATAAGGCGTAAAATGTTCATCTCTATAGAGATGCTTAAAGTGATTACACAATGGTAAAATTTTTTGTATGATATATGATCGAGAATAAAATTCTAAGAAGAATAATATTTAGAAATTTGATGATTTTCAATCGAAATCAATGCATTTTGGCTAATTTTCTCATAAAAAGTCAAGAGTTGACCAAAAAAATTGAGTATGAGGTATGACGTAAAAGTGGGTACCCAGCTTCGCGCTAGACTGTACAATATGTATTATACCTTGCGCGCATTTTGCTAGAATTGCGCGACAAGGTACCCACTTTGACGTCAAAATGACGTCAAAGTGGGTACCCAGTTGAAACTGGGTGACAGCTGAGGGGTCAAAATATCCTAAAATCTTACCACATTTGGGGGTTTCCTTGGCAACACGACTTTTAAAAAAACTTTAGGCAGATGATTTTCTGCTAATAAAATCATGCTCTTTTAAATGAACTAACATTGTTTCAACATTGGGTACCCCCTTTAAGGCGCATACAAAGTAAGTTCAATTAAATACCCCAAAAGAAAATAATCAAAATTAATAAGATTAAAGAAATAGAAGGTACATCAAGTTAAGAACAAGGAAATTTAACCATGTTAGGTGATATTTAAACCCCGTTTTGAAGGTGAAGGGTCTTAGCTGTTTGAAGAGAAAAGGGTAATTATTCCACAAAAAAGAGCTGCTGATGCTCTATCTCCCCAATAATTTGATCCAGTTTGCTCGGCTGCTTTGTAGCTTTTGTTACAGCGCCATCCCTAACAGCAGAAAAGGCGAAGATGTAAGGCGGCGGGAGATGGAAAGTGAGAGAGACAGAGAGACAGAGAGAGACAGACAGACAGAGAGGGAAAGAACGAGAGAAAGAAAAAAGTACATCGGAGAGCGCCACATCGGCTTCACATACCAATAACTAAAACAGCCGATTCCTGGCAATTTACGTTCCTGGCCTTTTAACTTTTTTATATTATCATTTCTCTTTAGTCTGTCGTTGGTGTTGTTTCGGTCTCGTTTGTCTGACTAAGGTGTGAGCATCAGTCCTTTTTAGATTTTTTTTTTTTTTTTTTTTTTTTGGGGGGGGGGGGGGGGTTGGTTTACATACACAAACAAATTGCCGAGAAGCAACCAAAAAAAAAAAAGAAGAAAAAGAAAAGAGCCTTCGGCTTAAAATGGGGGAGGGGGAGGGGACATACCACAACATTTGCTGACAATTTTATTTCAGATGTCTCTGTTTTTCGGAGGGGGCATACTCTATTAGATTCTTTCAAGTGTCTTTTCCCCCTAAAATTCAGGGGAAGGGGCATACCCTACTGTGTCCCCACCCTTAATTTTTTGTCCCCCCCCCCCCGCAAATTGACGTCCATGGGTGTAAGGAGTTCTGTTAAAACACTGAAGACCTGCAATTGAATCGTAGTCAGGTCGTGGTGATTTGGAAAATGGAAACAGAAGAAACAAAGATTTGTGAGGGGAAAATCAGGAGACATTTTCTTTGAATGGATTTTACAGAAGCAAATGACCGGGAATTTTGAAAGCATTAGTTGAGAATTGCTATCAGATTTCCTTTTAACTTTCTTGTCAGTGCCATGGGCGAATTATACCGCCCATTTCGGATCCTTTTTGAAGTCCGATTTTTTTAAAATAATGTTCTTAGGGATTAATGTTAATAGGTATGAAGCTGTGGAATATTTTATAGCAAAAGAACAGTGGGTGCAAATGAAGCATTGGAAAGGTTAATGAAATCCTTCTAGCAATAATCCTACCAAGTGGAGGGTTTTAATAGTGGATCATACAAATACAGGTCCGATTGTTGTCCTCAGTGAAATAATGATTTGATATTTAATGTTGTTTATTCATTGTTGCCTCTTCAGTGCTAATTCTTTCTATCAGGGTGACAGTGTCACATTATGTAGCTTGATATCCCGCTAATATGGCCAAAAGGACACACATGACGAGTGGCGGGCTAGGACTCTAACCTTAACCATGCACCAATTATGTAATCCATGGTCCAACATGTCCAATGACGTGTCCCATGACAACGCTCCTTCAAAACTCAACTTATGAACCATTCTTCTTATGAAGAATGGTCCTTGATACGCCTGCGTTCCGACATAATTCTAAATTTAGCCTCGCAAAATGGGTGAACATCTCTTATATTTCATATTTTAAAAGCTATAGTTAGGCCAGTTTTACGCATTTTAATGTGTTAATTGTATAGTCTTTTCTTCTTTGACTGAACAGTAGCAGTGATTCACGTGGCAGTGCATGGTTTGTTCTATTTTGAATCACGGTGCGCGGTACAAGAGATTTTTTCGCACCTCCCTTGAGGGCAAATGTGTACCTCTTCCGAAAAGAAAGAAAACATATTTTTCACACGTGCATGCATCCCTCGCTGTGTTATACCAACCCGGTGCTGTTTGATCCCCTCGTGTGAGGGCGTCAGGAAAACAATATGTACGGAAAGGTGTTTTCCCTTCTACCCCATAAGATTCTGAAAGCTAATCATTTTATCGCACGTTAAAGAGTTCTGATAACTTATGTATCATGTGTACTGCAAATGGAAAGGCCTATCTTTCAAGATTAAAGTGATTTGGGAGGAATGCTCTTTTTTCTTTTAATGTTGTTATGTACGTCTTATTTTGTACATTTCTTACGATGCCTTGTGTATATACAACATTTATTTTAGTTAACAATAACTCTTTGCAATGAATTTTATGATACTCAATTATGTCTGTTAACTGGGTTTTTTTTAAGAGATGTAAAATAAAACTTTGAACTTAAACCTGCACTTGCACAACGCTGCAACGACTTCTTGAAATGGCGTAGATAAGATGTAAATCATTATGTTTTTGAGAAATGAAAATAAAGATATGTCGGGGGTTGTTCTTTTTTGTAATATTTTTTGTTCTCTTTGGTGGGCCATCGATGTAAGCTTGACTGTAATAACCCAACAGACAGCTCAAAGTCCACTAAATCAACACATCTATCCAGAATTGCCATGGGGGTGACTGCCTGCCTACTGCCCCTTGTCCACCAACGAGGCTTACACCGTGCACGTTGATATTAGACCGTCCAAAACATTATATCACCCCCAAATATTCCAGCCACTTGTCGCTTTGGTGTCATCCTGGCGCTGTAATGCGGAATTCAAATCGTTGATCACTAAATCCATCCTTATTCATGTGCATATTGTAAATATGTATCAATTTGGAAAGTATATTTGCGACCTATCGGTCGACATGGTCGACATACCCATGGCAATTTTCTATTTACATTCTCTTTCGGTATTAAAAGAGGATAAATGCATAAATTACCAGCGTTTGCTACAGGGGGAATCTATTTAAATCTGGAAGATTCGACTACACGTACCTTTCCAACCTTAGGCAAACTCCAGTGGTATGCACAAATAAAAATTCATGTCAAAAGCAATACTGACATATAGAGAAATATGTCAAACCCGCGGCAAATGATCTCAATTTTATTCACCCCGAATTTAACACGATATTGATAAGCACGTTTTGAAATAAGTATTCAACGTATTAATTTGATCATGCTATAACTGATTATATCCCTAATTCCTTGATACGTGTAAGCAACAGGCATTTCGTATCGGAAGAGAATCCTGGGATATATTTCGTCTAGCTTTCACAGAGATTGGAGAATTAATTTGCTTTTTACCACGTGGTTGAAGCAAAGCATGTAATGTCTGTTGTGGTTGTTGTCTCTCAGTAATTAAATACAGATGAACAAGCAGGATTATCAAGCATTAGCATGACGTTGGCCTTGTTTCTCGTCACCTCTTTGTGCCGAGACTATCGAGTAGCCGATAATAAAATCATCTCTCTAAATGTACAAGCGTGAAAATCCACTCTTAGGAGTCTCGCTATAGGTACTGCTTTGTCTTGGAGTGAAAATCTAGTTGCGAAATAATGGGATCCGTAATCAGAAGACACTTTTATTTGTTCTACTATATGTTAGAGATTCAGTGTCGCTTTATTACATTCATACTATGAGCTTTGAAGATGACCTTCATATAGAAGTACTGCGAGTTGAAGTATACCCTTAATTAACATAAAGGGAATTATTAATGTGGAATATAATAGACAATAAGCTCGCGCGGGCGTGAAGGGCGTTTACGGAACTTACTATATTCTATTCCATAAACGCCCTAATTGAATGGCCTTATCTTATCCTTTTTTCCCTTCAAAATCCGGTTACAGTTCGTTATTCCGAAGGTTCGTTTAGTCCGAAGGTACATTAGTCCGAAGGTTCGCTAGTCCGAAAATGAAAAAAAGGTTCGTTATTCCGAAGGTTCGATAGTCCGAAAATGGAACAGGGTTCGTTAGTCCGAAAATAATTAACGAACTAATGAACATTATTCATTTTCGGACTAACGAACCTTCGGAGTAACGAACTTTATTTCATTTTCGGATTAACAAGCCTTCGAAATAACGAACCTTTTTTCATTTTCGGACTAACGAACCTTCGGAATAACGCCACAATTAATGTTCGGATTAACGAAACCTTTTTCATTTTCGGACTAACGGACATCTAGGTATACGCAATTTGCCTGTTTCGGAATAACAAATCTTCGGAATAACGAACCTTTGGAATAACGAACATCACTCCCAAAGCCTTAACCGTTAATACCTAAAATGCCTTGTAAAAATTTCTGGGAGGTTTAATATTTCAAACGTATAACTGCACGCAAAGTAACTTTTCAGGTAACTGGTACAGTTATATGGAGTGGATTTCTCTAAATCCGGAGCGAATTTAATTCCTAAACTGTCTTAATTAAAAAAGAAAAAATACATAAGAGCTCTACAACTCCTTGGTAAATCGACCAGCCATGCATTCATACTATGTCAGAGGATTTGCAAGGTAATGGGTGAATCAGAAGACTCAATCAAACTACCTTTTCCACCCACCAAAGATTTTATTACAAGCATGTAACTCAATCCACGTGAGACACTATTCATGATACATGTACTGGCCTTTCGAGATCGACGAACAGGCCTGAACACTGTGAGTTCGTGGGGGAGGGTAGTCTTCAGGATATTAGGTAAAAATTACCCAACATTCCTTCTATTATCTGCAAACTTCTCCGCTATGAAGTAGAAATGTTAAACAGAGTCCAGAATTGGCGGATCCTTTGACGGGGAATGCATAGATCACGGGTTCGAGTCCCAGCAAGAGCAGGATTTCCTCCCCATGTGTTATTGAAAACCATACTGGAATGGCAGATGCTACCTTATTAGGGTAGCGATATAAAGCAAGGGCTGTGGTCGGTCATATGAAACAGGTGGGGTTTTTTTCTCCATGAGACGAAAACACAAGTTTTTCTCACTTAAGGGCTGTTGGCTTTTGGCCTCTTGTCCGGGCCTCATTGCGAAACCTTATCAACTGGACCAAAATTGCAATTAACCGGGATTTCAGCTTTTGCCTTCTGGAACGACGTCACTCACCACTACCCTGTTTGTAATGTTTACAACATGCATCTTTGGACTTTTTGTGTTAGCTCAATTTTTTATTCAGAGATCATTTGAAATACTTGAATTGCAACTTCTGCTAAAAAGGGAAAACAGCAAAGATTTTTGTCTCCTTTACACAATACGGTGACTTATCTCTTTGAAATCCATAGATCATAATACATGTGGAATTAGCAGGAAGCAGAAAACACTGTTACCCTTCCATGATCTACTAAAACTTATGTAACAGCATCTAACTGTTCCCAGGTCTTTCAAATTTCACGACGTCACCTGAATTGGGTCACTTTCTACAGAACACATTTATGTGCAATACAGACCGAAAAGATATTCGACGCTATACTCCAGCATGACCAACGGTTAAATCCCCGCCCTTCTCTCATTTCATGCAAACGTTTTAAAAGACCATCAAATCAATTCGATGAGCGTGCTTTGTATAAAGCCTTTGAGCTCCCCAATCACTTCTCCTAATACCCGTTTAGCCTGACATCGTGTTTTTATGGAAATCAGGCATAGGTTCCTGTAGTAGTAGGCGTAGCGATGTTGCACGAGATTTTTCCTCACGTGCACACTGCTAGATCAGAACCTCTCTTCGAGAACAATATAAAAGACACAGAATTCGGGTTTTCGGGATAAAAAAAAACAAAAAAAAAAAACACGGCATCCCCCTTCTGATAACCCTATAAAAGCCCCAAAATGCTAAAGAGTTGAATGACAAACTTGTTTTTGTTAGAGGAAAAAGCACGCTTCAGAGGGGATGATCGGAAGGTTGTGTGCGCGAACAGGTGATCATGAGGGGTTCGACTTAAACCCTATAGATAAAATGGGTAACAGGGATTAGCGCCTTAATCCACGTTATGGATTCTCGTGGTACCCAGACGGATTACTTCTTAGCGTCATAACTATGTGCCTATATAGGCTGGCAGAAGATGTTTTTTCAGAGTTGGATCCTGCAGAAATATTCTAAAATCTCCGAATTTCCAGAAAAGGTTCATTTTACTTATTTTGCGGGGGAATGGGAGGGGGGGGGGGATAAGATAGCTTCCTATTTAAGATTACAGCATTGATCAGGTGCCAAGATGACTATTGTTTAATCCTACCCTGTGGATTGTTAAAAAATATGAACTCATTTCCTGTTAATAAAGAATAATACTTAATGATATATCTGTAATTCTTCAAACGTTGTCCCCTTTGAGTTGAACCATCTTTGGCAGAATCCCATTTTTAATAATAACAATAATAATAATAATAATAATAATAATAATATGCAGTTCTTGTAGAGCGCTTATCACATTATGATATAACGTCTCTATGCGCTTCCAAAGGACATGGATATTCTTATCATATTTATTAAAGACCACTCATTTCTAAAACCTATCTAAGAGTGAGTTTGCTGAGAGACAAAATCCTTGTAAAGGTGAGCTTATTAATTGGTTCAACCAGGGACCTCCCTGCCTCAACCAAGTTTCGAATCCGTTGCCGTTTGATGCTAATGAAGAGTTATTTTTTGAAAGACGGTACAAATATAAACGCACGTGGCTACGTCGCTGAATCCCGCCCACCCCACCACGCCCACTTCCAGGTTATTCCAGGGAGTTATTATCATAACTCCTTGGTTGTTATTCGAAGTGATCTCTGCTGAACTATATTGATCATAATTGATCCTCCCGGTTGATAGACAATGAAAGATGACAGACTGAGTGATGTCCCCCCAGTAAACGAGAAATGATTTGCATGGCTGAACGCGCGTGACCCTTAAGTCACGCTGCTCTCTGCTCAGTTGTTTTGATATGGTCTTTGAGAATGACTTAATCGATTCGACTTTAAAGTGAATTCCTTTTTAAAATCCCACGTGATAATTATTACGCTAACATTTGTGACTTTGATCTGCTATCAGAGTGGCTCAATGTCACAAATGCAAAAATTGTCCAGGAAACGAGGGACTTCTATTGTCAACTGGTTGCACATTTCTCATATACTGGCAATGGCCCTATACAACTGGTATAACAATTCTAATGGTCTAAATCTTAGCCATCTGTTCATAGCATCTGAAAAGGGCTGCAGTCGATTTGTTCTACAATACTAGCTGTTTTCTGGTCAAAATTTCATATCAAGGTTTTTTAAAAATATTTATTTTAATTTAATCTAATTTTCTTTTATTTCATTTCATCTTATTTTATTATACAGTCGAACCTGCTTTAGCGACCACCTGTACAGAAAGACCATCTGTCTATAAAGACCACAATATTTGTTTCCCTTGAATAGTTTTTCCCATGGAAATGTGTATATAATGAATCTGTCCATAAAGTCCACCTGCTCATAAAGACCATGTTTCTTGTCTCCGTCGGGTGGTCTTTATGTACAGGTTTCACTGTATTTTATTCATTTATTTATTCATTTATTCATCCATTTATCAATTTATTTTTATATCTGGGGGGGGGGGGGAGAATATTTCCTTTCGGGCCAAATACATGAATACATCAATGTTTACTGTTTACAAGTATGGTAGAAGCCGTCGGATAACTGCAGTGTGAACAAAGGATAATGCAGGGATCGAACTAGATTTACAACAGAGTTCATGTTTCTATTCGAGGCGATCGCTAGTTCTTGCATATAATCTAACAGAATTATTGGGATAAACATAGTCCATTAAAAATCTCCCAATTTCCATATATGAAAGTATTCAAAAACATTATATATGTGGAAAAAGTTTTATGTGCCCGCATATTTCCGAAGTGTTTTGGAATACTTGTACAACAATAGCAGCACCTTTTGGGGAGCAATCTCGCACCCTACCCGCAAAAAGGTGCAAAGATGTACCTTTTGTATTTGTTTGCACCCAGAAATGCCCATCTTCATAAAGGTGCAATTACGCAACTTAAAGGGTGCAAAAAAAAAGAAAAAAGCAAAGCATCCAAAAGGGTGCAATTTGCACCCTCCCTAAAATAACGATCTGCACCCTTAAGGGTACAAAATGTACCTCACTGCATCCTTAACTGTGCATAATGCTTCTTTGGGCGTAAAGTAGCACCCATAACGGAGCTCCTGGTGTTGCATTTTAAGGGTGCAAAATTGAACCTTTTTTCTTAGTGTGTACCTGAAATATAGGCTACTGGAGTGAATTTTAAAAATGTCAAAACATTCAGAAGAGGTGCTATTTCCACGTGTTTGTGGATGTTTGAGTTTTAACCTGAAATTGTTTCGTAGAAAGAGAAAATTACAGTGCCCCGACCGGGATTCGAACCCGGGATCCTGGCTTACATGACGAGTACTATATCAACTGAGCTATACGTCTCACATTCTTTTTCTGTGGTATATTTAATCCTTCCAATCATGATATTTGAAAAATATTGAAAAAAAAAACAAGTAAGAGACCTGTGATTTCCATCAGTCTTTGCAGCAGCGTTTGTGGATATTTCTTCATGTTTTGGAAGTAGGAGGTAACTGCGAGGAAATTGTTTTTCCCCCAGGGTACCTTCATTAAGTCATAACAATAAGGCATTGAAATTATTCAAAACACCTATACAATATAACAAATATTACTAGCATGAAATATATTTGTGTCTGTACATGAGCTGTTTATATCGATAATGTTGTGAAATCCAAAGATATAGCTTCAGGGAAATTGATATTTTTAGTTCTTTCCAAGGCTTATGTGTCAAGCCAAGCAAATCAATACAAAATAGAAAAAACTAGGAAAAGAAAATGATCCACCACAGCTGAATGAGCTACTATTTTACCACAAAATTATGAATTATGAAATATATTCATAAAGACGATGAAGGTATTCAAAACACCTATAGAATATGTTAAATAAATCTAAACATGTGCGTATGTGTGTGGGTGTGTGAGGGTGTGTGTGCGTGTGTGTGTGTGAGAGGATGTGTGTGTGAGGGTGGGTGGGTGTGGGCGCGCGCGCGTGCTTGTGTTGTGCACGGGGATGTTCTAAAGGCCAAAAGTATCTGCAGTGGAATAGATGTACTGAATTTTTCCAATAATCCTATGATAAATGAAAACAAAAATACTATTGATGGGTCTTTGTTTGAACATTATTTACTTAAGACATATTCAAGGGTCTTTTTGATGATTCAAAGCCCCGCCTTGAACTTCTCAGTTTATTATAACTAAAAAGATTTTGTCTCATCCTGACTTGCTATTCGTTATTTTGCCAGTAAAAAGATATTTATTTTGTCGCCCCCTCTCTGTCTCTCCCTTTCCTCTCACTATTGCATTATTGGTATAGAGTCTTTGAGTCTTCAAATATTACTTTATCTCGATTGCCCTAGTTACTTTTAGTTATGTTCAGTATTTGACGAAGCCTTAAAAAAGCTACAACCTACACAATTCAGTCGAAATCGGGTGTTTTCCAGAATAACAATAAAGATGACAATGTGACTAAAAAAAGAGTAACTGGGAAATAGAAATTAGTGTATACCATGTATACCTTGAGTTCTTAAAATAATTACAATCATAAGAAATCAATTCAATCTTGTTGAAAAGCACACGCTCTGCACTGGCGTTGATCGGTGAGCAATTTTTTTTCTAATTACAAAAATAAATAAATAAAAAACTTTCATCGAGTTCACTTAACATAACTTACCCTACCCCTACCCTGCGAAATGAAAGTGAAACGTAGGTATGCCACTTCTCGTATAAGTTACCCCTAATACTGAATTTGTGTGTGCAGAAAATGCCATTTTTATGCACGAATTTTCAAAAATTATCTTTCAACATTCTAGAATACAAGTTTCTCTTCAAAATCCAGAAGTGACTGTGGTATGAAATGGAAACAGTGTTACAAAGGACCCTTTTTTTCTCTCCTTCACACCAAGAAAAAAAGGTATAATTTTGCACCCTTCAAATGCAACACTGGGAGCTCCTTTCTGGGTGCAACTTTGCACCCTTACAAGCTTTTTGCACCTTTAAGGGTGCAGTTAGCTACATTTTGCACCCTAAAGGGTGCAGAGTTGTACCCTTTTAGGGAAGGTGCAAATTTGCACCTTTTTGAACGCAAATATTTCGGCACCCTAGGTGCAAAGTTGCACCTTTTAGAGTGCAAACGGGTGCAAACAAGAACAAAAAGGTGCATTTTTCATGTAGGGTGCAAGATTGCACCCAGAAAGGTGCTGCCAGTGTTGCATTTAAGGTGCAAACTTGCACCTTTTTTTTTAGTGTGTTGGGTCTAAATGCATTATGTATTAGCTTTTAATTGTTACTTGTGTTGTAAATTCTCTATGATAGAGTCAAATTTTCTAAAGCGTTTAGAAGCTTTCGAATTAGGTGCTATAGAAAATGCAATTTATTAACATCATTAAAACTTGCTTTTATTTAGTTGCCACTATTAATCACTTTCGTGCTCCATATTTCCTTTTACTTGCTCCATTATCAACATAACCCTGTTGATTCTTATAAGAAATTTTTTAAAGCCCCTTATGCTTTATTGTGATTGAATATCTCCAAACAAGCTGTGTTGAGCAAAATATGATGAAGGGCGCAAGACTTAATGCTGAATGCCGCGATGTGTTGATAACATTCAAGTGATGGAAGACGACGAAATAGCACAGTATCTCCTTTCTCCAGTAATACCAGTCGCACCGCTTAACCGATCCATAATCAACAAAATCATGGCTAATGGGGTGATGTAATAATTTGTTCGGTCTTTTGTCGGTCATGTTGGTGTGACAAAGGTACAACAACCTAAGCTAAAATTTGTTTACATCAAAACTTATTTTTAGTTCCTGCATTGAAGCCCCATTTGGGGTAATCCTTATAGGCCAAGTCCACAGCAAGATTAAGTTCATTTCAATAAGAAGAATTTTTAAAAATTCCAAACAAAACAGTGAAATATTTACTGAAAATTGGATGCAAACTAAGGAAGTTATGTATTTTCAAAGTCTCACAATTTTTTCGCAAAACAGTTCTTGAACAGTCGATATGTATATGTTCATCGAATGAGTTGATGTTGTCATACACTCACTATTCTCCATTATAATCTATACAAAAATTTCAGAAAATTATTTTTTTTTCACTGAAACTGAAAAGCCATCCATCATGTCGACACATATTAGTCTAAATACCATTTTGTAAGTATGTAAGGAGTCTTTACTACAAATTTTACATTTTTATAGCCCAAGTATTAAATTTTTGCATTTCTGGGGGGAGTAACATAAAGAGATACAATCAATTGTATCTCTTTAGTACATGGTTTGCAACAGACTTGCGACTGATATCAATCGTAAGATAGATTGTATTTTTGATGTTACACCCCCCCTGTATATTGTGAGGAAAATTGTGATTATATGAAACAGTCAACTCACTCACTCATTCATATCGATTGTTCAAGAACTGTTTTACGAAAAATAGCGAAATTTCGAAAATTCATAACTTCCTTATTTTGCATCCAATTTTCATCCAATTTTCACTGTTTTGTTTGGATTTTTAAAATTCTTTTTATTGAAGTGAACTTCATCTTGCTGTGGACTTTGTATTTAAAAATATAACCGATTTAATGCAATAATTAATGCTTTATACTGAATTTTAAAAGAGCCCGTTAAAAACCAAGAGGCGAGGAGTTTCTGAAAATCGTTACCCATTAAATGCACAGAAACTGGAACGTATGCATGGGGCAACCTTTCAGTTGGCAACTTTCAAGTATTAGCCCAAGACACATTCTGGACTGGGCGTAAAATCCCTTGCTTATTTTGCTTATGACCAGATAACTGAGTAGTTGCACTTTTCTTCCTCAGAATTATTTGGTAGGTTCTGTTTCATCATACATAATTATAAATATGTGACGGTGCTTTTGTTGGATTCTGTTAAAATTGATATTTCATTAACAACAAGACCTCGGGATATCTTTCAACCTCATATATTCGAAAGATTCGAAGGCGTGCCTCAACTGGGTTCCATGAACGAGAGACGACCCAAAAATAAAAATTGAAGAACGATTACCCTGTTTATGATCTCCAAACCTGTGTGTGTGTACAATTTTGTGTGCGGGTGTACATTTCTGTGTGCGTAGTCTACATTTGTCAGCATTACACGCTATGAAAATAGTGCATTAATGGCGGGATGTTGATTTCGGCAAGCTGCTGCGAGCTAGTGGCGGTCTCTTCATAAACGGCACCCATGCTAGCTGTTTTTCAGAAGAAATCAGCAGATCTGCGCATGGGACTAAAAATAAGTCATGGTGACGACATAAACGACATTTAGATGACCGGGGAAGCTTCGTCTGGGGCCATCAGACGGGGGAAAGAAATAGAGAGACAGAGAGAGAAGGATGGAGAGAGGGAGAGATGGAGCGAAGGAAGATTTTCGGTCACGATGGATTATGTGAACGAGGCAAAGGGAGATTATTTACGTGCATATGATATGACACGCTTACGCAAAAAGGCTGTTTCGCGCTTTAATCCAAGCGTTTTTACATCCTCCTAAAAATAACATTTTATAATCATTTTAGCATATCAAATTCCCAAATTGATTGTTTCACCATCAGAGAGATGTTCTTTCACAATGGATAATCTTTTAAAAAAAAGTTTAGAAAAAGGCCAACCAACAAGAGTCCTTTTCCCTCGGGGTTATATCAGAGCAATTTAGTTCTTGTTTGGTTTTTCTTCTCATGTGGCAATAATACAAAAAGAATAACCTGATTCATATTTTTAGCGTCGCCTTTATGCCAGTAAACTTTCATTTCACTTATCTGTGTGAATAAAAACAGATAAAATCGTTTCCAAAAATAACGAAACACTAATAGAAAGTAAAGTGTTTTAGAGGTTAAACGTGTAAGACGTACGCTTTAGATATTTCTTTGACACTGTTTGATACAAAGAAACATTTGATTTTTTTTTTGTTTTTAATTTTTATAAAAGCACTTTTCATCCTTTTGACTTGGTAGTGGAGAAAGGATTTTAGATGGATTTCAATATTCTGATTGACCTGTCTTGACCTGTGTGAAGAAACAACATCTGACAAGCTTGAGAAACTGATCAAAGTTGGAAAAAACACAAGAGCACTTAAAGATGTATACTTGAAAAAGAAGAAGAAGAAGAAGAAGAAGAAGAAGAAGAAGAAGAAGAAGAAGAAGAAGAAGAAATTTCGATGTCATCTTGCAGATTGGCAAGTGTCTGAATTTCCCTGCTGGCATCTGTCCATTTCTTTTATAATTTGCGGCTAACCCAAAACATATGATCAATGGTCTTGACAGAGTAGTAAACACAATTTTTTACACAACCTTCTCCATATAAAACAAAGCTATTCGTGAAGAACCAAGAGAGAAAAAAATGGAATGAAGAAAATAATCAAAGCTACTCGATCACTGCTGGTGAGGGAAATCACAAAGTGCCTTCTGTTGAAGTCTGATGAACCTCAGTAAAAGAATAGAAAACTTCCTTATCTTTCATCGAGTTGATATGAATTTCCTCAAACGTCAGGAAAGACTTTTTAGATGAATGGTAAACATGGTAAAAGTAATATCACTATAAAAGAGGAGTTGAGGCGACAGCAAAGTATGAAGCAAGGCAAGAAAACAATGAAGGACCTTGGTGGGACACTAGGAAGGAAATCTGCAGATGCTAAACTCACATTCAGCATCAGTTAGCAGTTTCTTTCTTCTTCCTCCTCCTCTTCTTCTAAAAGCTGGAAAGCTGGAATGTTTTATATACATGTTATCCTTGTAGCAACCAAAGGCATAAAATGCATCATGTAAGTTTTTTAAATCCTGGAAAGGACTTCGTGTATGCATAACGGACCCTTCATAGGTAATGGCTTCCAATTTTTAGGTTCGGAGACGAAGCTGAATACGAACCACGGGGTTGAATTTCCTTTTATCTTTTCTCCCCATTTTGCAAATGATAGGACATTCAAAGCAGTCTTTTTCGGAGTGAATTTTTTTCCATGATATTATTCTCACACCGAAAAAGGGGAATTTTAACGCACACATTCTTCCAACTGAAGTAAAGAGAATGAGAAGGCTTACAAACTATTTTCATCCTTACCAGAACTTTTCTTTATTAAAGCATGTTAAGTATCCTGCAGGTGTATTGTTTGATATATTCCTGTTTGAGGACATTTATTTATTCTTCAGATGCGCAATATCGTATTCTAGTAGGTGATAGAAAGCTTTGGTTATGCTCCGTATTTAGAATGTGACATTTGATAAGGTTACTGATGTACTCCGGAGATGTAATCCTCGGTATGAATTAATCACTGTTTGACGCTTTCAGATTGCTGGCAATCGATGAATGGGAAGATATATTCTTCGCAAGAAGATGGCTGGAAAACTCTATGCTCACCAGCAGGTGTTAATCATATCATTTCAGTAATTCGCTAGAAATCTTTAGATTCATTATTTGTAATCTTTATCTTGATATGACTATAAATAGGTGATCAGGTAAATTGTTCATATCATGGCGATATTTAGAAGACTTTAAATAGATGTGTTAGTGGTACTTTTATATCATGGTACTAAAATGATTATTATTAGTACTTCATTTGAAAATATGTCAAATGTAATGAATAATAATGATGATGATGATAATAATAACAATGCTGATGATAATAATAGTGATGATGATGATGATGATGATGATAATAATGATAACAGTCATTTGTATGGTCCCGCCTATCTAGAGGTAATCTATTTCGAGGCGTCCAAGAAACAAAAAGTAGAGGAAAAATAAGAGTCTGTGAGTGCCATGCTTGTGTTAAAAGAGACAGGTTTTCAACTTGGATATGAAGGTTTCTAAGAATGCCTATACCACTGCAATAGCATGACTCCAAATACATAATGGAATACGTATGTTGATATCACAATAATAGAAGTAGGTAATTGCAGAGGTAACTATAGTATTTATAGCTTCATCATTAATGAAATAATTGATGTACAAACACATATTTATATCAAGGCAATCAGCTGACTTGAAATGTATGAACAGCTATCCCTTTATACCATAGCATAAGGACAGCTACTAAATCACTGCATACGCAATATTCCTTCTACCGTGTCTGTCCCATTTTCTCTTTACATTCTTCCGATAGTTAACACTTCATACCCGAAACCGGTTCACAATCATTTCAAACTGGTTGCCAGATTAGTAAGCCATCCACATCAATGCACCATCAAAACAATCTGTAAGGGAGAAAAAAGAAAAAGGTAAATCAGAGCTCCAAGGCAGGGATATTCCGCGTTAATGGTTACCTCTGACTTTTACTGAAGATGAAATCAATATCATGTTTTTTCTCAACCTGTCCAGATCTGCGAACACCATACCTTCCCGCAGGCCAACGATTGGAAAATTGTCAGTAATGAATCGAAAATTTGGAAATAAAGCCAAAATACATTGTTTTTCCTGCTTCAACTCAAAAGCCTCGCTGGTTGGACGTTTCTTGTGTTTGATTTGTTTGATTTGTCTTTCTTTCCTACTTACATATTTTTTTTGTTTTTGTCTTTGAGATTGACTCATATCCCTTTACCATGTTAACCCTTGGGCAAGTTGGAACGAATAAATCTTACAGGAGTATAACAGCTTTTTGAAAAACAACAATTACACTGTGACATTTGAAATCTTATTGGTTTGTTTGTAGTTCCTTTGAATGGTTGATTTTAAAACTATTTTTGTACCGAGCGAGGTTCACTTTTTACATCTGGAAAAGGGTTTATGTTGGAAACATCATCGCAAGGCTTGATTCTATATCCGAGTAACGGTAATTCAAACTAGCTAATGTTTAATCGATATCAACATTTTTTATACTTCCCATATAAAGAGCTGCGAGGTGTTTATTCAACATAGTTCACTGTGACATTGGTACAACGGATACGAATACTTTGTTCATAAAGACGAATGTTATTTTTTGCATTGTTATTGTAATTCAGTAATTTTGTGGCAAACAACACGCCTATTAACAACCGCGTAGCCAGGGTCCGATGGGTCGCACCCCTCTAAAAAACCCGCCCCAGAAAAAAAAAAGCTTGAGCAAGAAGAGAAAAATGGAGAAATTATAGGACGAGAAGGAGCAGACAAGGAATTGTGACAAAGAAACGGCGAAGCTCCCGCCCTTTGAGCGGAGGGGGAAACTCCCCTACCTGCCCCTCCCTTTCCCCTTCGCGCACTCTCTACGCCCCCTGAAATGAAATCCTAGCTACATAACTGCCTATTGATAAAGGGAACTTGTCTAAAAATCGGAAAAGCATATTGTACATGGGCATAACAAAGCCGTCCTTCCAAATAGGCAGAGGATGACATCAGGTCCAAAAACATCAAATTGACCTGTTTAATCAGGGTTCTGCCAATGGCTGCTTTGGATTTTCTCAGTGTTTCATTTTCTTGTTGTGCCTACAGTTTTAGTGAAACTTTAGAAATTTATTTGGTTACATAATTCTTTTTTTGATGTACATCACGTTTTCTATAATGAGTGGTAAACAGTTCGAAAAAGGCCTTGTGACATCGACGAAGGGTTGGCTGGCAAATGGCCATATAGGTGTTGACCTATTTTCTCTCTTGATGTAAACATATCACTCACCTGAATTGGACAGAACAGATTTTCCTCCCAGGGAGAAATAGCTTTGTTTTTAAAGGAGAATGCAACCCAGACATCACTGTGCTTCCAGTGAATGAAGAAGAACAAGAAGAGTAAACAGTGAAAGTTTGAGCAAAATCGGACAATCTGTTCAAGAGTTATGAATTTTGAAAGTTTCAGTAAATCCCTATTATGGGGATCCACGAGTTGGCAACTTTGCCAGCATCTGTGATGTCATCGTGGACAACTCTCAATTTATTTTGTACATAATTTTTCAAAAAAAATTGATTTATATGAAATTTCGAGTCAGTAATCAACATAATTCTTCCCCAAATGCTTACAGAAATGATATAACCATGTCATACTCAAACGATAAATCAAAAGAATTTTTATTTTTCTTGAAAATGCAGAAAATTTTAAATTCTGTGTACAAAATGAATGAAGAGTTGTCCACGATGACATCACAGATGCTGGCAAAGTTGCCAACTCGTGGATCCCCATAATAGGGATTTACCGAAACTTTCAAAATTCATAACTCTTGAACCGATTGTCCGATTTTGCTCAAACTTTCACTGTTTACTCTTCTTGTTCTTCTTCATTCACTGGAAGGACACTGATGCCTGGGTTGCATTCTCCTTTAATCAATTAAACCAAATCTAGTAGATCTGATAAAGAATATTGTATGTGTAACTGATTTAGCTCACTTAAGATGCGCCGCAACAAAAGTAAAAACCCTTTGTTCTGAAGGTGTTTCATGAAACTACCTGCTGTGATCATTGTTGATGGCGTAGCGTGAAACCTGCAGTTGAGGGAGGGGAGCATCATGGCGTGAGGCACAAAATTTACTCTTCGGAAGGGAAGGGAAGCAGAGAGGCGATTGAAACAGAGGAAGGTGCCGAAGGGGGGTGGGTGTCGTAAATTTAACTTTTCACGTTCCCTTTGCACCTTTTTACTTTCTGTTCTTTTCTTTTTCTCTCTTTCTCTGTAGTTTATTTGGGGAAACTGCCCCTGTGTCTCCCTAACTACACCGCTGCTTCCCTCGATCTTTTGATTTAATCTTGCAACCCCACCCCTTCTCCCCTGAGTCGAATCTCGAGTAAAACATCACGCACGCGGCTACATCAGATGACGTAAAGACAGGGCCCAATGTTGTGCTCGTGTTTCTATTGAACCATAATGAATTAATCCCCTGGGTGAAATGTACATCCAGGGATGTTGGTTACCGATCCGAGGTATGGAAGGAGAAACTCCCAGACGGACCGTATAGCCTCGAATAATGGCGTCAAACTGTTTACTTCGCGCGCTTTTAGAGAAAGGTCTAATTAAACTTTAGGGTATTATGTGCGTTGGTTCGAATTCAGTTCTTGAAGGTTTAAACAAATTGTTTTATGATGAAGTTTTTCAACAATTGAAATCAATAATTCAATGTTATAAAAGATAGTAAACGTCGAAATAAAACTAAACTAAACTTAACAGAAAAGGCTCCAATAATTTCAAATGAGCATATCTATAAAAATGGTAAATTATTTTGTGGCACAAGAAGAACACGTTATGATATAAAAAGAAAAATATATCATAGTGTTATGAAAGCATAGAGGTCACGTCAAATGGAATCATATGTCATATTTGAAATCAGTTTTGATGAAATTAAACAATAAGCAATAGGCCCCCTTTTTCAAAAAACTCTTTTAAGTCAAATGAAGAGAATAAGAACTTATTTCAATGAGCGATATTTACAAAAAACAAGCATAATATAGCCACATTTCTTACTGCGTCTTTGTTTTGATATAGAGAAACACCTGTTGGATATAGGACGTGTCCTGTGGATATAAAATGTGAAATTGAATGAAATTGTTTTCGAAGATTTAGTTCAGGCGTCTCTCATTTAAATAGCTTCATTTTATTCAGGCATCTTAATATAGACATTGCCAAAAGACTTTAGCCATATCACCTTCATTTGAGGCTAACAAGTCACATTAAGAAAGAATTAGGTTATTCTTTACAAGACATATGAAGAATAAAGTCAGGAGAGAGCTTCGAAACAACGAAAAGGCCTGGGCAAAACGTACTTACGTGAGACTAGAAACAGGAGTATCCTTTATCGTATGGACGCTGTGATGACGACATATTCAGGTTAGATGCTTAGCGCATGGCTGATAGAAGATCCTTAAATTGTCAATACCGTTCCACTTAGCCCCCACGCAATCTTCTCGTTATCTCTACAATTTATCATTTTATTTATGCAGCACACTATAAATAAATACAGCCAGAGTTCATAAAGTATTTTTGTGTGCGTGATTATGTGCGGCGTGTGTATTGTGTGTATGTGCTTTTATAGTGTGCGTGTGTGGTTGTTGGGGGCGAAAATTGATAAGAATCGAAAACATCATCGTGCAGAAAAACTACTGAAATATGGAACACTTGCCTTCGCGAGGGTTCAGTGTTAGAAAATAGACGAATAAAGGTTTGTGACAAAATTTGGATCGTTACATCTGCTGAAAAAACTAACAATGAAGCAGGTGGGTAGGACGTCTCATGATCCCAAAGGAACGTCCAAAATACCACAAAGTGTTTTATTTATTCATAGAAACAGAAAAATAGAAAAACAAGTATGTTTCTGTAAAGGTTCACTGGAATGTTGATATTAGGAAGAGCTGATGGGGGGGGGGGGGGGGGAGGGAGGTTTAAGCTGCTTTTCGAAAAGTATGAGCATGTATCAAAGTGATTCAAGATATAGCAGTGTTATTGATGGTGGTAATAGATGGTGGTATTGCTACAAGGAGGGGGAAGGGTACTAGCTTAAGTTTAAACGGTGAAAAAATTAGACGAGAAGGGCAGAGGGGGAGCCTGGATAGCGGGAAAAGAATACTTTACGAGTTTACGACGCCTTTCCACCCAATCCCCTTAATCAGTAGTCCTGTTATCTCCCTTTTTCACCCACCTAGTAAGACCTGTGCCCCACCAGATGGCACTCTGGCTAAGCCACCGTTGATAATATATACAGGGGGGTGTTTCATAAAGCTGTTCGTAAAGTTACGAATGACTTTACGAACGACTGGAATATGGCAAGCCAAATGGGATGCCCAAAGTATTTCCTAACGCTTTAACAAATTGTGACTGCATTTCCCATAATCTCGATTAAATTCTCCATATTTTACCTTTAGCTGGTGCGATTTATAATGAATGAGAATCCCATTTAGCTTGCCATATTCTCGTAGTTTGGAAAGTCGTTCGTAACTTTACGAACAACTTTATGAAACACCCCCAGGTCATCATTATAGGAACAACAATCATAACTATATATATATATATATATATATATATATATATATATATATATATATATATATATATGAAGAGAGCACAAGAGCTGAGAGAATGCCAAGTGACGTAAGAAAAAGCTTGAGAGATTTTGTGAAAGTAACAATGAGAATGATGAAGATAAACTGTTAAAGGGAAAAAAAATGTTCTCGGAGTAAAATTTCAAGTGGAAGATTTTTTTCCTACAGCTTATGGTTGAAGGCAGCCAAGTAGCCTTGTGACATAACAGATAATTATCAGACTGAAAGGTGAAAGGTACAACTCCTACTGTGTAGCATGGAAAAAAGGAAAACGAAACGAGAAACGTAATTCGTCACGGGACGAATTAGGTGGTCTGTCACATTCTTTTTAATAAAAGAGTGTATCGGGGGACGTCGAAATTAAATGTCATAAAGAAGATAATAACGTCTGGGAAGAAGACTAATATAGATGTGGGAAGATCTGAAATCACAGTATCACGAACAGTTGACCCAAAGAGGTATTAACACGTTAACGAATGAGATTTGCAATAGGGTTGTACATTAACTATTGTATACTGTATTTCAAGAGACTAAACAGGCTAAATAACGCAGTTTATTGCATTGTTTGTGATTTTACGTGTAAAAGTAATGGAAGAAGATGGTAATGGGAAAGGACAAAACAAGAAAAAAAAAATGACACGTCCGTCGCCAGGAGTCGAACCGGGGCCCTTGAGGATGTGAGACATGTGCTTTACCGATAGACCAGAATATGGCTCATAGAGATAACACGTAGACGGAAAATGGGATTCTGGTGTCATATCTTCCAGTTAAAATTTCGATATGTTCCCGACATCTGATTAAAAAATAAATGGCACACTTAAGATAGGGAATTTTCTCAGCTACAACATACTCGAAGCTGGGCGAAAATCAATCAGAAATAACGGAGCTGTTGCTCAAAAAAGACGGGAATGTAGAATCAAGAATTCGGAAAAGGTCATGTCCCATAGAAAATACACGCAAAATGTGAAAAGTGGACATGCCTCCATTTATCCTAAAATTAGAGCATGATGCCGTTGTCAAAATGAAAAACGAAGGAATTGTTATAGTAGAGCATCGTCTCAGCTAGAACATATAGAAATCCCGGCGAAAATCGATCAACAATAAGCGAGATATTATCGGTTAAAGGCAAAAAATATAACGTCAAAAATTAAAAATCAAAATTTTGAGTTCACATAAGAATAGGATGACGTCATGGCATTGTAAAGGTAAATTTTTGTCATGGATTCACATTACAACTCATAAGCTTTCAGAATATGGAAGAAAATTTTTGGGTCTCTGTGCATTCTAAGGAGCTATGGCGGATTTTAAAGGGACATGTTTTTGCGTGTTTTTACATTATTTGCCCCATAGACGCGCGCACGGATTTTGAACTTTTATGCGCGCGTGCGGCCTTATGGTCAGTTGAAATTGACTTTCAATTAATGGAAATTGTCAAAAAAAGTATTAGGAGTGCAAAACAAGTGAAAAAAGCGGCGTTTTTACGTCTCTTACTACTTGCGCACGCGCAAAACGCGCGCGCGGGCGCTTACGCGCGGAAATTTTTGAAATGCTTAGAATGGCCTGAAACGTGTGCAAAACGGTTTTGAGACGATTCTGAGCATTTTTAAATTTTGCACGCGCACTGACGCGCGGAAGTACGCGTACGCGCACGGCTTTTAATGAAAGATATGTTCAGACTGATATGAACATTCATCATTCCAAAGATGAATCAGAAATGATATTCTGTAATGAAGATATAATCTTTAGGCGATTTTTACAAAATGGCGCCTAGATGACGTCACAATGACTCGATGACTTTGAAAATTTAAGGGAAAACATGTCTTGTTAAGCGTAATGCGTGTGAGCAATATCATTAAGATGGACCATTTTAGATAGGTATGTTTTTTTACACTATTTTGCCTATTGACGCGCGCGCGGAATTTGAACTTTGACGCGCGCGTACGACCTTATGGTAAGTTGAAATCAATTCTAAATGGATGGGAATTGTCAAGAAAAGTCTCCTGATTCGAGATCAAGTGAAAAAACAGCGTTTTAATGTCATTTGGGCCTTGCGCGCGCGCATAACGCGCGGAAATTTTTGAAATGCTTAAAATGGCCTGAAACGTGTGCAAAATGAATATAAATTGATTCTGAGCTTTTTTTTCGATTTGCGTGCGCACTAACGCGCGGACGAACGCGTACGCGTGCGTCTGACTGAATGGAATTCTTTGGATTATTATGGACTGTCATCATGCCAAATATGAACCAGTAATGACAATGCGTTATGAATATATGATCATGACAAGATATTTACAAAATGGCGCCTGCATGACGTCATGATGACCTGATGACCTTGAAAAGTTAATATGTTCATGTCGTCAATAGGCCTGATGACTGACGAAAATTTCATTAAAATTGAATCAGCCAATTTTGAGAAATCGCGCGGACAAAAATTATTGCGTTGGAATAAAAATTAAAAAAGAAAAAATTCTGACAAAATTAAGAGGTGATCTGTCAGATGACAGACCACCTAATAAAAAAACTGTTATTTACAGAAATTAGTGGAATGATGGACAATAATGCTAATGGATTGTGAAAGGAAAACAAGTACTCAGAGGATGATTTCAAATGAAAGATTTAGGCCTGCGGCTTAAGGTCTGAAGGCAGACAATCAGTATATGACATAACAGTTGACTATCAGATAAAAAGGCATGATATCGTATCGTCTAGGAAAAAACAAAGATAACAAAGACGAAAAATGTTTTTAGAAAATAAGGAAAATGAACTGTTAAACCCACGCAGCGAGATGTCCAATATATCCTTTTGAGCCCACGCAAAACGCTCCGCTAGACTGCTAGATAAAAATGGACGGTTATCTTCAGTTCTATTTATAGCCGTTTAGCGTTGAATCCAAACTATCGTTGCGTAAACAGCCTTACGGATTAAAGGGGGATTATAAGTAATGTTGAATAAAAGGTAAGCGATGGCATTTTGGTTTGATTAATTAAGCCACTCTCAACGGTTGAATGAACGTGATTACATTAAGGACTTGCTCGAGTAACTGAAAACGTTACATTTGTCGGGGAAAACAGAGGATTCAGTATTGTTTATGGGTATGGGCACGTTCCACTGCAAGTATGTAGAAATAAAAGAGATTTTCTAAAATCCTAATTCAAGAGGTTTGTTGAAATCGGCCTGGAACATTTCTTTATTTAAAAATAAAAATTGTTATGAAAACTCTGAACAGGTGGTTCATGGGCACTACATAATAATTTGGGAATGTAATTTTTCT
>CM057170.1:6570316-6628401 GCA_029962745.1 Echinometra lucunter | reverse complement strand
TCACGGCCGTTCAATGTACTAAAAAGCCTAGCGCCCCCTCCACGGTACTGTAAGCATATGCACACGGCACGTGTGTTGTTGACAACGACTTTATTCGAACACTCAAGGTATGAGGCCCAACGAAACAATCCTAGACCACTGCCCCATGTCTTGTACCTGGTCATCGATGTTTACGAAATTCCGTCAAAAGAATGATTGTGCATGAAATAAAAGGGTAAGTTTAAGAAACATCTAATGTTTGGATGTGTTTACAGTGTTTTTCTTCCACATGTTTAACTTCCGGTGGTGAATAACATGTCGAAAAGACAGGGTTGCGTGTAACTCTTGTTTTGTGAAATGCTGAGCACGATCTCCAGTAAAACGTTGTTCGCTTCTGAAGTATTCGATTTGTGCTCTGCGACCATTTGGATGAAAATTCTAACCCGTCGCTATGTCTTTTTAGATTTAGCAAAGTAACAGGGGCTTATTCATGAATTCTGACCTAAAATAATGAGAAAAGCTAGTGTGAAGAGGTTACGCGTGGAACTGCGCGTATACGCGCCAGTCTTTCGGCCCATGGCCTGCCGGACTGGCCGGGGCTAGTGTGGCTAGCTCCCGTCTATTCCATCAGCATTCCTGCTCAGCGGGTTGCATGTTGTTTCTGTGCTCGTGTTGTGCATGGGGTCAATTGATATCGAGCAATAATTTCAGCCATTTAGCAAGAAATATTTTAGGAATCAGATAAAGCAAATGCTGATCAATATTTTTATGTATCAACTATCTATGCCAAAATGTCTTGGCTTAACTTGATTTTAATCAAAGTGGTTTGATTAAAATCATAGCATTGATTTAGATCTAACAGTTACACATGTTAATTTCACAAACTGTTACTCAGTGTTACTGTTAGTGTTACAATGTGATAATTTACTTTTTTATATTTTGAAAATACTGACAAAGCAAAGACTCAGAGACAAACTTCTTCAAAATTCCTGTGATACATTCCAGCTATCTGATGTTAACCCATAAGAATATAATATTGGAAATGAATAAACTAATTGAATGAATTGATATTACGATCTCCATGTAGGTTGAATTTAATGAAGTATCAGTCAAAATACATCTCTGTTAATAAATCTTTTTGTTGGGGATGTCATGTAGGATTAGGCCAAGTAAAACAATTTATTAGTTTCTTGTCCCTGGCCCTGCCCGTATGATGCCACTGCATTAAAAAAAAAATTTTTAATACAAAAATTTCGATTAATTTTCACTGTTTCCAGCCGTTTAACCTCGCACATGTATGCACAGCCTACACATCGTGCTGTACTTAAAACAACTGGAAATTAGACTACCCAAATAGCATTGTGCAGTGAAAAGCCCCCCCCCCCCAAAAAAAAAAATGCTTTCATCCTCCTTTTCTTCAAAAAGTTAGGACGAGAAACTAATATTTTTTCTTACTTGGCCTTAGTAGATCTCTTGTTAGTCTACATGTTGTTTTTCAAACCTTCCCTGGCCCTTCGCAACAAGGATTTAGGCCCTTGGTGTTCAACGTGCGAGCCACATTTCACCAAAAATGCTAAATAACGAAAAGAGAAACATTTGCTTTGGAATGTTTTTTTTCTCCTGTTTCTCAACAAGAAAAAAAATGTTATGCATTGGAATGACAATTTTTGTGTAAAAATGGGGGTCTTCTCTGCAACACATTTTGCTTACGACACATTATATACTGAGTGCCCTCCCCCCCCCCCCCCCCACGATACTGATGAGGTATTATTGGAGTATAATGTGAAGACCTAAGTCTAACGCACTTTGTCTTCATAGGAAAGCAAATAGTGAAGAAGTCAGGAAAATCATTGGTTTGTGCAAATTTATTTCTTACATGCTTGATTTGTCATTAAATTTCAAAATGAGGAGCAATGTCAGTAATGCAGATTTTCAAGTCCAAGTCAATGACAGTGTCATTCTTTTTCCAAAATGAAGGCAGATAGCCTATGCACAAGTAATAATGAATGCAAATCTACATTTCAAAACTAACTGACATGACTGAATCGTTTTCTTGGTTGATAAAAGGGAAAATTATTCTTTTCTATTATTATTAATGATGATGATTATTCTTTATTATTGAGTACTGCTTTTAATATTGCATTATCATTATTATCAACATCACAATGCAATGTACATTAACATTTATAGCTATGTCTTCAAGAAAGTTCATTGGTGGTACTAACTATATTACATTATCTATTTGAAATACATATAGGTGCCTCTGTAACGGAAGTGGACTGGTCATCCTTGCTGTATGAATTTTGGAATGAAGCTTTTATTTTGTAGATGAATGCTCCAAGCAAAATTCAAAGAAGGTAAGAGGCCAAATTTAGCATCTCTCTATGTCCACATCTTTTTTCCTTAGTTGCATGATTCAGGAAAAAAATATTCTCACCTTTGATTGTGAGCTCCAAAAAATGTCATGTAAAATTATATTTCAAAAGAGCAGCAAGTTTGAAGAGAAAAATCAGCTGTATTACTTGCAGTCTTTCCTCATTTTAACTGCTGATGAAATTTGCATGAAGGAAATGGGGTGGGGCAGTCCAGAAGTCATGGCAGCTTAGAATATTCTATTTTTGAACTTTGAGTCTCCTGAAACAACTTCAAGGACACTTTGGTATGGCATTCATATTCCATGGTGTTTAAGCAGGCCCCGCAGCCTTCCCCTTAAACTCCTGGCTGCGAACCTGATTTTTTTTTTGGGGGGGGGGGGGGGGTGGGGGTAAAGTCAACTTCAAACATTTGCTAGCTTAGCAACTGCAGTCATGCTGGAACCTGCAAAGAAATTTTGGGCATTTCTGCCTTTTGTGAAATATCCATTCAGTATTATGTCTTCATTGTCAGTTTGCAGTAGACTAATAAAGCTGATTGTATAGTCAACATACACAAATTTCACGTAGCTGTAGGCATGGCGTAATTGGCAAAAATATCTTGATTAATGCTATTGCATTAGAAAATAATATTCTTTAGAATCATCAAAAAGCCTATCACGAAAAATGACTTTGCTGTCATTTAATTCTTTTACTGTGTAATGGAACTAAGGATTTACATGCAGCTTGGAAGGCAGCAAATCAGTTTCACATATGTTGCACTTGGTTCAGTGTTTCTTGTATTTACTCATTTTTTCTTTAATGTAAGGGTCGTTGTGTGAACATTCTGGTAAACAAAATGTATCTTTTTGGTTTATCACAGGACTCTGTAGGTTAAATCCATCAACAATCAACTGGTAGCATTCTCCAAGATGATCTTCTCTGAGTTCAGAAGGATTCTTGGGAGGTTTCTTTTGAGGAGATATCAATATGATAATCTGTAATGACCACCTGATGAAACTACATGTAGCAAGTAACTACTGGTACAAGAGCAAGGACTGTGTTGGGAACAGACTGCAGACAACCATGTCAATAGATGATCATGATACAGCAGGACAAAGAGACAGCAGCACACATCAGGACAGTTCATTGACACTGGGTTTCTTTAAAAAAAAAAAATCAAAACCTTACAGTTGTTCGACTGTTCCAAACTTTGAAATTCACTAGCCTGCCAGTATGCACTCAAAGTTGTCTGTTATGACACCTTTCGTTCATGATGCAACATTTTCCCGACCTGTTGCAATAAGATTTTTTGACAGCAAGGAAAATGCTTCCTTTCACTAACAAATTATAAAGTGGTATTTCATCCATTAATATTCTGTGGACATTTTCATCAATCTTATCACCCTGATTGACAGCATATAGATTGTGTGTACATTTTATTAGTGTATTACAAAATAGTTAATGAGATTATCTAATATACCTGTATTTTTCTATGTACATTTTCTTTGAATCATTCATTGAGATGAATTTGTATTTAATAATTTTTTTAAGCTATAGACTCCTGTCATTTGATTGAATTGTAGTTTTGAAAATGAGATTATTACCGGACTTCAAAAACAATTATTTTGTAGATTGGACAATTTACCAAAATTTGAATTTTGCTTCATTGCTCTAAAGAATACCTAAGGCCTTAGAGTTGGAAGATACTTGTCCTTGATAAGAATTATATTGGATGACAGGATATGCTGAATGATGAAAATTTCACAGAACAATTACATGGTTGTTGGTGGGGGGGGGGGGGGGGGGGGGTGACATTCAGTCATAGCTTCTTCCTCAGCTTTTAAAACCCTCTCTCCATCTCTTTTCCTTTTCTTTTCTTTTTGGGGATAAGATGAGATGTAACTACTTATGATTCACTTAACCCTTCTAATGCAATATCTTTCTGGATGAGGTGCACCCTTGCCTTCTTTTCTTTGGAGAATCAGTTAAATTTATCCTAGTATTTTTCTCTTGTCAAAATCACTATTTCTTTCCCTCATAATACCATAGCAGCAAGCAGTTGAAAGGGAAGACTTAAAATCCTCTATTCTTTAATCTTGCACATGTAAGCCTAGTGAATCATCATCATCATTTCAGTCAGCCTCTTTCATCATCAACCCTTGCGCCATGATATCAGTACCTCTCCTTTATTGCCCTTATCTTTATTCTACATGTTGCTTTTGTACTGTAGTCTAACTACATGTGTAGTGTTAAAGAAAGGTGTTCTGTTTTTCTTGTCCATGTTATTTGCATTTCCAAGCTTTTCGCTCTTTTAGGTGTTGCAATTATGGGTAGATGTAGAGCAAGTTGATCTATGTGACCTATGGAGATTCGATTACCACCCCCCCCCCCTCCCTTGTACCTTGTCAGTGAAAGTTAGATGAACAGATTCATTTGAGGGGGCACTTAGATTTTAATCAGCAACAGCAGAACGAAGCAATCATATGGAACAGCATACAATACATCATTATAAATGAAACAACCTAAAAAGCAAGTACAGTATTTTTGAGGTCGTTTTCAAGATCCTGACATTCATATAGCTGATTAAAGTTTTATAGAATCAATATGAAATTTCCGTTCCTCTTGTAAACTGCCCTTAACTGTTCGTCAAAACTTTGAGGGTTAATAGTCAGATGCTGTGTGTGCAAAGGAAGAAATGCATGAAAATTTGATGCAAAAGGTTGTGGGAGATGAGGATCGATGTGAAAAGCAACACAACCAGATATAAACATGACAAATTCATTAAACGCCATACATGAAAGGTCACATATATGACTAGAGAAACGAAATAAAATCACGTAGATTCATGAAGGGTTGTGTAAATGGAGAGAGTGTTAGAGCAAAACCAGAGATGAATTTTGAGAGATGCATGATGAGAAGTGCAATGGTGGTATTGTAATGAAGGCTGAAGGCTTGGCAACCAAACGTAAACTTTTAAAACAAATAAGGGCAAGCAAAATTCCTATTTTGGGATAATTTCAAATTGAGCAAGGGGTTATTATTTTTTTTTTAATTTACTTATTTGAAACATTATTCTCCTTTACATGAATTCAATCAGTTTGAAGAAAAAAATCCTTGATTGCCACAGGCTCAATTAAATATTGCATGGTGTATGTAAAACTTTGTCATGACATTGTACAGGTGTACTTAGGTTGATATTCATAGAGCAAAAGGAGAAAAGTTTTGAGGTGCATTAGAAACAAAAAAACTGTAGGGGACGAGAAACTAGGATTTATTCTTAAATGGCCAGAGTATCGGTTCGGGGGGGGGGGGGACAAAGATTCTGAAGGGTGTCTTGTTTTTATCAAGTAATGGAGATAAAGATGCTCTGCTTTTTAAAGGTGTTTTTTCCTCCCCACCCCCCCCCCCCCCAAAAAAAAAAAAAAAATAAAAAGAAAAAATAAAAACCTCACCAGAATTTTTTTTAAAAAGATGTTTCTCAGTTTTAATTAATTAAATTAACCGACAAAAAACAATAAGACTTCAATAACTTGGAAGGTGGTATTTTGATGTCCCGGCCAGTGCTTTCTCCCCCCCCCCCCCCATCAATATAAAAAAAAACTTTATAGGGCATATCGATGCCCCCGCCCCCCCCCAAAAAAAAAATAAATAAAAAATAATAATAATAATAATACACTGAAGCCTCAAGTGCAATAATTTGAAATAAAATGATCTTGCTACAAATTTCAGAAAGAATATTTTATTCAAATAATGTGAAGTTGTTTATTTGTACTGAATTGTTTGTGGGTCTCGTAATATTCAAGGAATTAGTGAGATCCAATAGAAGCATCAGACATTAGCTTAGGTCTACGCTATGCGCTAGCTAGCGCAGCGCTGGATCCGGGACCGGCCGGCGAGGGACCTGACCCGGCCTACTTCTACTGAAGATCTTCTAATCTACAGATCTAGGTCTGCATGGTCTAGAACGTTTAGACCCTGTCGACGTGAATCACTCATAAATCTCTATCGAGCGTCGACAAATTATTTCCAAACGGAGAACAAAAACACGTACTATAGTAATCATAGACTATTTTGACAGTGTGAAAAAACCTTTTACTTTTCACTGCATGAATGCTTCAAATTTGGCATACAACGTGGTCTAAAGAAGACTATCTACATTGTTAACATTGATTCTAGACCAGTTTAGTACGTATTTAACTCTATGTTCTAGACCCAGTTTCGGATCCGTTCCCGCGCGCGCCTACTACTGCCGCTATAGCATTTTTGCCAATTTCATTTTCTCATATTTTACAGATTTTGTTTTAAAAATAAATATAGAACGTCACTGGTACAATTTCTGGACAATCTAATATTTCAAATAAGAAGAAGTAAATAACCATTATTTAATGAATGGCGTATGACTTACTAAAACATAAGATTTTAAAAATATTCTGACAATTATATACATATATACCGTGCTGCAATTACCAATCTTCAAATTGACAATATTTGCGTTCACTGCACTTTAAAGCTCAAAGTATGTTGAATTGGTCGTAGAATTTCGATTCCATTAAATCTAGCCACGGGTTATAAATGAAAATCAAATATATTGTGTAAGACTGGTCCATCTTTCGTTAGATGTGCAAGCATGTATGTGGACGTGCTTCTTTCTCATGATATTGGGCGGAATAAACACGGCTCAAATGAGATGAAAGTTTGCTACTGCCAGGCCCAAGTTACGCTGGACGTCCCGACAAAAGTGAGAAGACAATTCTGGAGTTATCGTATTTTGGCGTCATATTGGATAAATGTAGACATTCTGAATAATATTTTCCCGTGGAACTTTTGTATGTCCATGATATCTTTCGAAGGAATTCTTTATGAGGTAAGCGAAAAATGAATTCCATGGTTTTAAACTTACCACATTTTCTCACTCGCGTTATGCGTCGCTGAGCGAGTCTGTGGTAATAAATTTTGCAACAGCCTGAAATGTTATTGAGTGCAACACGCGCGGATTTTGCTCGTGCGTTTTGGGGGGCTTATTTTGTACATGGTCTATGGGAGTGAAACAGCCGTGCCCTCCGCGTGATACGCCAATACGCACAGTACGGTCCGGAGAGCCATGTGCGCATGCGCACTCCTTACGTCAAGTCTGAGCAACCGACCGCTATATATTTTTCAAACATTGGTTCACATTTCTAATATTTGAAAGTACTTCCTGTGGATATTATACTTTGAAACTTTCAGACTGGTGTTTTTACGCTATAACCCTTATGTTTATCCCATTTTCAAGTAGCAAAATGAGTTTTAAAAAAAATTATAACAATGTTAACCAATGCCTTTAAGAGTTGGTCTGGAGATGTGACTGCAGTAAAAAAAAAAAAAAAAAAAAAAAAAAGTTTGACGACACTCCTTAAATGATTTTATATATTTTTTCATTTATTTCGAGATGAATCTTTAAAGAGAGAGGGAGACAGACAGAGACAGAGAGAGATTCTTTTATTACATAGGCACCGAAAAAAACCCCGATATTGCGTCATTTTCAGTATCCTAGACCTATCCCTGTTTTAGGTCCTCTTGGATGATCAAATCTTTATATTTCAGTTACACAACCAAAGTGTGCATGTGATGACTTACAATGAATAATCGTAGACCCATAGATCCATCACGCTTATCCACCGTGAAAAATTTGCACCTTGCTTTACCTTCCTACGTAAACAATACTCCATTATACCGGTGACCGAGTCACACCAGAAGGGACCGATACCAAATCGACGGATGGACAGAGCGTAACATTTCATTATCGCGGTTGGTTCGAAGTCGACTTGGCAGTTCAGTGTGACTGCGTTTGAAAATGTGTGATGCTACCTAAAAATATGTGTGACTGCGCTACCAGCAACCAATGGGATGAGCGAACGTTGGCCTGGATAAGTTCGACAAGGAGTTGTGATTGTATCTTGATGATGTCAATGAGCAGATAATATCTTTGAATTGTATTCCAAACGAGCCATTGCTTTAGTATAATAATATCTCTGCGTTTGAAGTATACTTTGGTATATATCATGGTAGGAGTTATTGTAGGTTGCAGGTGTGTGGTGTAATAAGGATGTCAAAATGTTACCAAGGCCCAAAGCAAAACACATTAGTTGTGAATCAGCGGTTCAACGTATTACGTATCCCCCCCCCCCCCCGATCTCCTTTTTAATGTTTCAAAACCTAGATTCCAAAATGTTTTACTTGTCATGCTGGTAGAGACAAATAAATGTTGTTTGGACTATAGCAGGTTTTTTTTTTTTCAAAATAAAGTAAGTTGATACAGTTATGATAGAATTAAGAGAATAGAGCCAAAATTGAAAATAAATGAGAATGTAACCCCCACAGTAGTTACCCATTCATATTTGGACAAACATGGTTGGCATGATTAAAATCTATTTGTTGAAATTGTGAGAATGTCTTATTGCTGTTTTTGATATGACAAAATGTGCAAGCTGGTGAGTTAAAAGTGCACTGACATTGATTTTGTATTCCAAAATTCGAATCGATAAAAAATTTCTATTTTAGCATGTTTAGGTAAGCAAATGAATATCTGTTTTGAAAACAAGTTATCAACCTTTCTCTCACAACAACAATAATGCAAAAGGCTGCAATATATAGATTTTGAAAATGCAGTACGAACTGATAGTCTATTTTATTTAGAATCAACGACACATTACAGTCCAATCTTGTTTTGCTATATCAAATAAAGTAGAAAATTTCTGTCTTTTAGTACACTAAACACTAAAGAAGGAGTGACAATCACTTTTTAATTACCTATGGGGATCACTTCTTAATTATCTATGGGGATCACTTCGTTAGGGAAGTGAATTCACTCCAGAATAGTGTTTTAGATTACTATTTTATGAGTGGAATGCACTATTCTAGCATGGATTTCAACTCCAAATCAAATTGATTCCTATTGTGTTTATGATTCCTCAGAGCGAGAATTTCCACTCCAGTACATTTACAATAACTGGACACTCGTATAGTCTTTGAATTCATAGGGTTCCAAATCAACTCTTGTGTTTCCCTTCATTTTTACAATTTTAACACCTTCAGCATAATACTGTTATCTGTTGTTTATGAGGGGGGGGGGGATTTTTTTGTAGGAGGGAGAAGTGTTGGTTTGACTTTTTTTAAATTGAAAGAAACTTTTGAAAAAGTATTTCTCTCCAGTCTACATGGTCTATCTATCTATCTCCCTATCTATCTATCTATCTATCTATCTATCTATCTATCTATCTGTCTGTCTGTCCTTCTATCCATCTATTTATCTCCCCAGTTCTCGCATAAACGCTAGGCAATAAAAACAAAACAAAAGCCAAAAAAAAAAAAAGCTGTGAAGATATTTTTCAGACTACCCCTCCCCCCCCCCCCGGACAAACTTCAAAGCCGTGTTTTTCGAAAGGAAGGAGATGGGTGCATTCACCAGTCTAGCCTAAAATGACTACTCCAAACCCTCCAAGAAATTCAAGGGAGGGATTCCCTCCGCCAATGTTTATGACCAGCTGTCTTACAGTCTTATTAATGAATCTTTGCAAAAGATAATAACGAAGGGGGGGGGGGGGGGAAGAGCGTTCTAGTGAGATGTTTGCAGCACTCGTCACTCCTGAAATGTTTTTAATCACTAATATTCGACAACCGGCAAGAGTAATTCGAACCGCAGCTGTATTATTTTTATATAACTTATAGCTTATTCTCATAAAACTATAAATTTCTACCATAACAAAACATCAAATACAGTCCTCAATCCCAGATTTCGAAACTGAAAGATTGATAACACCCGCGTAGCTAGGATTTCATTTGGGGGGGGGAGGTTTGGGAGGAGGGTACATGAGATCCCTCCCCCTCCCCGCGAAAGCTTCGACCATGTTCCTTGTCTGCTCCTTCACTTCCTATGTTCTCTCACCTTTTCTCTTCTCTGTCATTTTTTTCTTTGGCGTTTTTTTTTTTTTTTTTTAGGGGGACAGCCTCACCGCCCCTGGCTACGCGCCTTGTTCATATGAGGCAATTGACGTCAGTGTGTTTGGGCAAGCTTCTGGATTTGAATATCATGTCCTTATTCAAGGTTCTTGCATGACTCATAACTCGTCATAACATCCATGAATTTATTCATTTGCCCTTTCTAAGAACGAAAATATGTCACTTTCTTCAAATGTCCCACTGTATATTATTATATACGCGTCTTCCCTTTCATACAAACGAACTACGTCACGCAACATTTACCGGCATATCACTTTTCAAGTGTGCAGATGGAGAAACTTAAGTAAATTTTTTAATGGATGATAGCATCCTTGTCTGCCTCGCTTTGAAATTGGATGGATCGTATGAGTTATGAATAATTCAAAGTTTTGTTATTCGAAAAAAAGAGCTCGCAAGGAAGACTTCTATGTGGATCCATGTCTAGTCTCGATCCTCCCATTGGGAGAAGAGAGGTTTGCGCTGAGGGATGAGGTCCTTCGATGAGTCATATTTTATTGCATAAAACTCGAAGGAAATATTGCAGTGTCCCCAAAATGTGTGGATAAAAGAGGATGAACACCGTGTGAAGACAGTGTGAAGACAAGCATTAGGTTATCACAGTGTGAAGATGGACAGAGACAGGGACAGAGAAAGAGAGAGAGAGAGAGAGAATCCATAAAATCGCGTTTAAACTCCAGATAGCAGTACTTTTCTGTTTTATCATGTTTATAGTGGGGAAAATTCCAATACCCCTCCCCCCTACACAGAGAAGACGCTGTTTAAAAATGCAAGCAGTTGTTTACAGTATGAACTGAACAACCCGTTGTACAGTTCATATTGTAAACAATTTGTTTAAGCATTAAACAGGTTGTATAATTTCTAAACAACCTTTTAAACAGCATTTTTACTGTGTATGTTTATCTCTCTCCCTCCCTCCCCCTCTTTCTCTCTCTCTCTCTCCCCCCTCTTTCTCTCTCTCTCTCTCTCTCTCTTTCCCCCTCCCCTCTTTTTTCTCTCCCCCCTCTCTCTGTGTCAATCTTCCCCTCTCTCTATCTCTCTCTTTTGCATTCAGTCATAGGATCTTTTGCTGCCAACCATCTGCCAGGCACACCATTTATCGAATTCTAAGAATCCGGAAATTAGGAAGTTTTCAGTAACTAAAAAGGGTTAAGAAGACAGCATGCATTTGTTTCGAGCATGTGATTATGTTACCCCACTTCCGACGTTAAAATGTGCTTCGACTCATCATGTACACGTGTAGACATCGAATCTTCGCTGTACATGGAGTCCTTTAATCTCATGTATACGATTGTCACGTGTTCAATGATGTTGGAAATTAACCTGAAAGAAAATTAGACGTGAAGTGAATTTGAACAATAACGAACTCTTCAATCCGTATTAATCGGCGAGTATATAGTCAATCATGCAACTGAATAGGAGACAAGCCGGAAGGTTGATGTTTCTGTTGACATCAGTGAGTGAATGTTTATAGTCTGTAGATGTGCAGATAACGAATTCAAAAATATGTACGTTGTCCGATTTCATTTGCTCTGAACTTGAAGAAAAAAAAACAGTACCATGAAAACTTGTTAATTATTGTTGTAGAGGAATCTGCGAACCCTGGTTACTATGAGCAAGAGGAAAGGAGAAGGACGGGGGGGGGGGGGGGGGGGGGAGTGGCATTGCTTCTATGAAAGTATAGACAAAATCCGTATCAAGTGAAAATTAACATTCTGACAGAAGAGGAAACGTGGGGTGTTGAGAAGAAAATGGCGGACCCTTTCGTATAGGTGCATCTTGTCACTTCGAATTTTATTCACTGGTAAAAACCTGTGCCCCCTGATCCTCTCCCCCCCCCCCGAAATCATGGCTATCTTGGAAGAATTGGCCTATATCCAAACTGAGAAGGAAAAAAAATAAGGAAACAACGCACAACAAAAATAAAGACTAGTCAGAAAAAAAGTAAATCTAGTTTCTATCACCAGCGAATATATAAAATTCAGTTGGCACACTCTGAGTATACATGCACGTCAAGGACCTCTGGAAAGAAAAGTGTGATTACCATTCATTAGTATGTTGTTGTTTTCTTTTCTGACAAAAATAAAAGGTGGAATAATCTTTTAGTTCCCAGTGAGACTCCCACGACCTTTTTCACAACCCTAGATTCACGCTACATTTCTTATGCAACCAGGCATCCTGTTGATATCGATCGCACTGTAAAAAATGAGAATTCAAATATCAAGATTTAATCTAAATAACGAGAGCACTGAATAACAAGAAATAATAATTTGATGTATATCGACTGAAAGAAAAAAATACATTTGTTATGGATGGATTTGGGGTCAAGGGAAACAAAACCAGGTGTTTAAAATGACTTCTCAGTCGCAATTTTACAAAGGTTCTCTAGGCAGAGAAATAAAGCTCTGTATTTATACATTTGTAAAAGGCTCCCAGTCATATCAGTAGGCAGCCACGCAGATAGCGGGTGTATAAGGGTTGCTGTTTAAAGCAAAAGTGGAATATTAGAAAATGTAAGTTTTTTTTCTTGGTTATGACTATGCGAATTTATGACTAGTAGTCTTATAAACATAGCATCAGCACTCTTTTTCTTTCAAAGTGTAAGTAGCTGTCATTGTGAAATAATGACAAAGAGAGATGTGGTTTGTATTACTGGCACTATTGTGATGCACGGTTTACATTTAGGTTAGCTTGCAATTATCGCGGTTTTAATGGAAAAATGTCTAGTTGTTAAAGCTGAAATACGTTATGAGCTGCAAATAGTTTTCTGCCCATTATATAAATGAATCCGGAGATTTTACAAGTGAAACCACAAACTGTGTTAATACGTACTTCATTAAGTCTCTTAACCAGTAGGAAAAACGATATATCCTTCTTTTCCCGAATCAATAAATTCAATATCTAAATTTCTTTGGGCGTGTTGCGTGCACATTGACGGGGATAAATCGTCATTCACTGTTTCGCTCTCCGTTAATTTTCATCAACGAGTGCAGCGAAAACGACTTATGATGTTTGAAAAAAATGCCATAACCTCTCAGCTTCTTCAAACCAGGCAGTGGGATTATTGCCAAGCGTTTTCTATAAAAGTGGATTTACGCAATGCATATCAAATTGCTATTCAGGAAAACGAAGAATGAAGTTACACGTGATGATAAAGCACGTGTCATCAGTGACTTATTCAACATGATTGTGTGTCACAATCAGGTATAATTTTTTTGTTATATAAAATAAGTAACAAATGAAGAGGCGTCATGTGCGAAGGATGAATTACATAACATGATTCGTCCTCTCTTTGACTTGAATATTCTTTCATATAGAGAAAATTTGATTCCTACATTTGCATCATCTGCATCCCCATCTCTCTCCCTCTCTCTCCCTTTCTCTGTCTCTCCAATTTCATCTCATTCCGCCTATATCTTATTCTCTCCCTCTATCTCAGTCTTAATAACTATATATTCCCTTCTCTATGTATCACTCCCTGTATCTCTCTCTCTCTCCCCCCCCCCCCTCTCTCTCCATTTCTCTGTCTCTCCATTTTCATCTCATTCCGCCTATATCTTATTCTCTCTCTATCTCAGTCTTAATAACTATATATTCCCTTCTCTAAGTATCACTCTTTCTCTCTCTCTCTCTCTCTCTCTCTCTCTCTCTCCCTTTCTCTGTCTCTCCATTTTCATCTCATTCCGCCTATATCTTATTCTCTCCCTCTATCTCAGTCTTAATAACTAATAATAATTAATAACTTCTCGATGTATCACTCCCTGTATCTCTCTCTCTCCCTCTCTCTCCCTTTTATGTCTCTCCATTTCCATCTCATTCCGCCTCTATCTTCCTCTATCTCAGTCTTAATAACTATTCCCTTCTCTCTTTCTATACATGTATCACTCCTTTAATTCTCTCTCTCTCTCTCTCTTTCTTCATGTCATTCTGAGATGCCAGCACTAGCTGCAACGTGCTTTCAGAATGTTCGCAATAAACAATCTTCCTTAATCACTGGCTGCATTATTTAAGTCCCTTTTTAATAGGTAATACTGTACTTTAAATGGGAAAAGTGATGGGAAAAGTTTTTAAGGGGGGGGGGGATATTGTGACAAAATAGTACCCATGATTACTTATCTACACTGTTAGAACAGTGGTTTAAAAATCATTAGGTTGTTTAAAATATGAACTTACCAAAAGTTTTCTGAAGAATATCCTCATAAAAATTATGTTTTACATACAATCTTTTTAAATAACAGTTAGTAGGTTCATATCTTAACAACCTAATGATCTTTAAACAACCGTTCTAACAGTTTATGTACAGGTAGCTGATCGTTTATGTTATTCTGTCTGGCAAGCACGTATAACAGAAAAACGATTCTAGGTCCCTTCGTGATGGTGGAAAAGTGTGAAGAGAGTGAGGACAACTCTTATTGACATTTGAACTGTCCAGCTAGCGCTGCTTTGCCCCTAAACTTGCCAGTGATACAATAATGTTGAATGAAATAATGGGCTAGAGAGTTGATAATCAATGCACAATCTTAGTTTGTTTATTGTCCCAAAATTGCAGGTCCAATTTGTGATTTCACAATCGTTTGCAAAAACGTGGTCTAAAAAGGCCTCCTGACAAATAACAGACAACCATTTTCCAAATACAGTAAGTTATTTTTTTTGTCTGTTTATGGTACCTTTATGCAACTTATAACACATGTAAAACACGTTGCATTCTTCGTGATTTTAGGTGGAGATTGTTTCGATCAGAAATAATTTTCAGGCAATTGACGTCTTAAACCTACCGTTATCTTGTTAAATCCATCTTTGCACACGCTCATACCTAAAAATAACGTCCAATATGAATTAAAATAATATACCATTAGGTTAGAATAATAATCCCTGTATAGTCAGCTACGTTTCTGTGATTATTCAATTTGGACAGCTAACAGTTATGAAAGAAAGTGCTATTACTTCAGCTGAAATCTGTAGCCCCCCCCCCCCCCCATTGTTAGTTAAGAGATAAGACGGATAGAATTTGGAAGAAAATTTGGCAAGTCTTACCGTCAGATTTTTTTTCACTAAAAATAGAGGCTGCCATTTTCAATTAGTAAACTGTATATTTATTATTTACATAGTAAAAATCTAAGTGAACTGACCATCGGTAGATCCAAACAAAGCAAAGACTCTTCATTAGATAAATGCAAAACAAAGTAATAGTTTTGACTGCGAGAGAGACAGAGACAGAGACGGACAGAATGAGAGAGAGAGAGACAGACAGATAGACAGAGACAGAGTGAGAGAGAGACAGAGAGAGATAAAGAAATGGCAGAAAAAAGAAATGGTATTAAGTGGAATAAGTATGAAAGAAAGGGGTTGGGCATGAAAGAAGAACAAGAAAACAAAAACAAAAACGGCTTGGGCATTATGGAAAGATTATGCACGCAGATACTGATTGAAATAAAGATGAAGTTTTCATTAAAACAAAATGCAGTGATGAACAAAATGAAGGACAATGGTGTAAACAAATTTGCGTAACATTATAATGCGTTGTAATATTAGGGGGGATGAGTGAGAAAAATATGATTGTAAGTGAAGATCATGGAATACTTGAATTTCTTTAGGTTTACACCCTCATCAGTGACATCTATAACCGGACAGCTTGTTATTTTCCTTGCTGATGAATATTGTGTGATGACTTCCCTTCCTTTGGCAAATTGTTGAGCCACCTTTCCAAATTGTACTGCTCCGTCGAACCATAATGCTTCCAAATTTTGGTCTAGCACCCCCACCCATCCTTCAAATGCTCTCGCTCGTTTCCTCTCCATTAAGGGTTGTTATGGTCCTCGTTTTCTGACATTTGTCTTGCATAATCTCCTCTTAGAGTCTTCATGATCTTATACAGCTTGACAATCCAGAGGGTCCGTTTATTTCCACCTCCTGTATACGAAAGAGCCATCGGAAATGCTAGATACGACCGGGGGCCATCCCCGTGTTGGATTTCACGGCCTCAAGAAGGGCTTTTTTGAGGGCTGTATGTACAGAAGAATAAATCTTTTCTAAGCTGGAACATTCCCATTCCCCAGCATACAATGAAAACAACAACCAAAAAAAAAAACTTACTTAATTCTGCGTTTGGCATGGTGCTTCTGTCACGGTAAGCCATTTCCACGTCCAGGGCAACGTGGATGCATGCTAGTTTGGTTAACAATTCGGACGTGACGCCACCCATCGGGTTGAAACATGATACTGTGTGAACATGACTTACCATTTCAGTGAAGGATACGAATACTGAACTGAACCTCCTTTTCGGGGAGTTTATTAAACTCGACTTACATGACATCCTCATATCGATTTTCATACTTTCCAAGAGAGGTCTCTTCAATCGCCTCAAGTCCATCTGTATTAAATGCTAAGAAAGCAGAGATAAGAGGATTACAAAAGTGAAAAACACAACTTGGACTGAAAGATTTCGCAAAGTTTCTCTCTGTAAAAGAAATACTAGCTATGTGATGTCAGCATTCTTTGTTTTACAGATAGTTACAAAGGTTTGCTGATACTAAGTATGAAAAGAGTCGGATTGCATAATTTTGAACAAGGGCATATATCTCTGCTTGAGTCAACCCCGATACATGCCTGTTAACATTTTAAAAATTAAGAAACCTTTGTAAAAGGAGAAAAAGAATGCAAAACATCTCATTGGAATGTCGGAGTTTTTTGGAGACATTTTGGGGTTAGTGTAAGACTTATGGGGTGTTGCAAGAAGGTTGCGATCAATTGCAAATAATTGCTAATTTTGAAACAACCGTTCTGATTGGCTCAGAGTCTGCCCTTTTAAGAAGACATGCATGCAACAATGATTTTGATTGGCCAGTGACAATCAGTTGCAACTTGCAATCGATTGCAACTTTCTTGCAACACCCCATTAGAGATTTCGATAACGAAGAACAAAATACAATAAGGCGTAAAATGTTCATCTCTGTAGAGATGCTTAAAGTGATTACACAATGGTAAAATTTTTTGTATGATATATGATCGAGAATAAAATTCTAAGAAGAATAACATTTAAAAATTTGACGATTTTCAATCGAAATCAATGCATTTTGGCTAATTTTCTCATAAAAAGTCAAGAGTTGACCAAAAAAATTGAGTATGAGGTATGACGTAAAAGTGGGCATCCAGCTTCGCGCATTGCAGTTGTGCTGCGCGCTAGACTGTACAATATGTATTATAACTTGCGGGCATTTTGCTAGAATTGCGCGACAAGGTACCCACTTTGACGTCAAAATGACGTCAAAGTGGGTACCCAGTTGAAACTGGGTGACAGCTGAGGGGTCAAAATATCCTAAAATCTTACCACATTTGGGGGTTTCCTTGGCAACACGACTTTTAAAAAAACTTTAGGCAGATGATTTTCTGCTAATAACATCATGCTCTTTTAAATGAACTAACATTGTTTCAACATTGGGTACCCCCTTTAAGGCGCATACAAAGTAAGTTCAATTAAATACCCCAAAAGAAAATAATCAAAATTAATAAGATTAAAGAAATAGAAGGTACATCAAGTTAAGAACAAGGAAATTTAACCATGTTAGGTGATATTTAAACCCCGTTTTGAAGGTGAAGGGTCTTAGCCGTTTGAAGAGAAAAGGGTAATTATTCCACAAAGAAAGAGCTGCTGATGCTCTATCTCCCCAATAATTTGATCAAATTTTGCTCGGCTGCTTTGTAGCTTTTGTTACAGCGCCATCCCTAACAGCAGAAAAGGCGGAGATGTAAGGCGGCGGGAGATGGAAAGTGAGAGAGAGAGAGAGAGAGAGAGAGAGAGAGAGAGACAGACAGACAGAGAGGGAAAGAACGAGAGAAAGAAAAAAAAGTACATCGGAGAGCGCCACATCGGCTTCAACAACTAAAAAAGCCGATTCCTGGCAATTTACGTTCCTTGGCTTTTAACTTTTTTATATTATTATTTCTCTTTAGTCTGTTGTTGGTGTTGTTTCGGTCTCGTTTGTCTGACTAAGGTGTGAGCATCAATCCTTTTTAGATTTTTTTTTTTTTTTTTTTTTTTGGGGGGGTTGGTTAACATACACAAACAAATTGCCGAGAAGCCAAAAAAAAAAAAAAGAGAGAAAACAAAAGAAAAGAGCCTTCGGCTTAAAATGGGGGAGGGGGGGGGGGGGGGGACATACCACAACATTTGCTGACAATTTTATTCAGATGTCTCTGCTTTTCGGAGGGGGCATACTTTATCAGATTCTTTCAAGTGTCTTTTCCCCCCTAACATTCACGGGCATACCCTACTGTGTCCACACCCTTAATTTTTTCGCCCCCCCCCCCCCCGCAAATTGACGTCCATGGATAAGGGGTAGTGTTAAAACACTGGAGACCTGCAATTGAATCGAATTGGAAAATGGAAACAGAAGAAACAAAGATTTGTGAGGGGAAAATCAGGAGACATTTTCTTTGAATGGATTTTACAGAAGCAAATGACCGGGAATTTTGAAAGCATTAGTTGAGAATTGCTATCAGGTTTCCTTTTAACTTTCTTGTCAGTGGCATGGGCGAATTATATCGCCCATTTCGGATCCTTTTTGAAGTCCGATTTTTTAAAATAATGTTATTAGGGATTAATGTTAATAGGTATGAAGCTGTGGAATAATTTATAGCAAAAGAACAGTGGGTGCAAATGAAGCATTGGAAAGGTTAATGAATCCCTTCTAGCAATAATCCTACCAAGTGGAGGGTTTTAACAGTGGATCATACAACAGGTCCGATTGTTGAAATAATGATATGATACTTCGTGTTGTTTATTCATTGTTGCCTCTTCAGTGCTAATTCTTTCTATCAGGGTGACAGTGTCACATTATGTAGCTTGATATTCCGCTAATATGGCCAAAAGGACACACATGACGAGTGGCGGGCTAGGACTCTAACCTTAACCATGCACCAATTATGTAATCCATGGTCCAACATGTCCAATGACGTGTCCCATGAGAACGCTCCTTCAAAACTCAACCTATGAAAATAATGTTTCCTCTTCTTCTTATGAAGAATGGTCCTTGATACGCCTGCGTTCCGACATAATTCTAAATTTAGCCTCGCCAAATAGGTGAACATCTCATATTTCATATTTTAAAAGCTATAGTTAGGCCAGTTTTACGCATTTTAATAGCCTTTTCTTCTTTGACTGAACAGTAGCAGTGATTCACGTGGCAGTGCATGGTTTGTTCTATTTTGAATCACAGTGCGCGGTACAAGAGATTATTTTGCACCTCCCTTGAGGGCAAATGTGTACCTCTTCCGAAAAGAAAGAAAACATATTTTTCACACGTGCATGCATCCCTCGCTGTGTTATACAAACCCGGTGCTGTTTGATCCCCTCGTGTGAGGGCGTCAGGAAAACAATCTGTACGGAAAGGTGTTTTCCCCTCTACCCCATTAAGAATGTGAAAGCTAATCGTTTTATCGCACGTTAAAGAGTTCTGATAACTTATGTATCATGTGTACTGCAAATAGAAAGGCCTATCTTTCAAGATTAAAGGCACTGGTTAACTTTGTGAGTAGCTGATTTAAAAAATTCTCAAACTAAGATGAAACATGTGTATGAGAACTTGTATTTGTACTCAAAAACCCTGAAACCAACCTTAATTTGGAATGAAAAAGTGTAAGTTAGACGAAAACGGAGATTTTATTATCCTTCGTCTCACGAGACAATCACTAAGAGGATCACTTTGCTTGAATTTGAAAATGCCGTTATGTGCCTCCCGCCGCTTGATACGCCAATATACAGTACGGTAAAGTGAGTCATACGCGCATGCGCACTCCTTATGTCTATTCTGTGCAACCGACCCTCTTATATTTTTCAAGCATTGGTTCACATTTTTGAAATTTAAAATTACTTCCTGTGGATATTATACTTTGAAACTTTCAGACTGGTATTTTTACACTATAACCCTTATGTTTATCCCATTTTCAAGTAACAAAACAAGATTTTTTAAAATCATAACAATGTTAACCAATGCCTTTAAAGTGATTTGGGAGGAATTCTCTTTTTTCTTTTAATGTTATTATTTACGTCTTATTTTGTAAATTTCTTACGGTGCCCTGTGTATATATACAACATTTAGTTTAGTTAACAATAACTCTTTGCAGTGAATTTTATGATACTCAATTATGTCTGTTAACTGTTTTTTTTTTAAAGAGATGTAAAACAAAACTTTGAACTTAAACTTGCACTTCCACAACGCTGCAATGACTTCTTGAAATGGCGTAGATAAGATGTAAATCATTATGTTTTTGAAAGATATGTCGGGGGTTGTTCTTTTTTGTAATATTTTTTGTTCTTTTTGGTGGGCCATCGATGTAAGCTTCACTGTAATAACCCAACAGACAGCTCAAAGTCCACTAAATCAACACATCTATCCAGAATTGCCATGGGGGTGACTGCCTGCCTACTGCCCCTTGTCCACCAACGAGGCTTACACCGTGCACGTTGATATTAGACCGTCCAAAACATTATATCACCCCCAAATATTTCGGCCACCTGTCGCTTTGGTGTCATCCTGGCGCTGTAAAGCGGAATTCAAATCGTTGATCACTAAATCCATCCTTATTCATGTGCATATTTTAAATATGTATCAATTTGGAAAGTATATTTGAGACCAATCGGTCGACATGGTCGACATACCCATGGCAGTTTTCTATTTACATTCTCTTTCGGTATTAAAAGAGGATAAATGCATAAATTACCAGCGTTTGATACAGGGGAAAGCAATACTGACTTATAGAGAAATATGTCAAAGCCATGACAAATGATCTCAATTTTATTCACCCCGAATTTAACACGATATTGATAAGCACGTTTTGAAATAAGTATTCAACGTATTAATTTGATCATGCTATGAATGATTATATCCCTAATTCCTTGATACGTGTAAGCAACAGGCATTTCAAACTGAAAGAGAATCCTGGGATATATTTCGTCTAGTTTTCACAGAGATTGGAGAATTAATTTGCTTTCTACCACGTGGTTGAAGCAAAACATGTAATGTGGCTGTTGCCTCTCAGTAATTAAATACAGATGAACAAGCAGGATTATCAAGCATTAGCATGATGTTGGCCTTGTTTCTCGTCACCTCTTTGTGCCGAGACTATCGAGTAGCCGATAATAAATTCATCTCTCTAAATGTACAAGCGTGAAAATCCACTCTTAGGAGTCTCGGTAGGTACTGCTTTGTCTTGGAGTGGAAATCTAGTTGCGAAATAATGGGATCCGTAATCAGAAGACACTTTTATTTGTTCTACTATATGTTAGAGATTCAGTGTCGCTTTATTACATTCATACTATGAGCTTTGAATATGACCTTCATATAGAAGTACTGCGAGTTGAAGTATACCCTTAATTAACATAAAGGGAATTATTAATGTGGAATATTATAGACTATAAGCTGCGCGGGCGTGAAGGGCGTTTACGGAACTTACTATATTCTATTCCATAAACGCCCTAATTGAATGGCCTTATCTTATCCTTTTTTCCCCTTCAAAATCCGGTTACAGTTCGTTATTCCGAAGATTTGTTTAGTCCGAAGGTACGTTAGTCCGAAGGTTCGCTAGTCCGAAAATGAAAAAAAAAAGGTTCGTTATTCCGAAGGTTCCATAGTCCGAAAATGGAACAGGGTTCGTTAGTCCGAAAATAATTAACGAACTAACGAACATTATTCATTTTCGGACTAACGAACCTTCGGAGTAACGAACTTTATTTCATTTTCGGATTAACAAGCCTTTGAAATAACGAACCTTATTTCATTTTCGGACTAACGAACCTTCGGAATAACGCCACAATTAATGTTCGGATTAACGAAACCTTTTTCATTTTCGGACTAACGAACATTTAGGTATACGCAATTTGCCTGTTTCGGAATAGCAAATCTTCGGAATAACGAACCTTTGGAATAACGAATATCACTCCCAAACCGTTAATACCTAAAATGCCTTGTAAAAATTTCTGGGAGGTTTAATATTTCAAACGTATAACTGCACGCAAAGTAACTTTTCAGGTAACTGGTACAGTTATATGGAGTGGATTTCTCTAAATCCGGAGCGAATTTAATTCCTAAACTGGCTTAATTAAAAGAGAAAAAATACATAAGAGCTCTACAACTCCTTGGTAAATCGACCAGCCATGCATTCATACTATGTCAGAGGATTTGCAAGGTAATGGGTGAATCAGAAGACTCAATCAAACTACCTTTTCCACCCACCAAAGATTTTATTACAAGCATGTAACTCAATCCACGTGAGACACTATTCATGATAGATGTACTGGCCTTTCGACATCGACGAACAGGCCTGAACACTGTGAGTTCGTGGGGGAGGGTAGTCCTTCAGGATATTAGGTAAAAATTACCCAACATTCCTTATGTTATCTGCAAACTTCTCCGCTATGAACTAGAAATGTTAAATACAGTCCAGAATTGCCGGATCCTCTGACGGGGAATGCATAGATCACGGGTTCGAGTCCCAGCAAGGCGCTTTATCCTATAGAGCAGGATTTCCTCCCCATGTGTTATTGAAAACCATACTGGAATGACAGATGCTACCTTATAAGGGTAGCGATATAAAGCAAGGGCTGTGGTCGGTCACTGATAATTAAGGTGCCATATGAAACAGGTGGGGTTTTTTTCTCCATGAGACGAAAACACAAGTTTTCTCACTTAAGGGCTGTTGGCTTTTGGCCTCTTATCCGGGCCTCATTGCGAAACCTTATCAACTGGACCAAAATTGCAATTAACCGGGATTTTAGCTTTTGCCTTCTGGAACGACGTCACTCACCACTACCCTGTTTGTAATGTTTACAACATGCATCTTTGGACCTTTTGTGTTAGCTCAATTTTTTATTCAGAGATCATTAGAAATACTTGAATTGCAACTTCTGCTAAAAAGGGAAAACAACAAAGATTTTTGTCTCCTTTACACAATACGGTGACTTATCTATTTGAAATCCATAGATCATGTGGAAGCAGTAAGATGCAGAAAACACTGTTACCCTTCCATCATCTACTAAATCTTATGTAACAACATCTAACTGTTCCCAGGTCTTTCAAATTCTACGACGTCACCTGAATTGGGTCACTTTCTACGGAACACATTTATGTGCAGTACAGACCGAAAAGATATTCGACGCTATACTCCATCATGACCAACGGTTAAATCCCCGCCCTTCTCTCATTTCATGCAAACGTTTTAAAAGACCATCAAATCAATTCGATGAGCGTGCATTGTATAAAGCTTTTGAGCTCCCCAATCACTTCTCCTAATACCCGTTTAGCCTGACATCGTGTTTTTATGGAAATCAGGCATGGGTTCCTGTAGTAGTAGGCGTAGCGATGTTGCACGAGATTTTTCCTCACGTGCACACTGCTAGATCAGAACCTCTCTTCGAGAACAATATAAAAGACACAGAATTCGGCATCCCCCTTCTGATAACCCTATAAAAGCCCCAAAATGCTTAAAAGTTGAATGACAAACTTGTTTTTGTTAGAGGAAAAAACACGCTTCAGAGGGGATGATCGGAAGGTTGTGTGCGGGAACAGGTGATCGTGAGGGGTACGACTTAAACCCTACAGATAAAATGGGTAACAGGGATTAGCGCCTCAATCCACGTTATGGATTCTCGTGGTACCCAGACGGATTACTTCTTAGCGTCATAACTATGTGCCTATATAGGCTGGCAGAAGATGTTTTTCAGAGTTGGATCCTGCAGAAATATTCTAAAATCTCCGAATTTCCAGAAAAGGTTCTTTTTACTTATTTTGCGGGGGAATGGGAGGGGGGGGGGGGAATAAGATAGCTTCCTATTTAAGATTACAGCATTGATCAGGTGTCAAGATGACTATTGTTTAATCCTACCCTGCGGATTGTTAAAAAATATGAACTCATTTCCTGTTAATAAAGAACAATACTTAATGATATATCTGTAATTCTTCAAACGTTGTCCCCTTTGAGTTGAACCATCTTTGGCAGAATCCCATTTTAACAATAATAATAATAATAATAATAATATGCAGTTCTTGTAGAGCGCTTATCACATTATGATATAACGTCTCTATGCGCTTCCAAAGGTCATGGATATTCTTATCATATTTATTAAAGACCACTCATTTCTAAAACCTATCTAAGAGCGAGTTTGCCGAGAGACAAAATCCTTGTAAAGGTGAGCTTATTAATTGGTTCAACCAGGGACCTCCCTGCCTCAACCAAGTTTCGAATCCGTTGCCGTTTAATGCTAATGAAGAGTTATTTTTTGAAAGACGGTTAATATAAACGCACGTGGCTACGTCGCTGAATCCCGCCCACCCCACCACGCCCACTTCCAGGTTATTCCAGGGAGTTATTATCATAACTCCTTAGTTGTTATTCGAAGTGTTCTCTGCTGAACTATATTGATCATAATTGATCCTCCCGGTTGATAGACAATGAAAGATGACAGACTGAGTGATGTCCCCCCAGTAAACGAGAAATGATTTGCATGGCTGAACGCGCGTGACCCTTAAGTCACGCTGCTCTCTGCTCAGTTGTTTTGATATGGTCTTTGAGAATGACTTAATCGATTCGACTTTAAAGTGAATTCCTTTTTAAAATCCCACGTGATAATTATTACGCTAACATTTGTGACTTTGATCTGCTATCAGAGTGGCTCAATGTCACAAATGTAAAAATTGTCGAGGAAACGAGGGACTTCTATTGTCAACTGGTTGCACATTTCTCATATACTGGTAATGGCCCTATACAACTGGTATAATAATTCCAATGGTCTAAATCTTAGCCAGCTGTTCATAGCATCTGAAAAGCGCTGCAGTCGATTTGTTCTACAATCCTAGCTGTTTTCTGGTCAAAATTTCATATCAAGGTTTTTTTTTAAATATTTATTTTAATTTAATCTAATTTTCTTTTATTTAATTTCATCTTATTTTATTATACATGTATTTTATTCATTTATTTATTCATTTATTCATCCATTCATCAATTTATTTTTATATCTGGGGGGGGGGAGAATATTTCCTTTCGGGCCAAATACATGAATACATCAATGTTTACTGTTTACAAGTATGGTAGAAGCCGTCGGATAACTGCACTGTGAACAAAGGATAATGCAGGGATCGAACTAGATTTACAACAGAGTTCATGTTTCTATTCGAGGCGATCGCTAGTTCTTGCATATAATCTAAAAGAATTATTGGGATAAACATAGTCCATTAAAAATCTCCCAATTTCCATATATGAAAGTATTAAAAAACATTATATATGTGGAAAAAGTTTTATGTGCCCGCATATTTCCGAAGTGTTTTGGAATGCTTGTACAACAATAGCAGTATCTTTTGGGGAGCAATCTCGCACCCTACCCGCAAAAAGGTGCAAAGAAGTTCCCTTTGTACTTGTTTGCACCCAGAAACCCTCCCTAAAGGGTATAACGATCTGCACCCTTAAGGGTACAAAATGTACCTCACTGCATCCTTAACTGTGCATAATGCTTCTTTGGGCGTAAAGTAGCACCCATAACGGAGCTCCTGGTGTTGCATTTTAAGGGTGCAAAATTGAACCTTTTTTCTTAGTGTGTACCTGAAATATAGGCTACTGGAGTGAATTAAAAAAATGTCATAACATTCAGAAGAGGTGCTATTTCCACGTGTTTGTGGATGTTTGAGTTATAACCTGAAATTGTTTCGTAGAAAGAAAAAATTAAAATGCCCCGACCGGGATTCGAACCCGGGGTCCTGGCTTACATGACGAGTGCTATATCAACTGAGCTATACGTCTCACATTCTTTTTCTGTGGTATATTTAATCCTTCCAATCATGATATTTGAAAAATATTGAAAAAAAAAAACAAGTAAGAGACCTGTGATTTCCATCAGTCTTTGCAGCAGCGTTTGTGGATATTTTTTCATGTTTTGGAAGTAGAAGGTAACTGCGAGGAAATGGTTTTTCCCCCAGGGTACCTTCATTAAGTCATAACAATAAGGCATTGAAATTATTCAAAACACCTATACGATATAACAAATATTACTAACATGAAATATATTTGTGTCTGTACATGAGCTGTTTATATCGATAATGTTGTGAAATCCAAAGATATTGCTTCAAGGAAATTGATATTTTTAGTTCTTTCCAAGGCTTAAGTGTCAAACCAAGCATATCAATACAAAATAGAAAAAAAAAAAAACCGGAAAAGAAAATAACCCACCACAGCTGAATGAGCTATGTTTTTACCACAAAATTATGAATTATGGAATATATTCATAAAGACGTTGAAGGTATTCAAAACACCTATAGAATATGTTAAATAAATCTAAACAGGTGTGTATGTGTGTGTGTGAGGGTGGGTGGGTGTGGGGGCGCGCGCGTGCTTGTGTTGTGCACGGGGATGTTCTAAAGGCCAAAAGTATCTGCAGTGGAATAGATATATTGAATTTTTCCAATAATCCTATGATAAATGAAAACAAAAATACTATTGATAGGTCTTTGTTTGAACATTACTTACTTAAGACATATTCCAGGGTCTTTTTGATGATTCAAAGCCCCGCCTTGAACTTCTCAGTTTATTATAACTAAAAAGATTTTGTCTCATCCTGACTTGCTATTCGTTATTTTGCCAGTAAAAAGATATTTATTTTGTCTCCCCCTCTCTGTCTCTCCCTTTCCTCTCACTATTGCATTATTGGTATAGAGTCTTCAAATATTACTTTATCTCGATTGCCCTAGCTACTTTAAGTTATTTTCAGTATTTGACGAAGCCTTAAAAAAGCTACAACCTACACAATTCAATCGAAATCGGGTGTTTTCCAGAATAGTTCCGGTCACGCGATTACAATGTGACTAAAAAAAGAGCCGTTTTAAAGTAACTGGGAAATAGAAATTAGTGTATACCATGTATATCTTGAGTTCTTAAAATAATTACAATCATAAGAAATCAATTCAATCTTGTTGAAAAGCACACGCTCTGCACTGGCGTTGATCGGCGAGCATTTTTTGTTAATTACAAAAAATAAATAAATAAAAAACTTTCATCGAGTTCACCTAACATAACTTACCCCACCCCTACCCTGCGAAATGAAAGTGAAACGTAGGTATGCCCCTTCTCGTATAAGTTACCCCTAATACTGAATTTGTGTGTGCAGAAAATGCCATTTTTATGCACGAATTTTCAAAAACCTCCCTACCTTCGGAGGGGAATACCCCTTCCCACACCCTCCCCTCGCCTTGCCCCCCCCCCCCCCCCCCCCCCCCCGTATATGCCACTTCACATATTAAGTAACCCCTAGTACTGAATTTTAGTGTGCAGATAATGTCATTTTCATGCACGAATTTTCAAAAATCTCCCTACCGAGGGAGGGGGGATACCCCCTCCCATATACTCCCCCGCTCGGTTGCTTCGCTCCCTCGCCTTGGCCCCCTTGTTGAAAATTCCTGTCTACGCCAGTGACGCTCTGAACACAGAAATGGGTATAATGGACTACACAATGTTCGGGCCGAACACTCATACTATTTGTTCTAGTGACATTTTGAATATGAAGGCATTTGCAATCCTTTTCAGAGGACATTGTGCTAAATTCTTCCGTACTGACCTTGAAAGAATGAGAAAGCTCATAGATTATCTTTCAACATTCTAGAATACAAGTTTCTCTTCAAAATCCATAAGTGACTGTGGTATGAAATGGAAACAGTGTTACAATGGACCCTTTTTTTTCTCTCCTTCACACTAAGAAAAAAATGTATAATTTTGCACCCTTCAAATGCAACACTGGGAGCTCCTTTTTGGGTGCAACTTTGCACCCTAACAAGCTTTTTGCACCTTTAGAGGTGCAGTTAGCTACATTTTGCACCCTAAAGGGTGCAGAGTTGTACCCTTTTAGGGAAGGTGCAAATTTACACCTTTTTGAACGCAAATATTTCTGCACCCTAGGTGCAAAGTTGCACCTTTTAGGGTGCAAACGGGTGCAAACTAGAACAAAAAGGTGCATTTTTGCACCCCTTTTCATGTAGGGTGCAAAATTGCACCCAAAAAGGTGCTGCCAGTGTTGCATTTAAGGTGCAAACTTGCACCTTTTTTCTTAGTGTGTTGGGTCTAATTGCATTATGTATTAGCTTTTAATTGTTACTTGTGTTGTAAATTCTCTATAATAGAGTCAAATTTTCTAAAGCGCTTAGAAGCTTTCGAATTAGGCGCTATAGAAATGCAATTTATTAACATCATTAAAACATGCTGTTATTTAGTTGCCACTATTAATCACTTTCGTGCTCCATATTTCCTTTTACTTGCTCCATTATCAACATAACCCTGTTGATTCTTATAAGAAATTTTATAAGCCCCTTATGCTTTATTGTGATTGAATATCTCCAAACAAGCTGTGTTGAGCAAAATATGATGAAGGGCACAAGAGTTCAATGGTGAATGCCGCGATGTGTTGATAACAGTCAAGTGATAGAAGACGACGAAATAGTACAGTATCTCCTTTCTCCAGTAATACCAGTCACACCGCTTAACCGATCCATAATCAACAAAATCATGGCCATTGGGGAGATGTAATAATTTGTTCAGTCTTTTGTCGGTCATGTTGGTGTGACAAAGGTACAACAACTTAAGCTAAAATTTGTTTACATCAAAACTAATTTTTAGTTCCTGCATTGAAGCCCCATTTGGGGTAATCCTTATAGGCCAAGTCCACAGCAAGATTAAGTTCATTTCAATAAGAAGAATTTTTAAAAATTCCAAACAAAACAGTGAATTTTTTACTGAAAATTGGATGCAAACTAAGGAAGTTATTTTTTTTCAAAGTCTCACAATTTTTTCGCAAAACAGTTCTTGAACAGTCGATATGTATATGTTCATGGAATGAGTTGATGTTGTCATACACTCACAATTCTCCATTATAATCTATACAAAAATTTCAGAAAATTTCAAATTTTTTTTCACTGAAACTGAAAAGCCATCCATCATGTCGACACATATTAGTCTAAATACCATTTTGTAAGTATGTAAGGAGTCTTTAGGACAAATTTTACATTTTTTATAGCTAAAGTATAAAATTTTTGTCATTTCTGGGGGGTGTAACATAAAGAGATACAATTAATTGTATCTCTTTAGTACATGGTTTGCCACAGACTTGCGATTGATCAATCGTAAGATTGATTGTATTTTTGTTGTTACACCCCCCTGTATACATATTGTGAGGAAAATTGTGAGTATATGAAACAGTCAACTCATTCACTCGTTCATATCGATTGTTCAAGAACTGTTTTACGAAAAATAGCGAAATTTCGAAAATTCATAACTTCCTTATTTTGCATCCAATTTTCATCCAATTTTCACTGTTTTGTTTGGATTTTTTATTCTTTTTATTGAAGTGAACTTCATCTTGCTGTGGAATTGGTATTTAAACATATAACCGATTTAATGCAATAATTAATGCTTTATACTAAATTTTAGAAGAGCCCGTTAAAAACCAAGAGGCGAGGAGTTTCTGAAAATCGTTACCCATTAAATGCACCGAAACTGGAACGTATGCATGGGGCAACCTTTCAGTTGGCAACTTACAAGTATTAGCCCAAGACATATTCTCGACTGGGCGTAAAATCCCTTGCTTATTTTGCTTATGACCAGATAACTGAGTAGTTGCACTTTTCTTCCTCAAAATTATTTGGTAGGTTCTGTTTCATCATACATAATTATGAATATGTGACGGTGCTTTTGTTGGATTCTGTTAAAATTGATATTTCATTAACAACAAGACCTCGGGATATCTTTCAACCTCATATATTCGAAAGATTCGAAGGCGTTCCTCAACTGGGTTCCATGAACGAGAGACGACCCAACAAATAAAAATTGAAGGACGATTACCCTGTTTATGATCTCCAAACCTCTGTGTGTGTGTGTGTACAATTTTGTGTGCGGGTGTACATTTCTGTGTGCTTAGTCTACAATTGTCAGCATTACACGCTTTGAAAATAGTGCATTAATGGCGGGATGTTGATTTCGGCAAGCTGCTGCGAGCTAGTGGCGGTCTCTTCATAAACGGCACCCATGCTAGCTGTTTTTCAGAAGAAATCAGCAGATCTGCGCATGGGACTAAAAATAAGTCATGGTGACGACATAAACGACATTTAGATGACCGGGGAAGCTTCGTCTGGGGCCATCAGACGGGGGAAAGAGATAGAGAGACAGAGAGAGAAGGATAGAGAGAGGGAGAGATGGAGCGAAGGAAGATTTTCGGTCACGATGGATTATGTGAACGAGGCAAAGGGAGATTATTTACGTGCATATGATATGACACGCTTACGCAAAAAGGCTGTTTCGCGCTTTAATCCAGCGTTTTTTACGTCCTCCTAAAAATAACATTTTATAATCATTTTAGCATATCAGATTCCCAAATTGATTGTTTCACCATTAGAGAGATGTCCTTTCACAATGGATAATCTTTTTTTTAAAAAGTTTAGAAAAAGGCCAACCAACAAGAGTCCTTTTCCCTCGGGGTTATCAGAGCAATTTAGTTCTTGTTTGGTTTTTCTTCTCATGTGGCAATAATACAAAAAAATAACCTGATTCATATTTTTAGCGTTGCCATAATGCCAACAAACTTTCATTTCACTTATCTGTGTGTGAATAAAAACAGATAAAATCGTTTCCTAAAATAACGAAACAGAATAGAACGTAAAGTGTTTTAGAGGTTTAACGTGTGACAAAGAAACATTTGATTTTTTTAAAAATTTTTATAAAAGCACTTTTCATCCTTTTGACTTGGTAGTGAAAAAAAGGATTTTAGATGGATTTCAATTTTCTGATTGACCCGTCTCGACCTGTGTGAAGAAACAACATCTGACAAACTTGAGAAACTGAACAAAGTTGGAAAAAAACAAGAGCACTAAAAGATGTATACTTGAAAAAGAAGAAGAAGAAGAAGAAGAAGAAGAAGAAGAAGAATAAGAAGAAGAAGAAGAAATTTCGATGTCATCTTGCAAATTGGCAAGTGTCTGAATTTCCCTGCTGGCACCTGTCCATTTCTTTTATACTTTGCGGCTAACCCAAAATATATGATCAATGGTCTTGACAGAGTAGTAAACACAATTTTTTACACAACCTTCTCCATATAAAACAAAGCTATCCTTTCGTGAAGAACCAAGAGAGAAAAAAAATGGAATGAAGAAAATAATCAAAGCTACTCGATCACTGCTGGTGAGGGAAATCACAAAATGCCTTCTGTTGAAGTCTGATGAACCTCAGTAAAAGAATAGAAAACTTCCTTATCTTTCATCGAGTTGATATGAATTTCCTCAAACGTCAGGAAAGACTTTTTAGATGAATGGTAAAAGTAAAATCACTATAAAAGAGGAGTTGAGGTGACAGCAAAGTATGTGGCAAGGCAAGAAAACAACTTATGTTTTAGCAATGAAGGACCTTGGTGGGACAATACACTAGGAAGGAAATCTGCAGGTGCTAAACTCACATTTAGCATCAGTTGGTAGTTTCTTTCTTCTTCTTCCTCTTCTTCTGAAAGCTAGAAAGATGAAATGTTTTATGCGCAGGCTATTCCTGTAGCAACCAAAGGCATAAATTGCATCATGTAAGTTTTTTTTTTAATCCTTGAAAGGACTTCATGTATTCATAAACGGACCCTTTATGGGTAATGATTCAAATCTTTAGGTTCGAAGAAGAAGCTAAATACGAACCATGGGATTAAATTTCCTTTTATCTTTTCCCGTCATTTTGCAAATGGCAGGGCATTCAAAGCAGTCCTTTTCGGAAAGAATTTTCTTCCATGATATTATTCTAACACCGAAAAAAATGGAATGTTAACGCACAGAAATCATGACATTCTTCCAACTGAAATAAGGAGAATGAGAAGGCTTACAAACTAGTTTCATCCTTACCAGAACTTTTCTTTATTAAAGCATGTTAAGTATCCTGCAGGTGTAGTGTTTGATATATTCCTGTTTGAGGACATTTATTTATTCTTCAGATGCGCAATATCGTATTCTAGTAGGTGATAGAAAGCTTTGGTTATGCTCCGTATTTAGAATGTGACATTTGATAAGACTCCGGAGATGTAATCCTCGGTATGAATTAATCACTGTTTGACGCTTTCAGATTGCCGGCAATCGATGAATGGGAAGATATATTCTTCGCAAGAAGATGGCTGGAAAACTCTATGCTCGCCAGCAGGTGTTAATCATATCATTTCAGTAATTCGCTAGAAATCTTTAGATTCATTATTTGTAATCTTTATCTTAATATGACTATAAATAGGTGATCAGGTAAGTTGTTCATACCATGGCGATATTTAGAAGACTTTAAATAGATGTGTTAGTGGTACTTTCATATCATGGTACTAAAATGATTATTACAATTATTAGTACTTCATTTGGAAATATGTCAAATGTAATGAATAATAATGATGATGGTGATAATAATAATGATGATGATAATAATGATAACAGTCATTTGTATGGTCCCACCTATCTAGAGGTAATCTATTTCGAGGTGTCCAAGAAACAAAAAGTTGAGGAAAAAATAAGAGTCTGTGAGTGCCATGCTTTTGTAAAAAGAGACAGGTTTTCAACTTGGATATGAAGGTTTCTAAGAATGCCTATACCACTGCAATAGCACGACTCCAAATAGATAATGGAATACGTATGTTGATATCACAATAACAGAAGTAGGTAATTGCAGAGGTAACTATAGTATTTATAGCTTCATCATTAATGAAATAATTGATGTACAAGCACATATTTATATCAAGGCAATCAGCTGACTCGAAATGTATGAAAAGCTATCCCTTTATACCACAGCATAAGGACAGCTATTAAATCACTGCATACGCAATATTCCTTCTACCGTGTCTGTCCCATTTTCTCTTTACATTCTTCCAATAGTTAACACTTCATACCCGAAACCGGTTCACAATCATTTCAAATTGGTTGCCAGATTAGTAAGCCATCCACATCAATGCACCATCAAAACAATCTGTAAGGGAGAAAAAAAGAAAAAGGTAAATTAGAGCTCCAAGGCAGGGATATTCCGCGTTAACGGTTACCTCTGACTTTTACTGAAGATGAAATCAATATCATGTTTTTTCTCAACCTGTCCAGATCTGCGAACACCATACCTTCCCGCAGGCCAACGATAGGAAAATTGTCAGTAATGAATCGAAAATTTGGAAATAAAGCCAAAATACATTGTTTTTCCTGCTTCAACTCAAAAGCCTCGCTGGTTGGACGTTTCTTGTGTTTGATTTGTTTGATTTGTCTTTCTTTTCTACTTACATATTTTTTTTGTTTTTGTCTTTGAGATTGACTCATATCCCTTTACCATGTTAACCCTTGGGCAAGTTGGAACGAATAAATCTTACAGGAGTATAACAGCTTTTTGAAAAACAACAATTACACTGTGACATTTGAAATCTTATTGGTTTGTTTGTAGTTCCTTTGAATGGTTGATTTTAAAACTATTTTTGTACCGAGCGAGGTTCACTTTTTACATCTGGAAAAGGGTTTATGTTGGAAACATCATCGCAAGGCTTGATTCTATATCCGAGTAACGGTAATTCAAACTAGCTAATGTTTAATCGATATCAACATTTTTTATACTTCCCATATAAAGAGCTGCGAGGTGTTTATTCAACATAGTTCAATGTAACATTGGTACAACGGATACGAATACTTTGTTCATAAAGACGAATGTTATTTTTTGCATTGTTATTGTAATTCAGTAATTTTGTGGCAAACAACACGCCTATTAACAACCGCGTAGCCAGGGTCCGATGGGTCGCACCCCTCTAAAAAACCCGCCCCAGAAAAAAAAAAAAGCTTGAGCAAGAAGAGAAAAATGAGAGAAATTATAGGACGAGAAGGAGCAGACAAGGAATTGTGACAAAGAAACGGCGAAGCTCCCGCCCTTTGAGCGGAGGGGGAAACTCCCCTACCTGCCCCTCCCTTTCCCCTTCGCGCACTCTCTACGCCCCCTGAAATGAAATCCTAGCTACATAACTGCCTATTGATAAAGGGAACTTGTCTAAAAATCGGAAAAGCATATTGTACATGGGCATAACAAAGCCGTCCTTCCAAATAGGCAGAGGATGACATCAGGTCCAAAAACATCAAATTGACCTGTTTAATCAGGGTTCTGCCAATGGCTGCTTTGGATTTTCTCAGTGTTTCATTTTCTTGTTGTGCCTACAGTTTTAGTGAAACTTTTGAAATTTATTTGGTTACATAATTCTTTTTTTGATGTACATCACGTTTTCTATAATGAGTGGTAAACAGTTCGAAAAAGGCCTTGTGACATCGACGAAGGGTTGGTTGGCAAATGGCCATATAGGTGTTGACCTATTTTCTCTCTTGATGTAAACATATCACTCACCTGAATTGGACAGAACAGATTTTCCTCCCAGGGAGAAATAGCTTTGTTTTTAAAGGAGAATGCAACCCAGACATCACTGTGCTTCCAGTGAATGAAGAAGAACAAGAAGAGTAAACAGTGAAAGTTTGAGCAAAATCGGACAATCTGTTCAAGAGTTATGAATTTTGAAAGTTTCAGTAAATCCCTATTATGGGGATCCACGAGTTGGCAACTTTGCCAGCAACTGTGATGTCATCGTGGACAACTCTCAATTCATTTTGTACATAATTTTTCAAAAAAAATTGATTTATATGAAATTTCGAGTCAGTAATCAACATAATTCTTCCCCAAATGCTTACAGAAATGATATAACCATGTCATACTCAAACGATAAATCAAAAGAATTTTTATTTTTCTTGAAAATGCAGAAAATTTTAAATTCTGTGTACAAAATGAATGAAGAGTTGTCCACGATGACATCACAGATGCTGGCAAAGTTGCCAACTCGTGGATCCCCATAATAGGGATTTACCGAAACTTTCAAAATTCATAACTCTTGAACCGATTGTCCGATTTTGCTCAAACTTTCACTGTTTACTCTTCTTGTTCTTCTTCATTCACTGGAAGGACACTGATGCCTGGGTTGCATTCTCCTTTAATCAATTAAACCAAATCTAGTAGATCTGATAAAGAATATTGTATGTGTAACTGATTTAGCTCACTTAAGATGCGCCGCAACAAAAGTAAAAACCCTTTGTTCTGAAGGTGTTTCATGAAACTACCTGCTGTGATCATTGTTGATGGCGTAGCGTGAAACCTGCAGTTGAGGGAGGGGAGCATCATGGCGTGAGGCACAAAATTTACTCTTCGGAAGGGAAGGGAAGCAGAGAGGCGATTGAAACAGAGGAAGGTGCCGAAGGGGGGTGGGTGTCGTAAATTTAACTTTTCACGTTCCCTTTGCACCTTTTTACTTTCTGTTCTTTTCTTTTTCTCTCTTTCTCTGTAGTTTATTTGGGGAAACTGCCCCTGTGTCTCCCTAACTACACCACTGCTTCCCTCGATCTTTTGATTTAATCTTGCAACCCCACCCCTTCTCCCCTGAGTCGAATCTCGAGTAAAACATCACGCACGCGGCTACATCAGATGACGTAAAGACAGGGCCCAATGTTGTGCTCGTGTTTCTATTGAACCATAATGAATTAATCCCCTGGGTGAAATGTACATCCAGGGATGTTGGTTACCAATCCGAGGTATGGAAGGAGAAACTCCCAGACGGACCGTATAGCCTCGAATAATGGCGTCAAACTGTTTACTTCGCGCGCTTTTAAAGAAAGGTCTAATCAAACTTTAGGGTATTATGTGCGTTGGTTCGAATTCAGTTGTTGAAGGTTTAAACAAATTGTTTTATGATGAAGTTTTTCAACAATTGAAATCAATAATTCAATGTTATAAAAGATAGTAAACGTCGAAATAAAACTAAACTAAACTTAACAGAAAAGGCTCCAATAATTTCAAATGAGCATATCTATAAAAATGGTAAATTATTTTGTGGCACAAGAAGAACACGTTATGATATAAACAGAAAAATATATCATAGTGTTATGAAAGCATAGAGGTCACGTCAAATGGAATCATATGTCATATTTGAAATCAGTTTTGATGAAATTAAACAATAAGCAATAGGCCCCCTTTTTCAAAAAACTCTTTTAAGTCAAATGAAGAGAATAAGAACTTATTTCAATGAGCGATATTTACAAAAAACAAGCATAATATAGCCACATTTCTTACTGTGTCTTTGTTTTGATATAGAGAAACACCTGTTGGATATAGGACGTGTCCTGTGGATATAAAATGTGAAATAAATGAAATTGTTTTCGAAGATTTAGTTCAGGCGTCTCTCATTTAAATAGCTTCATTTTATTCAGGCATCTTAATATAGACATTGCCAAAAGACTTTAGCCATATCACCTTCATTTGAGGCTAACAAGTCACATTAAGAAAGAATTAGGTTATTCTTTACAAGACATATGAAGAATAAAGTCAGGAGAGAGCTTCGAAACAACGAAAAGGCCTGGGCAAAACGTACTTACGTGAGACTAGAAACAGGAGTATCCTTTATCGTATGGACGCTGTGATGACGACATATTCAGGTTAGATGCTTAGCGCATGGCTGATAGAAGATCCTTAAATTGTCAATACCGTTCCACTTAGCCCCCACGCAATCTTCTCGTTATCTCTACAATTTATCATTTTATTTATGCAGCACACTATAAATAAATACAGCCAGAGTTCATAAAGTATTTTTGTGTGCGTGATTATGTGCGGCGTGTGTATTGTGTGTATGTGCTTTTATAGTGTGCGTGTGTGGTTGTTGGGGGCGAAAATTGATAAGAATCGAAAACATCATCGTGCAGAAAAACTACTGAAATATGGAACACTTGCCTTCGCGAGGGTTCAGTGTTAGAAAATAGACGAATAAAGGTTTGTGACAAAATTTGGATCGTTACATCTGCTGAAAAAACTAACAATGAAGCAGGTGGGTAGGACGTCTCATGATCCCAAAGGAACGTCCAAAATACCACAAAGTGTTTTATTTATTCATAGAAACAGAAAAATAGAAAAACAAGTATGTTTCTGTAAAGGTTCACTGGAATGTTGATATTAGGAAGAGCTGATGGGGGGGGGGGGGGGAGGTTTAAGCTGCTTTTCGAAAAAGTATGAGCATGTATCAAAGTGATTCAAGATATAGCAGTGTTATTGATGGTGGTAATAGATGGTGGTATTGCTACAAGGAGGGGGAAGGGTACTAGCTTAAGTTTAAACGGTGAAAAAATTAGACGAGAAGGGCAGAGGGGGAGCCTGGATAGCGGGAAAAGAATACTTTACGAGTTTACGACGCCTTTCCACCCAATCCCCTTAATCAGTAGTCCTGTTATCTCCCTTTTTCACCCACCTAGTAAGACCTGTGCCCCACCAGATGGCACTCTGGCTAAGCCACCGTTGATAATATATACAGGGGGGTGTTTCATAAAGCTGTTCGTAAAGTTACAAATGACTTTACGAACGACTGGAATATGGCAAGCCAAATGGGATGCCCAAAGTATTTCCTAACGCTTTAACAAATTGTGACTGCATTTCCCATAATCTCGATTAAATTCTCCATATTTTACCTTTAGCTGGTGCGATTTATAATGAATGAGAATCCCATTTAGCTTGCCATATTCTCGTAGTTTGGAAAGTCGTTCGTAACTTTACGAACAACTTTATGAAACACCCCCAGGTCATCATTATAGGAACAACAATCATAACTATATATATATATATATATATATATATATATATATATATATATATATATATATATATATATATGAAGAGAGCACAAGAGCTGAGAGAATGCCAAGTGACGTAAGAAAAAGCTTGAGAGATTTTGAGAAAGTAACAATGAGAATGGGTAATGATGAAGATAAACTGTTAAAGGAAAAAAAAATGTTCTCGGAGTAAAATTTCAAGTGGAAGATTTTTTTCCTACAGCTTATGGTTGAAGGCAGCCAAGTAGCCTTGTGACATAACAGATAATTATCAGACTGAAAGGTGAAAGGTACAACTCCTACTGTGTAGCATGGAAAAAAGGAAAACGAAACGAGAAACGTAATTCGTCACGGGACGAATTAGGTGGTCTGTCACATTCTTTTTAATAAAAGAGTGTATCGGGGGACGTCGAAATTAAATGTCATAAAGAAGATAATAACGTCTGGGAAGAAGACTAATATAGATATGGGAAGATCTGAAATCACAGTATCACGAACAGTTGACCCAAAGAGGTATTAACACGTTAACGAATGAGATTTGCAATAGGGTTGTACATTAACTATTGTATACTGTATTTCAAGAGACTAAACAGGCTAAATAACGCAGTTTATTGCATTGTTTGTGATTTTATGTGTAAAAGTAGTGGAAGAAGATGGTAATGGGAAAGGACAAAACAAGAAAAAAAAATGACACGTCCGTCGCCAGGAGTCGAACCGGGGCCCTTGAGGATGTGAGACATGTGCTTTACCGATAGACCAGAATATGGCTCATAGAGATAACACGTAGACGGAAAATGGGATTCTCGTGTCATATCTTCCAGTTAAAATTTCGATATGTTCCCGACATCTGATTAAAAAATAAATGCCACACTTAAGATAGGGAATTTTCTCAGCTACAACATACTCGAAGCTGGGCGAAAATCAATCAGAAATAACGGAGCTGTTGCTCAAAAAAGACGGGAATGTAGAATCAAGAATTCGGAAAAGGTCATGTCCCATAGAAAATACACGCAAAATGTGAAAAGTGGACATGCCTCCATTTATCCTAAAATTAGAGCATGATGCCGTTGTCAAAATGAAAAACGAAGGCAATTGTTATAGTAGAGCATCGTCTCAGCTAGAACATATAGAAATCCCGGCGAAAATCGATCAACAATAAGCGAGATATTATCGGTTAAAGGCAAAAAATATAACGTCAAAAATTAAAAATCAAAATTTTGAGTTCACATAAGAATAGGATGACGTCATGGCATTGTAAAGGTAAATTTTTGTCATGGATTCACATTACAACTCATAAGCTTTCAGAATATGGAAGAAAATTTTTGGGTCTCTGTGCATTCTAAGGAGCTATGGCGGATTTTAAAGGGACATGTTTTTGCGTGTTTTTACATTATTTGCCCCATAGACGCGCGCACGGATTTTGAACTTTTACGCGCGCGTGCGGCCTTATGGTCAGTTGAAATTGACTTTCAATTAATGGAAATTGTCAAAAAAAGTATTAGGAGTGCAAAACAAGTGAAAAAAGCGGCGTTTTTACGTCTCTTACTACTTGCGCACGCGCAAAACGCGCGCGCGGGCGCTTACGCGCGGAAATTTTTGAAATGCTTAGAATGGCCTGAAACGTGTGCAAAACGGTTTTGAGACGATTCTGAGCATTTTTAAATTTTGCACGCGCACTGACGCGCGGAAGTACGCGTACGCGCACGGCTTTTAATGAAAGATATGTTCAGACTGATATGAACATTCATCATTCCAAATATGAATCAGAAATGATATTCTGTAATGAAGATATAATCTTTAGGCGATTTTTACAAAATGGCGCCTAGATGACGTCACAATGACTCGATGACTTTGAAAATTTAAGGGAAAACATGTCTTGTTAAGCGTAATGCGTGTGAGCAATATCATTAAGATGGACCATTTTAGATAGGTATGTTTTTTTACACTATTTTGCCTATTGACGCGCGCGCGGAATTTGAACTTTGACGCGCGCGTACGACCTTATGGTAAGTTGAAATCAATTCTAAATGGATGGGAATTGTCAAGAAAAGTCTCCTGATTCGAGATCAAGTGAAAAAACAGCGTTTTAACGTCATTTGGGCCTTGCGCGCGCGCATAACGCGCAGAAATTTTTGAAATGCTTAAAATGGCCTGAAACGTGTGCAAAATGAATATAAATTGATTCTGAGCTTTTTTTTCGATTTGCGTGCGCACTAACGCGCGGACGAACGCGTACGCGTGCGTCTGACTGAATGGAATTCTTTGGATTATTATGGACTGTCATCATGCCAAATATGAACCAGTAATGACAATGCGTTATGAATATATGATCATGACAAGATATTTACAAAATGGCGCCTGCATGACGTCATGATGACCCGATGACCTTGAAAAGTTAATATGTTCATGTCGTCAATAGGCCTGATGACTGACGAAAATTTCATTAAAATTGAATCAGCCAATTTTGAGAAATCGCGCGGACAAAAATTATTGCGTTGGAATAAAAATAAAAAAAGAAAAAATTCTGACAAAATTAAGAGGTGATCTGTCAGATGACAGACCACCTAATAAAAAAACTGTTATTTACAGAAATTAGTGGAATGATGGACAATAATGCTAATGGATTGTGAAAGGAAAACAAGTGCTCAGAGGATGATTTCAAATGAAAGATTTAGGCCTGCGGCTTAAGGTCTGAAGGCAGACAATCAGTATATGACATAACAGTTGACTATCAGATAAAAAGGCATGATATCGTATCGTCTAGGAAAAAACAAAGATAACAAAGACGAAAAATGTTTTTAGAAAATAAGGAAAATGAACTGTTAAACCCACGCAGCGAGATGTCCAATATATCCTTTTGAGCCCACGCAAAACGCTCCGCTAGACTGCTAGATAAAAATGGACGGTTATCTTCAGTTCTATTTATAGCCGTTTAGCGTTGAATCCAAACTATCGTTGCGTAAACAGCCTTACGGATTAAAGGGGGATTATAAGTAATGTTGAATAAAAGGTAAGCGATGGCATTTTGGTTTGATTAATTAAGCCACTCTCAACGGTTGAATGAACGTGATTACATTAAGGACTTGCTCGAGTAACTGAAAACGTTACATTTGTCGGGGAAAACAGAGGATTCAGTATTGTTTATGGGTATGGGCACGTTCCACTGCAAGTATGTAGAAATAAAGAGATTTTCTAAAATCCTAATTCAAGAGGTTTGTTGAAATCGGCCTGGAACATTTCTTTATTTAAAAATAAAAATTGTTATGAAAACTCTGAACAGGTGGTTCATGGGCACTACATAATAATTTGGGAATGTAATTTTTCTGAATATGGGGAGAACATTCTAATAATCATATTCAGGGGCATGTATTTCGAAGGAAAGCTTACTCTTTAACTCTCGTCACTCTCGTATGAAGCGGTTTCACTTGCTAAAAAACCACTATAATTACAATAATGTTTTCAAAACATTGCATATACGTTTGTTTTCGACATCCACGAGTGTATCAGTCATGTTACCATCGATTTTTAAATATCAATTTTAATATCCTCACTCTTGTTTTCGAAGGACTGTGAAGGATAAACTTGGTGACAGTTTGTTTATCGAGGACAACCACTGCTCCAGGACGTTTCTTTCTTCATTGATCGAGGCAAAACTCGGTTCGTCCGAAGTTAAATTCATAAACGTCAGGGGTTCGTTGTCAAGTCTTATCATAACAGCGAAAGATGTTGGGGACGAGAAATCATAAACAACTTATACCTCTTTATATAAAAGGTCATGAACAAAAGATCTCCTGTGAAAAATCAGAAATAGATCGATGAATGATTATTTTTATCCGCTAAAGTAAAGATGTTATCAGATTCTAATTCATGAATTTATCCTGTGCACCAGGCGCTATATATTCTTCTGTATAGCGCCTGGTGCACAGGACACAAGTTTGTCGACGCACCACCACCTACCACAACAACAACAACTATGTGACATGACTTTATAAAACTGGCCTATATATTTGTACACTTTTGTACAATTTCATCTATCAAGCGAGTACTCCCTTAATCTTAACAGTTGAATATCATCATGATCACATTACTTTGTCTTTTTTTTTCTTCAAATTTTATTACAATGTGGAAATCACAGTTGCTTTTGTATATTTCTCCGGCTTGCATGAAGGACAATTTAGATTTCCCAAGCCGCTTACCAACAAACAGTATAAAATAGAACTGTAATCATCGTTTTTTTTTAATTACTAAGAAAGTTTTTGCTACCCCCCCCCCCCCCACATAAACATAGGCAGACGCTTGTGATTTTACACAGCGTTAGCTTCTAACCGAAGTCAGTTGAAAACTCATTTCAATGGACATCCATTATTGCTCAAAGCAGCAACTGTAATCGTAATTAAAGTATGGACCAGAATCTTCCAGTCGCCTTAAGACATGCACTCAATTTGCGATTGCAATATCAACATCATTATCATTACGAACAAATAACTTCTTTATGATTGCATAACATGATGTTGATGTTTTAAAGAATTTTGCCTGCTACTATAATGTTAAGTGATCGATAATGACGTCAATTTTCTCGATTTTTTAATGGTTATGTAAATGAATCCTGCACGTAGGTAAATGGCTGCTTAAGTATTTGCTTCATCGCAGACTACATTTTATGGTTATAAGAAACCTTACGCTTTGCCAATAAGAACTTTTTCAACAAAGTGATGCACTGTCGTGTTTTTTGTTTTTTGTTTTTTGTTTTGTTTTTTTTTTGGGGGGGGGTTGGGGGGGGGGGGTATTGTATTTTAATTTCAGAAAAATAAATAACTCAAATACCTGGGCTCTGCTAAACAAATTTCTCAGTTCATAATTGAATTCAGCCTTAAAATTTGTGTCATTATTGCCGCTGTTTGTGCACTCGTCCATCCACAGACCAGATGCAATGACGTCACAATACCCTAATTCGAGCATCCAGACAAGTGAATGCACACGTGCTTTCTTGCCGAGCCATGCCGTCCTGTCGAGATCTACCGTCCCCTCGCCGGAGGGGGGCAACTGTTTTCCCCTACCGGACCAGATCAATCAAACAAATGAAGCAGAGTCCCAAGCAGAGTAGAACAAAACATGCACGCAAACAGCCCATGGCCCTGGGGGACAAAAAAACACCGTGACCAAATTCGCAGACAGTAGTTTCGATTGAAAAAAAAAAGATTTGGGGGATACACCCGACATATAACCCTTGTATTATAGGGACTGGGGAGGGGGTGACCCCAAACAGGCGGGGTCCTGGGAGCCGAGCTCCTTGAAGCCCTTGGCTTTTTGTAGTTTTGCGAGCCTATGAGCAACTCAATAAATATCAAGTTCTTACAAGCTTTGTTTTACGTTTTATTTTTATTAATTTCATTTTTCATTTTTTAAATTTTTTTTAGCCGACAATTCAGACAAACGATAGAATTCATTGATTGCTCTTACCCTTGCAAATTCAATTGCTTGATTAAAGGTAATTAACTTCGATCTCGCTCCCACCGAAGTCTCGAATATTCTAGGACATATGCTCCTGACTACAGTCAGGGTGACAATCAAAATTTACAGTTTGGGTGTTTTTTTATTACAAATGGATAGATATTAGCAGAAGCAAGATGTTGTAGTGTATTCCTCCTCACGTTGAAAATATTAAAGAAACGGGAGGCAAAAATGATTTAGAAGAACATAAACTCCAACGCGTTCGACGTGCACTATAGAATGAGTACGCACGTGTAGACCCTATGAAGGATCTGTACATTTGACGAGCTATCTCCGTAAGGTGCGGTTCCAACATGCCCAATGTGCGATGCCACTGTTGTCTTGACACGCGCTACGCCAGCGCTCCTCAGAATGAGGAGAGGTCGTGTTACCTTGACACTTGGCAAACATCAGCGATATAAGCAGTGGATGAGAAGTGTGCACTCTCTCAATAATGTCTTCACTGCAATTCAAGATCATGGTCTCGGAAATTCTCTGAATGTGCAAACAACCCACCTTCCGTATACATACAGTTACCAGGTAGTTATGATGAGGAAGGAGTTTATTACTTTTGTATAATTCAATGGCGTTCTCTCAGAATTTGATAATATCTGCAAACAGCACTTCTTCTGAAGTACGCATATGAATTTGCAAAAGCTGCTCGCGAGGAAGGAAATTTTCGCTCGATCAGCACCCACTTGCAAACACTATCTATGTGGTTGAGATGAAGGCAGGTAAAACTTTTGAGGCTATTTTAACTGCAAATATAATGAGAACACAAGTAATTTCACAAGATTTGCTCAGAGTGGAGGGCAAAGGAGAAAGGTTGAGGAGAAAAAAAAAATTCTACGCAGAGAAGAATAAAATGTAAGGGGGTGAAGACTCCTCCTCATGCAGATGTCGCCACTCGATACCACTCTCCTTTGCACGTTCCCCGGTCGCATGTACAGGTTTCAAGACTGTCATCTTCCAAATTTACCGGACCTTCCTTTTGTTTAAACTTCACTCTGTTTGCTAATTTCATATATTCTTGGAATTCAAGAAGCATCTTTGCCTTTTAAGAGATCGAATGAGCTAACATGAGACATGGCAATTTCAGAGGATTTATACAATTCTGTCACGTTTTCAGTCCCAGTCAACATACAGTATCCGGAATCTGCATGTGGCACGTGGTATTCAAATCAAATATTCCCATTGCTGGGAAAAGAAGAATGGCTCTCCGAGTCTATTAGCATGTTGATGATGGATAATTCTTTGCGGTGAATTCGAAGATATCCTGCATGTCCGATATTTTTCCTCACCCTTACACCAAAATATTGTTGGTGGTTTTACAGTATGGGGGTACTTGTTGATCAATTTTTGCGACAAGTTTGCAAAGAAAAATAAATAATGAATAAAATCAACATCCAGCCAGCACCCAACAAAGGCACCAGATTTCCAAATTCAGAACCATGATTAACTTTTGTGACTTTTCCCACGAAATCGTGGATATTAATATTACTAGAATTAATATTTATATGTTTGATATTGAATTATCCCATTTCATATAACTTCATATAACGGAGAAGAGGAGGTTGGGGAAAAAAATTCCATTTTCTTTTCTGTATGAGAAATACATCGAGCGCAACAGGGTTGCACAAAAAGAGTCACCCACTTAACGATAATGCATAAGATAGATATAACACTTATCAACTCTTTGGAAGAATTCGGTGGCTTACAGTTCAACAGAAGAAGTGCTTTTACCCGTTTCTTTTTACCGCAAGCATGGTAAGAGCTCTTTGTGACCAAATAGCACTGTCCTCTACGAAGTACTTTTCCCTCAAAGTCCCGTCCCATCCTGTATGAATTCGAGTAAATCATTTGTAAATGTCAAGTCTCAAACACCAAATGTTGATGCTTTCATTTCATTAGACTTTTTGATAGATGGATGTGCATGATACAATTAAACAAAGTGCTATACATTATAGTCAGCCCCTCAAGCAAGGAACCTTTCTGCATGGCGCCTTGGGTTCTGGGTAGTCGCCTTGTTCTGCTAGCGCAGAGAAAATTACTAATGAAGCATTTCTACTTTCCTTGACGAAAGCGAGGTACCAGATATTTTTATTGTCCAGTACATGATCTCTGATGAATTTGAAATTTGAAATTTTAAAATTCACATTTATTCCTTCTGAGACAATATAACATTCGTATAATATATTGAAATATAGGGACAAATGCAAAACGACGTTGGAAACTCCCTTATAAATAATATACACTCGGAAAGTGTTACTTGTGTTGGGGACGCCGATGTCAATGTTAAAAAATTTAGATTTTTAAATGTTACCGAGTAACAGAATAACAAAATCGTCGTAAAATTCTGTAAAAGTAACTGAATATAGCAGGATATTAAGTTTGTTCGACCTAAAAACTACTTAATAGTTTCATCTCATATCTTGAAAATACGCAAAATCGAGGGCTCGGGCAATTTTTTTTTCCCCCAAGCACCCTACAATGCAGTCTCAACGGGGCCAAAATCGTTTACTAACTTAACCTCTTCTTTTTGTTGTTTTTCCATGTAATTCGCTAAATGAATACTGAAACTCTAATTTTATAAGAATATTCCCAGTATTCTTATAGTCTTTCTTAGCAGTCAGGTAAAATAAGCAACTATTTATAAATATGTTCTGTAAGGGCTTAATTTACAATGTCGTAATTTATATTGTTTATACATGTATATGTAATAGTTTTGCTGTCAATAATGTTGTAATGTCTTTCTAAGTTGAAATGCGCTATATAAAAAACATTATTATTATAATAAGTCTATCAACTGAAATCAACGAGATCTTGCTATTTAATCAAGGTATATACAGGAAATTGAACTAGGAAGTAAGGACCTGCCAGTGACTATAAGGGGGCTTTAAGTATGTCCATTGAAAATTCCTGTCTGCGTTGTCAAGGCAATGACTTATTGGCACAGCTGAACAATAATCTCAGCGAAACCAGTTCAGCTGCTCCTCGGAAACGGAACAAACGTCGAATGATGCACAAGGGAGTCCCCCAGGGCGAAGTATTAACACCACTCAAACCATGGAAGTGCGTTTGCTCTGAATTCACGAACTTGACAATGTACATATAGTTTTCCCCTTGCTCTCCTTGGGGGTTTGTTAAATGGGGAGAGAGATGGGGATTAATGTTCTTTGTTTCAAAACAAATCAGTGCAGCGAGACCGAAATACTTTTAGGATGATGTAAGTCTCTATGCCACAGGGGATGAGCGTATAGAGTGCTTTGTATAAAGTATAAAGTATGAAGTATAAAGTGCTTTGGTATTTGCTTTATGGGTAGTTTATACAATCTACATGACATTGTTCTGCGACGGTTGAAATGCCATCTGGGTGGCCGTATGCCATGGAGTGTAAACGTTTGAGAACATGCACCGAAGAAAAAGGGGACGGAAACACTTATGCTGAGGGCTGAAGAGAACTGATGTACTTTCTCTCTGTTGTAATACATCTTCCTCCCCCTCTCTCTCTGAATATATATATGCATACATATATATATATATATATATATATATATATATATATATATACACACATATATATATATATATATATATATATATATATATATATACACACACACACACACACACGCACACACACATACATACATATATATATATATATATATATATATATATATATCCATTTTGATTTAATTCTCTCTCAGTAACTCTTCCTCATTTTATTTTCAAACTAATCAAACATAGCTCTTTACCTATCTACTGTAGATATGAACTTAGCATGCAACTTACAATTTATATTGAAATACTTAAGTGTTAGACATAATATCATTAGATTCGTTCATATACGACTTTCTGTACATTCGTATTTTATTCTGTCTCAGTCATTCTCCCTCATTTTATTTTTAAACGAATCAAACATAGCTATCTACCATAGATATGAACCTAGGATGCAACTTACAATCAATATGAAATACACTTTTCAACAGATATTTCATCAGATTTGTTCATATACCACTTTCTGCACAGCCACAATTCCTATGTACTTAGTCTTCCTAAGATATCTACAGTAGATGTTAACGTATCGGAGGATTTAGTTTCCAAATCCTTGTTTTCTGATCATTTATTTATTTATTTCTGATTATGATATGCTGTATTTACAACTATTATTTACAAAGTTCTCCTCTCCTCTTGCTCTATTTCCCTTATGTATCTACTAGTAAGTCATCATAACACGAGATTTCCCTGTCTTTCTATGGACATCACTCCCTTTCTCTCTATCTCTCCCCCCTCATTCTCTCTTTGTGGGTATTCATCCCTTGTTATTCATTCAGTCGTGAGAACAGGGGAGCGTTTCATGAAGAGTTTTGTCGGTGAAAATTCACCGACAAATGTTATAAGCTACTGAAAATCCTCGCATCTGATTGGCTGAAAGCAAATTAGTCAGTGAAAATCACCGACAAAACTCTTCATGAAACGCTCCCCCGATCTCCCTTTCTGTGCATACATTCCTTCCACCCCTCCCCCATCTCTCTCTCTCTCTCTTTCATCTCCCCTGCCTGCACCAATTCTCCTCGCCCCCTCTCTCTCTCTTCTGTTTCCATCTTTCTAGCATACATTCCTTCCACCCCTCCCCATCTCTCTCTCTCTCTCTCATCTCCCTTGCCTGCACCAATTCTCCTCGCCTCCCCTCCCCTCCCCCTCTCTCTCTCTTCTGTTTCCATCTTTCTAATAATCATGATCTAATGATCTTTTCCCCATAAATATTAAGAAAAAGAACATTTTTTTTAATGAAAAGGAACCGTAAAAAAAAAAAAATCACGATGTTGTCCCTCCATGTAGGAGAATGAAGAAGATCAAACGGGAAATAGAGGCGAGAAAGCTGTTTTGTTCTGCCGAGTCATCCTTAGTCACAGAAGACCGAACATAAATTTACGTTAAGGGCAAGGCAGCCTTGCCTCTCTACTCAGCTGTCCTCTCCTTGTCGCGTTCGACTGAAATATTACCGTTATCTCCAATCTTGTATGATATCATTATTTATGAATTTGTTTTCGTCGAAGTGTTGTCATCGCAAGAACAGCATGCTTGCGGGCATTATCTTGCCATGTTGCAGTTTATACAGTAATCTTATAATCTGTTTATTCCTGTGAAAAGCTGGGATGTGATTAATGTCAAAATGGATCTCTTTCTGGCCAGAGTGGGGGATGTACCAGCAGTACCTTCAAAACATGTTTACAAAAAATTTTCACATCTTCATCTCACCCCCCCTTCCGTCGCTCTCTCACAATCTATGATTGTCTCACACCTCTACCCCTTCCCATTCTTTCTAATCTTTACTCTCATTTTTGTTTCACGATAATTTCCGTTATATATCAAGACAAACAGTCATTTTGTCAGTGCACCTGTTCATCTGTTTGCTTCCAACTTTTTTCCCCATCCCCCCCCTCTCTCTCTCTCTCTCTCTCTCTCTCTCTCTCTCCCTGTGTTTGGCTCTTTATCTCTCCTTCAAACTCTGCCATTTTTCTTTGCTCTTCATTCACTGTTCTTCCATCTGTCCACTGCGTTCTGCGTTCTCTTTGGCTTTTCTCTCTCCCCCTTTGTCAATCATGCATGTAATCACCTCTCTCTTTCTCTCTCTCTTTTCACCTCTCTCTCCGGTATGTTATGTTGGTCCCCCATCCCATTTCCTCCTCTCCTTTCCCTTTTTCTATTTCTAATTACTTATTCCTCCCTCTCTCTTCACATCTCTGTGTCTTTTTCCGCTCTTATGGTTACAGTCATGACATTTTTTAAAATCTATATTTATGCATCTTTTACCTTATTTGTCCTTGTTTCTTGTCTCTCTCTTAATTTTATTTCACAATCCATCTCCCTTTCGCTCGCTCTCTCTCTCTCTCTCTCTCTCTCTCTCTAGCTCTCTCTCTCTCTCTCTCTAGCTCTCTTTCTCGATTTCTCTTTGCCTTACCGTGATCTCTCCACCCTAAGAACCTGCCAGTGGACGATCAGTCAAACCAGTGGTTGCTATGCCACGGCAGGTAGAGAAATAGGAACCCCAACGTCATTAAATAAAGATTGCTATTTCCGCTCTGGGACACGTTTCCATTGACAAATAATACAACCACATTTAGACTCCTCCAAATGCTGCCCCAGAGAAGTTCCTCCTTCACTCCACACTCACCGACAGACACACATACGACGCATCGCTGTAAAGAAATTAAAAATAAAATGGTATGTTATATTATCTGTGCCGTGGTAACGGCCCTTCGTGTTTTCTTCGCTGGGTAGTTACGGGCCATAGTTCAACGTTAACCCTTCTTTTTTCTTCTTCTGATGCCTCCCGTCTGGAGAATGGTGAGTGCGCATCTATCTCCTCAATTTCCTCTCTCACTTTCTCTATCAGCGGGGCCCGTCATTTAACGACATTTCGTATCATTCACGTTGTGTATACATGCCAGCGGTCCTCCTATATTAAAACCACCCTTGCCTTTGTACTTTAAAGGAGACGTCTACAGGGCAATGATGACTGTCTGGTATTTAATGTCAAAGACGGTGTCTCCGAAACATTCGTTTTAATGTAGAAATAGGGTATATCATTCTCAAAATAAGACTCCCGCCTCTGTCATGTCCTTATCAAAGTGTGTAAAAATTAACACGTTTCCAGGCATTGGAGCCGCATGGGAGGCATGTTGCATTCAATCTGCCAGTCATGTTTTGCAAAGCAATGGGCCTTGTCATAAGAAAAAAATGCAAGATTAATGAAGCATACAGAACCTATTTTGATGGCATAATGTACATAAGAGATCCGTCAAATCTGTAGATGATCTTTATTTCTCTTAATCTCATTTTTTACTTTATTGCTTTTTTCTAAGTTTCTACTTTTTTCATCCTCAGTGCACCCATTCGATTGATAAAAAGTAATTGCTCATAAAGTGTATATACATGATATACTGGCCAACAATACAAAGTTGCAGGGCCCGCTGGTAGAGCAGTAGTAATACCGATGTAGGCTATCCTGCGTAAATAGAACCCCTGCGTAAATAGAATCCAGTCATAATATCATTCATCAAAGTTTGCCCAATCATATTGTTGGCGTTCCCTTTGTTTGTTACATTGCTTACGCTAAATTTTATTTGTTATAAAATATATCATTACGTAAGTTAAGAATAATATATATTCCTAAGTCATCCCCCTCCCATTTCTGTGTTTCATACCTTTAAAAATTACACTGTCATTCCTTATTATCAATCATGAAAATTTTCCTTTGAATATATCATCTTTAAAGTTTGTTGCTTTCTATCTGTTTAAATTGTGCACAATTCTACTGCATGTTACGACACATGATTATTCTAAATACCGTTTTGAACTGAACTGAATTGAATTTTTGACGTGCATAACAAAGTTTGTAATTCAAGTGAAATCCTCATATATGACATGGCAAAACATTCTCACTTACACAAAGAATTTTTACAGATGCAAAAATAAAAATAAAACAAAACGAAATAAAACAAAATAAAACAAAACAAAACAACAACGAAAAGAACAATTAGTTATGATTTATTATTAGATTACGGCTGGGAGAATAGAAAAAAAAAACATATAATGTGAAAATTATTTCTTATTTCTAATTAATGGTTTTAGGAACTCAATCAGGCCTTATTCTTAACCTACCTAAAAAAATAATAATACCCCTTGCTATTCACTTACGTGAACTCCATCCTTCTTCTGAGCCCCCCCCCCCCCCCCCCCCGTCCCCAAAGAGCAGGACTAATTCATAGGTCAATGAAATAAAGTAAACGTATGCACTTCATTAAATACCACTCCCGTTCATCCAAATGGTATATTTCCCAAGATGTTTAATCTAATTCAGCTCTCACACAAACGTAAAACAAAAATCACTGCGATCAAGCGAGCTAAACGCCTGACGCACTGCGAGTACGATGTACGATTTTCAAATCGATTTGAGAAAGCACTTCCAGATCTATTTTAAGCGCCGCATTTATGTGGGACAGTACAAGCTAGCCTGAACATGGTTTTCAATGGCACTGCATGCGCAGTTTCTTTCTTGAAATGATGATTTTTTGCACAAGAGAGCAATATTTGCGTTCATCACGTTTTGTCATGAGAGATGTTAATTGTCTTTTCGATATTCCCACGATTTCATTTAATTGTGATATTGCAAAGGCTGACATGATTGAACTGATTGATAAGGCCTCTGTGCATTTTTAGAATTACGACGTTTAGAATTTACTTTTTAAAAAAAAAACTTGGATGGCTTGTTAATAAGACAAACTTGAGGCAGGAGCGGCCAACTGTGTGCCTTTATCTCACACTTTTGTTCCTCATAATAGGATGAATGTTTGGGAATTCTCTGCGTTCGTCATACATATTTAATGTTTTAATTGCCTAAGTCACCATACTTGCACACACTTTTCATTTTTCTTTATCAGAAACGTAGTAATGAAAAAAATAATTGTGATAGACGTTGAGACCATGGACAATATTCTGATAAGAAAAAAAAAGCCGATACAAAACTCAAACAAAACGAGCGAACTACAATTAAGCGAAAAAAACAAAATTAAAAACAAAAGTAACAAGTATTTAGATTTTCCCCTTTTATGTCTGCTCCCCAATGCTTTCTACTGAATTATACATTACAAATCGTTGGTGGCACTTGATATTAAACCATCGGTATGCACCCCTGAAAAATTCGTGAATAGGAAGGCCGCCCTTTTCCCATAGGCATGATAGGCCACAGATTGAAAGGAAAAACTTTTTATGCCTTCATGTATCTGCCGTTCTTCTTTCCTCCGCTTGACGCCTATTCTGTCAGAATTATTACATCCATTCTTTATCCCTCTTGTATCCAACAACAAAAATTTGAAGACCAGTGAATATCTAAACAAATATATAACATCTAGTGTTTCGGCATTAATCCTTCGTTTCCTTGTGCCTCGAGAAAACATTTGCCCACCTGTTGTTTTTGCACTTTTCAAGGACTTTGTTCGAATGGTGGTTTTAGAGCATTCAAGGAAATACAAATCCCCACAGAAATCGACCCACACAATGATGGCAGTGAAATTAATGAATATGCTTCCCGTTGAAATTCGATAGCCTACGAAACGTGCATTATCAATCTTGTTTAACATCGGGCAGTGTTTCCGAATTAACATAACATTTATTCTCTTCTTGCAAATTGTTTATGTTAAAAAAAATATTCAAGCGATGTACAGAGCTTTATGAGTATATTTCAAGAACACTGAAATAAAGGAGAGAAGGGTTCCGGTCCCTTTAAAGAAGGCACCTGTATGCGGTACGCCAGCGTTCATTTCACACATGAATTCAGAGTTTGAATTCATGGACTGCAATTTAGGGATTCATCATCCAAATATCCTTGTTTGCTCTCTCTCTCTCTCTCTCTCTCTCTCTCTCTCTCCTCTCTCTCTCTCTCTCTCTCTCTCTCTCTCTCTCTCTCAATGTATAGGTCCCAATACCAGGGGGTGCTTTTGACATTCACGTTTATAGGACCGAGAGCACTGGGGTGAATTCAGATCACGTATTTGAGACAACTTGTTTATATCCCGCTCCGTGGAGGGGCGTATCCAAGACTATGCAAGGGAGGGGGTAGCTCGATCATTTTCCCAGTCTCTAACATGGCTTCAGCAGAGGCAACAAGAAAAACAATGCCAAAGTTATCAAAGAATAAAGGGGAAGGCCTGATTCATACTAATTAATGAAAACCGAAATGACAAAACATAAAAGGGGTGGACCGTCGAGGCTACCACCCCTTTCCCGAATGCGCCCCTGCGGTGCTTGTCTGTAGGGGAGAACGGATGCAGAATTGACGATATCTCGCTTTGCCCTCATGGTCGCTTCCGATTTGAGCTTCGTGAAGAAATGATGTCTTTCCCTTTCTCTCTCTCTCTCCCCGCCCTGCTCTCCATCTCTCTCTCTCTCTCTCTCTCTTCTCTCTTCTCTCTCTCTCTCTCTTTCTCTTACTCCTCCTCCTCCAAAGTTTGTGTTTCTGTTCCTCTGTATTGTACCTTTCAATGTAAATCTCCCTCTCTCTCTCTCCCCCTCGCTCTTTCACTTTCTCCCTCTCTTTAAGTGAAATCTAGCTCCTTTAAACCCCCCCCCCCTCTCTCTCTCTCCTTCTCTCTTTATTTGCTGTATTTGTGTTTACTGATTTCCTAAGTTCACAATTATTGGACAGATAGCAGTTCATTTTAAAAAAAAATCCTAGTAAATCCCCTTATTAATCAATCCATGTTCATCATAATAGCTTGGAACCTTGCTTTCCTCATTAATTTTCCCCTCTCTCCGTCTCTCTTTCTCTCTACATCATTTTGTTCTTGATTATCATGGGCCTACTCCCTTTCTCTGTTTCTATCTCTGTCCCACTTCTCTATTTCTCTCTCTTTCTTCTTTAGATCTTGCATTTCCACATGTCGCATCCATGTTGCAAGATGAATCTACCTTTTTATTGATTAATCCCAAAGGTCATTAAAACATTAAAATGTTTTCCTCGGTAATGCTATCCCTCCTTGCCATTCTGCGCCACTTGCGTCTCTCCTCTCTTCTCTCTGACTCTCTCCCTCTCTCTTCTTTCTCCCTTCCCTTCCCTCTCTCTCTCTCTCTGTCTCCACTCTCCCTCTCTATCTATTTCTCCCTCCTTTTCTCTCCCTCTCTGACAAGCTGCTATCTTTCCTCCCCTCCATCGCACTTTGTTCTGCCAAGCATACGTGTGCATCTGCACATGATCTTGGGCGATATTAAGTGCATGATTTGGAAAACACATCAGGGCGCGTGCCAGAGGGATGGATGAGGCCCGTAAACAGGTAAATCGGATATAACCAAATTTTCGCAATTTCGTCAGAGGCAACCTTCTTGATCACAGAGAGATGGGTGAAAAACAGGTCCTGGAAGCCTCTGGGTTCATGAATGTGTCGACTAATAATTATTTGCAATGTACGTGTTTCAACATAATCAACACCATCATTATTACTACAGTGAAACCTGCGTACAAAGGCCACCCAGGGAGACAAGAAATTGTCTTTAGAAACAGGTTCTTTTGGACCTCTAGGAAGAACACAATCATTTTAATAAGCCCTCTGAATAGAGCTTTCCAGCCCTACGTTATTTTGAACTTTGATTTTATACAAATTTTGTTATTTATTTGTTTGTTTTATATGGGCCATCTCACATTCCTACATTATGCTATATGGTCTAATTGGTCAGCAATTTCCCCCGAAAGTGAAAACAAAGTCATTCTACATGTTAATTGAATAACCTTTTTTCTCCTAGTTTCGGAAGGTAATAACCAGGTTACCCGACAAAATTATTCCTTTCGACAGAAAAAAATATAGAAAATATGTCCTTGGGTCCTATCAGAATTTCGTGGAATCGCTCGCCAGCAGCAGCTTAGAAATGATTAATTGTTATATGTACGAGTTATTATCATCGTTTTAAGCCCACGGGTTCCTCAAGAAATGCAGTGCTCTCTGACGGATGTCCTTTGTCCAGGATATTGTTCCCCTCAACAAAAAAAAACCCTTTTCCTTTAAAAATGCCTTTTCAATTATTATGTTGTCGTGTCCCGAAGGTAAAAATTGTGCATGTGAAGGAATTCGTTGTATCCTGGCGCGCTTTAGCTCGAAGCGGGAAAAACGGATATCTCCCGTCAGGTCACGTGTTTTAATATTTCATGCAGGGGCACACACTGGTTCAAGAACTCTGAGTACCAATCGTCTTCGACCATGTCGAAGGAAGGGAATCTGGGGGGTGTTTCATAAAGCTTGTTCGTAAAGTTACGAATGACTTTACGAACGATTTGAATATGGCAGACAAAATGGGATTCTCAGTCCATTATAAATCGCATCAGCTAAAGGTGAAAATATGTGCAGACATAGATTAACACTTTTACAAACTTTTTATTGCGGAAGTATATTTTTGCCACAATTTAATCAAGATTATGGGAAATGCAGTCACACTTTGTTAAACATCAGGGGTGTTTCATGAAGTTGTTCGTAAAGTTACGAATGACTTTACGAACGACTTGAATATGGCAGGCTAAATGGGATTCTCGATCATTATAAATCGCATCAGCTAAAGGTGAAATATGCAGACATAGATTAGCATTACTATTGTTTACAAACATTTTTTTTATGCGAAGTACATTTTTTGGGCCAATTTATCAAGGTTATTGGAAATGCAATCACATTTTGTTAAAGCATCAGGAAACTTGGGCATCCCATTTGGCTTGCCATATTCTAGTCGTTCGTAGTCATTCGTATTAACCGAAAAGCTTTATGAAGCAACACCCCCCCCCCCCCGGGCCAATTTACCCCTCCTGACAACTGCAGGACAAGGTAATAATGATAATTGTAGATTATCACAATTAAATCAATAACTCTAGAGTGCTTTCAAACGCAGAAAAGACACATTTGCTTAAAACACGGCCCTCAAAAGTTATTTATTGCCGTGGACTATTGGTGACTCAGATTTTCTAGCAATCCCCCCCCCTACCTCCTCCGCATAAGATGGATACCTCACTAAAATGAGGGTAACACGGCAGGCAAGCATTTACACGGGGAGAGCTTTTTTTTTTTTCCATTGATGGATCAAACTCAGGAAATCAAAAACGAAACTACCTGGAAAGAAGATTTATCGTTCATTTTAAAAAAAGTGTTAACCTCCGTTTTGATCATTTGCAGTTATTGTTCCTGCGTCTCTTCCTTGGCCTCACTTTCAACTCTCAATATTTTTTGTTGCCATGGTTCTCATTGCACATATTTGCTGGGCGGCGCTACATGGAAACAGGGCGCCCCAAATGATTTTTTTCAACCGATAAAAAAAACAAAACAATCTTTAAAGAAATGAAGAAAAAGAAGAAAAAGAATGGATAAGAGTATGGGCACTGGCGTAGCCAGGAATTTTCAACAGGGAGGGCCAAGGCGAGAGAGCGAAGCATCTGAGCGGGGGCAGGGTGTCGGAGGGGGGATACGGGAGGGATATCCCCCTCCCTCAGTAGGGATATTTTTGAAAATTCTTGCTTGAAAATGATGGCATTTCTGCACAATAAAATTCAGTATTAGAGGTAACTTATATGAGAAGTGGCATATGGGGGGGGGGCAAGGCGAGGGAGCGAAGCGACCGAGTGATCCCCTCACACGGTAGGGAGATTTTTTTTTGAAAATTCGTGTATGGCATTTTGTGCCACTAAAATTCATTATGAGGGGTAACTTATATTAGAAGTGGCATATTTACGTTTTACTGTCATTTCGAGGGTAGGGGTAGGGTAATTTATGTGAAGTGGATCGATGAAAAATTTTTTTTTAATTTTTCATTTATTTATTTATTCATTTTAAATTCTTTTATTTATATGGGGCATGAGAGCAGGGTCATGCAATTCTATAATAACCCCGTTGTTCATTTAAACCATAAATAAACTCACCTGTGGGTCATCTTCCTCCTCCTATCACAATACCCTGGCGCCGTCCCTGTTTGCACATAATATTACAAAGACTAGTTTCTTTTTTCGAAAGTCTCAGCGCTATAGTGCGACTGCAAAGATAAAGTCATAGCAGCAGTAAGTCCTTCAACACTGAACACTGAATGAAGGGGACAGGCAGTGTGGATATTGAAGTTCTCATCACGTCAGGTTCTCAACATTGTACATAGTTCGGGCGATGACTTGTTGGTGAAAGTATCATACCCTAATACAATATTAAAGGCGAGCTTTGCTTTGTGATACATGCATGCCGCTATGGACATTTAGTCAGTCAAGAAATTCACTCTGCCACGAGTTATCCTCCGAAATGCGTACTGTACATATCTAAAGGCCCCATGCATTACTTCATATCATTCTTACTAGAAGAACTTGTTAATTAATAAATAAATAAAATAGAGATGTGGTGTGATATTTTAGGGCAGCAGTCATTTTTTTTTCTTCAAACTAGAAAGGTTATTTCTGTAATGACCATAAATACTTTAGAAATAAATGAATACTTACATGAAGTTTGAATAAATAAATACATGAAATGAATGAATGAATAGAATGAATAAATCAATCAATCAAAATTAATGAATGAATAGATAAACAATGCGTAAAGAAATAAATGAATTACTGAATGTCTACATGAACAGATATATGAATAAATGAATTCGTTAAATGAGCAAAAAAATCATTAAGGAAAGCACCGGCGTAATCCGTTTTGAGGAGGGGGGGGGGGGATGATCGACTTTTTTGCCGACATTTCTTGCTTGAACTCACACATATGTATACACACACACACACACACACACACACACTTCTTACTCACACACGAACAGGCCCCCACACACATATAATTCTTTTATTTTTGCGAGCGAGCGAAAAATAACCACTTTTTTTAAAGAGCATTTCAAATGAAAGATGCCACTATATGACCGTGGTTTATGACATTTCTATGAAAAAATTTCACCAGCTGATTAATTACAATATCATTTTTCCTTAAAATGAGGGGGATATTTGCACACACCACCCCCCCCCCCCCCCGAAAAAGTGAGGGAGATCATTATCCCCATCCCCCGGGATTTACGCCAATGAAGGAAAGAA
>CM057170.1:6538831-6566331 GCA_029962745.1 Echinometra lucunter | reverse complement strand
TGATGCCGTCCCGTCTGGGAGAATGGTGAGTGTCGCATCTATCTCCTCAATTTCCTCTCTCCACTTCTCTAATCAGCGGGCCCGTCATTTAACGACCATTCGTATCCATTCACGTTGTGTATACATGCCAGCGGTCTCCTATATTAAAACACCCTTGCCTTTGTACTTTAAAGGAGGGACGTCTACAGGGCAATGATGACGGTCTGGTATTTAATGTCAAAGACGGTGTCTCCGAAACATTCGTTTAATGTAGAAATAGGGTATATCATTCTCAAAATAAGACTCCCGCCTCTTGTCATGTCCTTATCAAAGTGTGTAAAAATTACACGTTTCCAGGCATTGGAGCCGCATGGGAGGCATGTTGCATTCAATCTGCCAGTCATGTTTTTGCAAAGCAATGGGCCTTGTCATAAGAAAAAAATGCAAGATTAATGAAGCATACAGAACCTATTTTGATTGGCATAATGTACATAAGAGATCCGTCAAATCTGTAGATGATCTTTATTTCTCTTAATCTCATTTTTTACTTTATTGCTTTTTTCTAAGTTTCTACTTTTTTCATCCTCAGTGCACCCATTCGATTGATAAAAAGTAATTGCTCATAAAGGTGTATATACATGATATACTGGCCAACAATACAAAGTTGCAGGGCCCGCTGGTAGAGCAGTAGTAATACCGATGTAGGCTATCCTGCCGTAAATAGAACCCCTGCGTAAATAGAATCCAGTCATAATATCATTCATCAAAGTTTGCCCAATCATATTGTTGGCGTTCCCTTTGTTTGTTACATTGCTTACGCTAAATTTTATTTGTTATAAAATATATCATTACGTAAGTTAAGAATAATATATATTCCTAAGTCATCCCCCTCCCATTTCTGTGTTTCATACCTTTAAAAATTACACTGTCATTCCTTATTATCAATCATGAAAATTTTCCTTTGAATATATCATCTTTAAAGTTTGTTGCTTTCTATCTGTTTAAATTGTGCACAATTCTACTGCATGTTACGACACATGATTATTCTAAATACCGTTTTGAACTGAACTGAATTGAATTTTTGACGTGCATAACAAAGTTTGTAATTCAAGTGAAATCCTCATATATGACATGGCAAAACATTCTCACTTACACAAAGAATTTTTACAGATGCAAAAATAAAAATAAAACAAAACGAAATAAAACAAAATAAAACAAAACAAAACACAACGAAAAGAACAATTAGTTTATGATTTATTATTAGATTACGGCTGGGAGAATAGAAAAAAAAAACATATAATGTGAAAATTATTTCTTATTTCTAATTAATGGTTTTATTAGGAACTCAATCAGGCCTTATTCTTAACCTACCTAAAAAAATAATAATACCCTTGCTATTCACTTACGTGAACTCCATCCTTCTTCTGAGCCCCCCCCCCCCCCCGTCCCAAAGAGCAGGACTAATTCATAGGTCAATGAAATAAAGTAAACGTATGCACTTCATTAAATACCACTCCCGTTCATCCAAATGGTATATTTCCCAAGATGTTTAATCTAATTCAGCTCTCACACAAACGTAAAACAAAAATCACTGCGATCAAGCGAGCTAAACGCCTGACGCACTGCGAGTACGATGTACGATTTTCAAATCGATTTGAGAAAGCACTTCCAGATCTATTTTAAGCGCGCATTTATGTGGGACAGTACAAGCTAGCCTGAACATGGTTTTCAATGGCACTGCATGCGCAGTTTCTTTCTTGAAATGATGATTTTTTGCACAAGAGAGCAATATTTGCGTTCATCACGTTTTGTCATGAGAGATGTTAATTGTCTTTTCGATATTCCCACGATTTCATTTAATTGTGATATTGCAAAGGCTGACATGATTGAACTGATTGATAAGGCCTCTGTGCATTTTTAGAATTACGACGTTTAGAATTTACTTTTAAAAAAAAAACTTGGATGGCTTGTTAATAAGACAAACTTGAAGGCAGGAGCGGCCAACTGTGTGCCTTTATCTCACACTTTTGTTCCTCATAATAGGATGAATGTTTGGGAATTCTCTGCGTTCGTCATACATATTTAATGTTTTAATTGCCTAAGTCACCATACTTGCACACACTTTTCATTTTTCTTTATCAGAAAACGTAGTAATGAAAAAATAATTGGTGATAGACGTTGAGACCATGGACAATATTCTGATAAGAAAAAAAAAGCGATACAAAACTCAAACAAAACGAGCGAACTACAATTAAGCGAAAAAAACAAAATTAAAAACAAAAGTAACAAGTATTTAGATTTTCCCCTTTTATGTCTGCTCCCAATGCTTTCTACTGAATTATTACATTACAATCGTTGGTGGCACTTGATATTAAACCATCGGTATGCACCCCTGAAAAATTCGTGAATAGGAAGGCCGCCCTTTTCCCATAGGCATGATAGGCCAAGATTGAAAGGAAAAACTTTTATGCCTTCATGTATCTGCCGTTCTTCTTCTTTCCTCCTCCGCTTGACGCCTATTCTGTCAGAATTATTACATCCATTCTTATCCCTCTTGTATCCAACAACAAAAATTTGAAGACCAGTGAATATCTAACAAATTATAACATCTAGTGTTTCGGCATTAATCCTTCGTTTCCTTGTGCCTCGAGAAAACATTTGCCCACCTGTTGTTTTTGCACTTTTCAAGGACTTTGTTCGAATGGTGGTTTTAGAGCATTCAAGGAAATACAAATCCCCACAGAAATCGACCCACACAATGATGGCAGTGAAATTAATGAATATGCTTCCCGTTGAAATTCGATAGCCTACGAAACGTGCATTATCAATCTTGTTTAACATCGGGCAGTGTTTCCGAATTAACATAACATTTATTCTCTTCTTGCAAATTGTTTATGTTAAAAAAAATATTCAAGCGATGTACAGAGCTTTATGAGTATATTTCAAGAACACTGAAATAAAGGAGAGAAGGGTTCCGGTCCCTTTAAAGAAGGCACCTGTATGCGGTACGCCAGCGTTCATTTCACACATGAATTCAGAGTTTGAATTCATGGACTGCAATTTAGGGATTCATCATCCAAATATCCTTGTTTGCTCTCTCTCTCTCTCTCCTCTCTTCTCTCTCTCTCTCATCTCTCTCTCTCTCTCTCTCTCTCTCTCTCTCTCTCAATGATAGGTCCCAATACCAGGGGGTGCTTTTGACATTCACGTTTATAGGACCGAGAGCACTGGGGTGAATTCAGATCACGTATTTGAGACAACTTGTTTATATCCCGCTCCGTGGAGGGGCGTATCCAAGACTATGCAAGGGAGGGGGTAGCTCGATCATTTTCCCAAGTCTCTAACATGCTTCAGCAGAGGCAACAAGAAAAACAATGCCAAAGTTATCAAAGAATAAAGGGGAAGGCCTGATTCATACTAATTAATGAAAACCGAAATGACAAAACATAAAAGGGGTGGACCGTCGAGGCTACCACCCCTTTCCCGAATGCGCCCCTGCGGTGCTTGTCTGTAGGGGAGAACGGATGCAGAATTGACGATATCTCGCTTTGCCCTCATGGTCGCTTCCGATTTGAGCTTCGTGAAGAAATGATGTCTTTCCCTTTCTCTCTCTCTCTCCCCGCCCTGCTCTCCATCTCTCTCTCTCTCTCTCTCTTTCTCTCTCTCTCTCTTTCTCTTACTCCTCCTCCTCCAAAGTTTGTGTTTCTGTTCCTCTGTATTGTACCTTTCAATGTAAATCTCCCTCTCTCTCTCCCCCTCGCTCTTCACTTTCTCCCTCTCTTTAAGTGAAATCTAGCTCCTTTACCCCCCCCCCTCTCTCTCTCTCCTTCTCTCTTTATTTGCTGTATTTGTGTTTACTGATTTCCTAAGTTCACAATTATTGGACAGATAGCAGTTCATTTTAAAAAAAAATCCTAGTAAATCCCCTTATTAATCAATCCATGTTCATCATAATAGCTTGGAACCTTGCTTTCCTCATTAATTTTCCCCTCTCTCCGTCTCTCTTTCTCTCTACATCATTTTGTTCTTGATTATCATGGGCCTACTCCCTTTCTCTGTTTCTATCTCTGTCCCACTTCTCTATTTCTCTCTCTTTCTTCTTTAGATCTTGCATTTCCACATGTCGCATCCATTTTGCAAGATGAATCTACCTTTTTATTGATTAATCCCAAAAGGTCATTAAAACATTAAAATGTTTTCCTCGGTAATGCTATCCCTCCTTGCCATTCTGCGCCACTTGCGTCTCTCCTCTCTTCTCTCTGACTCTCTCCCTCTCTCTTTCTTTCTCCCTTCCCTTCCCTCTCTCTCTCTCTCTGTCTCCACTCTCCCTCTCTATCTATTTCTCCCTCCTTTTCTCTCCCTCTCTGACAAGCTGCTATCTTTCCTCCCCTCCATCGCACTTTGTTCTGCCAAGCATACGTGTGCATCTGCACATGATCTTGGGCGATATTAAGTGCATGATTTGGAAAACACATCAGGGCGCGTGCCAGAGGGATGGATGAGGCCCGTAAACAGGTAAATCGGATATAACCAAATTTTCGCAATTTCGTCAGAGGCAACCTTTCTTGATCACAGAGAGATGGGTGAAAAACAGGTCCTGGAAGCCTCTGGGTTCATGAATGTGTCGAACTATAATTATTTGCAATGTACGTGTTTCAACATAATCAACACCATCATTATTACTACAGTGAAACCTGCGTACAAAGGCCACCCAGGGAGACAAGAAATTGTCTTTAGAAACAGGTTCTTTTGGACCTCTAGGAAGAACACAATCATTTTTAATAATGCCTCTGAATAGAGCTTTCCAGCCCTACTTTATTTTGAACTTTGATTTTATACAAATTTTGTTATTTTATTTGTTTGTTTTATATGGGCCATCTCACATTCCTACATTATGCTATATGGTCTAATTGGTCAGCAATTTCCCCGAAAGTGAAAACAAAGTCATTCTACATGTTAATTGAATAACCTTTTTTCTCCTAGTTTCGGAAGGTAATAACCAGGTTACCCGACAAAATTATTCCTTTCGACAGAAAAAAATATAGAAAATAATGTCCTTGGGTCCTATCAGAATTTCGTGGAATCGCTCGCCAGCAGCAGCTTAGAAATGATTAATTGTTATATGTACGAGTTATTATCATCGTTTTAGCCCACGGGTTCCTCAAGAAATGCATGCTCTCTGACGGATGTCCTTTGTCATGAATATTGTTCCCCTCACAAAAAAACCCTTTTCCTTTAAAAATGCCTTTTTCAATTATTATGTTGTCGTGTCCCGAAGGTAAAATTGTGCATGTGAAGGAATTCGTTGTCTCTGGCGCGCTTTAGCTCGAAGCGGGAAAACGGATATCTCCCGTCAGTCACGTGTTTAATATTTCATGCAGGGGCACACACTGGTTCAAGAAACTCTGAGTACCATCGTCTTCGAACATGTCGAAGGAAGGGAATCTGGGGGGTGTTTCATAAAGCTGTTCGTAAAGTTACGAATGACTTTACGAACGATTTGAATATGGCAGACAAAATGGGATTCTCAGTCATTATAAATCGCATCAGCTAAAGGTGAAAATATGTGCAGACATAGATTAACACTGTTTACAAACATTTTTATTGCGAAGTATATTTTTTGCCACAATTTAATCAAGATTATGGGAAATGCAGTCACACTTTGTTAAAGCATCAGGGGGTGTTTCATGAAGTTGTTCGTAAAGTTACGAATGACTTTACGAACGACTTGAATATGGCAGGCTAAATGGGATTCTCGATCATTATAAATCGCATCAGCTAAAGGTGAAATATGCAGACATAGATTAGCATTACTATTGTTTACAAACATTTTTTTTTATTGCGAAGTACATTTTTTTGGGCCACAATTTAATCAAGGTTATTGGAAATGCAATCACATTTTGTTAAAGCATCAGGAAAAACTTTGGGCATCCCATTTGGCTTGCCATATTCTAGTCGTTCGTAAAGTCATTCGTAACTTAACCGAAAAGCTTTATGAAGCAACCCCCCCCCCCCCCGGGCTCAATTTACCCCTCCTGACAAACTGCAGGACAAGGTAATAATGATAATTGTAGATTATCACAATTAAATCAATAACTCTAAGAGTGCTTTCAAAACGCAGAAAATGACACATTTGCTTAAAACAACGGCCCTCAAAAAGTTATTTTATTGCCGTGGACTATTGGTGACTCAGATTTTCTAGCAATCCCCCCCCCCTACCTCCTCCGCATAAGATGGATACCTCACTAAAATGAGGGTAACACGGCAGGCAAGCATTTACACGGGGAGAGCTTTTTTTTTTTCCATTGATGGATCAAACTCAGGAAATCAAAACACGAAACTACCTGGAAAGAAGATTTATCGTTCATTTTAAAAAAAATGTGTTAACCTCCGTTTTGATCATTTGCAGTTATTGTTCCTGCGTCTCTTCCTTGGCCTCACTTTCAACTCTCAATATTTTTTGTTGCCATGGTTCTCATTGCACATATTTGCTGGGCGGCGCTACATGGAAACAGGGCGCCCCAAATGATTTTTTTCAACCGATAAAAAAAACAAAACAATCTTTAAAGAAATGAAGAAAAAGAAGAAAAAGAATGGATAAGAGTATGGGCACTGGCGTAGCCAGGAATTTTCAACAGGGAGGGCCAAGGCGAGAGAGCGAAGCATCTGAGCGGGGGCAGGGTGTCGGAGGGGGGATACGGGAGGGATATCCCCCTCCCTCAGTAGGGATATTTTTGAAAATTCTTGCTTGAAAATGATGGCATTTCTGCACAATAAAATTCAGTATTAGAGGTAACTTATATGAGAAGTGGCATATGGGGGGGGGGGGCAAGGCGAGGGAGCGAAGCGACCAAGTGATCCCCCTCACACGGTAGGGAGATTTTTTTTTGAAAATTCGTGTATGGCATTTTGTGCACACTAAAATTCATTATGAGGGGTAACTTATATTAGAAGTGGCATATTTACGTTTTACTGTCATTTCGCAGGGTAGGGGTAGGGTAATTTATGTGAAGTGGATTCGATGAAAAAATTTTTTTTTAATTTTCATTTATTTATTTATTCATTTTAAATTCTTTTATTTAGATGGGGCATGAGAGAGCAGGGTCATGCAATTCTATAATAACCCCGTTTGTTCATTTAAACCATAAATAAACTCACCTGTGGGTCGTCTTCCTCCTCCTATCACAATACCCTGGCGCCGTCCCTGTTTGCACATAATATTACAAAGACTAGTTTCTTTTTTCGAAAGTCTCAGCGCTATAGTGCGACTGCAAAGATAAAGTCATAGCAGCAGTAAGTCCTTCAAACACTGAACACTGAATGAAGGGGACAGGCAGTGTGGATATTGAAGTTCTAATCACGTCAGGTTCTCAACATTGTACATAGTTCGGGCGATGACTTGTTGGGTGAAAAGTATCATACCCTAATACAATATTAAAGGCGAGCTTTGCTTTGTGATACATGCATGCCGCTATGGACATTTAGTCAGTCAAGAAATTCACTCTGCCACGAGTTATCCTCCGAAATGCGTACTGTACATATCTAAAGGCCCCATGCATTACTTCATATCATTCTTACTAGAAGAACTTGTTAATAAATAAATAAATAAAATAGAGATGTGGTGTGATATTTTAGGGCAGCAGTCATTTTTTTTTCTTCAAAACTAGAAAGGTTATTTCTGTAATGACCATAAATACTTTAAGAAATAAATGAATACTTACATGAAGTTTGAATAAATAAATACATGAAATGAATGAATGAATGAATGAATAAATCATTCAATCAAAATTAATGAATGAATAGATAAACAATGCGTAAAGAAATAAATGAAATTACTGAATGTCTACATGAACAGATATATGAATAAATGAATTCGTTAAATGAGCAAAAACAATCATTAAGGAAAGCACCGGCGTAATCCGTTTTGAGGAGGGGGGGGGGATGATCGACTTTTTTGCCGACATTTCTTGCTTGAACTCACACATATGTATACACACACACACACACACACACACACACATTCTTACTCACACGAACAGGCCCCCACACACATATAATTCTTTTATTTTGCGAGCGAGCGAAAAATAACCACTTTTTTTAAAGAGCATTTCAAATGAAAGATGCCACTATATGACCGTGGTTTATGACATTTCTATGAAAAAATTTCACCAGCTGATTAATTACAATATCATTTTTCCTTAAAATGAGGGGGGATATTTGCACACACCCCCCCCCCCCCCCCTCCGAAAAAGTGAGGGAGATCATATTCCCCCATCCCCCGGGATTTACGCCAATGAAGGAAAGAAAGAAGAAAAAAGAAAATAATTCTCAAACATTCTTAATATATTTCATTTGCAGGAATTTAAAAAAAAAAAAATTCTTCGAATTGTTTTGGTTTTAAACATCTTATGATGAATGTATGTTAATCAAAAGAGAAAGGCATATTGATATTTCATTCATTTTGGATCAAAAGTGGGAGGAGGAACTGAACAACTTTTCGTTTTAAATCCAGTGTCATTCATACCATCATTTTCGCAAACTTACTACTCAAAGAAAATTTTCACTCACTGTAGAATGTTTTGGCAACAATTCTCGAAAACATTGCCGGTATGTATATTGATTTTACGAGGAAACGCCATTTCTGATAAGCATATTCTTTTCTACTTCAAAATTTATACGTAACCAGAGCGGAAAGAAAAATATGTGACTAGGATATTCAAACACAGTGGAGAGAGACTGAGAGAGAGAGAGAGAGAGAGAGAGAGAGAGAGAGAGAGAGAGAGAGAGAGAGAGAGAGAGGGGAGAGAGAGATAAGAGAGAGATAGATAAGAGAGAGAGATTAGAGAGAGGGAGAGAGAGAGAAAGATAAAAACACTGGAAGCACTGTTGTACATTGATAAAGGCTAATGACCCTTCATTCGAGAGGTTTTGGGTTCGATCCTCGCAATGTGCTTACATAGCTGGAAGAGATGTTTTGCCCTCTCTTATGGCACTCGACCCAGGTGTAAAATGGGGACCTGGCAATTGATGGGGTAATGATAATGGCAGGGCCCTCAGGAGCATTGGCTTCTCTGCTGGGTAATCAAAATAATTATTGTTCGTTTATTAATAATATTACTGACATTATTATTATTATCATCATTAAGGTGCTTTCACACGTGCTGCGACAGTGTGTTAGCATACTGTGGCGCCACACTGTTTCGTCTTCACACAGGGTGGGACTTTGTGTCACCACATATGCTAATGAACGCGCATTAACGCGTCAACTCTCAATAAGAGAGCATATTGTCAAAACTTCCGCACGCTTGCGTTATCTCATGGCAACAATTTTTGCGTTAACTTTTTAGAAATTTGATTGGTGCGCATTTTTTGTGTATCTAGGCCGAAAAAAAAGTGTGCCCTGCCTCGGCGACATTTTTTTTGTCGCCCTATACCCCATAGGCTTGTACACAAAAAAGTGTGGCGCCACAGTGTGGTACCACACTGTCGCATCATGTGTGAAAGCACCTTTATTATTGTTTTTATTATTGATAATATTGTTCTTATTATTGCTATTGATTATTATTTTTATTATTCATTGTCATCATAATCATCTTACTCAGAGAGTGAGAGAGAGAGAGAAAAACAAAAAAGAAAAAGAGTTTAAGATGACGACAACCATAGCGTAGTTTTTATAAGTGCCTTTGCTATCTACTTCTGGAAATGCGGTAGAGCTGCTAGAGCATATTTGCTTGGCATAGTCTGCCAAATCGTGTTAAGCTCAGCTTTTTCCTTAAAAAAAAAGGGGGGGGGTGAAAGAAAGATCAGAGAACTTCTCATCCCTTTACGTCATGAGTAACGTACTAAGCTTACTTTCGGAGAAAGGAGTGGGGAAACCAAAGGGATAATAATGTAGTGGCTCTGAGACACAGAAGACAGAGAAAAGCTAGAAGTGCGAAAGAGGGATAGTGTGCGCGCATGCTTTCGGGTGTGTGCGCGCGGGTGTGTGTGTAGGGGTGTGCGTGTGCGTGTGTGTGTGAAGGGGTAGAGAGGAGGTAACACACACATTCACCAGCATCGACACCTACACGCTCTAAATTTCTCAATGGCATCCCTAAAGCTTTTTCCTCTAGTCTGCCCCCGAAAAAAAGCAGGGGAAATGAAAATTATTGGGGGGGGGGGCAAACATGGTGAAGAAAACACTGGAGTGCGAACTGGAGTGGGGAAAAAAGGACTAACATAACTAAAGAGAGGGAAAGAACTCAAACCGTGAGAAAATAGACAAACTAGAGGAGGAAAGTGGGCGGAACAAAGAAGAAAAGCCCGAAGTCGCAACTAAAACAAAATGATACAGGGGCAGACAAGATAAAAGAGAGAAAGTGGGAGTATAAAATCTAGACCCACGAGGTATAGAAAAAGGAATGAGAAGATAACGAAAAGTTGAAAGCCCGAAGAAAGGGATGGACTTTACATCGCGTCAGGTCTCTCTGCTTCATTTCCTTTTTTTTTCTCGTTAGAAAATGGGCCAATGTGGCAACCACAACATCAGGTTCAAAAAACTTGGCTCGAATCCAGCTAGGCTTGCTAGGAGGCATCATCATCCTCATCATCATCCGAGGCGCGGTGGGGTCCCGTTTCCCTGGAGACCAGACTCGATGATGCGGTCTCGTCTACCTGATGAGGGAGTAAGAGAGGGGTAAGGGTTCTTCCCTGAGAGGAGAGCGGAAGGGGGTGATGAATTGAAGGACAAAACTATACAGTCACTGCTAAAATTATCTCCATCTTCAGAAGAGAAGGAGTGTTGATTGCATCCTCTGCGGGATGTGACCGGTGTACGATATCGGACATCATTCTTGATTCCGGTGAATTTCATTCATGAAAAACCGCATTTTTTCTGTTTCCATTTTCTGGTTTGGTTAGATATAACGCGAAAAGAAAATGGGCATGACCGCAGCGGATGAAATTCCTCTAAAGATTCCTGAGAAGTATTATTCTAATGCTGGATAAAAGAAAAATCAACGCATTGGACTTCATCAAAATTAACAACTCTCTAATCTCACTAACTAATCTCACTAACACGACACCTTTAACATTTTCATTGATCTACATTTTTGTTCCATAATAGATGTCAAGAGTGAGATTAAAGCTTTCTTTGATTCTTAATTCTTCTAATTTTCATTGATCCACATTTTTGTTCCATAATAGATGTCAAGAGTGAGATTAAAGCTTTCTTTGATTCTTAAGAAGTGAGCTAAAAATACTGATTTTGACTATGGTTTCCATTCCTAATTATAGTTTAACTTACTGTTAAAGCCGTGATTAATGCAATATTACAGAAATATATTTCTATCTGTATTAAAAGCCTCTTTTCCACACGAAATCGGAAGGGGGTCTCATTTAAATAGAGCAAGCTTCCTAGAAAAATTTGCCATGAATTTATTTTTAGTTAATTTTACTTAATGTGACCACTCGAAAGGAAACGTTTCATAACTTATTCCAGGCAAAAGAAGTAAATAAAAAAGGGGGATACAATGATAATGATAAGGGCGGGTTACTTTTGTGTAGGCTAATCAATGATTAAGATTCCTTGTATATTATAGCTACAACAAATTCATCCTACGAAAAGATATGATTTTTTAAAAATAGTTTTGGAAGATATTTTTTTTATCTCAGTCACCACAAACATCGTAATTTTTGACGAATTTCAAAAACATGTAATGAAAAGAACGTTTTTTTTTTAAAAATAGAATTTCACTGTTTGGAGTGGAAATACATCTGGGGGTGTTTCACAAAGACTAAGAATGACTAAAATCGCACTTAACTATGGCTGGCCATTCATGCCACTGTTTTCTTTCACCATGGATCTCTCAAAGGATTTGCAAGTCATGGTCACATTATCTGCAGAGTTGACCATTTTTTATAGTTCATTGATGAAGAAAAAAAAAAATTCTGCAAATTTAATATGTGACCCCATGATTTGCGTATCCCTTGAGAGATCGATGGTGAAAGCGAACAGTGGCATGAATGGCCTGCCATAGTTAAGAGTGATTCGAATCTCGAATCAATCTTAGTCTTTGTGAACCCCCCTCCCCCCTCCCCCCCCCCTCCCGGTCTGATGAATTTCTTATTGCTAGTGATATTTTGAAGTGACCAATTTCGACCAAAGTCAAGAAAAAGTTACCAAAATATTATCTCATTACGACGAGTATATCATCCAACAATTATCATAAACTGCAAAATGCGTTAGTTAATTCTTCATTTTATTCATTACTGACTCGTTCCGTTATAATTCCCTTTTGGTACCAAATGCATTCATACTAAACCCCGGAAGACTTATACTGACTTGAAGAGGAAGGAGAGTTTCCGAGTTAGAAATGATTAATTTGTAGTTTGAAACTATTCTATGTGCCTTTTCTCGAAATAATTTCGGACAATTCCAATTTTAAAAGGAGAGGGTTTGAAGCTCATGCTGATGAAGTCATTCAATTCCTTATTTCCAGTTCTTTAGGTGTTTTTTCTTTTATTTTTAAATTTAGGTACATGTATTTCCTAGCAAGATCCTGAATAAACAGGAAAATCATTACAATTCAAGTAGAAAAATAACGTATTTAAACTAATTGGTTTTGCCCTGTTTTAATGATAGCGTAGGCTATTAAATCCAGTATTACAAAAAATATATCTTTTTTTGCCCTTATTTTCTTATCACACAAACATATAAGAATCTGGATTTTTACGCTGTGAATAGGCTGTCATTAATTTCCTGAAGACATTCAAACGGAAAAGGATGATTTTTAAGAACTTTGAATTTTCTCAAGGTACTTTATTTTGATATGCTGTATTCTAAAACGATAATGACAATGATGATGATGATGATAATTGTGGTGGTGGTGATGATGATGATGATGATGATGATAATGATCATTATTACTAATAGTAGCAGTATAGTAGTATCATTATTATCATTTTTACTACTGCGGTAATAGAAGTAGAATTAGTAGAGTATCATTATCTGTTTTATCAGTATTGTTATTATTATCATTATAATTAGTAGTAGTAATAGTAGTTATAGCAGTAGCAGTATTAATGAATGATTGTTATTGTTATTGTTATTACAATTATTGCTATTATTATTTCTTCTCCATCTCTTCTTCTTCTTCTTCTTCTTCTTCTTCCTCTTCTTCTTCTTTTTTTTTTATTCTGCTCTTACATTCCGTGGGGATCCAATATAGAGGGTTGTGTCAAGTCACCCTGAAAGTTTCTTATAATTCAGCTTTTGGTTCCTTGCGTGCCGGGAAATTCATAATCCAAGCTTAAATTGCACTTAATTAATGATCAATTCTAGGGAAGATCCCTTCCGCAGATGAAGAGGCATTAAACTTGTTTTGCTTCTTTTACTCCGCCCCATCTTCCTGTAGGAGGAAACAAACATGCTTGTCTTCAAGTCGATACTCGTCCGAGGTGTATCAGGAAATTATGGAGAATACTATAAAATCAAAATTTGTAAAAAACAAACAAACAAACAAACAAATAAATAAAAAAATGCCCATCCTCCTACCCAGATCAGGTTTTAATCTGATTTTCAATTTGAATTTTGTTTTAACTTTTTAAAAGAAAATTTCTACTCGGTGTCTTTTTTGTTTGTTTGTTTGTTTGTTTGTTTGTTTGTTTGTTTGTTTGTTTGTTTGTTTGTTTGTTTGTTTTACTCTGTATGGTAAGGAATTGATGCCCTTTCTTGTAATTGAGGAAAATGCTTTGCGTAATTATGTTCAGGGCTTAATACTACATTTCTAAGCGCTTTAAGCCCACCGCACACTATACGATCTGTGTGTGATCCGATTTTGGAAAAATTTGTTATAGCATTTGATATGAACTTTCGAACATGTAAATCTTAATGGTTGAAATTCCAAATAGTCGTCGTGAATACTAAATTCGAAATTCTGGGCTATTGTCGGACTGTGGGAATACTGTCGGAATAAAGACGAATTCAATTCCGAATCGTAATGACGTCACAGCAATCTTGCGATCGGCTACGATTTGAAGCCGATTTGGCCTTTACTCTGACCACAAGGCTTGCAGTTAACCTAAATTTCGATGTTAGTATTCCTAATATTATTCCGAACTTCAAATAAGATAATTTTACTTGTTTAAACTCTCATATTTAATGAAAAATACCATTGGTTCCAAAATCGGGTCGCAGTCGGATCGTATAGTGTGCGGTGGGCTTTACATGCATGTTTTACCAGAGTCACTGGATAAAAAAAAATGTTGTTCTTAACACACAAACAGACAAAGCTCACCATCTCGGTCCACTCTCCTGGGAACATTCCAGCCAGGGGAGCTTTTCATGAAGAGCCTTTCAGTGATTTTCACTGACAAAGCTGCTCTCAGCCAATCAGATGCAAGGATTTCAAAGGCTGATAAATGTTGTCAGTGAAAATCACTGACAAGACTATTCATGAAACGCTCCTCACACGTGCCATATCTATAATAACAATGACGCTCGCATGCATCAAGTACCCTTTTAACACCTGGGTGGACAGTGGCAAAAGTGGATGTACTGATGAATGTCTTGCCAAAATTACGTTACTGCCAGGCTGGGATTCGAACCCACAACCCCTTGAATGAGAGTCTAGTGAATGAACCATTACAATACGACACTTCCAATTATCGCGAACTTCATTCTTCTCGCGTCTGATCTAAACAATTTCCTTGGGCGCATACAAAGTTCACTGGTTCAGTCCAAAATATCACCGCAATCATGTCCTTTAGCCAGATATTCATCAAAATTTGCTACTCTTGGCAGAAGGAGTGAACCGAGTAGCATCTCTTCCTGGAAAAGCACTTGTCAAAATCAAAAGCACTAAACTGTAATAGTTTAATTTCCCAAATCAATTCAAATTTAATTCCGTTCAGTTCAGGTTCGTAACAGGAACAAACACTGATCCCGCTTCAAATTCTTGGAAAACTGTCCTGCCTGTTCTGACTAGCTACTTGCAAACATTTTCCAATCATGTTTTTTAAAGGGATTGTGATCTGGTAGAAGTGGGGGAAAAAGTGTGAGCCTTCTCATATTTTTTTTTTGCTTACAATCATGAACAATGGGAAATTTCGTAGTAAGAAAATGTTGCATCCAAGGACTGTTTTTTTTTTTTAAATATCATCATTTATATGTCCAAGGATTGTTCTTGATCAGTTGACTAGATTCACACAAGACTGGAAATGGTTAACAAGTTTGGTCAAAATCTTAATGCCGCAGGTTTTATGTATAGTCCCGTGTAACTATTTACACGTGTGTATATTGTGATAATCACCAAGGGTATACAGTCACATCATACTTCTATCACTTCGATGACTCTCCATAGTGTCTAATCATGGTTATGTGCTATATGGTAAAAACTTTTTCATATTTTGCACATAATCCCAAAGACTTCAGGAAAATCTACGAAGGGGGAAACTTTAATAGCCTTGTCCATTACCTTTGAACTGTACAAACATTACAAGGTATAACTTAATCCGAATATCATTGCGGTTGTGTACTTCATCTTTGAGCCCCTCTTCACGTTTCAAATTTCAAATTCAAATTTCATATTCGTTATTCATTTCCAACAGAAAGAAAATAGATACAATCTGCATTCCTGCATAGACTGACCGTATATATTGTATTAAAGATATTGGTTAACAATGTTATGATTTTAAAAAAATCTTGTTTTGTTACTTGAAAATGGGATAAACATAAGGGTTATAGTGTAAAATACCAGTCTGAAAGTTTCAAAGGATAATATCCACAGGAAGTATTTTTAAATATAAAAAATGTGAACCAATGTTTGAAAAATATACGAGGGTCGGTTGCACAGAATAGGCAAAAGGAGTGCGCATGCGCGTGTGACTCACCTTACCGTACTGTGTGTACTGGCGAATCACGCGGCGGAAGGCACATAACGGCATTTTCAAATTCAAGCAAAGTGGTCCTCTAAGTGATTGTCTCGTGAGACGAAGGATAATGAAATCACCGTTTGCGTCTAACTTACACTGTTTCATTCCAAATTATGGTTGGTTTCAGGGTTTTTGTAGTACAAATACAAGTACTCATACACATGTTTCATCTTAGTTTGAGAATTTTTTAAATGAGCTACTCACAAAGTTAACCAATGCCTTTAAGCTTGCAATACCGTCTCTCCTCTCTCTCCATGCTCATGTTCTACATTCTTTTATCTCTTTGCTCTTTTTCCTTCCCTCTGCTTCTCAAGCAGTTTTCCGTTTACCCTTTTAATTATTACTGTTAGATTTGGGTATATATTTCATCTAATTTGTATTCATTTCTCTGGCATTTTTATGGCTGTTTTATACTATGCAAATTGTTTGATATTTAATAGTACATACATGTAGCTGTATTGTTTTTATCCAGGGCCCAGTGGAAGATCAATTCTTGTTGAATGGGTCACCCTGGTGAAATATAAATAAATGAATACAATAAAACAAATAAATGCATTAGATATAATTACTGGTAAATCCTCCTTCCTCTTACTTCCTTCCCATTTTCACGATTCTTGCAACCGTGATACTGTACACTGAAGGCTTGTTCAGATGTGGGGTGGAAAACCCCCGCGGTGAACATGGTAAACCTCCGCTGTTTTTTGTGTACAAATGTGATATGGGGGGGGGGGAGGGGCGGGAGAAAACAAAAGAAAACAAAGGGGGAAAAGAAAGACAGAAAGAAAGAAAGAAAGAAAGAAAGAAAGAAATAGAAAAGAAAACCGCCGAGGCAAGAAGCATTTATTTTGCTTTCTGGTGGCAAAAAGCTGTGGACCGATCAAATTCTTCAAAAATAAGGGCAGAATGTTTTTCACGAGTTTGTTTGCGCAACTGTGTTGGCAAAGCTCTCTTTCACTTGAGAGTTGAAGCGATAATGCGCGTTCATTATGATATAGTGGCGTGGTTTACGGCGCCATATGTGAACATTTAAAAAAAAAAACAGAAGAAAAAAAAAACAGCGGGGGGGGGGGGTCCATCCTCATACTTGAACAAGCCTTAAATACTCTACATCATGTCGTTTTCAAATTTTCAATGGTACCATTAATAGTCCAATCCCACCTGCCCCCAATTGACATAGGCGTTGATACACCAACGCATCTTGACGTAGTTTTAAACTCAGTTTCCTAGAAGGTGTCACACTGGGACGTTATGTTCGCGAATCGATTAGAAATTGATTTTGGTGAACCTTTCAATCGCCATGTCTCGCTATCTTTCTCGCTAGTTCGTCCCTTTTTGTGATTCAATTAGTATTCTCCCGTCTCCTGACTGTCCATTTTCTCTCTGTCATGTAAATTCTACCTCTCTCTCTCTCTCCTCTCTCTTTCTCTCCCTCTCTCCGTCTTTAATCACACTATGTTATCTATAGTAGATCTGAACTATACTAGCCTGACCATTATTTCCGTGTATGCTGCGGTCGTTATCATTATTAATGGCACTTCTTTCTCAACCACTCACCTTCTCTCCGCCCCTTTCTCTTTCTTTTTTTCTCCACTCCTCTGCTTTCTCAACTCCTAGTTTTCATTATTTCTCCACTTTCTGCTTTTCTTCTTTTGTTTCAAAGTTGCCATTTATTTCTCCTATTTTTCCCCATTCCTATATACTCCAGCCCCACTTGCGTGCTCTCTTTCTCTTTCTCTCTCTCCTCTCTTTCTCTCCATCTCTCTCTCTCCCTCTCTCCCTCCTTCCCTCTCTCTCTCTCTCTCTCTCTGGCTTATTGTACTTCATCTAAAGAAGATCTAAAAGTACCTGTTCATGTGATTTCTTTTTCAATGTTTTTCTTACATTCACATCTATTCTTCTCTCTCCTTCCCTCCCCCTTCTCTCTCTCTCTCTCTCTCTCTCTCTCTCTTGTTTCCTCTCTTTTCCCCCTATCTCTCTCTCTCTCTCATCTTTTATTTTTTTCTTTCTAATTCAAGTGTTTTTAATGAGCTACCGGTCAAGATCGAGCAATCATTTTCTTTCTGGGAAAGTATGAGCCTCTAGCTGTCAAAATCCATTTCCCGCTACTCGCTTTCAGATTGATTGTGTTTCCATACGGTAAAAGCTTTCCGCCCGCCTTGAATAAAATCTCGTTCTTCCCTTTTTACGTTTCCTCTGGATCATTTCATGTTTTGCTGGCTTGCCTTCGCCTCTTCTAAATGGACCATGAGGCCCCGTTCACACTCAAAACGATGCACACTCCTTGAGCAAACGCAGCGGCTACAAAGCCTGCGTGCACATGAAAAGAAACATGATGGGACAGGAATGGCTGTTTCATTTAATTTTGCTGATGAAATAGCCTATTTTAAAAAGAGCCATGTTGATTCGTTTTACCCGGTGCTTTTGAGGAGATTAATTATATCTATTTGAATATATTTATTGTTGTTTAATCAAAATATCACAGTAATGTGATCTCCAACTTGCTCTTATTCTTTTCTCCTCTGTCTATACTAGTATAGCGTAAAAATAAACTTTCTTCAAAAAATCTGCAACTGCATAGTTTTACCATTTTCAGTGTAAATGGCACTTGGAAGAAAATGGGGAAAAAATCTTCCCGCTACATTGGTCCCTATACATCATAAAATGTATATACCGATCTTCGTGTTATCAGGCTTTATCCATCTCCTTTTCTTGTAAAAGTCGTATACTGCCTCACGTCTAAAAGGATCTTCATACATCCTTCGTCAGAGTTCTTCATCATCAGAAGCTATTTCGTTCGTAACGTCATCGCTAACTCAAGGATGTCGGGCTCAAAGGTTGCGTCTATACGGAAACTCTTCAACCTCCTTTAGACATCCCTGTCTATCTATCCACTTGGTCAAGTCTGTCCAGTCTGTCCATATACTGTAAGAAAGAAAATCACACATCATGAATCCATATTATGTATCCATATAACAAGCACCTTGAACAGAAGTTCAAGAATGAATGCGATAGGATACTTTTCGAATACGTTTTCCTTGAAAAGTCCGCCATCAAATTTATTCCTTGGTAGGTTTAAGATGGAAAATACCTGGATACAATCCAAAATTTATTAGGAATCCACGCTGCTCTTTATAATGCCTTTAAAGTTGAGGTCCTGTTGAAGGAGAACCCCGATGAAAAATCAGTTTCAGTGAAAAGAGAGGATAGAGAGCAGGAATTTTTCAAAAGTTCCATCAAAATCGGTTACGAAATGGAAAAGTTATGAAAGTTTGAAAAGTCTAAATTCACTTTCTATGGTGATCCTCAAATTGGCAATGTTGCTTCAAAATGGCGGGGTTTTGTGGACAACTCTCAATATTTTTGTACACAAAATTTCATATTTTCTCCATTATCTGTAAAGATGCTGCTTGCATCTTTGTGAACCCAACATATTTTTTCTAATACATTTTCCCATGATATATCTTGAGCTAAGAAGGAGACAAGCTGCATCTCGAGAGATAATGGAGAAAATATGAGATTTTTCGTGAACTTGTAGAGTTCTGCCCCTTCATGTCCTTTTTACATGATTTTGACGTGCAACGGGGTGGAGGAATATTAATTCTACGTATGAACACGATCTACATCACGGGCAATGGTTTTCAGGCGCTGAGCCTCCAGATTTTATACTATCGTCTCGTTATATAGTGATTTGGATGTGTAAAACGGAAAACAGGAATGCTGTTCTCCGTATGGACAATAGTATACCCATAGGCAGTAGTAAGCCAGTGTTCAGTCCCTGGTTTGTTGTCGGAACACATCCTTACATTACAGGCCATGGTCGTCCGCCAAGTGCTCCCATGTAAACACAGCCTCTTGCATGTCTTATGGCAATGCTCTCCCGGCGTTATGCCTCTTTGTTCCCCGCTATCATCTCGTTTCGAAGTGATTTGGACGTGTAAGCAGGACTTCCGATCTGATAATGAGAATTTGATGGCTCCTCTTCTATGGCTATCATTCCTCTACATTTTCGAGGTGACTTTTGACATTAGAATCAGTGCCTCTACTAGAATCAGTGCATCTACCACTGCTATTTCCCTATTTCGGAGTGACATCTGACATTCAAGGGGGCGTCTGTTCTAGGAATGGCCCAAATCCACTATTTTGTGTGTTAATTTCCGTCACTTTTGTTTCTACGCCAAAGTACTTTTCATCAATTCAAGATACACTCACTACAGTACAGTGAAAGTGACCTACTGATTCTGCACTCTTGGAAAGTCAACTCTGAAAACAAGTTGGAACCGTGGATTGCTGGATATAGTCCTATGAATATATAAATGCGAATAATCTGCATTTATCTGTTGATGCTTTATGCGATTTGAAAACATACACTGATAGGCCTGACACGCCTAAGGCCGTTTAATGATGCTGGCCCAGTCAAAGAGGGTGAGGGAGAGTGGCACGGAGAAATTATCATTACTGGTCCCATAAAAGGAGTTAATACAAATTAGATAGGCAGAGAAGAAGGGAAAGAGAGGGGAGAAAAGATGAGAGAGGGAGAGTGTATGTGTGTACTCGTGTGTGCGTGAGAGAGAGAGAGAGAGAGAGAGAGAGAGAGAGAGAGAGAGGATAGAGACAGAGAGAAGCGATTTTTTTTTTTTTTTTTAATAGAAGGTGAGATTGAGGATAACCTAATTTTCTTTTACAATGTTTTACATCGAGGTACATGTGATAAGAGCCATGCTGCTCTTCATTTCCATTTTACTTTCCTATTAACATCAACCTTGGGTAGAAATTGTTTTAGGGTGAGGCTATTTCTAGACCCTCTGTATCGACAGTGATTGTTGCTTATAACTCCTTGCTTGGAAGAAAACAGACAAATTGCACAGCATTATTCCCTAATAAATTCTATTTGTGTCGACCCAGTAAACCCAGTAAACCCAATTTCCTTGACATACCAGCCATATCGATTTTGCCATATTGTCATATTACAATTGAATGTACGACTATTTTTATTCTCTCTTGAGACCTCACGTGTTTTGTGGTCACGTGTTTAAAATCTTTCTTTTTTGTATATAATATTTGACCCGAAATGGACCCACTTTCATTTTTTTCCCCAAAACCCATTTTGCTCTCATCTTCTCATTGAAGATTAACTGTAAAATGTTGACCGATATATCAATTTCCAGCAACTGAAGCAGTTTCAATTTACGAAAACACAGAGAGCTATAGGAGATGAAAGATAAACACAAATCATAAAGAAAGGAGATAACAGGAACTGAGACCTCGCGAGATCTCACGTGTTTTGTGATCACGTGTTCAAAATCTTTCTTTTTTTGCAAATAATATTTGACCCGAAATGGGTCCAATATTTCATTATTTTTCCCGAAACCCATTTTGCTATCATCTTCTGATTGAAGACGAACTGTACAGGGTTTCAGATATTGATTTTCAACAACTAAAGCAGTTTCATTTTTACGAAAACACAAAGGGATATAGGAGATGAAAGATAAACACAAATTATAAAGAAAGGACATAACAGGTGCCGAGAGATATAAAAAGAATCAGGTTTGTGAAAACGCAAAGTCAGAAATAGGCTTATCAGATTAGAAATAAACTTAAGGTAACAATAAGACGTAAACGTTCAGAAATATAAACGAAACAGATTCATTAAAAAAAAGCACCTTTATTCATGTTGAGAAAATATCGACGGTTTCAGAATATGAACCATCCTTTCAACAACAAAAGCTGTTCGATATTTGCTAAAAGGAGTTGAGAGATATAAAAAGAATCATATTAAGTTCCGAAATAGGCATATCAAATCAGAAACAAACTTTTGGTAACAATATTAGACATAAGCTTTCATTGATAAATACAAAAGAGATTCATTAATTTAAACAAATGCACCTATATTTATGACGAGAAAATATCGAAGGTTTCATATGAACCATCTTTCAACAACAAATGCTGTTCCATATTTACTAAAAGCACAAAGAAGAAATGATACAATGTCCTTTTCAAATTTTCAAAAGAAAGCATTCATCTCTTCATGTCCGTTAGAGTATTTGTTCAGGTCTTTTCAAGGTTGCAGATGTTTCATTTTTCAACAAAAACCGCTGTTTCTAATTTGCTGAAAAGCAAAACAGAGGAGAGATATATGGATTTCTTCCCTTTTTCCCCCCAATGGTCCACCCATAATCTTTATTTTCTTCTTGTTGAGGGTTGCTTATATAAGATAAGACATATTTTACATCAAAAAGGTATGTCATTGTTAGCCAGAACATAAGATGCGATATCTTGTCATGAATGGGTTCAAGGATGAAACTGTTTCTATTAAAATAGTGCGTTCTCAGCAAATTAGAAACAGCGTGGTTTTTTTTTTTAAATTGATACTTTTGCTACCTTGAACAGACATGAACAAATATTTTAATGGAAATAATGGTTTTCTTTTTAAAAACATGTAGATTATTTATTATCACGCCTAACACTGCCCACGACCATTGGCATGATTGGTATATAGTGTTGATTAAAGTCCTATACACAAAACCTTTGATTGCCTAAAAACTATTTTTTATCAAACTTCCTCGTTCTTAAATGAGTTTAATTTTTCCAAAAATGCGAACCTTATTCTCACATATTTGTTCAACCATCTAGATCATTTTCCAATTCCAAAGGCTATTTCAAAGACTCCAAATACTATTTTCCGAAGTCACTAAGTAAAAGAGACAAAATGATCAATGTTAAAAGGCCTCACTTAATTCATTCTTGTACTTGTTTAAAGATGCATATTTGCTTTTTGAGTCAGATATTTCAAATATGATTTGCAAGAATAAAAAGAAAAAATATTAAACAGCCAATTCTGTGAAGGCAAAAGGGGGCATCGGACGATAGTGCCTTCCCCCGTGCACACGGGATGGAGAATTAATCACCGAGAATCCTGTTATGAAACGACGTAAATTATTTACGTTTAATTATGTTAAAAACACTTCGAAAGACCAGGGTTTTAATGCGTTGATTGCATTTTTTCTGCAGCGGACTATGATTGCCTAAAAGCTTACTGTTTATATCAGCTCTCCTCGTTACTAAATCAGTTTACTTTGATTGCTGCTCTCTCAGATAGAGAACTCATTTTCTTCGAATTTTCCCCAGGGAAATAACCACAGCTATATACGCTTACCATGTTCGCACAAAAAGAAAAGGGGGGCTCATGGAATTGCTTGGTAATTGCTATTTGGAAAGTGTGTTTCCCAAGGTAATGATTGCCTTGCCACCGGTTGATCTGATTACTTGATGCTGTTTCTATTTTTGTTCAGAGAAAATAATTAGTAAAGGAGAGTTAGATTAAAATCGCGGCCCCCTAGCAGGGAAAAACTGAAGCGTCCTCCAGAAATGATAAAGATCCGCCAACAGCATTATTTTATCATTTTTCTCATTTGATAGTGTACATAATTACGAAAAAGGTAACCTTACAGCACACCAATCAAGCATAAGGATAAATGTTGTAGACAAATGAATGAAACAGAAATGGTTTAAAAAAAAAAAAAGAAGGTACAGTTGTTTTTTGAGATATCAGTTTTACTTCATGAATGTACTGAAATGTAATGGAAGTTTTAAAAGTGTCGATTCATTCTATGGCTATCCTCGAATTGGCAATATTGTTTCAAAATGGCAGATTAATTGTGGGAAACTCTTCATAGTTATGTTTTGTACACAAAATTTCAGATTTTCCCCATTATCTCTCAAAGTGCAGCTTTTTTTTTTTTAAGCTTTTAAAGATTAATCATGAGAAAATGTATTTTGCATAACATAATGTTGAGTTCACAAAGAGACATAGAAAGTAAATCAAGATTTTTCAAACTTCCATAATTTTTTTAAATTCGCGATCGATTTTGATTTAACCTTTTGGCTTCTTCTCCATATTACCTTTTTTCATTAAAATTGATTTATCCCCAGGGTTTTCTTTTTCTTTAATATTAGCGAGGTCTTGAAAAAAAAATACTCATCACCGTTGGACCTATAACGAACCATCATCAGTCCTGGTTTCATTCCATCACTTCATTGCGTAGGATAATTAACTGTCATAGTGATAAGGTCATATTTCTTAAATGATATCATCTGTTCCCATTCCCGAACCATTTACCACGAGATATTCATTCATAATTCGAATTGTTGAATACATAATTCACCTTTTTACTTACCAATTAAACCTACGCTTGGCTTATGAAAGATATCCATTTTGACCAAATTAGTCGAAATCCAAGTGGTCTTTTGACTGAGTTAAGCCGCAAGTAGGAGGTGTCTTCATCGTCTCGATTGAGTTTAAAAGCAGAAATTCCATTTAAAAATTCAAAATTATGAATATTTTTAACATAAAGAGGGTATAGGAAGGTTGACATCTATGCGACCGTTGAAAAGGGCATTAATCATGTTAATCTTGTTCCGTTTAAAATAGGAAAATTTCAGCGCCTACTTATCTTTGATTTTGTTTTGAATTTATCTTCAGTAATTCATTTATTGTTATTATTAATATACTCCTATATTTCATCATTTGCTCATCTGTTCGTTTAGAAGAAAAGGATTCGAGGGTCGAGACCAGAAAGATAGAGTTGGTATCATGATGAGAATAATTTGAAAATTTGATTTGATATCAGGGAATCACTGCTGTCTCAAACTCGTTTTCATTTCTTTTAAAATTTTATTTACATTCACTGAAATAAACAATACATCTATTTGTAATACTGAATTTACATTCAAAGTAAATAATGAAAATGATTGTATACTTTAACGGTTAAAAGAATGATAAGCGATACGGGGAAATCGCAATATGATGGAAAATGGCGGTAAAATAACAAAAAGGGAAAATAAAAGATAAAAGGGTAAATATGAAAACTCTATTTAGAAGTACTGCATAAGTTTCCATATAAAAACTAAACTAACCAAAACAAAACAAAAGCAAAAACAAATCAAGATGTATCCAAGTTAAATTCTTTGAAATTAGTCTTTTAGACCCATCGCTGATTTACGATGTCACTTCATTATCAGAACTTCTTATGTGCAGTCCGACGTATATACGAATGATGCAATCAAGAGTGACGCCATATTGTAATTAGAGATGCCATTCATGGTATTAGGCTCTAGAAATTATATCAGATGCCAAATCTTGAGCGGAAATCTCGCTTAGGCGGCGTCATGAATATGTGATTATTATTGATGGTTGAGATGATCAAATCGGAATAACGACCTATCCTGCTCTGAATCCATTTGCTACTTAAGATGAATAAGCGACTGTTCTCAAAATTATGCATTTTTTAGAAGGTGTATTACCATGATTACTATGAGCCGTCCTTGAAACTTATGACTAAGAAAATGTACGCAAGACGGCGACCGATAGGCCTTACTGTGAGGGGGAGTTTTTAAGAAATCCTGAAAGGATATCTTATATCAGTTCTTTTAATATCATATTACACAACCCATAGAAATGTAAAACATTACATACCCGTCCACTGCTCTAAATTTGACAGCGATGGAACAAAGAAAACCTAAGCATTAATTGAAATGGCGACCCTTGGATTTAAATCACTTTTTTCATCATTAAGCATCAATATCTCCACCCAAATGCAAAAAGGAAATGACAGGTTGAAAATATATAATGATGATGATAATAAAAATAATAATAATAATAATAATAATAATAATAATAATAATAATAATAATAATAATAATAAAAATAATAATAATTGTGAAATCGAAAAAAATCGAAATAATTAAATAATCATCGTATCTACTGCGATTGCTTTGATCTAAATCCCAGCGTTGATATGACTGACTAAGCACAGAAGACCCCACCCCATCCCCCTCCTCCCACTTACACACAAAAGCTAAGGTGTACGTATGCCACACACCTACAGTAGAGATTTATGTATTACCTTAAAAGATTCCTTCTCTTAACATCATGTTTCATTATTAGATTTCCAAATGAACTTGAGGAAAATTAGGCCTACAACGCTTTGCATGCAAACCTGACTTTCTTTCAATTTGCCAAAGAATAATTATTTATGTTGCTCATTCCCAGAAGTCAAAAAGAGGATCCCCATCATTCACTTTTTCTACGACAGCCATATTTAGGGATGCAGATGCTTTTAATGAATATAAATTAAATTCAGACCGCGAATTGCACGTTAAAACGTTTTGACCCCGTCCTGAACACCATGCAGTGAAATGCGTATACCCCATTGCACATCGCGGCGGTTCCTGTGTAGAGGTAACAAACGGAGAAACCGATAAGTAAAACGTCACATGGCATGCAATGTGCCTCTACTCCACATTATGTCACTTTATCAATTCCCTCTCCAAAACACACACCAAAAGAGGATCGTAGACAAAAAAAGGGAGAAAGAGTGAATTTATAGTAGGTTGAGCGTGACGTCTTTGGCAGAAAATTGCTTTAAGTCAATAATGGCAATTTTTATGGGTGCTCTTGAAGAATACTTTCCCCATGCAGTAAAGTGCGATTTTTTTCTAGTTTTTAAAAAAGTAGTAAAGTCAAGAAGTCAAGAGATCTCTGATTGAGCTCGAGGTGTGTCGTGTGGAAGGTAAAATAGCTAAAATAGGCTAAATGGAACAATATGCAAAAAAAAAAAAAAAAAAAGCTTGCCGTTTTATAGAAAAAAAAAATAGAAACAGCACATGAGTAGGAAAAAGTCGGTCGGGTGTTCAGACTTTTTTTTACTACTTTTTATACACCTCTATAGTTCTTTTTTTAATTATTATTTCCGAATGAATTGTTCCCTATTTTGTTGAGAATTTACAATTTTGTTTCCTACCCCCGAGCCTGGAGAGGAATGGCTGGAATATAAATTTGTTTAAAGAATCGGGGATAGTTTTTTCACTACCCCCCCCCCCCAATGCCCCTCCCTCTCTTTACCAGCGCTCATTTCCCCGAGCAGTGCTGAAAGTCGGAATGAGTGCTGTTAACAGGTTAAACGGCAAAGTTGAGTTTGGGTCAAAGCCAAAGGAGCAGCACTACGTAACAATTGATCAGCCACACCTATTTACATCTCTGCAGACATTTCCCTTTTGATAGTGTCAAATTATAAGATTTCTCCCCTCCCTTCGTTTTTTTTTTCTTTCATGAGCAGTTGTTTCAAGTCACTTGAAGTGGTTGAGAGTCTTTTCACTGCTTTTTGCGCATATACCAGTACACGTAGACTGTGTTAACAGCGAGCGGAGGGAAAAATCTAGAAGGAATGAACAGTGGATAATATGTACATTAATGATTCCTTCGTTGTTGTTTTTGAACGGCAGCATTTAGCTAATGAAATCTGAAGATTTCAATTCCATTGATGAAACTTCGAGTTGGGGGGGGGGGGGTGGTTGAGACACTACGGATAACAATTCATAAAAGGTCAAAGGCCAACGAATGTCACGAGCTACGGCCGTAATACTGGGTGTTTAAATGAGTAACCTGAAGAAGATGTTTGTCATGAGATCTGAGAGCACGGGAAGGATTATGAATGAGTTCAGAAACATATCAAGAAGGGGTTGAGCCCGAAAGAGAGACTTGAAGACCATACATCATTGCCGTCTTTGTCATGGCGGTGACCTTTTACCGACGTCTGTCTCCGTGTCCTTTT
>CM057170.1:6505925-6538331 GCA_029962745.1 Echinometra lucunter | reverse complement strand
CTATTTCTTCGCCTTTTTCGTGTTTTTTGGAAAGAAAACAGGTCTGGAAAGGTGAAAAATAATTTGTGTGAATTTTCTAATTATATTTATGACGGTTGGGAAGAATATCATAATGCCCTCATATTCGAAATAGGCTATTACAAGATTCGGAACCGCTCAAGTTTTTGGCCAGAGCACTAGTAGTCCCATATATAAATTCTTGTGTGCAGTGCATGTGTTTTTCAACAAGGTCGAGTTGAATTCTTATCAATTTGATGATTTCAAAATTTTTAAGGTACAGACTATTTTCATGTCAGGCTTAATCAATCTTCCCCAATTGATTTGCCACAGTTTTTGTCACTTCGTAATCGCACAACCAGAAGAAACTCAGGTTATCTTAAAAGTATGGCAATAGTTTCAGGTTCTCGATAACTTTACTCTTGTAATGTCAAGTGATTCACCTGCTGTTAAAAAAGAGAGAAAAAATTGAGTAAGACCACTTATCAAATCTTAAAGGCTTACAGATAAACAAAATGTCTGCTGCAATGAGGGTTTTATCTGAGAATAAGGCACAATATTGCTTTTTAAACATTTTAGAAGTAGAATTCTTTGATTGAAGTTAGTGAAAACTGTCGCCTTTAACTGCAATGTGAAGCTCATATGGCTATTAAGCCATGAATCAAACAATGGCAAATAAAAAAATATATATACCTGTACAGTTCATATCTAAATGGTGCAGCATCTGCTGTGGCCGTATTTAGTGCGGCCCTGCTCTATAGAATGTCTCTGCGAACCCACGCCGAGGGTTTACATGATCTGTCTTATTAAGCGAGACTGATAGAAAACCGTGAACCGGAGGCGACAATTTCTAGTTTCAAAATAACATCGTTGTGATGATGTCAATGTACTGCATATTTTGGTTGATGCATGCAGGTTTCTTTTTCCATTAAGCCCTTGCTGCGGTGTTTTTTCAAGAGCAGCTGGCCAGAAATTCACCGCACGACGTCATCAATTCGAAACCTGGGTAGAAAGGTTAAGATTATCATTTTCGTTGTGGTTTTCCCCCAACTTTTTTCTTGTAAAATGATGAAATGATGATGAAATGTCGGTTTAAATTTGTTTATAGTGTGTTGACAATATAACATCCCCAGGTATTTCTTTTAAATCTAAGATTTAATGATAATCCACCTATTGCTGTTAAACATTCTAGTGACCCTGACATTATGATAGAGGCATTTAAAAATGAACATGAAAAAACATAGGAATTTATGGTATTTTTGTTGTTGTTGTTGTTGTTGTTGTCTCTTTTTCATAAACATCATTAAGTTGGGTTTTTTTTTTCCGTTTTGAATGCTATCTAACCTATTGATGGCTATGACGCAAAACTCCTAATTTTGATCGAATAAGTAGAAAATGATGCTGAATCAGTGGTCACAGAATTCGCTTGTCTTTGGGATTTTGTTCTGCCGTGGTCCTTTTTGTGTTTTGTGTTTTTGGTTCTTTGTTTTGTGTAGTTTTATCTTTTATGCTTTTTTTTCACAACTTCATGTGCTTCATCTTGGTAATATAACTTTTTTTTGCTATAATCTACTGGCCGCGACGACGCGTTTACATTTCTGAGTTTACATACTTATTGGATAATCATTGTACTATTTCATCCGTTTTTTGTTTGTTTCCTTGCTTGTGTGTTTGTATGGTTGTGTTGCGTTGAGTTGTGTCTTTTTTGTTTGTTTTGTTTTGTGATTATGTTTTGTTATGATGTGTTACGTTTTGGCATGTTTATGCTTGCATGTTTGTTTTTTTCTTATTTGTTTTCCCAATGTAGATGCAGGCTCATCATGCTTATAGCATGTTGATGGTTATGACGCAAATCTCGAAATTGTGATAGATTAGTAACAAAATGAAGGTGGAAGCTGGTTAAAGAGTTCATTACTATGTCTTTAGAATGTCATTCTACTCCTGTCACTTTTCCAAAATAAACCTACATGAATGTCGAACATACAACCAAAACACCCCCACAACACAATGCAAGAAAACAACAACAACCAAAAAACAGTTTATCGTCTTAGTCATGTAACCTATTCCTATTTAACCTCGCCATGACGCAGAATTCCTCTTAATAATTAGTAATCATAGCTGTTTTTCTTTAAAGTAAGATTATGGAATAGTATGTAATGGTTGATGCCTTCAGAATACTATCATTTTCTGTATTGTTTTCTTTTCTTTTCTTTTTATTTTAGTTTTATTTCGTTTTTAAAACTTAGTTTCTTATTTGATTTTGAAATCTTTTGCGACATAACCTTTCAGGTGGTTATGACGTAAAACTTCTACTGATTGTGATGGATTAAGAAAATTATGCTGCTGAAACTGTGGGTACAGAGTTTATTCTGTGGAGGGGATATAGTTCTTCTGATCTCCCTTTTCACCTACAACGTTGAATACATCTTCCTCGTGATGTAATCAACACGTTTTAACCCACTGGACGCTTTGACGCAAACTCGTATTGAAATGAAAACGATGCTGAAACAGTTGTAGATGTATATAAGAAAATGATGCTAAAACATGCAGTTGGGGATTGTATAGGAAAACGATGCTGAAAGAGTGGTTGGAGAGTTGATTGTGTCGTGGGAGAATAGTTTCCTGTTGTTATTCTTTCTCAAGCCCATAGATTCTTGTTTATTATTAGTGCAGCAACTTCTTGGCCTTTAATCGGTTGAGGGCTTTGACGTAAAATTCATATAATTATAATAAATTATAATGAATTTGTGAGAAAATTGTTACGGAATAGTGGTCAAAGTATTTATGGCGTCTTAGGACTACATTTTAGTGTGTTGTCTGCCTTTTGTTGTTATTTTTTCACTCAGACTTTACGTTTAATCTTGGTTCAACAACCTATTCAACCTGTAATGGTGAAGGCGATGACGTAAGGTCAGTCAGTCCTTCTCTTTCAACATTACCTGAGTTTAATTAGGTGGCCATTGTTTCGTTGACACTTTGTAATAGACAACAAGAAACTATTACATAGCAATCGGTGATGATGAAATAATGACCAATAAATCAATCTGTAAATAATTACTCCTAAATTTATATTTCTTCAAGCCTATGGGCCTCTTCCTATAAAACAATGAAATTGGTGACTAGCAGAGAGGCAAATTTCTCCATAATATACATTCGAAAATGCTAAAAGATTAATGTTATCTAGCATTTTTCCCCCAATGATTTTAGTGATCTTTTCGGGATTTCTTCGAATTCTGTTGAAAAGACGAGGATCGTAACAACTGTTTCTAAATCATAGCTTGCATATGCACGCAACAGCTTCTTAGGAAGAAAAAGAAGTGCATTTTAAATTGGCCGATTAAAATGAATTTAGTATTGGGCCTAATGAGAAGAAATATCATTATTTTAGATTATAGTTTAATCATGTAAATAGAAATGTGTTGTGATGAACATACCGTATTGCAGGACGAAATTCATTTATGAATATAATTTGCAATTTTCAATTTTGGGGGGACCTCTGCGTTTTCAAGAAATAACACATAATCATGCTTATTTGGTTATTGACAATATTTCTTTCTCTCAAGCCTAAATTCATAGTAAATATGTAAATGTAAGAATACTGAATCGGATGGAGAGCAGAAGAATAATAATTATTACAAGAGTGTGCAGTATTACCACATCATTTTGTTTTGTTTTTGTATTTGTTTTTTGGTTTTTGTCTATCATGTTATCGAGCTTTGCAAATGGCTTTCAGGCTTTCAACGAAATGAAATATCGTAATGGAAGGAAAACATTTTGATTGAGGAAATTCACATTCTTCGAAATCTTTTTACCGTGGATATTTGACTTCCAGGTCCAAACAGATTATGCGTGTGTGTGTGGGGGGGGGGGGGGCAGGCGATTATAATCTAAGAAATGGAAGGCCGTACTGACATTACTTCTGACGTTCGGCATGGCGGGAAGGGGGGGGGTGGGCGGGCGGCTGTTTTTCGTCTTCTGTCTCCTTGATCTGCCTTCATGCAAACAGACACAAAAAGTGGATATTCACTTTTTTTCTTGCACGATTCATCTCCTATCCCTTTCTTGTCGTCCCCCTTCCTTTTTTCGAAGGGGAGGGGCGGCCATTCATCCTCCTCAACGTATACACATACTGTATATACATGGATGATCTCCTTTGAATGGAAGAGAATTCCCTGTTTTCCTAGGGGGCGGTCGTTCCTTACTACTGGATACGCCTGTGCATACTATAAGCGACGCAATAATTTTCCCCTATTTTAAGATGATTACCCCCTTTCTTATAATCTTACTTTTTTTTATTTGCCAACCCTCCCTTCTCTAGCACCCTTTTTCCAATAGAAGAGGTGCGGTTCTTTCCATGCATGTAGTATAATCAATAGATAGTCCTCGACCTCACAAGTTTAGATTCAACGTATCATGGCATCCATTCTCCTAGTCTGAGAGAGCTGTTCTCATAACACTTACTGTTTGCGTATGGTATCAGATGCTATATGCATACATGATGAGGGGTATTTTAGATTGCTATTTCAGGGTATTAAACGTAGGCCTGTGTGTCTTTTTGGACGCACTCGGGTATTAGAATGCCAACCTTCTTGTCTCTAAATCGACGTCACCTTCTCACCGGAAGACATTGAACTGAAATGGCAATGATCTTGATGAAAAAAATGATGGAAATTATTATGGAAATTGAAATATAGGAACGCGAAATGAGATTAATTGACTTACTAGGAAATAGTCAATGCATTTTCAATCGCTTTTCATTGCTTTCAATGCTGTCAGTTTACGTTCGTTCCGATCACTCCTGCACCTAATTGTGATGGTATTGTTGAATATAGTTCATGAAGTGACGACGCTTTGTATTTCTGGAAAGCTTGAGGTTCCACGGGTCATTGTCAAACATTAATGGAACAAAAATGAACTGTACATTTCTTTCACTGCGGATACAACAGTAATATATCTTCTAATTTCATTTTTAAAAAATATGAAAACAGAAAATATAAAGGTTATGAAGAGGCACTTTTTCCGTGTCTTGCTTACAATGGTTTGTCTTATTTCGTTTGTTTCACTTGTTTGTTTCTTTCTTTGTTTGTTTTTTAAATTTAGTGTAGTATTCTCATGCGTTAATTCATTGATAGAGCAACACATTTTCTCATGGTATAGTCTCATTTCATTGTATTTCTGAGATTTGTTGTAGAGGTCATAAATCAATGACTTGTAAGTCTGTTTTGTGAGTTTGCTTCAGATAATTATTGAGAACGAAATTCATTAAATAGGTAGGAAACGTTTTGATAATATGAGTTGCTCTTTGTTCTGATTTCGTAATATTGTTGGGGTTTTATTTTTCATGCAATAAGTTTTCACGTAAGCATGCAGAGCAGTAAAAAAAAAGTCTCCTCATTTAATTTCATATTCATTATTTTGGCACGAAACCTGCGTTAGTCATCCTTCTCTCCATATCAAATCTTCTTGCTTTGATAAAGTAATTAAACGCTTTTTAAACTTTAACATCTCTCCATGGGCGTTCAGAGTTCCCATTAACCGGGTTAATGTTCTCTCAAGCCGTCTCATTCTTGTACTTGTACACTTATTACGTCATAATTACTGAGAGCTGTCTGAGAGGGGTTCTAGAAATAATGGACATTAGATCGCGTATACAGTATCATTCGATATGGCCTATTATGACGTCACCCAAAATTGAATCGAAGATAAGTGGGAAGATAGAAAGTAAGTCGAGGACAGGAGAGAAGTTATATGGAAGAAATGAAAAGAGAGACAGAGAGAGAGAGAGAGAGAGAGAGAGAGAGAGAGAGGGGGGGGGGGAGAGAGAGAGAGGATAAATTGACAGAGGTAGATGGGAAAGAAAATAGGGAGAAGAGAAAGAGCAAGAGAGGGTGATCTTGAAGATATGGAGAGAAAGAGAAAGAGAGAGGGGGGAGATGTGTGTGTGTGTGTGTGTGTGTGTGTGAAGAAGAAAGGAGAGAGAAAGATGGAAAGGCAAAGAGGGAACCTCATAACCTCATACAAAGAGGACAAATAACGTGATTAAGGAAGAGAGAACACTTTCTTGGTTAGGATCAGAGGTGGTGTAATATTTAAAAATGATTATACCCCCCCCCCCCCCGATTTTAGAGAGGCCCCCGTTTAGTGCGCCCTCAAAGACACGTCTATTAAAGATATCCAAACATTATTTCGTAAATTTTTTAGAGCTATTTCAGTGAAATCGAACTTCAAAGTTCAGTACTTTATTCAGTGTAACGTCTGCAACGTCTTGCAAATCTGCAACTTCGTCTTTTCCGCACCCACGGACTATCCTGCGGTTGCGTAATGGTCTGTAATTATCATATGATTCAGAGAGGAGAAATCGACCTTACAACCCACACGCACACACGCCTTAAAGCAGGCTCAGTGGCAGAACAGTGGTTTCGTAACCGGGAGCTCCCGGGTTCGGTACCAAGTCTACGGGCTTGTGCTCATTGGTAAGGCATTTATCCTCACCTCTCCCCGTTTTTAACTCCGCCGTGGACATGGCAGACAACTTTTTTGTAGAGAGAAAGTTGAGTACAGTCCGCCCGATTAAATTGTAAAAGAAACTGTCTAGAACTAACATTATATTTCTGGAGAAGCTGTAAAAAATTCTGTGAGATCGAAAAAACGTGTCTCGTCAAAAACGCGACTCTTCCTTTTTGTATTGTCTCGAGGCCACGTAGGAATAACAGGCTACGAGTTATGCTTATTTTCACTTGGTAGTTCCATGATTATTTTCAACCATAGTTTTAATTTCACCCATCTCTACCAAGAAACTCTTTATTTTTAGGTAGGCTTCGTGACCTGAATGAGAAGGACATTTTATGCTTGTTGACATGAGGGCATGGGGTGCATGTGCGAAAACAAAATGTTGCATAAGTACACATCCACTACGTTAAAACAGGGACTGCAGAACGTTTTTTGGAGGCGGGGTGGGGGGGGGGGGGAGGGTGACAACCAAACAGGCTATAGATCCAGGTGAAGCTCTTTGGGTTTTTTTGGTTTTGCAAGCGTATGAGCAATTTAAATACGCCTATTTATTTTTTTAACAATCTGTACGGGGTTACCCCTGCACCCCCCCCCCCCCGACAACAGTGGGTCCGCCACTAGCGTGCTAACGGGGGGGGGGGGGGATCAGTTATATACGCCAATGCGATTTTCCTGATAAACAAAAAAAATGTTCAAAGAAAAGAAAGAAAGTCAAATTTACTCTTAACTTTTATGTTTTTAAAAATTGTTTTAAAAAACGTGCAAATCAAAGAATGCAGTAAAAGATTTCATACAAAAATAGTCATGAAAGTGCCCATAGACGTAGGAAGAAAAAAAAATAGAACAAAGGAAACCATGGTTTGATCATCCAAATGCTGTGCTTAGTCCATGACTTTTTCCTTTATTGGTTAATTCATGTTATGACTTTAAATTTAAAAAACCACATGTCCTCACAATAACAAATGACTATAAAGAAATGATACATTTTTCCAGTAGGCCTCGAAATAGATTTCTATTTAGAAATACTTATATCTTCTAAAAATATGATCAAGAAAAAATCTCATACATCTGTCTTCAAAGGTATTGTGATACAAGTATTTCACTTCATGTTTACATGGTTGTGGGTTAAAAAAGTACTGTTTTATCTGTAAAGATGGTTGCTTATAACAGAGCCTTATGTGAACCTCACCCCCACCCCCCAATTTAAAAAAAAAATCCATTACTGCACATTTTGCCATCTATGAGTAATGAGTCAAAATAAACTCATCTTTTGAGAGTGGTGATAAAGTAATTGATTTGATCAATATTTTCTTCAGACTTCGGTATTCCGGTATTTCTACACCCGTGGCCAATTGACGTGAAGTATTTACGGCTCAGAATGGTTTTTCTTTCGTTTATGTTGTATATGGTAATAGAATCGAGAGGAGAGAAATCTATCTTTCTGGGAAGTTGGCCCATTAATTGGGTCGGCCTTAATGACACTGGCATGGAATACAACCACTCGAGTGCAATTGAGGAGGTATAATAACCCACGTCAAATGAGCTATTTTGGAGTGTCCATTAATACTGTTGTAAACCGAGCACAATGATGCCAAAATGATCCAGTTCTTAGTTTAAAGGCACAGACCCTGAACTCTGTAGAATATCAAATACATGGGCAAATTATGACTGCATTACTAGTATTTGATCAGAACAGACTATGCAAAAAAAAATAAAAAATAAAAAATCTGGGCAGAGACTGTCATGGCCGACATGAACTGAGCAAGAAAAACGCATAATACAGAATCCTGACGGGTTATAAGATACAAAAATACCACATTCTTGCATAGTTGTTTTTTAAGGCTAACCCCCCCCCCCCCCCCTTGACGTTTCGCGCGATATGGTTATGATCCAAATAGTATTGCCGACGAATTTCGTCGAAAAAAACAATAAAAACAAAAAATCTAAAAACAAAGAAATACATAAGAAATATCACAAACAATGAAATACATAAGACATTAAATTTGATTCCAATTTTTTTTTTCATGTATACTTGTTGACAACACTGCAAAGAGTATTTACCAAGAAATAAGACTATTTGGAGCTTCATCTAGTGATTTATAGCAAAAAGTCTTCTTTACGCATAAATCAGCATAACTGATTACTTAATGAATTATTTCGTAAAATTTAACTACTGAAACTGGTAGACATCACGGGTGACGTGCGTGCCAATTTTTGGCGCGATCGCGCGATCGACGGCCGAGATCTCAAGGGCGTGGAATCTGCCCCCCCCCCCCGGTAAAGCATCGCTCAAAAAGCCCAGCCTGATTAGGGTTAAGGCTCTGCAGACTTTTAAATTTACTAATGAACTGCGGCTTTGCTTGATGAGAAAAATAAATACAGAAAAATCTTGAGAGACTTATCACACTGATAAGAAAATCGTTGGCTGATCAGAAAATACACGAAACTCTGCGAAATTTCAGACGAACAAGTGTTCATTGCCAATCAGAAATTATATTTTGATATCTCTTAACGTAAACTAGCCTATTATTATGATACTGTACATTATGCATTTAATACGAATGACATGATTTACGCGTTTGAGATCTTGCCCCGGACATGGACGAATCTAAAAACTGTTATTGGAAAAGAGATTTGATGATGATATGAAAGAGTGTATGAATTGCGATAAGATCCTCATCATCGAGCTCAGTAGACGTGCACTTCTGCTAAAAATATAACAGAGACAAAGTTTCATCCTGTAGAAGAAGACTGTCCTTTTCATTTGTCACATCATCCAATGCTTTTGCAGATGAAAATTATCACAAACACAATTTTGAAGTGGGAGGGGCATAGTTAACAGCCTCTTTGATAATGTTTACTAACCCTTTCATGCTTCGAGACTGTCAACAATATAACCTGCTTCTTATCATCTCTGGGTCTTAATTCTACTTTTTATATCAACCTTGTTATCGAATGGAAAAACATGTTTATTTGAGAAAATGAGGACGGGGAAAATGAATTCTTTAGATGTTTATCGAAAGTGAGTCGTTGAAAGATAGATGAAATGGGATCATGGTCAAGAGAAGCAGTCAAACATCTTCTGCAGGGGAAGTGCACCCCTGGAATTACTATTCCTGACAACTTACCACGGACAACTAAAACTACCCCGGTACAACTACAAATGGACATCATTCTATCCTCCTGTGGCAAAATATCCCTGGGACAACTACATGTTTACATCTAGTCATCTGCTATACCTAAATATCTTCTTTTTAGTTGTCTGGGCGTTAACGAAAGGTTGTAGAATGTTACTTGCCAAAGGGAAACGATAGCTTCTATGGCACGTAAGGGGTAATTGTCCAAGATGGTCTTGATGGTTTTCCTGATGGAGTAATCCGGATACGATTTGGAATGATCTTTCCAAGTGTATTTGGACGCATGTTAAAGTAAAAGCTAACATTGTGAGAATTTTTTTTAAATCTCATTTTGCTACTTGACAATGGTATAAACACAAGAGTTATAGTTTAAAAATACCAGTCTGAAAGTTTCAAAGTATAATGTCGACGGAAAGTATTTTTAAATATTAAAAATGTAAACCAATGTTTGAAGAAAATATTGTGGTCGGTTGCACAGACTGGACTTAGGGAGCGTGCATATGCACAGAGTTCACCTGAGCAGTGTATGTGTATGCATATCATGTACAGTACGGTGGTGTGTGTATGTGTGTGTACATGCAATCATGTATAGTACAGGGATAGAGGTGAAGCCAACGGTGTTTTTTTATTATTATTATTATTATTGCTTCAAAATGCTCCTCTCGTTATTTGTCTCATGAGACCAACATTAATCAAATCGGCGTTTGCGTCTTATTCACATTTTTCATTTCAAATTATGGTTGGTTTCAAGGTTTCTGAGTACAAATACAAGTACTCATACACATGTCTCATCTTAGTTTGAGAATTTTTTAAATCAGCTGCTCACGAAGTTAGCCAATGCCTTTAAAGGGGGTACCGAATGCCGACACAGTGTTAGTTCATTTAAAAGAGTATGATTTTATTAGCAGAAAATCATCTGCTGCCTAAATTTTTTTAAAGGTCGTGTTGCCAAGGAAACCCCCAAATGTGGTGAGATTTAAGGATATTTTGGACCCCTCAGCTGGGTACCCAAAAGGGGTACCCACTTTGACGTCAAAATGACGTCAAAATGACGTCAAAGTGGGTACCCTGTCGCGTAATTCTAGCAAAATGCGCGCAAGGTATATATATCGATGGGTATAATACATACTGTACGCGGCACAACTGCAATGCGCGAAGCTGGGTACCCACTTTGACGTCATACCTCATACTCAAATTTTTTGGTCAACTCTTGATTTTTCATGAGAAAATTAGCCAAAATGCATTGAGTTCGAATGAAAATCATCAAATATTTAATGTTATTCTTCTTAGAATTCTATTCTCGATCACATATCAAAAAATATTTGACATTGTGTAATCACTTTAAGGTATAATTCCCAATTTGCTTCCTCTTGTCAATGGAAGACAGCACTCTTTCTCTTGTATCTATCCATTAATGGACCAGGGGGTGTTTCATAAAGCTGTTCGTAAGTTACGAAAGACTTTACGAACGACTGGTGATACCTTCTTGGGTGCTAATCAGATTCTCATTCATTTACATGCAGCATAAGAAGGTATCACCAGTCGTGCGTAAAGTCGTTCGTAACTTACGAGTAGCTTTATGAAACACCCCCAGAAATGTCATTCCCGATTATATTATGCCAGATAATTAAGTCAGCAGAAATGAAATGTCACGATCTATAGTGTGTCAAAATATAGACCAAGACGACTGGGATACCAATGAAATAGAGGTCAAGTAAGCCAAACAAGCAGCTTTTTGTTATTTTTTTTAAAATCTCCATTAGTAGAATTAGAGGAACTAGGACATGGACGTCTTTTTTCAATTAGACACGATTTTGAATTTTATAAGTTCAATGCATATTACCTAAGAAAAATGTTTGTGTAATCGGTTTTTTTTTTTTTTTTTTTTTTTTTTTTTTGGGGGGGGGGGTACTTTGGATTTGGTTATTCTTTAATTTTCAGCGGGGGGGGGGGGGGACCAGCACAAGTGTACAGAAGTTAAAACAGTTAAATCGTGCTCGAAATCACAGCCTTTGAAACAGGACAGGTCCAGGATTTCTGTAAGAAAGGAAACACAATGTAGAAAAAAAACTTTGACAAGCAAAGGACAAGGTCGTGCATTTTCAGGAATGCCAGATTTGGTTTGAAAAGGGATACAGCCAGTGTAGTGCCCCTATTAAAATCTGCTGGTTCAGAAATAAATCAAGCACTATCACGGAATTTGTCATCCTATTTTTTGCATTTTTTACATTATGGGAGTTAGATTCACCGCTATACGCACACCTTAAAAAATCCCACTTATCATGCTTGTAGGATTTGTTGCTTTACGAATTAAGTTCGTAGTCCAACGTTTTCAAACACCTTCAGTCTCCTTTGTGGGTGTTAAATAATACTTATGAGGTTAGATTCTAAAAAAGTGTAATAGTTTCCAGGTAAATGTACCTTATTTCGTTAAGTTTGCGGATAGTTGGTACACTAAACCAAAAAAATAGCGCATCCTTGGTTTATGATAACTGTGTTTTAGATGTCCTTGTACATTACTTTTGTTAAGGTGTGGGGGTTGTGGGGTGCGTGTGAGCGTGTGTGCGTGTGTGGAGTATTCAGAAAAAAAAAGAGTTTCAGGAAAAATGGATTTAGTTCACAATGATAACTTAATACAAAATAAAATCATGCAACTGTTCTCACTGTGTAACTTTGGCTACCACAGTCGCACTTCAGATGAAGCCAGTAGCTTTAACATGTTTGAGACTAGCTAGCTATATATAAGCTCCACAAAAAGCTGTTAGAGTAAGACGAGTAGAACATGGCTCACTCTTGACATTTAAGTAATCTACGTGGCATTTACGGAAGCAGCTTAGCACTCACACAAAGTAGAGCTCAATTTTCTAAGTTGTCATAGTTTTCATGATCATGATGATGTTACCATGTACTATGAACTCCATGCACTGAGGCAGATTTGTATCTGTGTATCGTGGCGTTACTTGGAGTTTACGTGACCGGACGTGGTAGTACGCGGGGGAACGTGGCGTTACGTAACCTCTGACTTGAAATTATATCTCATCAGTTACCTGGCATGCCTGGCAGATGTAAGCATTATCCTGCGTGTCAAATTTCTTGGTTGTTATTTGTAGACCTATATGCTTTGATAAGAATGCGACATCACCAAGGAAAGAGGGAGGGCTCGAATTCGATTAAAGGCATTGGCTAACTTTGTGGGTAGCTGATTTAAAAAAACTCTCAAACTAAGATGAAACATGTGTATGAATACTTGTATTTGTACTCAAAATCCTGAAAACAGCCATAATTTGGAATGAAAGAGTGTAAGTTAGACGCAAACGGCGATTTTATTATCCTTCGTCTCACGAGACAATCACTAAGAGGACCACTTTGCTTGAATTTGAAAATGCCGTTATGTGCCTCCCGCCGCGTGATACGCCAATACACACAGTACGGTAAGGTGAGTCATACGCGCATGCGCACTCCTTATGTCTATTCTGTGCAACCGACCCTCGTATATTTTTCAAACATAGGTTCACATTTTTGATATTTAAAAATACTTCCGTGGATATTATACTTTGAAACTTTCAGATTGGTATTTTTTACACTATCACCCTTATGTTTATCCCATTTTCAAGTAACAAAACAAGATTTTTTAAAAAATCATAACAATGTTAACCAATGTCTTTAAGATTTGTAGTAACTAGACCTGCATAATCTTTTTGTAAAAAAATAATGATTATCCCACCATTCGTCCAATGACGTGCATTCTCAATTATTTATTCAGGTCCCCCCCCCCCCCCCCCCCCCCCACGCCAAAATACACAGGTAAATCCAGTCTGGAAAACAAATTTCAGACAAAAAAAAACAAACCTCAAAAAAGAAGTCCTTTTCTGAAATCCCTTCATATCTTCTGGTATTCCTGTATATATTTTTTGCTCGGCTGATACCCGATAATTTCTGTCGGATTAGCATATGACGCAGAATAAAGCGAAAATAATTTCACATACGGCTATCATGAATTCAGTCTAATCTTCCTTAGCTTCTTATGGATTTGGTTTGACTCATTTTTCCCTCTTAATGTTATGGTAAGCGTGTAATGATTCTATCGGAAGTGCTTGCTTTTTTTTCTCGACTTAAATCAGTAATCACCCAATAATCAGTAATGAAATCAAATGAAATGAGAATAAACTCGTCTTCATCACGTTCATATGTGCAAACCATGTCTGAAAGTTAAGTCTTTGATATGCCTCACTCCCTCTTTTCTCCTTCTCTCCTCTCTTTCTTTCTGTCTGTCTGTCTGTCTATCTCTCTCTCTCTCTCTCTTTCTGTCTCTTTCTTGAAGAAGGTCGTATCGAATTCGTGCATATACACCCTCGTGTATTCGTGTTGCACATGAAAGCCTTCACTCCTCGTTCATTCCAGTCATGCTGTCCATGCACATTATTAGTGGCAAAGCTACAAAAAAGGGAGCCCCCCCCCCCCCCCCCCCAGTATGCCCAGTGAATGGCAGAAGGAAAAGAAAGGGGGAGAGAAATCGAGCAGAGGAAGGATGGATGGAGGAGGAAAGAGGGAAACGTGCAAAGAAAATGATTGGAAAATGGTGACGTTAATTCGTTTATCATCCACCTATCAACACTGAACCCCCCCCCCCCTCCTCCTTCTTTGCCGGTGCCCTCTCAATTTCTTATTATGCTCTGTCACCAAACACGATACCGTCATAATGTGAGTATTGATAACAGCGAGACATTACTTGACAATATCCACATCCGGTCTTGGTAACCTCATTTCGGTAAACTCTGCTACTGGAAATTTAACGGAGGGCTAGAAGATGCATTCAGAAAATGTATTCGGGTCATTTAAGCCATCAAGCTGACGTAAAACCTTCCTGCCGCCGATGGATTTCACGACCACGTTTACCCCGGTAATAATGGTGATGCCTAGATTATAGAATGTATACCTGAAAGGCCCGGTATGCGGTGGGAGATGTCCAAAGGAAGAAGCTAAAGAATATAAAAGGTAAAACTAACTGAAAAGAGGAAGAGGAGGAAGAAGAATGGTGATAATGATGAAAAGGAGGAGAAAGAGAAGGGAGAATAAGAACGAGACAAAGGAAAAGGAGAGGAGGAGAAATAATTAGAGGAAGAAGAAGAAAAGAAGAAGAAGAAGAAGAAAGAAGAAGAAGAAGAAGAAGAAGAAGAAGAAGAAGAAGAAGAAGAAGAAGAAGAAGAAGAAAAAGAAGAAGAAGAAAAAGAAAAAGAAGAAGAAGAAGAAGAAGAAGAAGAAGAAGAAGAAAAAAAAAGAGAGAAAAAAAGAAGAAGAACAAAAAGGGGTAGACATCATAAAATCTTCTCACGCATGGTCATCGACATACTGTGATTTGGGTATGCTCATAAGATTATGAAAATATAGAATTTTTGGACTAGGAAAGAGATTCCACCCGAGCATAAGTACTTCTTTTTAATAGAACATACCAGTAGTATAATAATGGAGGATACATTCGATTTCTTTTTATAGAACTATATTTTTTTATTTAGTATTTTCTTCAACCACTTTCAGTGTTTACTTCAAAAGTTTCAATAATGTCTACCTTAATTCAAAGACGTAGTATTGAGCAGGTGGGACTGTATCTTCAAGACAAAACATAATGCTTGCGGCCTGACTACCGGGCGTACCGTGCTGTAATCCTCAAAGGTTTGATCACACACGGGCCCATAACACTAGAAACAACAACAACAACAACAAAACAAATAAATAAATGAAATAACGAGACTGGCCTGGATATCTTATACAAAGGAAGATAGGCCTACCTTGGCTTAGTAATATTTTATGAAAAAAAGACCCTTGAGTATTAAGAGGATTTTACTTACAGGTGTTTATCACAAGCTCTAAATCTTCGCTTAAATATTTGATACTTAAAGATAAGTTTTACAGGCTCGTAACTGGGGGGGGGGGGGGGTAGAGGTCCGAAGGACCCCCCCCCCCCCCCCCGGCCGCTGGCGAGCTAAGTTCCGCTTGAAAAAAAAATATATTCAAGGTGACGAATTCCTCCAAAAGGGCATCCAAATGCAAGAGAATAGATGATCAGAGTAATTCATTTATCAAAAACAGAGACCCATTACATAACCTAAGAATTTTTTTCAAGGCTGATGTGTAAAACACTATGGTAAAACTAGACTAAGGTGAAAAACTAATCGATTTTTTGCGTTCATTGATCAGGTTGATTACTTCGTTTAATTTTAAAAAAATCTCATACTCCTCCCAGATTCCCCCCCCCCCCGGTCGCTTCGCTCCCTCCGAAAAGTCCATTCTTTTCGATTTTTCACCTCCATAAAATTCTAGTTACGGGCCTGCTGTGGGTGTGACATAACAAAATGTCTAAATGTACTTGCACGTGGGCTTTTGCGTCAACTAATTTTCCCTGCAAGGCTAACAACAGACAAGCAACCTAACAACAATGAAGGTAGAAGTTCAGCACATGTGCCTTGGAATCGTAAAGATACTGATCTACTTCTTAGCGGTGATATATATATATTTTCAAAAGTTTAGAAGTCTTTGCCTCCACGGGATAGCAGCAGGAAAATGTAACTGATGGGAGTAAGCTTACGTTTTGACTTCTATCCACTAAGAATTATGAAATAAAAGGAAGAAAGTCCTGAAAACGATTATGTAGAGAGAATATTGAAGGAAAGCAAGAATGAGGTTCTACTTTTGGAGGGGCTCACGGCAGCTGCATGCTTAGCGCTGCTTCCTATCTTTCTCTCTTTTAAAAATGTTTTTATTCATGTAATTAATGTTTTGATTGCAAGCACGTTTATGTTTAGGTGCAAGGATGGAAGCATAAATCTGCCCCCCCCCCCCCCTCCCGTCAGCCTTGAGAATCGTATCCGTAGCTGTGATTTTTTTCTGTTTTAAAAACCATTGGACATTTATTTTCTTCATGATATTAGAATTGAAAAAAAAGGAAACCTTAATAGATTAACACGTAGGATGTACTTATCAGGCATGCTATCAAGCCTAGTGGTAAATGAAATATTACTTTATTTCTTTTATTAAGGGGGGAGGGGTACACGAACCCGTACAATCATAACTATGGGCTTCTACCGATGCAAATGTCATCCCTCGTCATAGCTGCCAGTTAACGAGCTTCCTGAAACCCTTTTTCATTTGAAAAAAATAGGGTGTATAGATGTAGCTGGCGTCGCGTCGATGCATTTTGGCGATGGAAATATTAAAGGATTTAATGTGAAAGCAGAGGTCTGAAAGTGGAAATCCCAATAAGAAACAGTGCAATACCTCTCCCTAAGTTTTCTCATGTTCCTTTATTTCCTTTATTTTTTTCTTCCCTTCTCTTTCTCTCTCTCCCTCTGTAACTTCCTTTCCCCTTCTCTGTCATCAGTCTTGCTCTCTTTCTCTCTCTCTGTATAACTTCGTTTCCCCTTCTATATTATCTATCGTGCTCTCTCTCTCGCTCTCTGTATTTAGCTTGCTCTTTCTCTCTCTCTCTCTCTCTCTCTCTCTCTCTCTCTCTCTCTCTCCTCTCTATCTGTATAAACTCCCTTTTCCCTTCTCTTTCTCTCCCTCTCCCTTTCTCTGTATTACTCTTTATGCATCCCTTAAATGCTTTTTGTGTCTTTCTCTCCCCTCCCTCTTTTCCCTCCTGAAGACATTGTAGTCCCACATAGGTAGCGGTGTGGGATCCTTAGTAAATGGGACTAAGCATGAATTTACTGATCATGATAACAACGACAACGACGATTAGGTGATGAGGTGATGATGACGATGATGATGATGATGATGATGATGATGATGATGATGATGATGATGATGATGACGATGATGATGATGATGATGCTTATGATACTGACCATTATTTTCACGTATTTGACTGACAAGGCCGTAACCATGCAACTTTTGTTTCAGTGCTTTGCACCGTGTTGTGTTCATTTCTAACAGTTTGCCTAAAGAATGTCAAGTTGTTAAATAATTTATTTGTTTCCCCTTCCTCTTGCGGTAAAAGGTTATTAAAGATATGTATATTTTTACGGAAATGAAAATGATAATGATCCGGTATGTTTGGATTGAAATCAATAAAATATGAATTGAACTGAATGTATAAGATCCAGAGGAGCTTCATGTGCGGCATTTCTTGTGATGATTCTAAGTTTTCAGTATAATTGATACTCGCAAAATTGTATTGTGTGGGAAGCCGATACATCAAAACCATAGAATCACGCATGAGAAGAATTCGTAAAATACTAGAAATATTCTAGGTCACGTGGGTGCTAGCAATGATACAGCTCAATCCAAGGTTCCCTGTGCATGACGCATGTGTTCAACTAATTGGGGGTTACGTTGTTGGGAGGAAAGATAGCAACCTTCGGGTTTGTAAAAGATATTTGTTTTTGTTTTGATTGACGAAGAATGAAAACAGGAGAATGTCACGTCACGTCACGTTCTTCAAAAGCAACCAAAAGTACAAGTACCTCTCACTGATTTCAAACTTTCATCAAATTATCAATATTCCCTGTTTTCATGAAAATGACAATGAGGCACGTTTTGGAAATGAATGCTTGTCAGAACATTTCTTCACAAAGACTCGAGCAGTCATTGGATATTCATTGTTGTTGACTTATTTAGCGTTAAAATTGCATCTAGAAAAACAAATAAAAACAAACAACTGGAGTCACGTTCATCTCAGAAATGGAATGTGGAAATGATTCGGTCATAATTATTTTCCATAAATATCTATCCGACTAAAAGACGGAAAACAATGAGAAAATATTACTAATTATCCATAACGGAAAATATCTCTATCAACACAGAATCATGATAACAGACGATATTGAACCTTCAGGTTTGTAAAAGACATTTGTTTTTATTTTGACTGACGAAGAATGAAAACAGGTGAATAGTCAAGTCAGAAGCAACCAAGATATACCTCTTACTGATTTCAAACTTTTATCAAATTATCAATATTCTCTGTTTTCATGAAAATGACAAATAGGGACGTTTTGGAATGAATGTTTGTCATAACAAAAACATTTCATCATTAAGGCTCGAGCAGTCATTGGACTATTCATTGTTGTTATTTCGTAAGTTGAAATTAAATCTAGAAAAAAACAAATAAAAACAAACATCAGGAGTCACGTTCTTCTTAGAAATGGAATCTGGAAATTTTCCAAATTATTTTCTATAAATATCTATCCGACTAACACACGAAAACAATAATTTTTTTTAAATATTAGTTAATTGATTGATTGATAAATGAGTTTATTTTCATGTCCATATCAACGAAATTTACAATATAAAGCAAAATACAAAATTCAACACAGAAAATTTCTCTTTGACACATAACAGACGATGTTGAGCATATTGCCTGAAACGTTCTAGCATTCTTTAGCAAACAGTTTAAGATCAATTCATTTAGAATTGTTTACTTCTAACTATCTTCAACCTACATGTTATTGCAACCCCAATAGGGGAAAAACATCATTCAACCGGTAATGCATAATTGCTTATTGCTAAGAAGGATATCCACGATACGGCTCTTTCTAAATGTCAACGGTCATTACAAATGCAGCTTGTAAACCGACCAGAATGCGAATAGGATATGCCCTATCTCAGCTGTGCATGGGTGAGGTACTGTGTATTGAGCTTGTGAAAATAATTTCATTTACATGTAATAGAGCCATTTATTAACCCATTCGTGACAGGAATTATTTAAAGCCTAATTTGATCAGCTTTTATTCTTCAAATTGGCAACACCAACATTTTTCTTTTATTGCTACATTTTTCTTATAAAACATCATGTATCTGAAATAAATATAAATTGACAGAATGTATGATGAGAAGTCATAAAGTTGCCAATTTGCAGGGAAAAACAGTAATTTTAACATTTTCATCGCATTGCCAATTTAAGGATTTTAATGCTTATTTTCCTTTTTAAAAAATTCAGCATCAAACAACAAATATTGATGCAACAAAAATGGGCACAGTAAGTGTAGAATTTTTTTTCCTCTTTCTACTCATGTATTTGGTATGATTTTTAGAGCTCTGCATCAAAAGGTATTAGACCTAACCACATAATGTGGACCCTCTGTCACGAATGGGTTAAGCATAGCAGCTTTGTTTTATTTGGTTTTCTTTCGAATGAACATTTGAATTAAAAATCTCTACCGTGTTTCGGATTGTTGATTTGTCTTCTTTCTTCTCTTCATATGGCGTTATGTATCCTAGTGATCTTTACTATCTTTATGTCTCAGTTCCTCATGTGTCGATCGGGATTAATCTTTCTATTGTTCTTTCTGTAATCACTATCATTCTTCCATACTCTATTGTCTGATTGGCGACTATTCTTCCTTCCTCCCCTTACTTTTACCCTCTCTCTCCCCCCCCCCTCCTTTCCTTTCCTTTTTTCCAACCCCCTCTCTCTTTCTCATTGTCTCTCCCTTTCTATTTTTATCTATTTTTTATCACTCTCCCTCTCTCTCTTTTCATTTTTAGTCAACCATAATATGTATTATCATACTGTTCTTTATGTCATTCTGTTTTCCGTTTCCGTCTCCTCTCTCACGCTTTCTCCACTATCAACTGTGTCATAATCCTTTTACAATGTTTTTTTTTATCCCACCTCCCACCCCCTGCCTCTCTCTCTCTTTGCTAGTTTGTTTCTCTTTCTCTGTAACCCCTCACATATTTTGACGTTTCATTTTTTTTTCTACAAATGAAATGAAATCTCATTCGTCATATTCATCCTTAACTGATTGTAAAAATGCCGATAACGTCACCCTGTTATCGGGATGCAACTCTAAAACCTCAAGAAGTAATTGGAGAAGGCAATCAATCACAACAGCTTTGGGGGGGGGGGGGGTAATTAAGTACTTCCATTCTTTGAAATGTCTTGGATAGCCGATATTAGTCTTCAGAAAAATGATGTTTTGTTTGAAAAACGCTTTAATTACCTCAGTGTTTTCATTTCTTTGAAAATGTTACACGTCATAACGCCATCGCAAAGAATTTCGAGAATTTCGAGAATAAAGACATTGGCCGAATTCACAAGCGTGTACTAAGTTAAACCATGGTTTAAATCAGTGGTCTAACTACGGGTAGCCAAATGTAACCCAAATCTCTAACAGTAAATGTTCGTTTTATCGACTTTTTTTGGGGGGGGGGGGGAGGTACTCATACTATTAAAAACTGCCTTTGAATGATAAGTACAACCGGGTTTTTTTTTTTTTTTACCATTAAAGTAGGAGACCAGAAGTCTAGTAAACATAAGGAACATAACACACGGACAGAGTTCTCACATTGGCTACCCATAGTTAAGCCACTGATTTAAACCATGGTTTAACTTAGTACACCTTTGTGAATACGGGCCATTATATTTTTGTCTAATCAATTACGACGACCCCAACATAAGCCACGTGTTTCAATACAGGGAATATCCCCTCCTTCCACCATCATAAATGCATAATTTTCTTGATTATGTGATTTTTTGTTCGTATATTTTTATTATGAAAAGGAAATAAATGTATTTCAAGTCTGAATCTGAATTAAGATGCAAACATGTTTCATACCAATTAATGTCTTCTTGATTGCAATATTAACTGGCTTGACTGGTATGCACGTTTCATACCAAGCAAGGAGTCCAGTATTAGTGAAATATTTGTTCGAATAGTTTTGTTCCTTTTATGTTATTCGTGATTGATATTTTTCATCATTCGAGGTGAACAGACATTTCTGAATTGATTGAATTCTTATTTGCTATTATAGTCTCTTTTGAGAATAGCCATTTATGGTAACATGCAAGCAAATGAATAAAGACATTGGCCGAATTCACAAGCGTGTACTAAGTTAAACCATGGTTTAAATCAGTGGTCTAACTACGGGTAGCCAAATGTAACCCAAATCTCTAACAGTAAATGTTCGTTTTATCGACTTTTTTTTGGGGGGGGGAGGTACTCATACTATTAAAAACTGCCTTTGAATGATAAGTACAACCGGGTTTTTTTTTTTTTTTTTTACCATTAAAGTAGGAGACCAGAAGTCTAGTAAACATAAGGAACATAACACACGGACAGAGTTCTCACATTGGCTACCCATAGTTAAGCCACTGATTTAAACCATGGTTTAACTTAGTACACCTTTGTGAATACGGGCCATTATATTTTTGTCTAATCAATTACGACGACCCCAACATAAGCCACGTGTTTCAATACAGGGAATATCCCCTCCTTCCACCATCATAAATGCATAATTTTCTTGATTATGTGATTTTTTGTTCGTATATTTTTATTATGAAAAGGAAATAAATGTATTTCAAGTCTGAATCTGAATTAAGATGCAAACATGTTTCATACCAATTAATGTCTTCTTGATTGCAATATTAACTGGCTTGACTGGTATGCACGTTTCATACCAAGCAAGGAGTCCAGTATTAGTGAAATATTTGTTCGAATAGTTTTGTTCCTTTTATGTTTGACGTGTTTAATCACTCTATTTGTGGACAAGTATTTCATTTCCACATGAACATGATGTCTATAATTAGACGTGTTACACGAGTCAACTACGGAGGAATTGTTGTTTGTAGTAAATTGATTTTTCTGAGTAATATTTTTTCTTCTTCTATTCAATCAGGTATTGTTAACCTAACTGACATTCGTTAAACAATATCAAGCAAGTCATCACATATATAAACTTGTCTACTTTTAGGTTATAAACATATTACGCTGGAAATGATTTTCTGTTGACGATGTAATAATCCTACGTTAGAAACGATAGAGTCTTGTTTCTGAGAGGTATGCATGACCAAAAATCGACGAATTGGTCGTCATTATTGTGACAGAGAGATGCAAATACAGACGTCGTGCATACACACACACACACGCACACACAGTCCTACGCACCCACACGTTCTGTTATCCCCACAAGATGCACGCATACTCATTAAATATGTACATCGTCAGGTCATAGCTTGTCTGTACACCGCAATATACAGTCGGAGCAAATCAAGATTTAGACGGTGAGATTTGCCGGGTAGCAAATAAAGTGTATGGATGACACACAGGATAACATTCTTACGCTTGAGCGCCCCCCCCCCCCCGAAATATATATCCTGGGGACGCTTTTCATGCTTGAAAATAATGTCAACCTGTTCGAGTGTGTTGAGTGAATGAGACATGATAATGGCATGCCTTGAAGAGAAGTATGGTTCAATATCTGTTTCTATCCTTCTAAACCTATGTTTTCTGTATAGCTCAGTCGATGATTTCTATGTGTTGCTGTTGTTGTGTGGTGGTGGTTTTTTAAATTAAGTTTTCCTCTGTAAAGATTGCACTATTAATATCATATCAAATCATGTATTCAAATTGTTCTTATACATATCATCACACCGAGATACTAAATGCATTAAAAATCAATGCAGACGAATTTTTGGAGGTGCATAGTTAGTGCAGATCTCTGTTACTGTTCGAAATGTTTACATTTCTGGAAAGATTTTAGAACAAAATAAGCTTATAGGCCTGTCATTGTTTTCTCATTTCATTTCAGTTTTTATTTATTTCATTTCTTGTGTTTGTTCGTTTTTGTTTGTTTGTTTGTTTGTTTTTGTTTTGTACTAAAATCTATAGGATACGACTGACATAAAATCAAAATGATGCAGAAGAAAGTGATCGGCAATGAATGAAATAGGATCAGTAAATGAACGCAGAAAGGAGACAGGTATGGGTATGTATGTATGCATATTAAAAACAGTGAGAAAATTCATGTATAATGAAAAGAAAACACCCTCGATTTATTAACGGCAGTGGATCATTTCGCTTTCCTATTCGGTTAAGCATATTCATTTCTGAATCATATTCACCATTAAATTTTTACACCGTTCTTACAATTTTGTGTAGCGTTTCCTTTAATCATCTTAGGGTTGGTTTGGTTTTGTTTTGTATTTTTCAAATTAAGAACGAATGCTATAATATTATGATGAATTATGCTTCCCTCTTATGATTATACTGAGGGTTTATATCGATTTCCCTGTGGCCCTTATTTGTCCTTAAATTCCATGTTGGTTGGATGATTGCAAGAAACGTGATCATTCAGACACTCACGTTTTATCATATATACTGTCATTGATGTTTTATAAATGTGGTCGATCATTTAATTTTCTCCTTACAAACAGTGACAAAACGCAGGTCGCCGAAAATTCGAGAGACACTATGAAAGATATCATCGCCTTCAGTGCATTACCTGACTGGATCATCATTACCATGACTTTCCATGCATATACATATTCCTTTGCAATATTATTGGTTATAAATGGGGGTACCCTTATGTTTTCATGATAATAATGATGATAATACTGTCGGATTAGGTTGCATAACGACGTGTGTCTGGAAACGAGTAGAAGTAATGATAGAGATGGCACTCTAAGCCTCAAGGAAAATTATTTTGTGTAGGAGTAATGAATATTTAAAGAAATGGCTCCGAAAACCAAGAAAAGGGACAGAGTATACTTGATTGATGTAATAGCCCACGAATGACGAACGAAAAGTATAGCTGAAGGGATAAGAAATCAAGCAAATGGGTTTTCCATTTCTGATATGATATTGTGTAACCTTTAATGCCAAACAAAAAAGAGAGAAAATTTGTAGCTCTGATAAATATTATGCCCAGACGGCTTACTATATATACCGCACGTACTGTATAATTCTGCTACCTGTGGGTATGATAATAATCTTCAGCATACATCTAGGTTAGGAGATGATATTTCTGAAATCCCTGTATGGCGAGCGGTATCATTTGCAGCGCATAATTATTTCTTCGTTTGCGGATGATCATTATCATAGGCATTCTAGATATAGAGGTCAATTTGAGTAAAACGCGTATAGATGATGGGACAGGAAAAGACCTAGCAGTAAGAATAATGAAAATGAAGGAAAAAAAACGTGTTATAGAAAAAGAATTCGATGTAGAAAAGTATATGATAGTACTAGGCTGGTTTCAGGAAAGCAACAGAGAAATAGTTAACGAAGAAATATAGAAAGAGATGAGAGGAGTATAGATATAGGAGAAGTTTTTTCATAACTATTGCATCTGATGCACTTCGGTTGTTATTTTGTTCGTCATCTTCTCTTCGAAATCTTTATTTTGTGCACCTCTTTGATGATTCTATTTTGCGCTTATTTTCACAACGACTTTTTAAAAATCCTTTCTCATCTTAACTCTCCCACTTCTGCACAGGTCCACATTCAGATATTGACTTTCATATTCTTCCACACTTTTTCTCTTCCTCTCTTTCTCTCTCTCTCTTTCGTTTGTCCTTTCGCATGAATTATCACACCTTGGCATTTGGCTTGGTAATGTCCTCCATCCTCATCACTTTGCGAGTCTCTCTATCCATCTCTTTGTCTTTCACTTATCAGCTCTTCTTCTTCTATTTCTTTGCCAATATCTCTCTGTCCCTCCAACTCTCTCATTCTATTGATACATCTTTATATCTCTCCTTCTCAAGCCACCCCCTCTCTCTCTCTTTCTCAATCTTTCTCTCTCTCTTTCTCATCTCTTTCTCTCTCTCTTTCTCAATCTTTTTCTCTCTCTCTCTTTCTCAATCTCTTTCTCTCTCTCTGTCTCTCTCTCTCTCTCTCCAGCCTCGCCCCCCTCATCTCTCTCTATGTCTCTTTCTCATCCATCCCTTATCTTTCTCCCTCTCTCTTCTCTCATTTGCTTTCCCCAAGACATGCAACCAATCAAAAGTTTACCAATCCAACAAACGGACATTTCACAAAAATTACAGTTGACTAAGAAATTATGTTTTCGTACTGAAATAGTACTGTCAGAGACAGAGTTATTTAATAAATATGTCAAACCTCAATCGAATATTTTCATCTGCATTCTATATACATAATTTACATCACATCGTGATTTAATGTCTGAAAGCCAAATATCTCGTTGTCACAGTTTACAGTCACAGGTTGTTGTTAAATTGTAATTTGGTCAACAAGAAAATGCCCAAACAAGCGAAGATGCACAAAACCAGTTTGTGACACATGCTCTGCTCATTACTGAGAATTCAACATTAACAATATCATTTTTGAAAGAGTAATTGGGTTTTCATTAATTGATGTTTCCAAAACATATATTTTGATGCTTTGCATGACTTTTAACAAGTTTAAAAATAAGAGGTTGTTTGTTTGTTTGTTTTTTTTTGTTTTTTAACAGATTATGGCAAAAGCTAAGTATGTTGTAAAGAGTTTGAATTTTATAATTCAATAATGCTTTATCATTACAATGCAGGTAAAATGATTTCAGTTGCATAAATATGCTTTATCAATAGAGAAATACAATCATGGACAATTAGATTCATATCAGAAATGTACACAACAGAGCAAAATAGTTCAATTGGAGTTGTAGTCCGTACAAAGTCTCGTTGAAAGATCATTTATATGAGTCGAGCCAAAGTTTCAAAAGTGTCTTTCGAGCCAGAGTGTCTTTTGCTAGCCCCGTTTATACGGTGACACCGGTATCACTGTTCGTCGGGCTCACAGACCCCTCGCGTCTGAAAGGAAACCGCGAGATGAGACTTCCAAGTCGGGCTGAGATCTGCGAATTGTTCTGTCCTAACATGTTCTTAAGAGAACCCGATCGTTTCCTTCCTTCACCGAAACGCGGACTCTTGCGACCGGGACTCCTCTGCATCGCCAAGTGTCGCTCTATTGCTTCCCCAAGGAGCTGAGCGTCAAAGGCTGACTCGGATTTCAAATTGTCATTGTCGTTATCAATGTTCGTTGAGATGTTCTCAATCTGGAGCTCCTCCTCGCTACTTTCCTTCTCTTCGTCGGTCTGCTCCTCCTCCTCGATCACGAATTTGTCGACGAGCTGAGTTTTTTCGATGAGGTGGTTGCCGTTATTGTCCTTGGGAAGCATAGGTTCGAGTTCATCAGCGTTGGCATTGCATTTTGTGAGTCTACTCGCTAAGGCTTTCGGTGAGAGGTGGACAATGCGATTGCTGTTCATGGAAGAGTTGTTCACATTGTTCTTATGCAGCATGAGAGGCGAGAGCCGCGTGATTTCCCGCTTTGACTCGCACAGATGAGCCGGGCTGTTGGGATCAGAAGCACACTGCCTCGTGGGTAACTTGTTGACTCGGTCCTTGCTTCCCCTTCGCTCTGGTGCTACCGTGACATTCTCCTTGGTGTTGGAAGATTCCTCCTTCTCGCTGAGACGGTTGTCCAGGTGCACCTCGCTCTCAGCTGGTGCCTCTGGTGTGGACTCGAGCTGGATCACCATGGTGTTGTTTCGCTTACGACCAAAACGATGACGCTTGGAGTCGGTCAGTATCTTCTTGAAATCCTCATCGCTGCAGATGATGCCAGCTGGCTTGTTATCATCGACAGGTGCCGTGGAGCTGTGCTTCATCACACTCCTCAGGATGTTGGTATCAATGGCAGATTCACTGTGTGATCGTAGCATCTTCTTCTTGGGATGTGGCCCTATCTTCTGGAGTTTATTCTTTCTGGCCTCGTTGGATGATCGAGGCGATGGTGGCTTGATGTCAACATCAGCAACAGATGAAGACCTGGTCATTTTACGATCTTGATGCATGGTGCTGGTTAGATCACCAAGAAGTACTCCGCTGTCAGAAAGCTGATGAAACAACCAACGTTTTCTAAACCAAGCGATGGGTCGGGTGAGACTGATGCTTCTGGTTAGAGAGGGTGAACGTGACTTGATTTGTTCACGCTCACTGTGGTGACAATGATGTTGGAGACAGACACTGATACTTTTTCGAGAACTCGCATCAGCGCTTCTCTCTCCCAGATCGATATCTAAACTCCGCGAACGAGGCGACAGGCTTTTATAGGATTCATCAAAATGCTTGCTCTGGCCAATTTCTGAGAGACTGCGTCGGAGATTGGTGGGTGGCCCACTGTGCGGTGTGTGTACGAGGCGTACAGCTCGGTCGGGTGATATGTTCACGGATCTTTGGCGCGTCATGATTGGTTGATTGCGCCGTCTGCACGTGACTTTGGGTTTGACGTCACGCTTCTGAGCAAGGGTCGCCATGTCGCGAGCATGTGAGTCGACTGGAAGCACTGTCTCGTTCATTTCCTACAAGAAAGAGAACAATAACGCAGCGTCAATGCATTAAGCATCAAATGTATATTATACATATGAACGCTACTTCAGTTACTGTAAATAGAATATTTAGCGCAGCACTATACTTGCAAAATATGTTTGTGAGTACTTCTACATACAATTCATGAGATCAATGAAAGAGACGGTTTTCCGAAGAAATGTAGTCTAAAGCTTATTTAACATAATGCTCATCCGGAACCATCAAAGACCAACTCTACACGATATATTTTCCCTTTTTTGTGAATAATTTTCTGCTAGTTAAGCTTGAATGTTCAATATTTCATCACAATAAAGTATTACTAACGTATTATTAAAGTGAATTAATACTTAAAAGAAAAAAAAAGAATACTGTACACATAAATTTAGTTTACAAAGTAAATTTTTAAAATATGAGCATGGACGGGCCCGGGTATCAAACAAATTAGTGGCTGTCCTCTCTCTTTTGGATCAAAAGAGAAGACAACAAATTAAATTACCATATCACTAACTCTTCGCAGGGACTGTGTGCTTAATTAAACAAAAAACACCCCCAGCCCTGCGCCTCTTATAGTTTTGTCCCTCTGTACATTATTTTACAAAGTTAAGTAAGTATGCTTCGTAACAATGTTTATGACATGAAAATTTACTGTAGACTGATTTATAATCACCAAGTGTTTACTTGAAACTAAGGTCGATTTGTTTACAATATGAAGTTTTCTTAAGTCCTCACGTTTGTTTTTGCATACTGGAGGATACCGTGATAATTACTACTTCTTTTTTAATTTCCCGACAGACATGACTGATAAGGTCTGCAAGGTAACACGTATGGCGGTCAGCTCTTGTCATTGAATACTACTTGTATCAAATACTGACAAGCGGCCAACTTATGAAACGGGTGAATGAAGCAAAATGGTCTAAGTATTTCAGCGGGTCTTGATAGCGTGTTTCAATACGTCTTCTTCATATAAGTAACTAGTTCAGAGGTGAACAGATGTGAAAGAGTTGTTGACCGTAGGTGTAATTTCACCACCTCTTTGTATTTTGTTGATTACTAGAGCAGAAGAATGTAAGTAGGCTATATCTATATTAATTGCAAGAATTTACTATGAAAATGCTAAATGTATATCTTTACTCGGTGCTGACACGGTATTCATTAACGAGTTCTTGCCATACGTTCATAATGTGAAAGAAACTGTTCCAAAGCAATTTGGAGTTAGATTAGTTGTATATAAACACAGGTGTCTATTGTAAGGTTTGGAGATAATCGAATTGAAAAGAAATTCACTTACTTTCCCCAAAAGGGGCATTGCACAAAGAAATGAGTATATGGGACCACACATAAATCTGGCATGATTGTTACCCCAGAACTTTTCAGCTTTTCTTGTCGTGTTTCCAATATGAGGGTTTTTGAACAGCAATTATTTCTTGGGGACATTTTACTATGAAATTCTTCCCAACTGACATGGAAAGAATGAGAAAGCTGACAATTTATTTTTCACCTTTCCCAGAACTCAAGCTTCTCATCAAAATACACAATGGGCCTTTAAGATATCTATTTTGATATATTGAAGTTGGCAGTATTAAAAGAGAAAATGGACAACAGAAAGCATAAGTGACACAATCAATGAAAAATTGAATGTATTATGTTCAAATATATATAACTAGACGTAAGTAGTAGCAGGGCCGTCGCCAGGGGGGGTGCGGAGGGTGCGAACGCACCCCCCTTCAGAACCAAAAAAAAAAAAAAAAATTAAAAAAAAAAAAAATTAAAAAAAAAAAACAAAACAAAACAAAACAAAACCGGAGGGGGGGGGGGGGGTAGGGATACTTGAGGGCTCTTTTGAAAAAGATCTAGGCGAAATACTATCAGTACGTTGTTTTTTGTGTTTTTGTGTTTTTTTTTCATAAAAAGCACCCCCCCTAGAAAAAAGCTGGTGACGGCCCTGAGTAGGTACAAACTGATGTACATGACCAAGAATGAAGCACTTGCAACGATGAAAAATTCACGTGGCCACGATACTAATCGGCTGTTCATCAGCGCACTGTATTGAACGACACCCACGGTTTCTTTGTACTTGTTACTTGTGAAAAGCTATGGGAGTCTATTCTTTTCAATCGGTGAAGCGGTTTTATATGAATCTTCTCGAACTCTGATTAATTTATTTGCCTCTTTCGGAACATTACTATTCCTCCTCCTCTTCATTTTCTTCTTCTTCTTCTTCTTCTTCGTCTTCTTCTTCTCCTTCTTCTTCTTCTTCTTCTTCTTCTTCTTCTTCTTCTTCTTCTTCTTCTTCTTCTTCTTCTTCTTCTTCTTCTTCTTCATACCTGATTTTCTCATCGTCTCCCTTTTTTTTGGGGGGGGGGGGTGACAATTTTCTGATGCTTCTGTATCCATAGGCATGATAGGTACAGCTGCTATTCAGTGCCCCATATCTTTCACCTGCTCTCCCCAATGTAATCTTCCCTTTTTCAAAAATAGCTTGTATTACTTTTTTGCTTCTTACCTCTTTCCTCTCCTTTTTCACACTTTAAAAATGTCTTTCCCCCTTTTTAAAAATTTTTACATGTATTACAAATTACAAAGCTGAAAATTTTGTACATCTGCGTCAACCTATTATTCTTAAAACGTGTCTGACGTCAGAATGGGGGAGGGAAGACAGGCAGAGAGGGGGGGGGGGGAGAAAAGAATTTTTAAAAGGGAACCTGAGAGACAGAAAGAGGGAGAGAGAGCATGTGAGAGAGAAACCGAAAAAGACAGATGGAAGGATAGACTGATCGTGCTGATAGAGAGAAAAAAGAAAAGGAAGACAAAAAGAAAGAAAGAAAGAGGAGAGTGAGAAAAAGGAGAGAAATGGGAGGAACACTGAAAAAAAAACTTGTTTCTCATTAATTACTTATCACAGTTCCGTGGGATGAAGAGATTATGATATTCTCACTCCGAGGTCCCTAGCGAACATGCCGAAGGCTTTTAATTCCCTCTCGGGCCCGACCTAATTTTCTTGACTTCATACTTTAGCCACAAGATCTAGTATTCAACATCACAAAATTACTCTTCCCTCTGACTGTTTCTTGTGTCATACTACATTTCGTCTTTTTACATCATCTATATAGTTTGTGCTTCGCCGCATTTTCTGAAACACGTATAAGCGAAGTATAGTAGCCATCAGTCATTAATTTCTTAAATTCTATCCAATCGAACCCAATCCGGAGATTTGTTGAACGTCAATGTCTTGTTCTCCAATCAAAGGTGCTAATGAGACTGAAGAACATTGCGTTGCAGCTCTATAAATTGTTAATGAAGATTACCATTTTCAAATTTGAAAATTTTAGCACACAGTAGACGACCCAGAATTTTAGGTTGAATAAAGGCCAAATCGGCCCCAAATCGCAGCCAATCGCAGCCAATCGCAAGACTGTCATGACTCCTATTATACGATCCAGAATTAATATCGCTTTTTCTTCTATAATGTGTGGAGGTGCCGTGGTCGAGTGGTCTAAGGTGCTTGACTGGAGACGCGAAGGTCGGGGGTTCGATCCCCGCGGTATGGCACTTATGCCCTTGAGCACGGCATTTTATCTACATTGCTCTTTTATCGTACATCAAATAATGAAAATACTATAGGCATTATTGATACCAACGTGTGCACGGGTTTAAAAAAATAAAAAATAATAAATAAAAATAAGGAGGCTCTGAACAGCCCGGAATGACGACTTCTTTATGCATACAACTATTCACAACTTAAATCAATAAAGTTCTTCTTGTCTGAAAATTCATGTCAGTGCTATCATAGAGATAGTGCGTATATGTGACTCTATGAATGTGTTTTAATCGGATCGCAGCAGACCGCGTAGGTGGGCTTGAATCTACCGGTTTTGCAAATGTGGTCTCTCCTCCGCCTTCTCAGTAATACAACACTCATAAAGAGGAAATGTAGTGAAATAGATAAGTTAGTGGTTAATTCGGTCTGTAGTATGAGTTGCATCTTCGTCAGCATTTAGTTCATCTTCCCTTGAATATTATAGAATTATCCATATGCATGCCGTATTTTAAAATTTTCTGCTACGTACCTCCAGTCAAATGAACTTGATCATTTGATTATTGTTAATTGTCTGTTGTTGTTTTTTATTCCTCTGCCCTCTCTGTTTGTTTATTTCTTATTCCTTCAATATTTTTAACAATCATCACATCAAATGCTTTAAATAACTACAAGGCCAATTTTCAGAAGTTAATGCATGGCACCTTCCCTGCATGGATCATTCTTCAGGTCAAGTTCTGGGCTTTCTTATTGGCTTTTATATGTCTTTGACATGATGTAACTGTTTCTTTATTGCTGAAGTCGCAATAAAGTGATCTATCAACAACTATGTAAGTGACCTTTTAATATTGAAGAATATTTACAATAATGATTAAGTGTATTACGTATGACTGTATAATTATCCAGTACTCTACGTGGTTGACAGGACAGTAACTGTATTTGCCCTTGTCATCATGTTTCTGTCATTGCCTTTGTGCTCGTCATTGTCATTCTTATTATAATCGTCAGTGTCATTGACCTTGTCAACCAAAAGTATCTCTAACATTACTATGATTATGGAGAAGAAATAACCCCCTCCCTCTTCCCAAGAAGGAGAGAAGGGGGGGGGGGAGAGAAATATAACGACAGGGAAGGGAACA
>CM057170.1:6488425-6500925 GCA_029962745.1 Echinometra lucunter | reverse complement strand
ATACGGTTTTTTTTTTTTTTTTTTTTTTTTCTTTCTTTCTTTCTTTCTTTCTTTCTTTCTTTCTTTCTTTCTTTCTTTCTTTCTTTCTTTCTTTCTTTCTTGTTTCAATACAGTTAGCATAGTTAATTTTTCGTTACACAGTAAGGAAAATGGAGGCTAGGGAGATTTCTGAAATGTTGTTTTTAACAATGTGAGGGTGATTTGCATTTTATAAAATCTGACCGAGGCCCAAAATGAATTTAGCTGATAGAATCAAGAATTGGGATACAATTGTGCTCTTTTATGCGAAGAGCCTTTTGAATGTTCAATAATACTATGATGATTATCATGAGGAGGAGGAGAGGAAGGTGGAGGGAGGGAGGATATGGTGGATAGATGACGGAGAAGGAAGGAGGGAAAGGAGGAGGGAGGGATAGGCTAAACAAACTGGAGGAAGAGTAGGATGATGATGATGATGACAAGGATGATGATGATGATGATGATTATGATGACGATGATGTCAATGATGATGATGATGATGATGATGATGATGATGATGATGATGAAGATGATGATGATGATATCAATGATGATGTATAAGTAAGTCTGCTATGAGAAAGACAAAACGTCATGCAGAGAATGAAAACGTCCTCTTTAACGATGAAACCGGGCTTAGCCCTAGGGATTATTGTAATCCTAATCCATCCTAATCATATTGGATAGCATTATATGTATATATTTCTAAAATTATTCTTTGTATTTTGATCAGGATTTTTTTTTCATCGAATCAGGACTAGAAAATTGTATGGACACAATCATACCCGTCACAGTGGCCCTGGAGCAAAACAGCTTAATACATAGGATTAATATACCACAGTATCCACATGCAGATAAATTAAATAGCTTTAGAGTGTTAATCAAACGGGTCCCCGGTGACCTTTTCAACCGGGGAGCCGTGACACGGTGTCAAACTAATAAGAAATAATACAGAGGGGGTGACCGAATCGAATCTTGTGGAGGGGGTGGGGGGGGGGAGCTTCGCTACACGGCATGTAGTGCGGTAAAAAAAAAAACTCATTGGATTGAGTGAGGCATTATTAGGAGAGAGAAGAACGCACTGGCGTATTTGGAGGAGCGATTGTGGTAATTTGCCCCTTCTGAAAGGTTTCAAACTATGGGGGGAAAAAGCAGCCGCTAGTTTCAGGTAAGCATTATTGAGTCGGTAATTCTATTATCGCTCAGAAACGCACGTAATACTACACATTTTCAAACAAGGGCCCACCAAATTTTGTTTCCTTGCCACGGATTATTGTAAGCGGAGATGTCCCCCCTCCCCCCCCCCCCCCCCCACCCTCGCCTTGGTCGGGAAACGCCACGGTATGAGATGATACATGTGCACTTTATTGAAATTATTTTTTAAAAAAGATAATGGTAGACTGATTCAATTTTATGGGGCCCTACGGATCGGTTAGCTTGGCAAGACATTGATTTGAAAGGGGCCTTTTCAAGAAGGTTACCAGTACATAGATACGCCGATTGTACAGGCATGACAGGTGGAAAAGTCTCAGGATAACCACAGATGGAGGTACTTGCAGTCTTACTCCCAATCAGGTTAAAATAATGAATACTCATTTCTTCATACTCTTCCCTTTCTGTGTGAAATCGCCTCTATTTTATAATTATACTCGTTTCCATTTTCTCATCTTTACAACTGAATTATACAAGACATTTAGCATGTTAAGCATTTAGACGAATATAAAATGATAACCGTTAATCATAACCAGTCGACTACCGGTCTGTCTATTTCCCACATACGTGCCGGTGGCGAACTGGTTAATACTCGCAGTTGCATAGTTAGGCCAGGCACAAAATTATCTACATGTACATCAATTTTGAATGAGCAAGAATCAATACATTTAACTGATATATATATATATATATATATTTTTTTTTTTTTTACACATGCATAAGGAAACCGGTCCGGATTATCAAACTTACGCGTGAGAAACTCACACTTTTAAAAACGTGGTCATATTTTGATATGATTCTCTTTAAGATTTCAGTCTATATCTACTTATCATCTTGTCTATTTTTATAAGTTTGTGCTGGGTTTTCAATTTTCTCATGTTTTCCTGCTACCTCCACCCCCCCCCCCCCCACACACACACACACGCACGCACGCACACCCCCACACATCTGTCATAATTATTCTTTTGTTTTGTTTTTTAAATAATCTTTTATAAATTCCTTATCTTCATGTTATTCATATCCATCTGTGTTCCAAGAAACATGTATTTTCCATTTTCTGTAATCTTCAATTAGTTTTCATTATTCTGGTGATCCCCCCCCCTCCTCCTTTCCTAGTTAGTATTTATCAAATACTGCTCTCTCTCTCATAACTATTCTTGACCAGTGGGGCAACATTTATTTGGGCTGTCTTTCACTTGTTCAAGAGAAAGACTGGTTTATCTTGGGATATTTCTTCCTAAAATTCTTAGACATTCGAACCACTTTTCTTGCAATATGAAAAACCCTCGATGCTGCAACTGGGTGTGTAACATCGGAAAAGAGGGTCACGGGGGTGGCTATCCACAAGTATGAAAATTTCCTTAAAATATTTTGAAATACTCAGACGGCAAGAATTGTTTCTAACTGTAAACTTCTTTTGGGGACACGCTGTAGTACTGCGGCAGGGATTCGAACAAGGTATCTCGTGATTAAAAGTCCGAAGACTTATCCACTAGACCACAAAACCTCTAACATCGCCGGCTTCACCTAGGGTACACCACCGCCGACGATGACAATATCGCATGACAGACCCATAGAATGGCATCATGGGTAGGTAATGCTCCGAGTAACCCTGTGACATATGATTCATGTTAGTTGGCTTATCATATAGTCACCTTTTCAAGGCTTGTTTACACATGCAAACGACTACACTATGTAGCATGATATTGGAGCATCAATCCATTATATATTTAGGGGGACACTGTCAAAAAATTCGCTGAGAAGCAAAAAAAAAAAAAAAAAAAAGGCGTCGTCTTAAAAATTGGGGACATAGCCCTGAAAATCTGCTGAAAAGCAAAGAAGAAAGGGGTCACCAGCTCGATTTTTTTTTTTTTTTTTTTGGGGGGGGGGGAACATACCCTATTGTGTCCCCCAGCCTTAAAAATTCAGGTGGGGCATGTCCCCTGTATCCACCTCCCCCCCCCCCCCCCCCCATTGACGCCCATGGCATGATGGATACAATAATCTAGAGTGGAATCATGGGTAGGCGATGCTCCGAGTCTTAACTGTAACTAGGGAGGTTGACATGGGTATAGTTCGGTGAGTCGAACTAGGCTTGTTCACACCCGCCGCGGTAAACCACTCGACTATACGACACTTCCCCATATTGTTATCATGGTTATTGATCTTTGTTATTTTGCATGATTTGCGTAGGTAAGAAAACACTTCACAATTTTCATAGCTTTGGCAATCGGCAAAGCTCAAAGGAGCCATACAAACTTTCTCTAAGATAAGATTAAACGGTAAAGACCTTAACGATGTCTTCTCTAGAAAGCTAATTAGTGTAGTATTCGAGGAATCAGTCCATGCGTGTTGGAACTCATGACTTGTTATCCGAGAGATAGAGCTTGTCTTTAAAGATCTGATTCCTGTATTATCTGTGTCCACATGGAACGCCAGGTGGAAGCTCATTTAGAGGTGAGATAAGATTAGAGCACGTACAGTGACACGTGAAATAATGACAGATGTTTATATCGTTAACAAATTGAGAAAAATATGAAGGAAATAAGAAAGAGGTTGAGGGTGGGAGGTTCATTCAGAGATATGGATTTTAGGAAATATAGAGATAAAGCACATGAACATGATGAAGATTAGAAGAAACAATTTGAGGGGAAAGGTTGGAGATAGTGATTTTAAAAAAAAATGAGAATAAAGCACATTCATGTTGATCAGAAGAAAATGGTGTAGGGGGAACGAATGTTGCTTCTAGCAGAGAGAGAGATAAAGAAAAGGAAGAATTCAAGAACTGAAACCATGAAGAGAGAGAAGGAGATAAACGGAAAGGAGGTATATGGAAAGAGGGGGAGGAGGAGAAAAGAGAAATATGGAAGAGGAAGAAGCAGGAGAAGAAGGGGGAGAACATGATGAAGAAGAAAAAGAGAAAGAAGAAGAAGAAGAAGAAGAAGAAGAAGAAGAAGAAGAAGAAGAAGAAGAAAAGGAAAAGAAGGAGAAGAAGGAGGAGAAGAAGAGAGAAAAAGAGGAAGAAGATGAAGAAGAGGAAAAAAGAAGAAGGAAGAGGAGGATGAGAAGAAAAGAAGAAAAAACAGATGATGGCAAATATTGAGAGGAGCATAGCATAAAATCAGACTTTGAAGTAGATTTTTAGGACATAAGAAATCAAAAGATAATTAAAGAGAAAATAATGTGCTCGGTGGCCCATGGAGGGAAGGAGAGGGGAGAAGAGGGAAGGGGTAGGGAGACAAAGAAATCATGCAGCAAAGGATGGAGCCGTGGGATTTCCCCCCCCCCCAAAAAAAAGTGCCTGAGCTAGCGGGTAACTGGATGCATTACTATTTTGAACTTTGTCTTTGAAACCTTAACCTCAACCCCCCAAACACACCCCTTTCAAAAGCAAAGATGAGTCCCCCCCCCCCCCCCCCCATGTTTAGGCATGTCTTTATACCCAACTGAAAGAATACAGGAGCTTATCAGTCCTAATTATTAGAATCTAAATACTCCGAAATGAAGAAAAATACATTATGCATGTAGTAACATTTCACGCATTTCTTTTCATCTCCGGAATAAAGAGGCCTCCAGCGAAAATATGTAAATTAGGACTAAATAACGGCATATACTAAAGGCTCCCACATCCTGATCAAAATAACATTGTTCATCAAATCTTTTTACAGTATGTATAAGAAGAAAGCGGTGTTTGTTTCTCTTTCAATTCTGCTGACATTTATCAGTTTATAGACAACCCTCCCTAATTCACTCGGCACAAAGTAATGTTCACAATAGTAAAATGTTCCAGAATGGGTTTTGTTTTATAAGAAAATATCTTTTTTTTAATTCTTTTTTTTTTGAGGGGGGGGGTGGTAATTATTGTTAAAAAAAAAAATCCTTAATTCCTTCGCATTTGTTATTATGAACAATATCATCATCAAGAGAATAATTATTATGTTGAGGTAATTCAAAAATCAGTATGGCTTTGCAAACGCTGGGGAAATGACATATTAAAGGGATATCTTTATTGAACTGTTTCGCAGGAACTATTTTCATCTCAGAAACCGTGTAACTTTTAAGCCGTCGAAAGGCACGGTGCTATTACTAATTGGAAAGCATATTTTGGAGAATGATAACACATATGACATGTATGAAGTAATACAAAGTTTATTCCTTAAAAAGTGAGTGAATATTTTACTAGTCATCTGAAAAATTATTTGAAAAAGAAACCACTATAGACATTTTCTTTCAAGGTAGTTTAGCTCGAACTACAAGCTTCATATACCTTCTCCGTCAGAAAAGTAAAGGCACTATGAGATGAGTAACTTTGTGATTTATTTTGCCTAAGCTTTTGTGAATCTCAGTCACACCGCAAAACCATCTGCAAACAGACCGATTCGTTGGCCAGTCGAGGCAATGTAATTTCATTGTTCGATCTGCTGTTGGTTTGGTCTTGGTCACGGCGGTGTGACAGAGGTCTAATGCTTTTTAATGGAATGATCCAGTGACCATTTAAGAAATTACTTCTCCAGCGAAAACCTCACTAAAATTCGCAGTTGTCTTGTTGCATCATCTTACCTGCGCTGTGAAGAAAGTTTAATGAAGATCAATTTCGAGAACATGGAGAAGGGGAGGCGGAAGATGGAAACAGACATTTCTCCTTCAGTGCTTACAGGTACAATTTGAGAGTCCCTCGCCCAATTTTGACCGAGGAAATAGGCAACATGGTGTACAACCAGGCCTGTCCCCATAGATATAACGTTTACTGTATTCACATTACAATTTGAAATGATTCGTACAATATGAATATTATCCGGATATCATAAAATGTTATTAATAAGTGTAAAGCTTTTACTTTAAAGTGATGTAGTAGCAGCAGTATAACTATATTAGTGGTGGTAGTGGTAGTGGTGGTAGTGGTGGTAGTGGTAGTGGTGGTGGTGGTGGCAATAGTGGTGAAAGTAAAGTAGTTATAGTAGTTAGTAGCAGCAGCAGCAGCAGCAGCGGCGGCGGCGGTAGTAGCAGCAGCAGCAGCAGCAGCGGTAGTAGTAGTAGTAGTAGTAGTAGTAGTAGTAGTAGTAGTAGTAGTAGTAGTGGTAGTAGTAATAGTAGCAGCAGCAGCAGCAGCAGCAGCAGCAGCAGCGGCGGCGGCGGTAGTAGCAGCAGCAGCAGCAGCAGCAGCGGCGGTAGTAGTGGTGGTAGTATAATTATATTAGTGGTGGTAGTGGTGGTGGTGGCAATAGTGGTGAAAGTAAAGTAGTTATAGTAGTAAGTAGTAGCAGCAGCAGCAGTACTAGTAGAAGTAGTAGTAGTAGTAGTAGTAGTAGTAGTAGTAGTAGTAGTAGTAGTAGTGGTAGTGGTAGTAGTAGTAGTGTAGTGGTAGTAGTAGTATAGTAGTAGTAGTAGTAGTAGTAGTAGTAGTAGTAGAAGTAGTAGTAGTAGTAGTAGTAGTAGTAGTAGTAGTAGTAGTAGTAGTAGTAGTAGTAGTAGTAGTAGTGGTAGTAGTAGTGGTGGTGGTAGTAGTAGTAGTAGTAGTAGTAGTAGTAGTAGTAGTAGTAGTAGTAGAAGTCATAGTAGTAGCAGCAGCAGCAGCAGCAGCAGCAGTAGTAGTAGTGGTAGCTCTACCATCCCTCCCCCTCTCTTAAGTTTTTCGAAGGGATTCAAATTCATGTGAACTGAATTAATATTTCTCTTTCTGACAATTTTGGATGCTCCCTATTGCAGCAACGACAGTAGCAGGGGTGGTTACAAGATAAAGAAAAGAACTACTAGTAAATAGAAATTTAAAAGCATTAAACGTTATTTAAAATTAGAAAACAAATGACATCTGAAATGAGATCAGTAGTTTAAGCACTGAACGAGAAGGGTGAAAATTTAAGGAATTCCGCCAGCCCCCCCCCCCCCCCCTAAAAAAAATTAACAGTAAAAAAAATAGTAACAAGACCAAAAAAAAAACCACCCAAATACAAATGGAGTATGCAGGAGTAAGAACATCATGGGAAAATGGGATAAGAAAGTGGGAGTCAAACATTACAGAACAAATTCACAAACAGGAAATTCATTTTAGTAGTCAATCAATGCATACCTCTTTTCTAACAACACCTTCCATCTCTGTAGCTACGTGAAAATACCTCTGTTAAAAATTCCAGTTCTCGATGCAAGAACCCCCTTGAGTTGGAAGGAGACGGTATTCCTTTCAGAGCAAGATCGAGAAAAATGCTGGTCAGTTGGTTCGACTGTGATGCTGAGTGTCAGACCGACTGAATGCAATACTCCCCACCAAATGAAACCAATCTCGGGAGAGCAACGGGCCAAAGAACTGTAAGCTCTACGCAGAGCACTTCTTCACCATAATTAGATGTTGTTCACATTGCTAGATATCACTGCGCCCCTCACCGAGACCCGCAATGCATGCGACTAATTTTAGGAGAAGGGGAACACTCCCGGGGTCGCATCAATCTCCAGCTTATATCTTTGCAATTCGCAGAGGCTCCCGAAATCATGGAATTGGTTGGATGGTCCAAACTGAGACTGTGTTATCTCTCCCTTGTTGAGCAAAGGATGCACGACATCTAAACAAAATTGTGTCATCCAATTGGACAGATCCACCAACGATCAGTCTTTAGCTGTTCACATTGCCCACGAATTACGGTTGTATTAATTCAGGCAGAACACGTGAGCCCTTCCGCAAGAATGAAAGGTGGCGTAAATTTAATAGCGAGGTTGAAGAGAAAGTAGTCCTTGTTCGTGCCAATAATAAGTGTAGCATAAGTAAAATCCACATCATGAACATTTTTAAATATAAAGTGACTAAAAATATGGTTGAAAATCTGCAGCAGTGTGAACGCTGCTAGATACGATAGCACACAAGGAATCTACTATCAGCGAGGCGCCGCAACATTGTCGCATCGACTAGTCTAGTTTCCATCCGGGAAGAATGTCACCACTTTAATGGCTAACATCACTCATTGCATACACTCATCTTGGAAACAGTTTTAGAATGAACTACGTGAGCATATAAACGGGACGATGCGATACATACAGTGCATGGCGTAGATCCAGACCTAGTGCTCAGGAGGGGGAAAAACACCTCAGCCTTTAACCTTGTCAAAGGAAACCGAAACCGTCAGGTCAAGTAGTTTTTAAATCAAAGCCAAAATAGATCAGCGAAAATTTGAACGAAATCGGACACGGAATAAGAAAGTTATGCCTATATGAAATTTTTCTGTTACCCTACCATAGCTATTAGTGATATGAGTTGTGGACAACTCTCCGTATGTTCTGTATACAGAATTTCACATATTCTTTCTTTTCTTGAAGACCACATGTTTTCATTGTCCTTATCCCAAATATGTTGTGGAGAAAACATTCCTACATGATATATCTTGGGTTTGGCTTAAGAAAATGTGCAAATCTTAAGCAAAACGAAATTGTTAAATTCTGTGTGTACAAAACATACTGAGAGTTGTCCACAAATGATGTCAGCAGTAGCTATGGTAGTGTCAAAAAATGTCAAACAGAAAAAAAAATATTTGATTTAAGTGTGTTGGTTTCCTTTAACGATCCACACATTAATAATTCAGCTAAGAAATCCTTTTTGAGGGTCATGAAGAACTCTGTCAGGAGTAGATTACATTGCAGCATAAATGTCGGCAAATTTGGGGTGACCATCAAAACATCTGTCGGCACATTTAGGTCTCATCCCCCCCCCCCCACCCCCCGCATTCAAAATGTTCTTACTACGCCCTTGGTTTGGGTGTGGTACCCTCAGTAAAAATTCCGTCGGCAAAAGAAGCAAGGAAAGGAAAAGGAAATAATATTCAGGGGCGTCGCTATCAGGGGGGTAATGAGGGGTGCCTCCACGAAAAATTTTCGTCAGCAAATACGCCACCCCTTTCCGCACAAGAAGGAAGGGAATGAAAAGAAACAGGGGAGAGAAGGGAAAAAGAATTAAAATGAAGAGAAAGGAGAGGAAAAGAAAAGAGAAGAAAAGAAAGCATATTAAGTATATTTTAAGCAATGTCACTTATATCAATTATCATTCTTATGAAAGGAAATTTGTTTGCATTTTGTGTCTCTGGTGTTATACCATTCTTCTACTCCCAAAATGTGAGTAATGTAACTCCAAGGAAGCGAGGAAGTTGACCTAAAATAGTATTAACCAATACTCTATTAACGTCATTTGAGAATAACATGCAGGCCGGTATATCAGGCACGCATACGTACAGTACAGACTCTATTTTGCTCGAAAATTTTCTGCTCCGTTGTCGACTTGAGGTGTCTTGACCTCAAGTTTCCCGACCTCAGGTGGTTTTTCAAGTGTACATTTTCATTGCTGCATTATATATATATATATATATATATATATATTGATATTGATATTGATATACATATACACACAAACACACATTATGCCACTAGTGTGAATTACGAAAGTGTAAATTTTTGCCTATAGTGTGAATGAGCTCCACTCAATTTTAACAACCTGGTATCATACCAGCATAGTGACGATTCAGCCCTGTCCATAAGATGAATTAATCACAAGCTGATACTGAGTGGGTGTAATAGAGTAAATCGTGATAATCCATTCAAAGGCAGGTTTGATAAGGCCTAATGTAATGCTTTTAGTTAAAATAAAGCGTTGCAATGGTTTAGGGTTGAGTTAGTGGGGGTTTTCAATATGCGACCATGGAACCTTTTTTTCTATTTAATTATCGTTTCAGATTCGTTTATTGTTATCATTATTATCAATGTCATTATCAATATTATAGTGGTAGTGGTGGTGGAAGTAGTAGTAGTAGTAGTTGTTGTTGTTGTTGTTGTTTTTGCTGTTGTTGTTGTAGCAGTAGTAGCAGTAGTGGTAGCAGTAGAAGCACTGGTGGTGGTAGTGGTGGTGGTGGTGGTGGTAGTAGTAGTAGTAGTAGTAGAAGTAGTAGTAGTAGCAGTAGTAGCAGCAGCAGCAGCAGCAGCAGTAGTAGTAGTAGTAGCAGCAGTTGTAGTAGCAGTAGTAGCAGCAGCAGTAGTAGCAGTAGTGGTAGCAGTAGTAACAGTAGCAGCAGCAGCAGTAGTATAGCAGTAGTGGTAGCAGTAGTAGCAGTAGCAGCAGCAGCAGTAGTATAGCAGTAGTAGTAGTAGCAGCAGCAGCAGTAGTAGCAGTAGTAGTAGTAACAGTAGCAGTAGTAGTAGTAGCAGCAGTAGTAGTAGTCGTGGTGATGGTAGTGGTCTTATTATTATTATCATTTTTATTATTATTATTATTATTATCATTATTATTATCATTATTATTATCATTATTATTATTATCATTTCTATTATCATCCTTATCGTCGTCGTCGTCGTCATCATCATTACTTTTATGATTATCCTTCATTTTCAGCCTTGTCCATATAGATGAATTAATCACAAGCTAATACCAAGTGGGTGTAATAAAGTATATCAATCTAATGTACTGCCTTCAGTCAAAATGAAGAGTTGCGATGCGGCAGATGAACTCTTTCGTGCATTCACGTTTTCGTTTTGCATATTTTTTTGTTACCATTTTTGTTTCTTTTGATTATCATTATTAAAATTAGAAACTTTTTTTTTACATCTGCGGTTATTTGGAAGTTTTTAATATTCTTCTTCTTAATCTTCTTCTTATTTTTCTTTTTCTTTTTCTTTTCAACTACTAGTATTGTTATTTGTATGATTATTATTACAGTAATTATTACAATTACTACAACTATTATCACTATTATTATCTTCATTATTATCATTATTCCTATCATCTTTAGCCTATCATCATCATCATCATCATCATCATCATCATCATCATCATTTTTATCATGATCACCACTACCGTCTATTTATTTCAGCCTTGGGTACAGTTTCATGAATTAATCACAACTGTATTTCAATTAGTGGGTGTCAGAAAGCATTCAATGGCATGTTTGATAAAGCCCTTAGTCATATATCTAGTCGCAATGTTAGTAGGCGCTTTTGCTTTTATACGGCTACGAACCTCCTGTACATTAATTTAATTACAAGTATGTACTTCCCAGCATATTATACTGATTTTATGTATTGATAATTACTTAACACATTTCAATCAGTATAATTGCAATTATGCTAATTCCACCTTATAAGTTAAAGGTATAGTACGCGTGAAATAGATGATTATAAAAGGGATAGATTATTTCTGAAGTAAGAATAGTTTTGTGTTTTCAGGCTTTTAAATCACCAAAATGATAAGAAATGGGGTAATTTGTGCTGAAAACCAAATACAGTGAACAGCACATTGATTACTACACATTTATCTATCTATTAATTCATTTATCTAATTACGTATCTATCAGTCAATAATCCATTTATTTACACATTAATTAAATCCATTACGGTGGTCTTCCATGAGGCCCTCTTTGCAGCAATAATATCAATAAAACTCATAACCTAAACAAAACAAAAAGCAGAAAAAAATATACTCATATACGTGTATATGATTGTATTATCTGATTATACGAGTTCGTTGCTATCCCAAGTAAAATAATATTGATATTCAAGAAAGTTTTCAACCTTTACATGACCCCCCCCCCCCACCCACCCACCCTCGCCCAGAGACACACCCGCGCAAGGCGACTTTCTCTTCCCCTTTCTCTCTCTCTCTCTCTCTCTCTCTCTCTCTCACGCAGACATGTAAACACGTCTCTTCAGCTTCCTCTTCCCTTCTCTCTCTCTCTCTCTCTCTCTCTCTCTCTCTCTCTCACACACACATACACTCACCCTCACACACAACCACCTCCACCCCCCCCCCACCCCCATACACACGCACACACATAATTTCGGCTAAAAATGAATGTTAACAATAATGAAAAATAAAGAGAAGAAAAGTATAAATTCTAATATTTCTATTGCCCATGGGCTCGCAAAACCATAAAAGCGCAAGTGCTTCAGCGAGTTCCACCCCCTGGACCCCGCCTGTTTGGGTGCCACCCCTCACTCCAAAATTTTTCCTCAGCCTCTGCTTTAAGCTATATATCGTATACAGCTTAACGTAATAATATATGTTCAAATAGCTGGACATTCGAAGAGCAGTCCATGTCGGGGATATATGTCTAGTATAATAAGCTTGGACATTGATGAGAAGCTTGCAATTTTCCTTCCTCAAAATTATACCAGAACTTTCATTTTATTTATGTTGTGATTGCATTGCAAATGTTTTCAGCCTTTTAATTCAATACACATGTTGTTCCTTTGTAATAACATCACTTGAGATTCAACGCAACTCAAATTGAATTCTTCCTACGGGCTTCTGG
>CM057170.1:6467601-6487925 GCA_029962745.1 Echinometra lucunter | reverse complement strand
AGAGAGAGAGAGAGAGAGAAAGAGAGAGAGAGAGAGAGAGAGCGAGGTGCGGACAGTTTCTTCAAGTTTGGCTAATTCAGACGATCAGCCTATAATCTAAAAGGGAATATTTGATTAGCAGTTTAAACGAGTTCCTGTGATCCACTTAACGATCGCACACTTATTGTTTATAGGTCAGATGTATAATTCTTCGTTCGACAACCCATATAGAAGACACCATATTACACTTTCTTCTCTTTCATGATAGTACTAGAATTTATGGTCTCATGTTGCTGCGTGCCCCTTTTCTTTTTATTGAATTTGTGAAGGTGATTGCAATTCTAATTATTTTCACCTCTGCGCGGTGAAAAGTGGTTTCTGTTTCTAAAATGTCACAAGCATCCTCGGGAGAGAGTATCGAAAACAATGTATAGAATCACTATGAATTGTATTGCCTTTTAGTAATGAAATAAAATGAATGAAAAAAGAACTCGTTTTTACGAAGTTGACATCGCTCAGGGAATGGAGTCATGTATCAAATCGCTTGTATTGTTTGCTTTACTTTTTTCTATTTGCTCGTTTTAAGAGGATTATTATCCTCACCTGTGTTTAATCATTCTGATTCTGTACGTCAGTATGTCATTGACGGTGTACTTGATGAATTGGAGACAGCTGTGGTGGGATAAAGAAACTGCCATTAGATGAAAAAAGAAAATAAAGGGTGGGGAGAGGGACAGAGGGAGTAGAAGGAAGAGAAAAATAGTATTAGAGATTGAAAGGGAAAAGAGAGATGTATAAGAATAGAGTATGTGGATTATTAATATAAAAAAAAATAGATAAAAGGGAAAAAGGAACAAATTTAAAATTTGTACGAGATGGGGGGAAAGTGCAGGAGCAAGTGGCCAAATTAAGAGTTAACATCATGGTTACACCATCTGCGCACTTCCCCTTGCTTCTCGCCCCTATCTTTCTCTCCATCTCAACCATTTAAAAAAATCTCCATCTATTTCTTTCTCGTTATGTCCCCCCCCCCTCTCTCCCTCTCTCTCTCCCTCTCAAAAAATATCATATCAATATGGACATGCATATAGGATTTACTCTATGATAATGCAATACATAGTTGACAGTTGACGTAAGTGACATTTTCATGCGTGAGATCAACAATGAAATGGCTTTACTTGGAGCAGGTGGTTTTTTAAATATTGATTACTTTAGGATACGATGCTTCAGTAAAAAGTAATACCAGCAGTTTCATTTCATAAATAATTGTCCATTTAGATTGGGATGTCTGATTGTCAAACGACCTTTAATGAAATATTGATAAATTTTGATGACAAATCTACTTTACGATAAAGGAGTAGGGATTTTTTCTTCTTCTTCTTCTTCTTCCTCTGAAACAAGGCGAAAAATTTAAAAATGAAACAGAGAGAGAGAGAGGGGGGGGAATAAAGTAGAGATATGTTCTAGTGGAGAAAGAGAGGTGAAGTGAATTCAGGGTGCAGAAAGAGGGAGAGAGAGAGAGAGAGAGAGAGAGAGAGGAGAGAGAGAGAGAGAGAGAAAACGCTTGGGACAGAAGAGCTCGAAGTCCATTATTGCTTGTAAAATATAATTGATTGTGTAAAAAGGGTTAGACTGATTGCAAGTCGATATCACGAAGCATAGTGGCAAAAACGTCTTCATACTCCGAAGCTGGAAGAGACACAGAGAGAGAAATAGATGGAGAAGATGATAGAAACGTCTTGGAAGAAGAGAAAGAAAGGGGGAGAAAGAGAGATAGAGAAAAAGGGAGAAAGAGCAAGAAGGATAGCGACAAAAAGGGGAACACAGACGGAAAGCCATGTGTTTTTACAAAACGGCTGAGTGATAACGTATCGCATTGTTAACATAGGAAAATGTTGCCCTGGATATACGGACTCATGCTGAAATGACAGATCAAACACATGTCCGCCCCATCTGATAGGAAATCGAAATGAACCATTTGCTCACCACGTTGTCTTATATTAAAGGCTTACCACCCCTAACTCAGCTTGCCCAGAATATATGCATTTTCCTTTGTAATTTTAAAGGGATCCGGTAACTTTGTGGAGGCTTGATTTAATAAATTGTTGAATTTTGATGTCTGTGTGGTATAAAGATATTCAGAAGGATAAGTAAACAGCCAGGAATATAAAAGTTTTGAAATATGAGATGTTATTATTAAGATATCTATAACTGAATTCCGCCATTTGTAAGACAAAACTGGATATGTTTTTGCCTAACAATCAGTCTATGGGGTAAAAAAAAAAGGTCTGGTATTTCCAGTCACTTGTATATTTTCACTTTTTATGAAGCACATGATGCTTTTGAAGTGCCTTTTTCAGGGCTTCATACCTACACAATATTACATACACTGATAGCATGATGTGTTCACATTAAAATAAAGTGTGAAATGGACCATGCTACGTCTTGCATCTTTACCCAATATTATTTCAATTTCCAAAAGATTTTGTAAAATTTACCAATACCATGGAAAATATCGGGTGAAATTTTTTTTTCCCGATATGGAACATTTAAGTTAGCTTGACAAAGATATAACCAGTTGTTGAGAAAAATGTTCCCCGAAATGGATAAGCTATACCAGTTAAGGAGCGAAACTGTGCCCAGTATAAAAAAAGAAGCTAGGTTGGAAGGGGGGACATGATTCTTTACGGGATAAAGATTTTCCCCAAAGTACAGAGGTGTAGGTAAAATTTACTGAGCATCTTGAACATTTTGAACCATTGTACCCTATATGTTAACATCCATATTATACTCTTTTTCTGCTAAAAAGATATTCACATACATAGCTGATAGTTAACCAACAATGTCCGACATAAACCACTGGAATATAAAACCACACAACCATCGCGGCCAAAACGCAAGTTGTTTTTTTTAAGTACATGAGTGGGCAATGCATCAATTAGATTACAACTTATTGTTTTAAAAATGTATTTGCGTGAGCGGTATTTGAAATAAAATGAAAAAGGATCTCAATGAGAGACAACCATATAAAAAAATCTGATATCATATCCACGATGCGATGAAGAAATAAGATAATGTTGACTGTTGACCGGAGAGTTCACCTTTCCAAGAGGGCCGCATATTGCTGTTCAGCGAAGATATAAGATTGCTAACTCAATATTGTCTTTCCGGGCAGAAACACGTGTTGCACTGGTCACGCTGAATACGGTAATGAGCGGACGAGGAAAACGCACGACATGCGTAAGTTTGACGTCTGCATGCGATGAATCGTTAGATAACTGTCCGAAGGCGCCAGTTTAAAGTGCGTAATTTTATATAAGAGTCAGGGGAAAACCGGCGTGCTATCTTTCCAAGGTGCCTAGATTTTCAATACATATTTGTTTGTTTTTCCTCCTGGGAACTGCTCTTTTTTCCGAAGCTGTGATACTTAACGAGGTTATTCATTTAAGATAAGACTGAAATAAACACTACTGAGAAGGAAATAAGGATCATGTGGTTGGCGAGGAATTCCCTTAAATTTAGCTTTTTGTTTGTATAATGGTGCAAATAATGTATTCAAATTGGTTGCAATCGAGGTGCTTAATATTTTGTGAAAGGGAATGCCAGTGTCTTGAGTTCGAGCCCCTGTAGGTCGGTACAATGCTTGAATTAACATAATTATACATGCCTGCTAACTGGAAATCCCAAATAAAAGGTGCGGATTCTTTCTCCAATAAAACAATGAGGATGGTGATGTAACCCACTGCCTACTTGAACGGGTAATTCAGGTGTTAAACCTATAGGGAATGAGGTATTCAAGTAATCAGCGGGTTAACTGAAAAGTTGTTGTAAACACTATGAACACGGCGGACAAAGAAAGTGGACAAAATAAACAACCTCTCATTCTACCCTTCACAATGGTTCTGGCAGTCAAAAGAACATCCCTTCACAGCTATTATTTTTAATCATGTAGTTCCAGGTGAATATGCATGTGACACCTGTTCGACATATTTTAGACAATAGCAGTGAAGGGATGTTCTTTTGACTACCAGAACTATTGTGAAGGGTAGAATGAGGGGTTGTTTATTTTGTCCGCTTTCTTTGTCCGTCATGTTCACAGTGAAAGTGTTGTTGTTTTTTCTATCATGATTGAAAATACAATCGCCTAGGTCCATGCATGCAGAATATACCAGTCTTGTCTGTCACATTTCAAACGTTACACTCTTAGAAAAAAATGGTGCTGATTAGAACCTTTCTTGTTCCACATGTGGAACCTTTAATGGTTCTTCAAAGAACCAATACTCGGTATATAGCCTAAGTATAAAAGTTCTCTAAAGGGCTCTAAATGGGTCTTTAGAAGCATTATTGGTTGGTTGTATACAAGGAACCTTTTGGGATTCTTGAAAATATGAAGAACCCTTTATAGGACCCCTTTTTTCTGGCGGTTCTAAATACGGGAAAAAAAGGGGCTCCAACTGGCACATTTTTCTAAGAATGTAGAATAATTTTTGAAGGATGCATCAAGACCTTTTCCATCCCTGCATTTATACATTCATCCTCCAGTTCATAACCCTGATAGCATTCCACGACATACACATACTTCCCCAAGCCTGAGAAGACACACAGCTACCAGGACAGGACAACCCCAAACGCAGAAATACTTATGAACTCCCCACTAGTGCACGATTCTACGAAATTACTCTTTTGACATGTGAAGGAAATGTATGGAAGTCTTAAATGCATTAAATCATTTACAACGACTGGACACACTCTAAAGCTGAGGTTGTGCATCTGAATAAAATTTACGCTCTACAAGAAAAATATATTGTTATCATTAAAATATGAACTTACGCTCTAAGCATTTAATTTCATACAACATCACCTGTGGTCAGAGAGAAAAAGCGAAGATAATCAACGGGGGCTCAAAGGGAAGCTTGGGTTCTGCATGGGAAAGGTGAAAAAAGTTAATTTTGTGAGCTTTCTAATTAATTTTATGTCAGTCTGGAAGAATATCATAATAGAAGGTGTAAAGGATTGCTCTTCAAAAATCCCTCATTCGAAACATGACAAGAGACTATTAGTATGATTAGTAATTGAGCGATAGGCCCGAACATTGTGTCCAGTCCCTGTGTGCAGTACAAGTGCTTATGAGCAAGAATGAGTTCATATCTCATAATTTTGATGATTTCAGAATCATAAGATAAAACACAAATTCTTATTCCTTTCAAGGCTATCTTTTCTCAATTGCTTAGATATAGTTGCTTTCACAGCGAAATCGCTTAACCAGAGCTCAAGTCTAACCGCTGGGTCTCTCCCCTTGGTATAACTGATTAGGATGCACAGGTGTAAACCTTCGACGGTGTTTCCTCTTTCTCTGCAGCGGAGCCTCCTAGGAGGTAGCGACTCTTCTAAAATTCTCCAGGTAAAATAAAAACTTTATAATCCAAATTCTTGGATATTTCTTTGTTGTTTCTTTGTTGTTTTCCCAGCTGTGGAACTAACTATCCAAAACTCTCCGCAACCAATTGTCTCTCGATGTATTCCAAAAGCATCTCAGTACTCGTATAATTCGAAATCAATATCATTGTAAAGAGAAATGGAACATGAACATGGAAAAGGCGCTGTTTAAATACAGTATTATCTTTTTCATCATTATCATTGTTATTAGTATTATCATTATTATTATCATTATCATCATCATAATAATCATCATCACCACCACCACCACCATTATTTATCATCCCAAAGTTACAGAAGATACAAAAAAATGAATCAGATGAGTTATGGAATTTTTTGTCTTATGTAAATCTGATAATGCCACTCAAACTCCGGAATATAAGCCTTGTTCTGATATATTTTAGAATAACATTTTTTGTTTGTTTGTTTGTTTGTTTTTCTCAACTTCAGTCCATACGTAGTATGCCCTTTATTTTCCAAAAAAGGTAGAAAACAGACATTAGATATAGTTTACTGTAGTATACGTTAGGAAGGCGATTGCATCAACAGCATGCTGACCTTTGAATGAAACTAGGTTATAATCAGGCGTCTGTTGTGATAACAAAGAGCATAATTACTCACGTTTCAGGGTGAAGCTAGTAAATATATGTAATGGAATCTGCTTGTGCGTGATGTTTTGATTTATTCAATAATCAAGATCTAGTTATGGATAGCTGACTAAACTCCTATCCTTTTTTCAGCAATTATCTAAATTTAGTAGAAATTGTGTGGGAGAAATGACAAACCTAGAAAGTGCGGGAAGATGATAAAAAATCCTGGGAGAAAATTTGTCTAGAATCCAGAATGAATTTGAGTTGAATGAGCGAGAGTATGTATGGTAGAAAAGGGGTGAGTATTTAAAACAAACATAAGTGAAAATAAAAGAGATATTTTATCAAGAAGGAAACAATAACTCAATGGCTCCTACCTGGGGTGTTTCATAAAGCTGTTCGTAAGTTACGCAAGACTTTACGCACGACTGGAACATGTTCTTGGGTGCTAATCAGATTCTCAATCATTTACATGTAGCACAAGAACATATCACCAGTCGTGCATAAAGTCGTGCGTAACTTACGAATAGGTTTATGAAACACCCCCTGGTATAGGAACTATTATCATCACCCTGGACGTCATCACCGTCGTCGTCGTCATCATGCAGGGTGTTCATATCTTCTCTAGATGTAGAACAAAACAGAATAGGGTATCTGCGGTGCACATCATTTTAATTGAGACTTGTTCATGCCTGATAAAATAACGGAAGGTGAAAATCGTGTAATCTAGTGCTCCTTTGGATCGGTTTCAAAACTGAATTGATGATGACCTATTCTTGAATGGAATGTTAAAGAACGAGGTTGACGAATGGGAAGGGGGCGTGGGGAGAATCATGATGGAAGGGAATGTATCATTGTCTTTTCACTTTTTGTTTTCCCTAGGAGTAGTTTTTTTCTTTCGCTCTGCTTCTTTTTTACCTTATCAGCCATTCAGTTGAGGAAGGTGGAGTACAATAATCTGTGTACAAATTGCACTGTAAACAATGTCTCGTTTGAATAAGCCTAAATCGCCTTTTATTAGATCATTAAAAGTCCGACCAACTTAGGTCGTTTTTGACAGCAAGATGCATTTTTTTTCGGCTTTGGGATAGATTCGGTTGGTGACATATAACCCTAAAGTTCGGCAATTTTTATTGATTAGTTTTGCAGTTTTTTTGGCTACCCTAATACGGTACTTAAGATTCGAGATGGTGTGAATGGATTTTTTGGTCCATGGGATGGGAGTCACGTCTATCGACCCCCCCTTGGCGCTCCTCTAAGAGTTAAGGGATTGGGACTCCTCTTTAACGAAACCAAAGATCAGCTCCCGTTTCGTTAACCCATTCGTGACCGAGTTTCCACATTGTATGGTTCAGCCTAATGACTTCTGATGCAGAGCCCTAAAAACATACCAAATACACAAACAGAAAGATTCTCTGCATATTGTACCAAGTTTTATTACGTCGGTATTTGTCACTTGACGCTCAGCAGAAAAATAAGACTAAAATCCTTAAATTGACAATGCGATGGAATGTTCAGGATTACTGTTTTCATACAAATTGGCAACTTTGTAACTTCTCAACATATTTTCTGTAGTTTATATCGATTTCGGATACATAAATCTTTATAAGAAAGGGCTATAACAATAAAAGAAAATAACGGTGTTGCCAGTTTGAAGAAAAGCTGATCAAATATGTCTGCAAAATAATCTCTCTCATGAATGGATTAAGCCTTACTTTGTTGATTTCTCATGTAAACCGCTAAGGGCGAATCAGGTGTGTACACATTACAGTAGGCCTACTCGGTGCAATGAAATCATTTTGACATTCAAAGTCCCGCTTATTAGTCCCAGTCAATAACAAGAAATCTCATGTCCAGGGGTCTCATAACACAACATCCACGGGGCATCCAACGTTTATTCCAGGAAAATGACACCTCAAGGAGGTCTTGATATGACTTCAACGCAATAGAGACGGATAGCAAAACAGAGACAGACAACCTCCCCCCCCCCCCCCCCCCCCATAACAGAGAAAAGGGAAAACATAGAGGTACACAAACACACTCAAGTTTTCTTTTGAATTATTTATAGACATCATCGATATGCCAGAAGCAGGCCGAGCTGCGTTGTCAACGGATGCGCAATGGTTCGAATTCACATTTTCCACGAACGGGACCTCACCCAGTGCGGATAAAGGTGAGATTGAAATCTAGCCTAGGTGCGGGAAAGAGGGCAAAGGGGTGTAAGATGATGGTAAAGATATAGAAAGCAGCAGAAAGAGAGGGGGAGAGGGGGACCAGAGAGAAAGGAAATAAGCGCAGAGAGGGGAGAGTAAAAATGATACGGAAAGGGGAAAATACCACTGCGCATCGGACGTGCTATTGCACTCATTGAACAGATGGAGAAAAGGCATTATTTTGTACGATATAAATAGATAGCATTGTTTATCTTTAATTGTTGCCGCAGATGATTTGACAAGAATCGCAGTTTTCCGCTTCTCTGTGGCTTATCAGGCGTGTCTAACACGGGTATTGCCGATGTACTTTCTCTTGAATTGCGTCTAAAAAAAAAAAATCTCACAATTTGACTGCACGTGAAGTAGCGGCTTTAATTAATTTACTCGGTAACTTCTATGATCAGCAATGTATATTGGTCTTTATTGACGTCAATTCTTAATAGATGTTTACTGTATTAGTATGTTTGCAAACTGTTTAAGCCAGTCGTCTGGATCTTTGATATATTTTATAGGATAACTCTTTTGCGTCGCTAATTATTTTTTATTTGAGAGCTTTAAGCCATCAGGAGAATTATTCTTTATTATTCTTTTGACTATCGTTCTTTTAATGGGCATTTCTAGACTTTTGGGAAGTGAGTTGTCGGGGAGATTTATTTTGCTCATATTATTTTCTACAAACCAAAAAATAGGAGGGGTCATCAGATTTCCCAAAATGACGAAAACTTGTGAAATAATGTATTAGTATAAATACCTAACCACAAAGAGGAAATGTTTACCCTCTAAAAACTTCTTAACTATTCTTTGATAAAGGTTAAGCAACTTTTCATAGGCTTTCACAGCAGTAGGAGTTGAAAGTGTTGTTCCCTTTTATATCACAGTTCCCCCCCCCCACACACACACACTCACACACACCCACACACGTACACGAACCCACATGCACAAACATAATATTTATTTCTCTATCGCCCTCTTCTTAAAACAAAATCATTCAAATCATAAAAGTTACCTTTGCATATAGCGACGGCAGTCATCCTGTAATGCAGTGCTACTCAACTTTTTTTTTTTTTACCTCGATGCCCACTTTGGCTCTTAGAAATTTTTCGAGGTCCACCTTCATTCTTTGAAATTTTTGAGGCCCACTTCACAGAATCTTAATGAGAGTAAAAGACGATAAAACAAGTTAAAAAGAAAATAGAGAACAAATTGTGTGGTAATGCTATGGACCACTTCATTACCTACCCACACCCTCCCCAATTTCATATAGAAATCGCTGAAGAAGTTTTAGCACATCACATTGCATTGATGATAATCCGAAGTTTGGGATTGTGCTTGAATAAATTCAATTCAATTTTATTTGATTTAACAGTAATTCTGACTTCAACCTCTGCTGGGTAACACCAGACACATCTCGTTTTTCTAATTTTAATTTTCAAAATATTTTTATGTGACCTCACGGCGCACCGGGGAAAAAAAACTTCTCGGACCACAGGTTGAGAAGTGCTTCAATATAATGCGTACTTGATCATTTCTATTAGTCACTTGTAATCAATTATTTTACATGTGTACTGATTGTACATAATCATATATGAAGCAAAGGACTTAGCAAGAAGAAAAAAAGAACTGAAGAATTGTTACTCGTTTTCATCATTCATATTTCAATAAAATATGAAATTTTTAAGACTGGCTTCGAGTTGATCACTTGATATACACTTGAAATACATGCATCGATAAGAGAGGCAGTGCTCACATTAAATCACATTCTACATTATATCCGGATTTTGGACCTGAAAATATAGATGTTTTGTTCACGGCTGTGCTGAAAGGCAGCTTTTGGCTAAAATGTTTTATCACGGTTGAACTATTCAGATATAATACAATAGAATACGAAACGAATACCAAAATTTTCTGTTTTAATGATTATGTACGTGAATCAGGTAAGGAGTCCAATTTACTGTGTCATTACGTTAACTGCTCCTGGGGGGAAACACAAAAAGTTATGAATGCAGTTGAAGGACTGAATCATCTTCGTTATGAAATCGCAATTTCGTGACGCCAATTCATCCCCCGGCAGATATCATATGTTTGTTAGCAACGTCATTCAATAAGCCTAAACGTTGACTTTCTCTCGGTGGTACGCAAGTGCGAAAATGGACTGTTATCTCACTGTTTCTATTTTCACTTGTAACGTCAGACAGAAATTTGCAGATGAGGGCGGCTAGTGCCTACAGTTTCATTCAAATATCAATTTGTTAATCTTTATTCAAATTATCAAGGTTGATCTTAAAAATGAGAGATATGCGATACATGTAAGTTACGTAAATCGTCCGTCATAGTTATGTTCTTATATTTCTGCAAACTGTATCAGTGATTTAATTAAAGCATTCAAACTTTGTTTAACGAACAGTTAAGAGTTAAAGTTGAAGTCCCCCCCCCCCTTCCCGGAGGGAAAGGAAATTGGAATATATATATAAATTTCATGGCTTTTTACATTGTCACGGATATTCTTGTTATACTCCTGGTTCACCATCTTCACAAAATGTGCTTGTTTGTTATGTTATGTTATCTTTTGTTTTTGCACATGTTATGACATTTCGATTCTTTTAAAGTCAGTATTATTTTGTTGTGTCATTGCGTTTATTTTGTTTATGTCCTTAAAATTATTATGTTATTGTACTGTCACGTTCATTATACGAAGGGCAAAAATTATACTTCGGTGGGACCATTATTTCTCAAGAGCACTCCTATAGTCAGGCATGCACGTTTTATCTGTTTTTGAAAAAAGGTATTTTTTGTTCTTTTGATAGTGCACTGTGATTGTTAACGCGTCGCAATGACATTCAAGTGCTAATAGTCTCATCAGCGTAAGGTCGTTACTTCATTTTTTCCACAACATCGCATGTCGGGCAAGGTCAAGTTGGTCTACAATAACATTGCAGTTTTTGTTTTTACAAGCACACACACACACACGCACGCACGTACACACACACGCGCGCGCACCCACCCACCCAACCTCTCCCTCTCTCTCTGTACGACGAATTATACATGTAAAATGCAAAGTTTACAATCTTAACAGGTTATGCACATTTTTATTCAGTGTATGTTTTTGTTGTTGTTATTGTTACTGTTTTTTGTTTGTTTATATGTTTTTTTCGCTGTTTTTGTTTTTTTTCTTTACAAATTATAGAATATTTTAATGGGAATAATGTTGAACAATCACCTTCACATTATACACATGTTATGATTTTAGAATTCTTAACGATTCTGGGAGAAAAGCGAAAATAACAGATTTCTCAAAATGTCAAGAAAATCATTAAAGATTTACAAAACATTTCACCCCATGTTATTCGAAGAAAAATCTCTGTTGTGGTCTGGGAATTAACCTCCCCGGGAATATGAAAATTACGTGTTCTTAGGCTTATTCGAGCAGCAGCCTTGCGAATATTTTTGTTTTTCTAATTTCTTCCGTTGTATTCAATCAGTACTATAGGGTGTAAGCATATAAACTTTGTAAGTGATTAACCTCTACCTTGTCTGTATGAATATGTTACTTACATCTCCCCCTTTCTATCCATCACACCCCCTTTCTCCTTCTCTCACCCCCCCCCCTCCTCTATCTTTCTCCCTCTTTCTCAGTTTTATAGTATAATTGATATGATATGATTTTATATTTAAGTTGTGTTAAAATATGCAGCGGCAAACCGCTTTAAAAAGTAGAAAAAAAAAACTCGGGGGCATGGGGCATAAGGGTTGTTAAGACATACTGAGCTTCGTATTGTTTGCATCCTCTAACTTTTGCTTCGACCAGTCACACAGATAAGTGATTATGAGCATTACACCTTGGTTGTGTCACTTACATTCACTTAGGGGACCGAGTGCTGACAGAGGCCGATAATCGATAATCGCCAAAATTGGTGTACCAAAATGTAAAAATTTCCCCACAACTGTCTAAAAAGCTACCCTACATGTCTCTACTAAATGAAGAAACTAAGTGGTCTAGAGGACTAAAATCGCAACCTTATCGCATCCCATATCACCTTTTATACTGAGTTCAACCCCCTTCCACCCCCCCCCCTCCCCGCCCCCGATTCATTGACATTATGTGAGTATGTGGCTGCTTAGCAATTCTAATCATAACCCAGCGAAATCATAAGTCATGGAGTATACTCTTCTTTGCCATTACGCAATGTGTATTTTTGAAATGTTGTTTGCGCCCCCCCCCCCGTCTTTTTTTCCTTTTGGGGTGCGGTTCAGAATGTTCTCGAAAATTAAATATTGTATGCAGTCAACCGTTCAGCTCTTGCTGTAATCTTGCTATTCCTGATTTCATTTATGGTAAATGGTGTAACTTTCGTATCAGAGGGTCAAAATTTCAAAATCATTTTTTCTCATGTGTGACCATACCGCGAATTTCACTGTGGTACACGGTGTGAAAGACAGTGTGGTCATATTGTATTCACAAAGTCATTCCAATCCGACAAATAGGAACATTTTCTTCACTCTGTGATTCACAGCAGGGTCAGTGACTGCTATTCACAGTATTCACAGTGTTTTCCACACTGTAGCCACTACGTAAACCACATTGTGGTATTCTGATATACAATGCGGTGACACTGTATCACGGTGTGAAAAAGTGTTCCAGTGAGTCGTAGTGGAATGACTATGTGAACAGAGAGAGAGAGTGATTACACTGTGTTTCACACTGTGGCGATTGCGTGTTCTTTCCAGTATAATCGGCCCCTGTAAAAAGCCTTTCGGAATAAGGGAATACAGTACTCACTGGATAAAGTGATTACGAAGTGAATGGTATTGTGCACGATTTTTTTTTTGTATTTGCAAAAAGGGAAGCTTATGTATCTCAGTTACTTTTCATACCCCCCCCCCCCCCATGAAGAATGCTTTTATGATAGACAAAAAAGACATTAAGAGCGAGTTGAAGAGTAAAGTTAAAAATCTGGGAGGAGCAATTTAGTTCATGCTACTTTATTTGCGTAATTATTATTACCTCTAATAAAATGAGCGTGAGGTACATGTATGTCCACTAAATGTCATGATCGATGCATGAAGTCTACATGAATTATGTAAATCTTGTGAATTCGACGCACTAACCTTTTCAGGCAGTGGTACTCATTTATTCCCCTAGAACCTAGCTCCTTTGCTCAGGGATGCCAGGGCACTGCTTCTGACAGTTACATGAATTCTCCTTATACAATCATGTAAGCTTTGTTTTGAAGAACTAGTGAGTGACCTTGTTTGCGATAAATAACCATACCACTAATTGTTCCAGACCTTGTGATGTGACGGGGTTTGTAATGGTCGAAAAGTCCGTGTTTGTCGACTGATTGCATCCGGTGTTTATTAATTGCTCGACCATGCTTCTTGATTCAAATGTTTTTCTAGGAATCAAGGCCTCAATAACTACTTGTTTTTAAACATTTGCATTTTTAAAAAGAATCTATGATGATATGGTTGCATAAAAGTAGAGTTCTGATAAAAGCAACTGAAGTTCGATGTTCCAATGTTTCATTTCTATTACTGAACATGTTCGTATGGACTTATTTGGTGTTCCCGCGCAGGTTTATGATGTAACTGAGACTGTTGATGAAGATTATGATTTTGCTTGTAGTCTGAGATCATCACATCAGTATCTTCTTAAGATCCCCAAGACCCGAGTTAACCAGCGATGCAAGGGCTTTCTCAGCTGCAGCACCTTCTCTATGGAATAATCTACCAATTATGATGTTGAGAATCACAAGACCTTTAGAAATCTTCAAATCCGACTTGAAATACTTTTACTTGACACAAGGACACTCATTAGACTCTCTTATCTCTTTTATACTTTCTTGTGCCCCTCGGACAGACGGCGCCATATATTAATGACTTTGATGATGATGATGATGATGATGATGATGATGATGATGATGATGATGATGATAGTAATGGTTAATGATTATAGTAGTGTACATTAGAATAACATTAAAACGCAATAATGTAACAAAGAAAACATCATCAACATAATCATAATCACAATCGTATTCATAATCATAATGACAGCTACTATCATATGTGACTCCAAGAGACGCTAATGACTTGGAGGTGATGAAAATGTGAAAGCAGCACAATTTTCGTTTGTAAACATTTTGCAGTTGTTGCTCTACCTTACAATAGATTGGTCATCAAAGAGACACCAAATATTGAAGATGCCCTATTACCATGATTAAGTACTGCAAGAGTAAAGCCACAGCTATCTGAGCCCCCCCCCCCCCCCCCCCCCCCCCCCCTCTTTACACTCATGCACACACGCGCACACAACGGACTTTCCGTGGCCCTTACGGCTTGGTTTGATGCGACCATGGATGCGACTCATATCGTTCATTTTAAATCAACACCGTGGGTGGCGCCTGTTCAGATAGCGTCAAACCACGTGACACCACACGATGCCTCGCCATGTGACGTGAAACGCACCCCAAACAGTAAAAAGCACTTTTCGTGTACTGCAGAAACAACCCTTCGATATTTTTTTCCTTATAATACTAGTATTTTCCATGGGGCGAAAAATACTTAAAGGTTGCTGTATTAAATGAAGATCCATTCGAAGAATAGTTATCGTGTTTTTCCACGTGATTAGATAGTCTTTATTTGAAAAAGAAGCAGAGAGTAAGATTTGTAGAAAGAAGCTTTGGCTGAATGAGAACATAAGCTCACATGAGCACATGATACCATGCTCCCTCTGAAAATTGAAAATCCATTTGTGTTCCTGTTTTCAATTGACCTTCAATAAATAATCTGCATGACTCTTTGTCTTAAAATGATTAAGACAAAATATAATCATGATTCATGAACCTCTCCCCTCCTAGTGGAGCATTCCATCCAACCCCATTTTTCTTTTATAGACTAAACAGTTTTTTTTAAAGCACAGAGACCTCAAGCATCCTACATGCATGGAGGACATTAAACATCTCGTTAGAGGTATTACAGCAAAATTGTCTTTTGCTTAGCCCATAGCCATGATAGCAGCATGGCCATACGCAGCGGGGGGGGGGGGGGGGGGGGCGGGGGCGGTTCTCCCCCTAAAATTATGAAAACTTACATATTTTTACTGAAAATTTTCACAAAATCCACAAAAAGTGTAATAATAATAATATATAGTTCTTGTTTATAGCGCATATCACATTATGATATAACGTCTCTATGCCCTTCCAATCCTTCCATTTCACTTTCAAAAATGCAAAAGCGCCCTCGTGACCAGCTCGGTCGCTTCGCTCCCTCCCTTTTGAACTTCTTTGAAAATTTATACGCGTCTTGCCACTCAGGAAAAAAATTTCTGCGTACGGCCCTGGATAGCAGTACAATGTCTCATTTTAATGACACCTTTGCAGTATCTTTTGATCTAAAATGCCAGGAATAATAAATCATACATGAACAGAAAAGCTGAAATAACAGCTAATTATGAGTCTATTATTTTGTAATGCATTACGTTATGCCGTTTACAAACATGAGCGATTTGATTGCTCATAATTATCAAACTCTCTATTGGCAACGCAGTGTAAAATACATAATCACTATTTTCGAGAGCGAATTGGCAATTTTACCTATACATTTTGCAATTTTCATTTAAACTGTTTCATTTTAGATTCTTTTTTTTTTTCTTTTTTTCATAGTATTGAGTGGAAAATGAAATATTGGTTGCCAATTTAAGGAGAGAAAGCTGAATAATTTAGACATTAAGAGAAGCTTGTACTGCTATGGGTAAAGGAAATAAATGACCTGCAGGAGTTCGAACCCTAAACCTTGTAATCAAAATCCACATGGCTATGACATCTCTTCTAATACATGTATGGAAGGAAATGAAAGAACCCTCTCAATTAACTTCAGGAAATCAGCCAGACCTCTTTGCTGATTTTGTCATTTGTCTTACAATTTTTCTTTTTTTTTTTTGGTTTTGTCTATTATCAAATTTCAATTGTTAAGTTGAGATATCTATTATTCAATGTGTATATTGTTATGTATTTCTGTTGTATGAATATATGTATTTCATTTGTATTTTGTTATATGAAAAGAGAAATAAATAACTAAATCAAACTAAACTAAACGTTTTGATTGACTGAAGGCTCTCTTTATCTGAAAAAAAAAAGAAAATCAAATGTAAATTATGTGCCACGTTCTCCTGAGAAATAAAATTAACATTATTAATCGAAAATTAATTTTCATGAATCAGATGTAATTAGGCCGAAAATAATGAAAAAAATCCCATTGTATTGTGCTTATCAGTTGGCAAACTGCCATTTTTGTTTTTACCAGTGCACCTCATACAAATTCTATCGCTCTGTAATAACTCTGCTTCTTATAGTAGAATTGCCTCATCCATTTCTCGATCGCTGTCATCATCTCATTCTACAGGTGCTGAATCTCGAATGCTTTCTCCCTCCCCCCCCCTCTCTCTCTCTCTCTCTCTCTCTCTCACACACACACCCAAACTTTGTACCACTCTTATTTCATCAGATATTATCAGAGAGCATTATAGACGACGCCTGCAAAGGAATCTGATATAATATTATGCTTTCTTAAAAATAAAAATTAATTTACAACAGAATACTGTATCAAATTATGTCATATCTTATAGTATATAAATAATTTGTGTTTGCGAGAGCATTTGTGAATACGCACTGCCCGAACGTTAAGTCACAACGGGATAATGAACGAGACTTTGTCGAGTTCATTATCCAATCACTGTGACTTAACTGAGTGCAATGCGTATCATTAATGCACAAGATACAAAACATGGTTTATTTGTTTTATAACATGGGTCGGTAATATGCATAAAAGCGAGAATATAAGCTACGAATCTGATTGGAAAGCCAAGATTCGCACGGTCATGCAGGCTGCCATTTGCTTTCTTTTGTGGCATCACGTATGATGAGCGCAGCCTAGCCTAACAGTGTAATGCGCTTTTTGGTATGCGTATGAATGTCCTTGGTATAAACCAACGAACGTAGAGGGCGTCAACACTTTTCAGTGTTGCTATTAGGAAGGTTCACTTCATACGCGCAAGCAGTTGAAGTGCGCGCACATTTTGGTAGTCATGCAAACAAAACCTTAAATCGGTATAATACAATGACGGAGTAGTAGCGACATGAAAACAAAAAGAGGGATTATGACAAGATTAAGATTTTTTGAATTATAAATAAAAATATATATTGAAACCATAAATTATGCAAAATAAAATTAAGTATTTGATACCTTTAAAAATATGTTTCTAAAATCTATAATCCTTCAGTAATTAGTGACCACTGTTATCAGTGATTTTACCAGTGTGCTAAATTCATGACGTTTTTGCCAAGCTGATTTTGTGACCACACGCAATGCATTTCGGGATAGGGGGTACCTCTCCCTCGCTGCGGGCGTACTACTGAAATTGAATAAAATCTGTGCGCTGATCCATCAACATGCAATATCAATATGATGCGTCGTCTGCTAAGCTTTGTTTACGGTACGGTATAGCTAGCGCCTGCCCAGGTAAGGTACAGAGGGGGTAGACTAGCTCCCAGCACTGGACTTACGTGCTCGATGACGTAGAAGCGCTGACCGGGCATGAATTTTCCATACTTGTAATTTACTATAATGACAAAAAACAAACAAACAAACGAACCACTACAACAAAACGGACGGCGAATGTTAGGGGCAAGCATTTCGACATGTATTCAAAAAAAAATTTTCCAGCCTATCACTGATTTTGGTTATTTATGAATTCATCTTGTATTTCTTACCCATTTATTCAAATATTTACCAATTCAATTTATTTCAGGGTTTGTTTTTTTTCATGACGTGCATGAATGAATTAGTTAATTACTTTATGTATTTATGGATTCATTTATCTTGATTTGATTATTTTTTTGCGAGGAGAGCAGAGTTAATTTGAATTTGACATCACCACCACTTCTATTGAGACCTCATATGTCATTTTAACCTTCTCCAAAGAGGCTGCCGGAAAGGCGAAGGAGGTAGGGTAATTCTCATTAAATAGGGAACATCACATCGAATGTTGTTGATACCCCTCCCCCAACTTAACCTCTTTGGAAACTTTTTTTATTTCACCCTTTCTCCCTCTCTTTATATTTTTTTCTCTCTTCCTCCCTCACTCTCCCCCACTCTTTCTATCTGCCGGACTTTTTTTTTCTTCTGTCTCCCATTTTTATCAAACCTCACTATCCCAGGTATTTAATATTCTCTCTCATCTTTTTTTTCTTCTTTTGCATACTCTTACTCTCTCATATTCTGTTCCCAGGCTCTTTCGATTTACGATTCAATTCATCCAAGTTACGCCCTAGAATAAAAGATAGACAGGTATAATTGTACATTCAAATTATAAAACTATTTTTTATTTATTGTGCTTTAAAAATCATCAAGGCTACGACTGTGCTTACATATTGCGAGTTGAATTATTCACTGTCACTGATTTTATTAAACCCCAATTACTTGTACAATTTAAAACATCAAACCAAATTTAATAACAGAAGAATAGGGTACAATAAAAAAGGAAGTATTTGATGTGAAATGGCAGTTTCTGTTTCGCTTTGTATGGGGAGCTCCCTTGGCTCAAATTGGTTATTTAGGTGTTATCAAGTCAGTTTCAAACCGATTTCAAACCAATTTCGGTAATAGAGGTTAAAATGGTCAGCTTGATAAGCTAACTGATGCATTGCCATTTCATTTCTCACAACTGACCACTATCTTTTTATGGGATCTAGTTATATTCATACATTTATATTTCAAAAGGTAAGAGAGAAAGATACATATAATACAGTGTATGTATAGTTAAGAAAAAAGTAAAGCTAATTTCTAGAGTTATTTAAAAAATAAGATAACTTTCTTTAAGAAGACTGAAGAAATAATCACAATGATATAAGTATCATAATAGAGATAATTAATTCTAACTACTGTCTCACAAATTAAAATAGTTTGTACAAATGAAGTGAAGCAATGAATGAATTTCCCATCCAATCCAACCCAACGGAAGAACTGACCTAGAACGAATCTGTTTTCCTAATCAAAGGTGCTGTAAATTTTCATGGGAATCTGACATTTAATTTCAAAGTATAATTAGCTTGGAATTTCACACATTTTAAACTTATAAATCATTAAGCCAATGGCCTTATCGTGAAATAAGTCACCTCTCTTCTCGCGTGTGCGCTCGCACTGTGTACAAAGTATATGAGAGTGGAAAGAAGTCACCAGCACTGACGAGATAAACGGCAGTGAATGGGCTGGTGACTTACTTGTATACTAAAATGGCAGGTCCATCCTTACATTTTTTAATGAATAAAATACACAAGAAATGGGAGTGTGCAACATCATTTGCTAACTCATTAGCATACTTATGAAACTTATTTATTCAAATCATTATGGTGAACTTTCCCTTTAAGTCTTCTTACTTTGTCAAGTCTAATAAATGAAAATTTTCATATTTTGCACAGTCAATACAGTATATCCATCCACCTGCTCATATTAAATCAAATAAACATTAAACACAATGAGTGATGGTGAAACATCTTACATTTGCTGAATCTCTTACACATCTACATAAGAATATTGTACCCCAGAATAAGTATTACTTGAGTTATAAAGTATAATGTATATACAATTAACATCAAGAAGAAAAAGTAGGAAAGGTACGTCCTAATGCAAACCCTTAGTTTATTAAGAATGCACTTCTAAATTCAATACTACAGACATGTTAAAATGAAAAAAATATGATATTGCGCAATTGGGAGTATGGATGGAAGGTGATGGTCATCAGTAAATTATGGTTAATGTTTTAATCATTTACATGATTGGAAGCAATAAGTAAACATTAATACTTAAACACATTTTTCTCTGATTATTCAATTTGCTTGAAAAGCAAGTAAGACTTGACCTAAAAGAAATAAAATCTACCAAGCATTTTCTGAACAGCATCTGGTTCAGTATCAGCAGCTCTTTACATTTCGGACAAAGGCCGTGATGTGCTTTGTTCTTTATAGGTGGTGAAGGGTGGCATGGCAGGTTGAGACGTGAGCAATTCTTTGAATGTCTAGGGGCTACAGGATTTTGATCAACAGAATCTTCTGAA
>CM057170.1:6451758-6467101 GCA_029962745.1 Echinometra lucunter | reverse complement strand
AGAGAGGAGAGAGAGAGAGGAGAACGAAAGAGATATTGGAGTAAGCTCTTTTGATAATTATGATTAATCAAATCAAGTCAAATCATTGAGCATTAGAGGGGCCAGTAGACAGAGGTTAGAAATTGGGTCTGCAGAAAAAGACTGGATAGCTTTATGTGTTATAACACTAATCAAAAAATTATTTTTCATTTATCTTCTGAGGGAGGCAGAAAAAGAGAGAGGATGAGAAATGAGAAAGGTATACTGGGGTAAGCTCTATAATCTGAATCGTACGAGAAACACAAGGAGCGAAGCGGAACGGGCGAGATGAAGTGGATGGGCAGAAAATGTTAAACATGTTTATGTTAGATATAAACTAAACATCATATTCATTAGTCATGCTAGTCATCTGTGAATACTGGTCTTGTGTATCATAACTGAATGATGTGATTTGGAAGCAAACACTTGCCAGTTGTTAGTATGTTTTCATCAATCTTGAAACTATTCACAGATGGCTGATGAAGATGGTGGGGGAGAGGAGAGAAACAGGCAATTAATTTTCAAGCTCAAAACATATGCCATCCCTGGAATAAACAAATAATGAATCCCTCGAGCCCCTAATAATGTTCCACTTTTAATGGCAGCGATCCGCTCCGATCCGACCCGAGGTGAAATCTTCAAGTCTAGAGTCAACAGATCGATGAACCGGCGATAGACGGTGACAAAAACACTATCGGCGCATGCGCAAGTCAATGTTATCCATCGGACATCATACACGTGTACTTGGAATCTCTTCCGATCGCCTGCAAGAAATTAGATCAGGTCTTTTTAAGGTATATACCCCCCCCCCCCCCCGTACCAATCATGATGTAATTATTGATTAAAAAGAAATAATTTTATTTCAACTTTTTTTCGCAGGTTATGACCACAGTGGTCACAATGAGTGTAGCTAAGATTAGCCCCAGCCTTTGAAGAGGAGAAACATTTTCGGGCTGGTTAAGGAATTTGTGTGAATGAATAGGGGTCAAGATACAATTTTTGACATAGGAGACGCTGTGGCTCAGTGGTAGAGCAGTGGTCTCGTAACCGGGTGTACCCGGGTTCGAAACCAAGCGGATGCGCTAATGCCCTTTGGTAAGGTATTAATCCTCATTACCAAGTCCTTCGGAGGAACCGTCCATCCCCTGGTTGCTTACTAACAAGCATACACATGCTTTCTTAGCAGTCAGGTAAAATAACCAACCATCTAATCATTTAACCAAAAGTGCCGATACCGTGACTTTGGATACATTTTCCTTTTCATTGTATTGCTTATTTTATCCATTTATCTTCTTTGAAGTCCAGGGTAGTCTCTTTATTTCGAGTCAACAGCCCCTCCCCCCCCCCCCCCGCACTCCAGCTCCTCCAATCAAATCGATTGCTTTGACGAAGGAAAATCCTTGAATGAGAGTAAACACTCGATCCGCTCCGAGAACCAGAAAAAACCATCCTCTTGATTTCAAGTGAAGGCAATTATTCATTGGGATTTTCTGCTGGGGTTGATTCATTTTCTTAATCAACCTGATAAAAAAAACAACAAAACAGGTGAAAATGTTGACGAGATGATTCTCAGGCAAAGATACAGTCAGGTTGATCTCTGCATAGAAAAGGAGAATCGGGGACAGACACAAAGAGAATGAAATTAAGGGATTGACGGGATGTACCAGAGAATCTTGAGAGCAGGGTGGACACATAAAAGAACAACGTAAGAGAAAGAAATGTCGTAAAAAGGAGAACGATATAAAATGAAGATAGAGAAAGAGAGAGAGAGAGAGAGAGAGAGAGAGAGAGAGAGAACTAGAGAGAGAGAGAGAGAACTAGAGAGAGAGAGAGAGAGAAAAGAGAGAAAGAGGAAAAAGGGAGAAGAAAGAGAAAAGAGTGGGTGTTGAGGATGGTGGTAATCCATCATCGTGTGAGGTAAAAGAGACGACGGGATTTCTAACTCTTTCGCTTTATTCATTTTTTTTTAATTCGTCAATTTGCTGTTTAAAGCCAGAGCGAACTGGCGCCCTTGTATGAGATTTCCAGATTTCGAAACAGCGCCATCTCAGTCCTAAACTACTGATTCTGTCCACTGATCTCTACCGTATAAGCACCAGTTCACTGTGGCTTTTATTGGGCGACTTTTTCTCCACTGGTGGAAAGAAGTTAGCCCAAGTCTCTATGGAGATGAAAACTGGATTTTTGAATAGGATGAGGAGAGAAGGAGTTGTTCTAGATAATGTTCAACTTGTTAAGTAGAACACATTATGAATTTGTTTTCGTTTATTAGCCAGGGCTAAGTTTGATAATTCAGTGCATAGAGCTGCTTTCTTCAAATTTATATGGGCGTAATGGTGATAATTTTTAATCCTGAACATCTCTACGATATTGAAATATTGTAACACCAAAAGTTGTGCAGGTAACTTCATTACGTACTGATATAAGATTTCATGTCAGATTTAAGGGACTGCGATGTTAAGTTCTAATTCTGTTGAAATGCTGGAAAGTTGCAATTTCACAAGTGTGATTGATGCACGACTTTTGAATTTCCTCAGAACGTGACAATACTTAGATCAGACCTGGATCTAAGTTTCCAACGCCCCCGTATATGACTCTATAATATGACGTCACCCTGTTCTAGGGACATATTCTAGGTGGGTTTTTCCCCTTTCCAAACTTGAGAAAAAGACAGACGGGTAGACGTAATTTAAATTTTCCGAGGGGCAGTGAACGTCCATGAGACCTGCTGTTGGTGATGCGACTATATAATGCTCCAACGAGAAGAATTAATCCGGGCTTTATTTCTAAATGATTTCTGCCTGGGGTTGGGGTTGCAAAAGCGTTTTATTATAGGTTAAGGGTTAATGTTTGCCTTCAGGTTTTGTCCTATATTCATGTCCTTTCAAGACCAGGACCTTGTTCATCTATACCGTATATCCCCACATACGGCCGTCTCAAACGTACTAAATACCCGCTTGCGTTCTGCATGTTCTGGGTGATTCGAAGCTCATTAAGCCCACGGCACACTATACGATCCGTCTGCGATCCGATTTTGGAAAAAAAATTGTTATAGCATTTGATATGAACATTGAAACTTGTGAAATCTTCATGATCAAAGTTCAGAATAGTGTTATGAATACTTGAATCGAAATTCCTGGCTATTGTGAGCCTCGAGCTCCCTGTATAGGAATTAAAGGGAACTCCATTGCGAATCTTAGTGACGTTATAGCAATCTTGCGATCGGCTACGATTTGAAGCCGATTTGGCCTTTACTCCGACCAAAAGGCTAGCAACCTCAGTGGCGGCGATTTCATATGTACGAGGGGGGCGGAAATACTGAAGGCGAAATAATTATACCCTCGCGTGGGAAAAAAGCACCCGAAGATACATGTATACATGTATATCATTAGATCGAAATAGGCTGACATACTGTAAATGTCTACTTGACGGGTATGTGTCATAAGATTATTGTCATAGTTAAAAAGTGGAAAGTGTGAATTTGAAATCCCCCCCCCCCTGCATTGACAAAGTTTAATAATCTATTTCCATCACATTTATCTTTTGAACAGGTTCGCAGATACAAAATCTATCAAAAATGCTAACAAAATAGAAAAAATAAACATATTAAGCTTCAAGAATAGAGGGGAACGCCTCCCCCCCCCCAAAAAAAAAAAAAATCGAGGGGTACACATCCCCATGTCCCCCCCCCCCCCCGATCGCCGCCTAGTTGCAGCTAACCAAAATTTCGACGTTAGTATTCCTATCATTATTCCGATCTTCAAATAAGATAATTTTACTTAATTAAACTTTAAAATGCAAAATGCCATTTGTTCGAAAATCGGGTCGCAGTCGGATCGTATAGTGTGCGGTGGGCTTTAGTAATCTTCCTGATTCTTATTCAGAGGTGGGTTGCATTGAACTCGAGACACAGGGGAGGAAACTGAACGGAGAGATAACGGGGGCATGAAGGAGATATATAAAAATGGATAAAGAGAGAGAGAGGAGGGCAGAGATAGACAAAGACAAACAGAGACAGAGACAGAGACAGAGACAGAGACAGAGAGAGAGAGAGAGGTGAAAGAAGAATGAGAGATAATGTGAGAATATGCGATGATCTCTTCTACAGCCTCTTCATGCCCATTTCTCCCTTTCTCAAACACGCAAACCACACATGTACACACATTCTCTCTCTCTCTCTCTCCCTTCTCATTTCATATTTTCGTCATTAGAGCAACTCCCCCTTTCCCCATGTCCCCTTGTATATGAAACATGAAATTCACAGTGTATTTCTGCTATAGTCGAGCATGGGCGTAAATCAAGGGCAGGGGGACAGGGGGACACATGCCCAAAGGGATGGAAGTGGACACAATAGGACAAGTCTCCCCCCCCCCTCCATCCTCCTCCTCCCCCCCCCCCAAAAAAAGGGGAAGTCTTCTATTTCTTATAGCTTGTCAGCTCAATTTTCAGATAAAAAGAGACACCCTTCTGAAAAGGGCCAGGACCTTTTCTTTGTGCTTGTCAGCTGTATATATACATATTTTTTGGAAGAAACACCTGAAAAAGCCAAGACTCTTTTTTGCTTGCCAGCGAAACTTGAGATCAAAGGATACTCATCTGAAAATTTCTAATGTGCCCCCCCCCCCCCCAATATAAAGCAAATTGGCTCCCTGTAGTCAAGTAATCAACTCCAAACCAAGGTCTGGATATTATCCCCAGAAGTAGTCAACTAATAAGATGTTCATTTCAAGGCACTCAACAACAACAAAACTTATTAAAGCTGTATTGCAAGCTACTTATTTCTCGTTATGAAAGAAATGGGAAAAGGGCGAGGATTTTAGAAAGCTTAGCTCTTTTGAACGTTCACAACCTTGATGTTTGACATTTCTTGTATAGCTTCGACACGCCTATAATCAAAAGAAATTATCTCCCTTGTATGGCTGCATCTTGTCATTTTTGCATCTGTCATTCTTGCATCCAGATTCACCCTGGAGTATTTTTGCTTTACATTTCATTCCGTCATGCACTGTGGGGGCCTTTTCTTTATTATCCATGCTTTATTTCTCAAGCATCTTTGTTCGACGTTATACATGTTATAGCTCTATTAGCAATCTTCGTGATTCGAATTTTAAAAACTGACTTCACCAATCATCCTGAACTCTGCAAGTTTTTCATGTAATCCATTTCAATTCCAATTAGGCTATGATGGGCAAAACTCTAAATATATAGATGATTAGGCCTATGTACGTTAATTTACCAATAGCCACGGTTAATGGCGAAGTTGATTGGCATTTCTTTTGTCCTATTAACCTTCGTAACTAGTACCTATGCAATCAGTATCGCTGACTTTTAAAATTTGTTACTACTCCAGTGTTCTTGTTCAGCCCTTTTCTGCCCCTCTCTCTCTTTCTCTCTCACGCACGCACACACACACACACACACACCCTCACACCCCACACACACTCTCTCTCTTTCTCCTCCCCTTTCCATCCATCCCCTGTCTTCTCTCTAAACCACTCTCCGCCCTACCTTTGCATTTACGTCATTCTCGCTCTAATTCTCTCTCTCTCTCTCTGTCTCTCTCTCCCCCATTCCTGTCTCTCGCTTTCTTACAAGCTCTCGGGGTGTTCCACAAAGATTTAAGTTTGACTTGAAACAATGTATAACTGCCAAAATTCTTGCAAAAGTACCAAATTCATACGAAACATTATACCCCAAGAGCGACTTTGTGAAACAGACTGAGCCAACCAACATGAATCAGACTTTGGCTTTACGGTGGACTTGGCGAAATCGCACGCAAGTCTGACTAGATTTAGTGCGCTCTTTGTGAAACACCCACCAGGGGGCGTTTCATAAAAGTTGTCAGCACTGACAATTTCAGTAAAATCCTTGGTTTTGAATGGCTGAGAAGCACTGATCACTGACTGTTACTATGGTAACACTAAGTGACTGACAACTTGTCAGTGCTGACAACTTTCATGAAACGGTGCCCTGTTCTGCCTTCATTACATCATCTTCTATCCTGTCTATCCTGAATTTTGCTTTTTTTTATTAAATGCATAGTGAGTGGTCGGAGTATCAAAGATAATAAGCAGTACAAACTGCAAGAGTTCATATAACAAAATGTAAGAAAATATAAGAAAGTATATAAAAATATCAAAAATCATATACATGTAGCTTGTAACCGAGTTCTTAGTAAGGAACTATATGTGTATCAAAAATATAATCATTTCCCTCACAACAGTAGAATGAATGCTTAAAAAATCGGGGTCATAAAACGGTAAGGTTTATTGAGGTCATTAGGCAAAAGATTCAGTTTCATCTTGATTTGTTTTGGAAAAAAAAATTATTGTAATGAATTTTGGTGGGAGGCTGATTTGTACATTTTGTTAAAATATGTTATCTGCCTTCTTTATATTATTGATAATAATGAGTTCTTGTCATGCTATTACATAGTGTGAAATAAACTGTTTGAATAAAGTAATTGCCAAATATAGATTTGTTGTACATAAAAACAATTATCTATTGTGAGAATTTGGAAGCATCTGATAGAAATTTACTCACTCTCCTAAAAAGGGTACAATAATATGGATATTAACCTGATATTGATTGGGAAAATACATCAAAATAATCAAAAATGTTCATGGGTATAGATTTGACGAGTGCATGGATTTTTTTCCCCAACTTTAATACTACAGCTAAGTGGCTCCTATCGCATGTTTAAAGAGCTGTAGCCAGTAGCCTGGCCCTGCGCTACCCTTACGCCTAAGCGAAAGTGAGGGTGTAGAATGACAACGAAATATTTGGCCCATCGTGGCACACGACCATTTGGCCCACGGCTGGTCTATGCTTGAAAGGCTGGCCCGAGCACATAGCCATCTATGCTCTAGCAGAGGCACATGTCATATAATCCTGTGTGTCATAGACCAGTCCAAGACGACCCTGGTGTGACGGGGGCGGGGTGCCTTCGGGGATAGAAAACCTGAACCTGTGCAGGAGGCTGGAGAAGAAGATAAACAATTCTTTCCTGGCGATGGTCTCTCCAATGCATACTCTCTTGCCTGTAAACAAAAACAAATAAACAAACGAAAGGAATGCTGTTTAGAGCAGGCCTACAATGTGACTCACTAAGGATCAGCGAACTGTCGTATTGTACGTAGGCCTAACAGACATTACCAACCCATGCTCGGTGCATGAGAGGCCTTCCTCGCTAACGCAGGGCTGCGTCAGCCTTTACTAACAATCCACGTTTTACATCATGGTACATGGGGGATGATAATCCATGTCTTCCCAAGAAAAACAAATCTGCCAAAATAGGTACTGAGAAAACGAAAAGTGTAGAACAACCCAGTTGACCAACGAAAACCTACGGGTTGAACGATGTCCGTCCCGTTTGCAGTCTCTCTGGTAAGCCGTCGGTCTCGTGGACTGTTGGTGCTGGGCTGTACCAAATGACATTATCTCGACAAGTATTCATAGGCCAGGGTGACCAGACGTCCCGGATTTTAAGGGACAGTCCCGTATTTGATCCATTTGTCCCGCGTCCCGTACGACCCTCCCCAGGACTCCGTTTTGTCCCGTATTTCAAACTTACTGTTGAAAGAATGGAATATTTAGCCAAAAATAGATAAATAAGATATAATATATACATCAAATGATCACGCAGAAGTAGAAAATTTATATATTTTTTTGCCCGCTCGCTTCGCTCGCTCTTCATTAAACAAAGACTCATGAGCCGGGGGTATTAACTTCAATCAAGACGCATATGAACGGCTTTACATCTTCAGCGCCAATTATGAGAACAATTTAACAATTTTGAAAGCGATCCTTGATTATTTTTTCTATTGGAAAAGGTTGGGACGAAATATCTGAAAACCACCGAAGTCTAACATCACTGTGAGTTATCAACTTCTCTCCTTTCAAGAGGAGGCCACCCTTTGAATGGCAAAACAAAAAGTGAAGTAATCAGCTAGAATTTGTGCACCCTTTCCCCCTCCTGTCGATGTAGGCCTACTTCCGTGAAAATTTTGATCTGCATGTGCACCTTGGAACTATAAGTGCCCAGGAGTAGACTTCCGTATTTTCTGTCAACTAATCTTAAAGAAGTATTTTGAAAGTGTTATTTTATAACCTTACCAAAACTCAATATATTGGTGTAAACTGCAATACGAGTCCGGTGTTGTTTTCATATCTACAAAATTACATAACTATCAACGAACGAGACATCCTCATTCGTTTGAAAAGAATACAGGACATTATAGATCTACATAAAACACCTCATCCGTGGGAAGAGGTGCAGAAATTAGCATCTACAAGACCGGGCTACAAGAATCCCCTCCCTCGATCTAATTTAGTCACCCTTCTCATAATGGGATTCCGTTGTTAGCGTCAACTTTTAGACGCCAATAAAGATGATTCTCACAATTTTTATTCGCTCGCTGCGCTCGCTCGCTATATTGTGCCTTGCCCTCGAAGTCGAGGTCCAACAAAGTACCGTATTTCAGCATCGAAAATCTGGTCACCCTGTGACATGGGCCTATCTTTTTTCATTGTTTGCTGATCCCGAAACTTGCAATATCAATTTTCTTTCAATTTGTTCATCATGAAACTTTTCGAACATTAGCCTAGTGTGCTGTAACATAATGAAGTCTCACCAGTACTAAATGGGATGAGTTCCTCTGATTTGGTGACATCGCCACTCTCGTCCAGGAACCGATCTGGTCTAAACTCGTCGGGATCGGACCAGATTTTGCGGTCTCGTGCTAGCCGCCAAAGGTTCGACACAACCAACGTGCCCGCTGGAATATCGTAGTCAGCCAATGTACAATCAGCGGTGCAAGCATGAGCAATACCCAGCGGAGACACTTGCCCCATGCGTTGGATTTCGTGTAGTGTTGCCAGGGTGTAGGGAAGAACGGCCCGGTCGGCGAGCTCGGGGAGACGCTCCCGTCCGACAACGCGGTCCATTTCCTCTTGGACTCTTGTCTGGACCTCAGGGTATACCATCATATAGAGGACGGACCATTTGAGGGTGGCGTTTGTTGATTCGGTGCTAGCTCCGAAGAGATCTCCGCACAACACGTGCAGATTCGTCTCGTCGAACGAAGATTCCATATCGCCCTTGAAAGAGAGCACAGGTGCCTAACTTTTACTAAATTCTATCTATTTTTTAATGGCCATGCATGGGAATAGACTCAATGATTAAGATTTTCTGAATTAGAAATGGGTAAATTTTCATTATTTTCAGCAGCTAGAATAGAAAAGAGGGTGGTAATTGTTAGTAAGGGACGAAATTTTACACTCTCTTAAGGTTTCATGAATTAATTGTAATGAATTATAAGCCTATATAGCTTCCAACGTAACTGTTCGGCGTAAAATGCTTTTTTGAAGAACAGAAGCCACACAACAGAATGATGAGTATAACGAGGTGAATTGTGACGTCGTCGTGGAACGTTTTCTATTTTCTGTCATTAACTGGCACATTTACCTTGCATTGTTCTAGCAATATACGTTTGAACCTGGGATAAAGTAGCAAGCTTTGCAATTTCTCGTCATTTCTGCCCATGGCATTTGGTTCGTTATTTGATGAAGTAAGACTGCGTGATTAATTGACGCCGTCCTTGAGACGCAATATGCATTGTATAAAAGCAAAAATTAATGATTAGCGTGGGTATTACTACAAATGCCTCTTTGGGTTACTAGTAGGTCTATGATTAGTAGATACGATTTTCCGAAGATCCATAATTCGGAAGGTTCATAATTCCGAAAAGTTTATAATTCCCAAGGTTCAGGTTACCCGAAGGTACGTTAATCCGAAGTTTCACGATTCCGAAAACAAACAGGATTCATGTATCCGAGGATTCCGAAAAAACCCACCTGTATCGCTTTCGGAATTTAAGAACCTTCGGAATAATCATGGGTCTCTATTCGCAAAGGTTTGACGATAACTCTTTGGGGTTTGAGGTGCATAATACAAATAGGGGCGGCGCCATGCAGGATATTTTGAGATGACGTGTTAATGGCAACATCGCACGTCACGTTTTAACCTTGGCACAAAGGTTTAGTTTACGTTTTATATGAAAGAATACGGTTAGCATATGGTTGCATGACCCTGCCATCTCTTCCCCCCATACTCTTCATTCTTCCTTCTAATTCTTCTTCTTCTTCTTCTTCTTCTTCTTCTTCTTCTTCTTCTTCTTCTTCTTCTTCTTCTTCTTTTTCTTCTTCTAGACCTCCTCCTCCTCCTCCTACATGTATTTTTATAGGGGCGACCGCGGCTCCCTTACCCCTTGTATACAAACCTCTTGATCCTCTTGAATTTTCTTTAGGTACATATCAATGATGTCTCGCGGATGCTCGGGATCAAAATCGCGCCGATGCTCATCGATGATCTTCTTTGTGAAATCAGTAAACCTCTGAATCCCTCGCTTGATTCCGTTTGCCGGACTGAAGGGAACTTTGGCCAGGAAGGGTATGAAGATGAAAATTCCTCCCGAAGCAGCTGCAAAATAAACAATATAATAACAAAATAATCATATAAATCATAAGAGAAATAAAAAGAGAATAACAGTAATGATCATGATGGAAATCAATCAAACCTGATAGTGCTGTCAATACTAATTTTTCTTGTAGATGAATGGCTTTCATCTTATTTCTTAAATGCACGTCAGCATTATCCGTTGAAATCAAACCTTGTTAATCATTTCTGTAAATATACATTTTTAAAGATATCTTTACTTACGACATCAGAGAGGTGTATCGATATTGTAAAGTCGAAAATTTGTTCACAAATTATAAATTTCTCCCAGCAAGCTTCTTCATTTACTATCTATTGTCCACGGCGGACGGTTACATATTAATAAGTCATAAAGAAGAGGATCTTGGGTATTTGATTCCAGTTCTTCGTGATTTGGCCGTGAACCAGAATAGCCTGGCGGTTAAGTCGCTGCCCGGCAAGCAGTACATGACAAGTTCGAATCCCGCTGGTTCCAATTTTTTCTGACTTGTGATTTTCATTACAGATCGAAAGTACGATCTTTAACACTGAGAGTAAAGCCGAAAATTTGTTAACAAATTATAAATTTCTCCCAGCAAGCTTCTTCATTTACTAAAGACTGTGCACTTATTATGGGCAATGTTTTTGCTATAATAAATTGCTGGTTTTGAAGAGTGATAAGTCCGATTGATTATACCGAGAAATTACAAAATGGGAGACTGAATGCACTAATTACCGGAATTTCGCACTCGATTAATATCACAGACTTGATTCTTCAAAGTATGAGTCCATCTAAGCAGTGTAGGAGCACACAAAGCATAGCAAAATCTCCTACGAGGATTTAATTAGGACCTCCCTTTCAAATCACACATCATCACCATTTTTGTAACAGTTTCAAGTCTTAAAAAGCTTTGGTGATCATGTCACATTTTTTCGACACGACAGAGATCGTCAGTGGTTATGCACTAAATTTCGTCACACCATCTATGCCGTACTTCAAACCAAAAGTAAACTTGTTTTACATATATAAATGAAAAACACGAAGATCGGAAATACTCGAAAATAATCAAATCTCTAGGTTCCAATCTTGTGAAAACGAAATACTGGCTTTCTTTGATATCTCTCTTTTTGGATTATTCATTTGGGATCTTAATAGTTTCGTATAGATTAGAGTTCCGAGAAATACGTGACAATTTTGAAGCTGTGCAGTCCACGGCGTACACTAATATAGGGTCATATCCATTGCAAATCATTTGAAGGAATGTGCAAAAAAAAAAATGACTAGTCGTCAATAAGGTAATTTCACGCACGACACTTTACCTTATATGGCAATTTCTACTTAAATTCAGTTAGATGTACTGACGTTGGAACTTGTTGACTTCCCAATGCAGGGTTTCTTTAAAACTTACAAAAACATTAGTAAGAAAGGTACAATGAGTGCCTAATTTGAAAGTTGCAGTCCACGGCGTACCTTAATATAGGGTCATATCCATTGCAAATCATTTGAAGGAATGTGCAAAAAAAAAAAAAAAGTGACTAGTCGTCAATAAGGTAATTTCACGCACGACACTTTACCTTATATGGCAATTTCTACTTAAATTCAGTTAGATGTACTGACGTTGGAACTTGTTGGCTTCCCAATGCAGGGTTTCTTTAAAACTTACAAAAACATTAGTAAGAAAGGTACAATGAGTGCCTAATTAGAAAGACAATGCATTGCTAGCTGAGCAAACAGGATTATTATTCTGGACGATTCAGCGGACTGGGATTGAAGAACAGATCGTGTCAATGTGACGGCAGTTAGGGTACCCTTGGCGGATGCTAATTTTATCGGAGGAGTCTGCGCCTTTGAATGTTTTTAAAACAGATATATGGCGCCATACAAATTCTGTGAATTATCATCATCATCATCATCATCATCATCATCATGCGGCACCATCAATAAATTCTTCCGGCGTATATATGAAGCCTTATAGGCTCAGACGATATAAACCTTGGCCATGTTCAAAACGTAGGAAAAATGGATCGTGAATATTCAACTTTATTGTTACTTCCATCACCAGTAATACGTACCTTACAATGATTATCAACATGTCAGTCGTATATTAAATCAGTGTGCATCATTTTCTTTGGTGTAAGTTAGGTTTACGTGCAATACATCGCTTGTATTATTGATAAATACATATCACTATATTTGTGTCACTCTTCGGGTTGTTTAATAAAGTCAGCGTATAATTACAAATTAGAAATTCGAGGAATACGTAACCATTTGTGAGAGTTAAAGTGCTGAAAGACTTTGACTTCCTTCGTAAGAGTGCGGGCTCATAAACTGACGGGGCATTGTAAAGAATATGCAAAAAAGATAAAACCCTATAGTGCACCAAAAGACATTTTGATATGTATGTTAGGGGTTCCACATCACTTTACCATATTCAAAATATGAGCTTTTAAATAAATAATTTCTATAAAATGATAATGTGAGTTCAAATATGCTTTCAATTACCATAAAGGCGACTAGCAAACAGAATAGTCGACGTACGCGTATATACACACGGGCCTGGACTCGGGCGTTATGGTCTTATGTTATCCTTCATTTTCATTCATGTATAAAGCGGCACCCCCCCCCCCCCCCCCCGCGTGTGTGTGTGTGTGCGTGTGTGTGTGTGTATGTTCAAACATGGCGCGGTAAATCACGTCACTTGTGATAATGAGATGAACATTAACGCGTCAGTGTTGAAAAAGAGAGTCTTCCAAAAAGTTGCACAAACTCGTGACGTCATACTGTGCATCTTCATAAGAATTTGATTGGTCCAACCGTTTTGCTGGCAGCAAGCACAAAAGATGCCTTCCTTGCCTCGATGGGGTTTTGTTTTTGTTTTTGTTTTTGTTTTTGTTTTTAGGGGGAGAGGATCCCGCTCATATCCCATTCATTCACGCGTGAAAAAAGCGGGGTGGGGTAGGGGGTTGCCGCTTGATATATGAATGAGCCATAATATTAAGGAGTTTGAAATAAATGAAGGATAACATAAGACCATAACGATGGTTTTCCACTTCATATGTGAACAGGCCTTCAATGTTTTCTTCAAACGCTTAGAATGCCGGGTACAGTTTTGGGGGTAACTTCACACGTAGGCCTATAGCTGTGCCGATTTTTTTTTTTTTTTTTCAGGTGACTCGTACAATTTAAAGCCACAGTGCACTGGCCCTTATATAGCTCTGAATTCTGAAATGATGTATTTACAACAGCGCCAACTTGCGGCTACTCACAACCAGAGACTGTCTTAGAAACATTACGCCCTTCTAGGCTTCTAGTGAACTGCCTCGGTCTGAATACATACATTTTTTACAGATGTGTCTCAAAAATAAAGCTCGCGTTGATCAGAATGGTGCATGCTGGGATTAAAACCGGACTGAATCAGTAGTTCAGGACTGAGATGGCGCTATTTCGAAATCTCATACTAGGGCACCATTTCGCTTTGGCTTTAATTATAATACCGTTCTGTTAACACTTTTTTTTTTAAATTTCTTTAACAATATTGGATTGAAGGGTGACCACAAAAATTCTACCTTTAAGGGCTTCTGTCTTAAATTAATGAAACACGAAAAGAATATTTCGAAGTCAACATGTTTTTAGGGTTGAAGAACAGCTGCTTTCGTATACGCACACTTAGGCTACAGAATTTGAATAGAAGGGGAAGGACGTAAAGTTATACTCACAGACTATACATGCCCTAAAAAAATCTTATAAGTCAGTTTCTTTCCAGAATCGCAGGTTGGTCATAAGAATGTTCAAGGCGAAGTCAACATGTTTTTAGGGTTAACCCATAGCAGTACAGAGCTTTCTTGAGGTCAAAATTAATCATCTTCAATCCTCAAATTGGCAATACAAATTATTTTTTTCCACTCTTACATAATTTGAAAAAAATAAATATAGAAATAACTTGAACCAAAATGAAATATGATTGCAAAATTTAAGCTGTAACTGTCAATTTGAACAAGGAAATGGTGATTATATAATATTCACTGCTTTGCCAATTTAAAGAGTTTAATGATTAGTTATATCTAAACTGCTCTAATTCGAAAATGCAACAACATACTGCATTGGGAATGGACTCAAAACTTTCAGTGAATTGTTCTCTTTCTGCTCATGTAAAGTGTGTAATGCCCAGCATTCTAGATCAGCGGATACTGCCAAAGCGTCTCCTAAAGGAGACACTGTACCTCTATGGGTTAAAGAACTGCTGCTTTCGTATATGCACACTTAGGCTACAGAATTTGAATAGAAGGGGAAGGACGTAAAGTTATACCCACAGACTATACATGCCCTAAAAAATCTTATAAGTCAGTTTCTTTCCAGAATCGCAGGATGGTCATAAGAATGTTCTAGGCGTTATGGCGATCTGATTTGGTTTCAAATTGATCCATTTCTACTATGCTTTTATTTTGAATGAAAAACTTATCCGCAGTCCTCTTCCAATGTGTTGTACCATATTTGGCTGTTCAACAAACTATACTCATTCGACAAGCTTATTATTTGGTTTGTAGAGACAATTTTGTACGTTTTTCATCAATGCAAACGTAGGAGCACATATCTGATATGATTTTTCCTTTGATCTTCTTCTTAACAGCTGCATGCCATAAACCTTTTTTTTCCACTCAATATAATATATCTACAACTGAGAAAAATACAGCATAGAGGGAAAAGGATAGCACATGTATTCGTCGAGCCTGATCCTTCATCGCACAATATTACACGCATAATAATATTACACAATTTTCACTGACGCCAGTACTACGTGATGGGCATAGGGGGAATATATATACACTAATCTTTTTGCAGATGGGGAACGG
>CM057170.1:6361758-6446758 GCA_029962745.1 Echinometra lucunter | reverse complement strand
CATATTTTAGACAATAGCAGTGAAAGGATGCTCTTTTGACTACCAGAACCATTGTGAAAGGTAGAATAAGGGGTTGTTTATTTTGTCCGCTTTCTTTGTCTGTCATGTTCATAGTGTCTAGAAGAAAGAAATTGAGTAATGTATTGAGAGAATACAATAAAAAGAAGGCCTGTATGGGTGGGAAAGGGGATTTTTTTTTAAACCAAACAATACAGTCAAATCTATACGGAAAATCGTTTTTCTTTTCTCCATTTTCTTGCTATTTGGAGGTATATGCAGCCATGTAAAAGTAAGCGTACAGAAGATTCTAGTATTTCCTGGACAATTACCCACTAATCACCCCCCCCCCCCCCAATACCCCGCGATCGACAGTCGATCTAGATCTGGGACAGTTACCTCAGAAAAATAACCTAAAAGGTCAATGCTACAATAAGCGTTTTCAGATAGGTGGGGGGGGGGGGGGGGGAGGCAGGCAATTGCCTTGTTGTGATTGTCAACGAGGTAGTTGACTGGGGGTAGTTATCCGGGGACGGGTAATCCATGGGGTAGTTGTCGGACACTACATGTACATACAGAGAGGCAACCAACAAGAAGAATAGTATTCACAGGGCGCTAAGGAATGAATAAATCTTGCCAACAGAGGGGGTAGTTCCACAAAGCAAAAGGGAACAAATCGAATCGAATGAAAAGAAAATTATGCATCAAGTATAATTAAGATTTTTTGGAAACTGGGTTGGAAGGGGGAATGAAGTAGGTCGACATCGTCCAGATCTATTTATAGAGGATATTTATTTTCTTTAAAAAATAGCGATCTGTAAGCTGATAACAGCAACAACACTGCATAACAGCAACAACTGCAGTGTTGCTGTATGTCCCACTTCCATGTGTCCCAGATGTGGACGAAAACCATTCTTATCTAGATTTAAATGATATTGGGATGTATATGTACGAAAAATGTCATGGGAAGAGCCTGAGGCCTCGTTCAACGATAACGATCATGATAATGTTTTCTTCTTTGCTTTTAAACACACACGCGCACTTGTTAGTATCAATATGCCTATAGTACTTAAAAGAGCAAAGAAGATAAAATGCCTTGCTCATAGTCAAAGTATGTTATGTAAAAAGCAATTCTTCTGAACATACATTGATTATGGGGGTTAGAAAATGTGTACTTTCCAAGAAAATTGAGAAAATGTGAAATTTCATGTACAAAGTGAAGTGGAGAGCTGCTCGCATATGATGTCATCAGTGTTGCCAATTTGCAGAGCCGAGAGTAATTTACTAGAAAATGTAAATGAGTGTAATTTTCTTATTCTTTGACCGAGTTTACTCATTTCTTTTTTTAAATGCTGTTCAAATTTATCTCCTTTTATTGAAACAGTGAAACTTCTGGGGTGAACTTTCCCTTTAAACGACTCGAACATGACACCTCCATTTATGCGCCTATGTTTTAAGAGGTATTTCAATTTTCCTTCAGTGAAGGAAATCATACATGATTATGATAGTATCAACAACAAAAAAGAAATTTTACATTCTACAAGCTTATTTCAGTAACATAAGAACCATATACATTCAAATTAACATACTTAATCCAATAACAGAAATGCCCCATACCTCAATTTTACAACCTCATATTGATTATATTATAAGAAATTACTAAAATAATCGAGTGAAAGTAAATTAAAAACAAGATGCTATTTCCTCTCCCTTTCGTTCCGTAGAGCTCGCAACGATTACAATTCGATATTCCGAAGGTTCGTTATTCCGAAAGTTCGTTTATTCGTATAGGTTCGTTATTTCGAAGGATCGTTAATCCGAAGGTTCGTTGTCCGAAAATGAAATAAGGTTTGTTAGTTCGTTAGTTATTTTCGGTCTATCGAACCTTCGGGATAACGAACCTTATTTTATTTTCGGACTAACGAACCTTCGGAATAACGCCACAAATGTTCGGATTAACGAACCCTCTTTCATTTTCGGACTAACGAATCTATAGGTATACGCAATTTGCGTGTTTCGGAATAACGAACATCACCCCTTCGCTACTACCCCCCCCCCCCCCCCCTGTCCATATTATCACATCCAAGTCCCCTCTCTCTCTTCCCCCAAGATGAAGTGCTCAATCTTACAGAACAAGACTCCCCAAATCCCATCTCCCCGGCCTCCGGAAACAAAAATACGAAATAATGTACCTACAACGATTACGATAAAAGTGGTCACACCTGAAGGTGAACCATAAAATTCGATGGGTTTTTGCCAGTTTAAAGCACGACGAACACTTGCTGCCCATAATAATTTCTTTTTAACCGACGTCACATTGATTGAACAAAATTTGATCCTTAAAATTTAATCCAGTTTGATCCTAACAAAACAAAAACAACAAAAAAATGGTCGCCGAGGGAATCCACCGAGAGGATAAAATCCTTGAGGCAGGCTCATCAGCTTATAGTTAACGGCCCGTCAAAGGAGTCATCAGCCTATGTTGGATAGATCTGACCTACCATAACGAAATCATTCTCAGGTCTCATATACGTAGACAGTGCTTGACCAATTTTGCAACGATTTTTAAATAGCTGTGACAGGGGCCATAGACTTGCCAACCTGAGGATGGGATGTCAGGATCATAAAGACTCGATAACAAGGGGTAGTTTTGCCGAGCAAAGGAAATCACTGTCAAGTTTTGTATACAGCCATTATAATTTTTATCTCTCCCACGTTTACTTATTCTTGTGAAGCAATCTTTAATTTTGCAAGATATGGGAAAAGGGAGGGAAAGAAAAGGAAAAAGAGGGAGAGGAAAAGTGTAGGGGCTGTGTACCAAGACAAATCAAAAATAATGCTTAAAGGGGGACTTGCCTGAATTACTATGAAGGGCCATTCTCTATCATGTGAAACAAACGGACACACACGTGACAATCTAAGTTGATTTAATTTAATTTGATTTGATTTGATTTATATTTTTCTTCTGCATTTATATTAACATTTTGGTAACATAATATACAAAAAAGGTACTTTTTTGACAATAAATCATAAATACACAAGTATTCGTAACAATCATATTTATTTAAAAATTGTCAAGTTATTGTAAAATTATTGTAATTAAACATAAAATCATTTGGCGGAAGAATGATTGCCATTATGAGCGATATGCTTGACAATATGGCAACCCCATTATTAAATAGATAAATATGTTAAATCTGCAGAATGGATAAAAATAATTGAAATCCTAACTTAAAAGGATATTGACAATGATGATGATGATGATCATGATGATCATGATGATGATGATGATGATGATGATGATGATGATGATGATGATGATGAAATGATGATGAGGAGGATGATTAGGATGAGTATGATATTGGTAATGATTTAAATGGTAGAAAGGATGATGTTGTGAAAAGAAAAGTTGACACAGAAATTTTACCTTGCACATGTTGAATATTCGGATAGTAACATGGTTTTAACTTTGGCTTTAAAAATGTAGAGGGAACTACTGGATTTAATTCATTGTGGGGGAGTATTCTAAAGGTCTGGACCATGGTGTCTTATGGATCTATGGGCAATAAGTAACTTTGGGTTGACTAAATGAAGATTGGAGGAATTGCGATTAGGGTAGGAGTGAACAGTTTTATTTATTTTGCCTCATTGCTCGAAAATCAGATAACGTGTTTTAATTTTTTTATTGTAACCAGGTTTTTTTTTAACATGAAAAAGACTCCCCTTTCTTTGATAAGAATAAATAATTTCTCAACTATAATGTTTTTACAGAGTCATTTAAAAACGCCCCCTTATTGAGTGGTCACACACGTGACCGACCCAATTTTCGCCTCTAAAAGAACAGAATTCTTTTATGGAAAATTGCTTTAAAACTGTTTAGAGCAATCCCCATCATACATACAGCGATGAAAAATGGAAACTTACACTCCCAGGGAAATGCGAGAAATATAGGTTTGAATACTAACAAGTTAGACCCATTTTCGTGCAAAGTCATACACGTGATCGACCTAATTTGACTCTTAAAGCGTGCGGTTATATTTTCATTTTTGTTTTGTGTTTGTTTTATTGTATAACAATACATCCATTTTGTGTTATTCCGTTTTTAGTTTTATTGTTTAAGTTACTTTTTTTTTATGTCATGTTGGCTGTCCAGACAAACCCACAAGGGTTTTTATACACCAACCTAATTCCTATTTTTATTGTCAATCTTTTATATTTCAATAATTGCATGCAAATTGTATTATATTTCCTGCATGTTTTTATGATACTGTGTTTATGTGGAATTGAATAAAGATGAATTGAATTGAGTGAAAATAATTGCCTTCAGTCCAGTGGGGTAATACAGTTATTTAAAATTCCAAAATGAGAGTTTTCTGCTGCAACACAAATACTGACAAAGTAGTTTTGAATCAGCTATTTCTCATGATTTGGGTCACATACGTGACCTAGAATGGCCCTAAAGCTGTTTTACGTCATCTCTATGTAATTTTCCTCCTCATATCAGATAGACATCCTTTCTTGTTACGTGGATGTTTTCCCGAAACTTTATCATTATTTAAAGCGTGCTGAAGTAATTGAAACAAATCTTTGTGTAGCCATTAAAGAGTACAATATATCTAAATGTATGTATATTAAGTATAATCAACTTTACAAGATATTCGAGAAGCGGCTTTGTACATGATCTTGACATGTACTTCAGTTTATATTACAGTAGTATATGATAAATAGTACCCTCTATTGTCTCTGTCGTGATAACATGCATCTCTGCTACTACTGATGGCTGTGCACCAAGATCTTCAAAAAGTCTTGACAAAATCCTCTTGTATTCAACGGTTACAGTTCGTTAATCCGAATGTTCGTTATTCCGAAGGTTCGTTGATTGTCGGATAAACGAACCTTATTTCATTTTCGGATAACGAACCTTCGGAATAACGAACCTTATTTCATATTCGGACTGACGAACCTTCAGAATAACACCACAATGTTCGGATTAACGAACCTTGTTTCAATTTCGAACTAACCAATATCTAGGTATACGCAATATGCGTGTTTCGGAATAACGAACCTTCGGAAAAACGAACCTTCGCAATAACGAACCTCCGGAATAACGAACATCACCCATATTGAATATGATGAAAGGATAGTCTCCATTTTTTCTAGAAATGTCTCTACACGGGCCAAGAACAATTTGTTTTGTATTTTTATTTGTATTTATTTGTATTTATTTGTATTTGTATTTGTATTTGTATTTATTTGTATTTGTATTGTATTTTATTTAAAATACGTCATTCACATGTAAATGAATATTTTGATTCATCCGCTTTGAAACCAGATAATGCATAATTATGTATCAAAAATGGCGTTGGTATCCTCGTCTGCATATGACACATACAATCACTTTTATTGTACTTTTTGTCCTTCCCATTTTCCGCAACTCTTGATTTATTTTAATCTAATAAAAACGACCATCTCATCTTCCCATTACCTGATTACCCTCTTCACTCAGTGCATCGACTTGCAATGTGCAGAGCTTATTTCCAAAAGGCGCTAAATCAATTTTTCACTGAAACCAAGGTGTTGGTAGGACTGGCTGCTTATTCCATATGCGCTTCAATTATGACTCATTTGATTTTTTTTTAATCGGAAAAGTAAAAAAAAATCCTTTAAAAAAATATTACTCATGCAGGATTTTTTTTCATTCTATTTTTGTAGATATCTTGCTAGTACTTCCAACTGCAAAAAAAATATCTTTCGAAGAAGGAAAATGGATTAAAACAAAAATCCTTGATTTACTCGCAATCACTGAAAGTGGATTTAGCGCCTTTTGGAAATATTTGATCCTGATGGCGTATCTACGAGGGGGGGGGGGGGGGGGGGAGACGCCTCCACCCCATATCATATTACGAAAATTTGGAAAGAAAAATGAAAGAGAGAATTAATGTCAACATGGTAAAAGGGAGAAGCATTTTTATAATTTAAAGAAACAAAAACGCCTCCTCCTCTTTATAATTTTGGTCTCTCGCATATCAGTTATTCATAGGTGGGCGACCATTTTCCTGCCCATCCCCCCCCCCCTCCGCCCCCTCATCTGGCACTAGTGCCCGCTCAATAACTTTGCCCATGCTATTGTTGTTAACTCTGGAAAGCCAAATTGATGCGAGTGAACGTAATTCCGTCGAGTCATTGCAGCTTGGACCGCCGAATCAGGAGAGGGCATAAAGAGATTGAGCATGTTGAGTGAAGTCCTTTTCTGCGCCAATTCCGTCAGATCGTCACATTGCCGTTCTCCATCAAAAGATTTTTGAGGATCTTGCCACTCCAGAACAATCATCGAAAGCGACAAAATGAGCTGGAAAGAGATTCGTTCGTACCTCTAAGTAAACTAATGGATCTCGAGAGTTTCGCCATTTTATGATTTGTCTTCTTTCAATATAAGCACTTCATGTCAGTCACTTCAGTATATCAAGTTTGAAGGGCGCAATTATGTTTTGTGGTTTTATTATCAAACATATTTTCTTACCAATCAATGGAGCATTTATTTGCTAGTTGTACAGTTATAACGGTGCATTTAACAAGTTGCCAATTTGAACATGTTAAATGGCTATTAACAGAAAACTTTAATTCAATTTAGTTCAGTAAAACATTTATAACACATATAAAATAAAGAAAATTACGAAGTTAATATTTATATGCACATTTGATCAAGACATGAAATACATAAACTTCCAAAATAGTAAGAAGGGAAATAGTTATACATAGATATACGTTACTATACTAAAAGAGAGGGAGAGAAAGAGAGAGAGAGAGAAGGAATATGAGCAAAATAGAAGAGGGGGAAAAGGAGACCTATGAGGAGTATGAAGAAAAAACGTAAAAGCTGGTTGCAGTAGTCATACATCTTGATATAGAAACTGGCTATATAGCTATCATGACGACATATTTTTAACGCATTTTAACTCTACATGAATGATACACTGCAGACTAAAAGATGATTTATCTGTAGTCTGCAACGGTGGGAAGCACTGGCGGCGCCAGGGTATTTTGATGGGGGGGGGGGGGGGGCTAGATGACCCAACCAAAGATGAGTTTATTTACGTTTTAAATGAACAGATAGGGGTATTATGTAGATGCATGACCCAGCCCTCTCTTTCCCCGCACTCTTCTTTCTTTATCCTCCTCTTTTTGTTTCTTTTTCCTCTCTTTTTCTTTTTTTTTTTGGAGGGGGATCACTTTAAAAGTCATGGGGCGACCGCCCCTGCCTCGCCCCTGGTGGGAAGTAATACATGTCATTAAATTTAATTTTTTCAAAAAGTATAGTGTGAAAGTACAAAGAAATGCTCATCCCAACAAATTTCAATTCAAATTGATCATGTTGATGAGCGCCTCATTCATTGACAGAAGGGACAACAAACAGATAAATGCGAATTCTTCGGAAGAAACTGGTAAGCGGGACTACAACATATAAATGTCCCGTCCCAGCCCTTTAATTTTGGCTGTTTCTTTTCATATTCCGAATATGAGGGCATTCGAAGAGCGGTCCTTTTCAGTGATATTCTTACTACGATTTTCTTCCGAGATGAATTAAACTGTTACACGAGTGAGAAAAATATACAAATTATTTTTCACCTATCCCAGAATTCAATATTTTCCTTAATAACCTTTAAAAAGCGTTATTATCTATCAATCTCTGATCATGGATGTTTCGTTTTGATTCCAGTCTTCTGCTGAAGCGATTTCCATTATCGTAATAATTAGGGCAAACTATGGCGATTAGGCATGCTTAACTCATTAGTAGGACCTCTCGGAGGGTTCATAAAAACCACCTTCTCAAAACAACTACTCTTAGGACTATTCTCACTTCGCCGAGTTTCTAACTCTGTGGAATTTTGTGCGTTTTTATTTTTGTTTGTTTGTTTGTTTGTTTTTGTTTTTGTTTTGTTTTGTTAAGTTTTTTCTCTCTCTCTGATATGAAAAGAAAAAAATTGCAAGCAAATATATGCAAGGGAAAAAATGTATGTAAGTAAACTGACGATTTGTTTATCTTCTCAAGTGAGTTGCTCGAGAGTTTTCCATTGTGAATTCAAACCCACAGGATTTATAATATCCGCGAAGTTTGGAGGTAGTGTGAACCGCACGTGAGGTGAAAATCGGAAATATTTCCATCTCGATGTTTACAAGTTTGAATGGCCCACGTGTTCTCTAATCAAATAAAGCATTTATAAGCAGCTTCGTGTGTAAACAGTGATCGCCGGTAAATGAAAACCCAGACACAGGTTAACAGTGAATAGTATGGGGCAAGAGAGGAGAGAGGAGAGGTGAAGAGTGAGAGATTTGTATTTATTTACTTTTATTTTGTTTCAAAAAGAGCTAACAAAGAGTACATATAGATCTGACAGGTAATGTAGTATAATAAGTTATAACAAAATTTGCATGTAAGCACGAATGGGTTAAGAATAATTTTTTGCAATAATAAGAAAAATCAGAGAAATATGAAAACATGAAAACGAGTAAACAATACGATAGGAATTAACGAATTATGTCGAGCTGCAATGCAGCCACTGATTAAAAATGTTACCCCCACCCCTTCCGCTCTCATCCTCCCCCCCCCCCCCCCCCCCCCTCCCCATTATTCCGATGCTTCTCAATGTCTTGAACTACTTTACGTCTAAAGTTGCAAACAAAATGCACACGGAACGATTCTGCATGCATGGACTGTGCCAATTTCGGCGCCGGAGATAAGCCTCTCATAATAATGTGGGTGGATAGTATTAAGAGCATGAAACAGCATGACCAGTGCCCAGAAAGCCAAAAATAACTGTTCATCTTCTCATATTTTATAATGAACGCAATTATTATCATCAGCAGCAGTATCATCATCATACCATTATTATTACCATTGTTGTTATCATTTTTATTGTTGTTGTTATTATTACAGTGGTGGTGATGATGACCAAGACGACGATGAAGATGATGATGACGATGATTATCAGACCCCATTGAAGAACAGTCGTATTGTATTAATACGACTGAAATGGGCTATCCGCCATCTATATTTTTATGCTATGTCTAATATGTATATATTTGTATGTTATGTTGCTTTTAACAGGTTTAACGGAAATAAAAACAAACATCACTATTTCTATCACTATCATTATTGCTGTTGTTGTTGTTGTTTTGATCAGTAGTTTTATAGAGAGAGTACCTTGTCTAGTCTGAATCCTCTTATGATTATTTTGCAAGACCTTGAAGCATGGACCTACAACAGAATCTCTTCTGGATGCATCGTTTGTATGCTCTTGAGGGATGCTGACGCAACGAAAAAAAAAATGCCAACATCACGATTTTCCAGAAAATTGTAAAATGAAAACTGAAAAACTGTCCGTGCGGCTGAAAAGGGGGTTCAACTTCGTAAATGTCAGAGAAGATTTCAGCCAGAGTTATGTCTCAGAATGAGATTGATGGTTCTATCAAACAAGACGATTCTTCTTACTCCCTGTTCGATTTATGACTGATGACTTCCAATTTGGTTTGGAATAGAAATCACGGTTGATTATGAAAAATGGGATATTTAAGAAAGGGGGAATTGCATAGCTTGTGGAGCCATTAAACCTTAATCATCCGGAGAAGTCACCATGCATTAAATGTGATTACATGACCTGATTCGGTACTAAATGGTTCACAAAAAACGTCTTGCTTGTTACTTTGCCTCGTTAATAATTGGCGGAAATGATGGACGACGAGGGTGAGGGCGTCCCCCCCCCCCCACGATTTGATCTGTGGACAGTCTCCCCACCAATTTTTCTATTGTGTAAAAAATGATGGGAGTTATGTCCCTTGCACATGGGTCGATCGTCGCATCGATTGCATTTTTTAAAAACTAAACAAATCATAAATGTATGAGTCAATAAGGGATGAACTCAGTTCTTTTGTACGGGGGGGGGGGGCACTGATAGAGCTTGTAAATGGAACTGATCCGTACGACTGTTATTAAAAGTATACACTGTTCTATAATTTGCCATTGCTTTTTAAAGTTGTCGTACATGTCGTAAGCGATAAAGTGATATCACTCTTTCTGCGTGTGCTGTACGAGGAAAGGGCTGCATTAGCCGCTTGCCTTCACTTCAACAATGCCTAGCAATTTGGCTTTTTTTTTTTTCTTTTATACCTCTAACGAGGGGTTTATTCAGCAAAATCTTTCAGCAAAATCAAACGTTACAATAATGTCATCTGACAAGCATAATAACGAAATCGATTATTACAATTATCTTATCACCTGATTAACATTCTTTCCATCTATAGAGTTTTCTTTCGATTTTTCTTCTCATGTACAAAAACTCTATCCATTTCGGTTTCAAAGATTTACCATATTTCAACTTAAGTGTTCTCTTACAACCATATTGTTCCAGGTGAATTCTTCCTCATTCGTGTTTTTTTTTTAATACACATTTAAGCAAGACAAAATAGAAACCAATAAAAGAAAAGAAAACAACAACAAGATATAAGCAATGAGCCATGGAAAATGTATGTTCAATTACATACAGCTTTGTTGGAAAGTTTTCTACTGGTAAGACCCCTAAGCCATCCATCTCAAAGTGCATTCATGAATTAATTGACTTACTTCAAGTAAGGGACTATAACCTTAAGAAACTCTTGATCATGGATTCACAAATAGCTTCCTTGTCTGACTAAAGGCAATCTCCTAAACTAGATCTTATTTTCTTGTTCCCGTGGAACGCCTACATTGTCGCATTTGCCAACAACAAAAAAGAAAATAAAAAGTATGCCAGCCGGTGGCGTGCAGTGGTCCCGGGCAGTTGGGGGAAAGGTAGGGGTGCCGTATCGGTGAAAAATGCTGCTGATTGGGGGATATAGAGTTGAAACATCTTCTGAGTTTTGAAGTGTCAAAGTTTGTTTTATTTCATACGTGATTTCTTATTGATATTTTTCTCTCTCTTTCCCCATCTCTTTTACTTCTTGTATCCCTCTGCGCCTCAGAATAGTTAATTAGATCGACGGCGCATTGAAAATGCTGTATTTATTTCTCATTTATCATCGTTTATATTTTTTTCAAGTTTAAAATCAAAATTAGAAACATTTAGGTCAAATACAAACATCGATATAAGAAATCAACCACAGGTAATAAAAAAATATATATTCACTTTATAATGTGAAAAGAAGAATGTGAAGAAAGAAGAATGCATGTGTGTATGTGCGGGAGTGTGAGAGGGTGTGCGTGTGTGTGGGTGTGTGTGTGTGTGTGGAGGTGCCGTGGTCGAGTGGTCTAAGGCGCTTGACTGGAGACGCAAAAATCGGGGGTTCGATTCCCGGCACGGCACTTATGCCCTTGAGCAAGGCATTTCATCTACATTGCTCTTTTACTGTACATCAAATAAATGAAAATGCTACAGGCAACGTGCGTGCGTGCGTATTTCTCTTTTCTTCTTTTGTTTCTTCTGGGGGTTTTTTCTGTCCTTTTTCTCCATCTAATGAGGGAAAAGTGCCCCTGCCCCCTCCCCGGAAGCCATGCCCGTGATATCAGCTAGCAATGACGGTACAGTACAGCTCAATCGCCACGTGACCTGACACCCAAATTTCTTGACATACTTTGACCGTCTAGTTACAACCGACCAGTTCACCAGAAATTACACCGTACTATATAAAATGAACAAGTAAGGCTATATATTTGACATTTTCTAGAAAGGAGCACAAGTATTTAGCGGACATCGGCTAAGGAATATTTTACGTCTGGGATACAAGTTTGACGTCACCATCGAAAAGGCGTAACTCGGAATCGAAACTCGGATCGTTAAGCATAGGCAGAGGGGTGGCGTAGCCTCACTTCTTGGCCCAATTTTCATTTCCCATGAAGGTACCAAATTTAGCTCACGGGTAGAAAAGTAGGGTGAAAGTAGAAAGGGTATAATTAGACATGGTAGAGTAGAATAATATGTTATCAGAAAATGATTCACTAATTGACCATCTGATAATTTATTGGCTACTTATCAAACTAGCTTTGATGTCCTCTCTTCCCATTTCTTTCTTATCCCCCCCCCCCCCCCCCGCCCACCCTCTCGGGACGAAAAACGGGCTGAGGCTGCCAAACTCCTCAGGGCCTCACAATCGGCTGGAAAAAAATTGTATCTAAGAACTTTCCTGTACTTCCAAGGAAGAGTCTTTCTACGCAAGATTCTGTAAAAATGGGTTTGCTTGTTTGTTTGTTTGTTTGTTCGTTTGTTTGTTCGTTTGTTTGTTTGTTTGTTTGTTTGGGTGCTTGCGTGTTTTGTTTCTACTTTTGTTTTACTTTAATTTTGCTTTATTTACATTAGTTTGAAATTATTTAAAGTAAACTTGGGAGACGGAATCAAACTTAAAGAGTTCGCGATAATCGTGTTGTAACAGTTTACTAAAGTGGGTGAGCACCTTATCGCAGTGCACCAGAGGATCAACATGATACGGGAACTGTAACAAAACATGAGATTGGCTTTTCTCGATGTGCATCCTATTGTTTCAGGATTTGAAATCCAGTATGAACTGATGAGCCTGGTTCTTTGTCTTCTTTAACTGGATTCCCCTCCTGGTTTGTTAGTGTGTAAAAACAGCAACTGAAATAGATCCTTCGACATGTTCGATGCTTAGTGGTAAGATCTCCTCCGGGTTCGAATATCTTTAAAATACGAGAAGCATGAAAAGGCAGGGTTGTTCTTAATCATGTTGAAGGGATACAGAATGGAAGATGGTACACAATGATTCGGTGTAAAAATGTCAAAGGTCAAAATGTCAGAAGTAAATAAGGTCAAAGGTAAAAATGTCAGAGGTAGAAATGTCAGAGGGAGAAATGTCAGAGGCAAAGATATCAGAGATAAAAATGCCAGAGTGTAGGCTACATGTGTGAAAACATTTAGTGAAAGGATTGCTTCGTAAGTGGCGAATATTTTTATTTTCCGCATTCTTATGGCATATTTATGAACGAAGGATATTGACATTTTTATTTTAAGTTGATAATGATAGCAAGATTCTTCTGATTCTTACCTGCCACAACGATAAGGAAAATAGAATTAAAAATGAACAAAAATCGTATCGTGGTATCATATTGTCATAACCGAAGACCCTCCAGGAATATTTTGCGATGGATTCTTCTCCATTGCTGTCATCTACAAGGGCGCACTTCCTGTCAAATTTTCCTTTTAATTTTTCATTTTTCAATAAATTACATATCCTAAAGAGTTCATGCCGATTCATTTATTCCTCACTGTAATTTTTCCATTACGTTAAATGGAGATCAAGGCGTATTTTCAAAATGTGGGCCTAGAGCATGTAACTTTTTAAGAACTAGAACGGAAAAATTACCTCAAGAAACAATTGTCTGCAGAATTGCATTTGGAAGAATATCCGAGTCCCCCAAACTATGTTGAAGGCTGGACAATGACATTCAATATATCCTATCTTATTTTAATATGTTTAGGGGCAAATTAAGGTTTTAAAAGTTTTCTTTCAGAGACATTCGAGGAGAATAAATTGCTTGGTATCATGTGATCGGATATAGGATGCATCTTATATTGGAGTTGTCCCGAGTAACAATCGACTTAAATTAATAATCTGAGAAATTTAGAGTTCGGTCGGTCTATGCCCCTAACAGTCGGTTCGCATAAAGCATCGAAATAAGTAGGCACAGTGATTTTTCTGAAATTCACGGAAACATTTTTATATCCTTCTAGAATAATTAGTAATCTTTTGGCAAGATGATCGATATTCAAAACATAGGGTTCAAGATCAGCGCGAGATGGGTTTAGGCTTATAGCTTTGTTTTTTTTTTTTTTCTTTTCTTTTAAGGTCGCAAAGGCGGCGGATGGTCTTTCTTTAGAGGAGCTGTTTGCCATGTTCACAAGCGACTTTTCCTTCTGATTTTGTATGTAATAGGGAACTTAGTGCATGTTATTTTTTGCAAATTAGGTTGAGGTGACAAAAAATTGAGTTAGAATTTTGGATTGGGAATTTGTTTCACCATCATAAAGCAGATTAAACACCCTGGAGGTATATCCTAACGACACGTGATCCAAATCAAATTGCTCTCTTCGCAGAAAAGACTCCTTTTCATTGATGCGTATACCTCTGGCGAAATTGCTTGAACATACGTCCTGTGTTTTTAACAGGGGCGGCGCTACGGGGGGCAGGGGCGGCGCCCCTGTGATTTTTCAAGTGACCAAAAAAGAAAAAAAGAGCAAAAAGAAGAGAAAAAAGGAGAAAGAAGAAAGAAAAGGATGAGAAAGAATGGGAAAAGAGAGGTTTGGATCATGTAACTATAAAATACCCCCCTTTTTTTCATTTAAAAGGTAAATAAACTCACCTATGCGTCTTTTTGCCCCCCCCCCCCCCTCTCCCTATCAAAATACTATGGCGCTGCCCCTGGTTTCTAAGTTTTCTTTGCATGCACTGCTTCGCTGGGCATGCTGGGGATAACCAGATAAATGGATCTTGATCAGCTCTCCGGAGCATATTAATATATTCAAGGCCATATGCTCTCAATAACAGTCTGTTAATTCTCTTGGAACATGGCGTTTTAGAATGGTGCGTCGAACGACAAGCCCATCCAGAACATGTGGAATTCGTGGTGCCTAGAAGGCATTTTGGAGAGAAGGAGAAAAGGAGATTAAACAGGAAGTGAACAGCCATTGACTGTTGTAGGGGTTATTAGTTGAACTCTATAGGTTGAACTTTATCAGGTGATAACTACGAAACAACATCCACACAAATTTATTGGCGGGGAATATCTGTGCGCGACTCTTTAAAGAAACCATTATAGACTTTTAAAATAATCCTGATATTTAAAAAGTGTAAATGTTTGTACAAGTTTTCTACTTACGTAACCATTATGCATTACGCTGAATTATTATGGGATCACTGAGTTTGGAATATGTTAAGAAAATTAGCATGACCGTTCAAATCAACCACGACCTCTTAAGGCCAAATGAAATTTATTCTTCGTTTCTCGTCCCCTCTTACCTCCTGTTCGACCCGCCTCTTTGTTTTTTTATTTGATATTTTTGTTCTGATATGAAATTGATAAGAATCTGTGGATATCACGATAACGAGGAAACAAAAATCAGTATTATTGAGCAATTTACCTTTTTTTTAAATGGAATTTGACCCAATAGCAGTCATATACAGGTGTAATATCGAATATTTTTGAAAATGCATAGAATACCCTCGTTTCTTCAAAATTTTTGGAGGAGAAACTAATAATCAACAATAAACTTGGCTTATGAAAGAATTTCTGAATTGCTTCATAAGTTAATATTCAATCACTTTTCTTTACTATGATTAATTCCGTGTTATATAGGATCATTTGATATTGAAATCTCTGATAGGCTTTTTGGGGGGAGGAGGGGATCCATACTCGATGATAAAACCATGCAGTATAATGAAAGTAGAGTACATCATTTAAAAAGAGGGGGGGGGGGCGAGAAAAGCATGACCTTTACCTTAACCCCTTTGCCCGTTTGAAAGAGCTTAACACGTTATGTTATATGAATATGAATATGAATATGAATATGTTAACTTTGTCATGAAAATGCACCGTTCAATTTGTTAATACAATGTTTATTGATGTCTTCTTTCCCTTTCTCATCCTTCTCTTCTTTTTCTTTTTAGCCCTTATTTCAATCAATATCAGATGCATCTGGTCAGGCATGCATGGGGAGGAAGGTCTGCGGATCACAGTTATTAGGTTAACTTTTTCCATACCCGGGCAGCTTGGCCGGATGCACCTGCTATTGCAATATTTGTATATGTTTTCTATTGTTTTTGACAATCATGTGACTTGATTTGCCAAATAAAATAATAGTAATAATGATAATAATAAACGTGATAGATATACAATTTGGCGCGAAGCTACCTGGATCCCCCTTCCGCCTTCCCCCCCCCCCCCCCCCCCCGATCCATTTGTGAATTATCAAAAATCATTTTGATGGATATACCCTACTGACTTGTAACAGCAAACAAAAACAAAACAAAACAAAAAATGCACAAAATGCAAAAAAAAACCACAAACAAAGCAGCATAGGTCTATACTAGATATCTGTTGTGCCCCTACATACGTAAGGAATGATATACTACCGTTGTGGGGAAAAAGGTTCTCATTATGTTCACGTTAAAACTGCGTTTCTCCAGCCCATAGTGATAATTCAGTTCTGTTCAGTTTTATTCCATTTTAGGCAAAGATAAAAATATATGGTACATAAAAGTTCGAGCATATATTGACAAAATGCTAAACGGCATCCACAGGTTTAATCTATGCAATGTAATATTCATGAAAAGAAAGGAAACGTTTTTTTTTAAGTGGAGGGACCTATAGGAATAAGCTACGCTTGTCATTATCATTTTCATAGGCCCCGCTTGCGGAAAAGAAATACAAGTATAAAATCATATGTGTTTTTATGAGGAACAAAGAAGGAGAAAGAACAAAAGGGAAAGAGAGAGAGAGATCAAGGAAAAAAGAAAGAAGGGAAGGTATAGAGAGGGCTGAGATGAATGTAGAAGAAGAAGGAGGGAGAGAGTGAGGGTGGGGGTGTTAATAGAAACACAACAAAGCTAGGAATTCAGCACAATAATAGAGAACGTTTATAAAACCAGTTGACAAGGTGTCAAGTTGTAGAGGTGTTGTGGTCCATGGTTAAGTCTACGGACTTTGAAACACAAGGTACGGGGTTCGAATCCCTGCCGCGGCACTAATGTCCTTTCGCAAGATATGAATCTACATTTGCCACTCTCCACCCAGGTGTTAAGTGGGCACCTGGTAGGATGCGAAAGTCATTGTGATTTGATTAGTATTGTGAGCGACTATGAAATGGCGCCTGGCTGGAATTCTCCCTCGGGAGTGGAGGTGAATATACATTGTGTGCTGGAAAACCTGAACCCGATGACCGAGGTGATAATATTTCTGTAAAGCGATTAGACAAATCTCAGAGAGATGTATTGTTAAATTGTATACAACATGTTTATATCTTCATACGATAACACTCGCAGTATAATATAGGCCCCACAAAGAGGTCAATCGATTTGGAAGGATCGATATAAAAAAATTGAATCTCTAAATACCTTGACACCAAAATAATTATACGTATCAAATTTGTCTTGTTGACCCGAAGGCGTCGTTTCGATTAATTACATTGGTCTGTAAAACAATTGATTTTGTTTCATGTCCAAGAATAATTTTTTCACACTTATAGGATGAATGTGCATGAGCTCTCCTTTTCATCCCATCGACCCCCTCCCCCATCTATCTTTCTTTCACTCCCTCTCTTTTTTCCCTTTCTCTTTCTCTCTCTCTCCCTCTCTCTCATTCTTTATTATTTCTTCTTCTCCACATTATCTCTTCAACTATCTTTTTATGTTTGAAAAAACTTCAGGACATACTTTCCTTATGTATGACTTTCTTTCTCCCCACTGCTCCGACCAAAATTTCTGCCTCTCATATTGTAGACGATGATCCGCCCCTTAACTTTTTTCTTCTCTCTCTATCTCTCTCTCTCTCTCAGTCTCCTTCATTTCACATCATGATTTATTGGAAACATTTGTATCAAACAGATATTCAAGAACCTGTCTCAGGCCCCAGTCGCTAATGTAACAAGTCAATCCACCAATCACAACAGATCAGTATTAATATGCAAGTTTTGTATCACGCGAGAGATCGCCCGCTCGAATTCCGCTCGATACACGGCAGACGACAAAGCGCTCACGTGGACACATTATCGGATGAAGGATCAACGAGAGAAGGTTGTGTGAAAATTCTCCCAATCGTCATGATCTTTTCCGATCGCCCTTAATGCTGGGGAAATCTACTTTGCAATTCATCTAGTATTTGACTGGATTTATATTGTGCTTTCGGATAATTCCGTCAAGCAAGCTGGATTTTTTTCAACAGCCTATGTTACCCTTTTTTAAAATCCATAATCACGGACAGCTTATGGAAAACCACGGAAAAGGAACGCATCTCAGATATTCCACAAAAAAGGATAAAATGATGACCTTGAACCACAGCTTAATGTCGGAGAAGTAGGGAAAAGGAGTGCCATCAGAATGTAAGTTTAGCCAGAACATTTTTGCTTACATGATTTAGTCGTTGCCTTTGCACACCTTTGGAATTCGTATTTATTTCTCTGAACCAATTTAGGGAAGCACATCACTTTCTTCTTTTGAAGCTTGCTCATCCATCTAACTTTTTCCTCTCTTCACTGCGCTAAAAAGTCGTCACCGTGATATATATCAAGAGGAGAGGAAACACGAACTCGATCACTGTTATTGTAGATTGTCACATTCAAGTGTTATCTTAAAAGCATTTGGACAAGCGTTGGTGATCAGTCTCTTTCTTTACTCACCTTCCGAATAGTCTGCTTGCTTCACTTCAAGCTCGAATAGTTTACATAGCTACATCTGGTCGAGAAGGAGAGGGAGGAGATTTATGACAAGATGGAAGGAGGGGGAGATCTATACTTGTACCTATTCAATGACGTAGTGAAAAACAAAAGCCTTGATTACCTTCTTGCTCTTCTAAATATGTCCGATACAGATGAATTTTTTGACACCTACGACTACGATTTTCATCCCATCGCACATGATCTGTCCCCTACAGCCGATACTCTGTTAATCACCTTCTACACCATCATTTTTGTGCTTGCTCTGGGCGGGAACCTGCTTGTGATTTTTGTGGTAGCGCGTAAGAAATACATGCAGACAGCCATCAACTTATTCTTTGCATCTTTAGCCATCTCTGACCTCTTAATCGCCGTCTTCTGCATCCCGTTCACGCTAATAGAGGCAATCACGGTCGACTGGGTGCTAGGATCCTTCATGTGTAAGGCTCTCAACTACGTAACCTCTGTAGGCGTTGTCTCAAGTATCCTTGCCATGATGTCCATTGCGGTAGAGCGCCACCAAGCGATCTGTCACCCTCTGCGCTCTAGGGTCATCCAGACGCCGCGACGTGCTGCCATCCTGTTAACCATCCTTTGGATAATGTCTATGATCTTCATGTCACCGCTCCTCTTCGTACTTCAACTCGATACCGTGGTCGACCCGATGACAGGGTCACGATACCGATTCTGCAGAGAACATTGGTATAATCCCCAGCAGCGGAAGAACTACACCTTGCTGCTAGTCCTTCTTCTCTACGTCTCTCCCTTAGTCATCATGATCGTCCTTTACATGCAGGTGGTTCACAAGCTCTGGATCCGCAAACCCGTCGCACCGGCTGAGTCACAAATGACACAGACTCCAGGCATCAACACGGCCACATCGCTGCGGTACAAAAAACGCGCCATCAAGATGATTCTCATGGTTGTCGGTCTCTTCTCCTTCTGCTGGCTTCCCTACCACGTCGTCCATCTCATGCGCGAGTTCTCCTTCATGGAAGACGGAGAAAGAAACCGTCTCCTTTTCGCTGCTGTTCAGCTCGTTGGACTCAGCAACAGTTGCAACAATCCCATCGTCTACGCGTTCCTTAACGACAACTTCAAACGGAACTTCGTGAAAGTACTTTGTCGACGCAGGGAGTTGGTTAAGATGAAAGGATCTTCTAATAACAACATCGTTGTGAAATCGGTAGCCTCTACTATTGGAACAAAAGCATAATATGTGCAACAAACCAAAGAATATTCATATACCCTGGTGTAGTTAAGGGTACCTGGTAGGAACGTGGTCCTCGGAGGCTTCGGCGTCTTGGGGCAGCTGGGATGAATCCAGGGTAATGTCCTTTGGCAAGACATTAATCCATATTTGCTACACTCAACCAAGGTGGAAAATATGGATACCTGACATGAATCAAGCACTGCAATTCATTGCAGTGCTTGAGCGCTGTAATGTCAAATTGGCTACAAACCGGGATAGTATAGTATCCAAAGTCCTTTATATGTTACAGATCATAACGTCGTGACATGCACTTTTACACGAACGAAATATGCGTCTGTCATATTTTGATACTGGACATTATTAGACAAACACTGTGAGACAGCGTTTTATTTTATTTTTATTTACTTATTTCATAAAATCGGCTTTTCATCTTTCTACTATTGATAGTTTCTCTTAAAACAGCACTAATTAGTCTACCTAAAAATATTTTCTTTCTCTTTTTCTCAACAAGATCCAGATTTTTCCCAAACTTTGTTCGTCTGTTTGTTTCTGGAAGAAGTTACTGTTTCTTCTTTTCAATTGTCTGACAATTAGAATACAAGTAACCAATCTGCCAAGGACTAATTAGGATCAAGAATATACACGTAGCTATCTCTAGTCATACAGTGTCATAGTAGGAATTTTAGAATTCCTCGCATGTCACAGCATTAGCATTATTCCATAAAGATTAAGAAAAAAACTTCTCATAAATTTTTTAACTAACCATCATTCAACTTTCTAAATAAAGCTCAAACGATCTCAGGTGAAATCGTTTTCTTCCTGTTCAACATGTTCAATAAGTTTGTTTTTCTCCTTTTTCTACCTTTAGTAAAGTTAGCATAGGCGTTCCCTTCCTTTCCTCATTCTTATGATTTTTTTTAATGGACGACAGTCACCCCCTCCGCCCCCCCCCCCCAGCCCAGTTTTTAAAGCTTTTGACATACCATGGACTATAGGAGGGGAGGAAAGGGGACTAAAAATGGCCAGCAAGATAGCTGCTTTCTTCTTCCTCCTTCACTTTGGAGTTAAAGAAAAGACACACAAGAAAAAGCAGATGACTTTGGTACATGTATTTAGATAATTGCAGATAATGTCCCCTCTCGGTTCACGATAGATTACCGCCTATGACAGTTAGACACATCCCAGTTTTTCTGTTCTGTCTTAAAGTAATTTTACCCACTCCAGACTCGTCCGGCTGCTTAATTACCCTGATTAAGTCCAAACCGCTGACAACTCATTTTACATGGGAGACAAGCTAGACCTTCTGAGCTCACGAAATTGCAAGATGGTGACAAAATTTGACCGTATTTCACAATGTTTCGTGATATTTCTGTCATAGATTTAAATGCCTGAATTCTCTCTCCATCTCTTTGTTACCTTTGGGGGAAAAAACTCATTTTCATTACTGCTAGTGTCCAAGAGTCAAGTTACAATGCAATTATCATTATCCGAGTTATCTAGAACATTTCCCAAAGGGTTACGATCCAATAAAGATATTTAGATGACCAAATTTGTGGATTATTAAAAAGGGGCAAAGACTTAACAGATTTTGGTGCTCTATTAAATTTCATGAGCTAAGCTTCTTCCTCTAAAGGTAAGCAGGATATTTCATCAAAAAGGAAAAAGTTGTTGTAAGGGTAATATTGTTGCTTTGGTGATCGCTATTTTGTGATGAACTGATACGTTAACATGGCTAAGACCTCAGACTGATAATGATAAGAGATTTTTTTAGACGTACACCGTAGATCTGCCCAGCTCTTGAGCATACTCAGCGCGTATACACAATGATAATAAAAGTGTACCCTTTACCCGCTGAGTATTGAATTCTCGTCCTCCAGCAGGGGTGTCGCTAAACTTTTTTTTAATGGGGGGGGGGGGGGGGGGGGGGTGTGTAGAGGCCAGATTGCCGACAAACAATACCTCCGATTGCCGACGACCAACGTCGACAAATTCAGCCGTATAACGCCCACGAGGCATGTTCAATTGTGTGCCTCTATCATATTTTCCTTCTAAATTATATATTTGTTCACCTCATTTTCCGACTGTATTAGCTTTCCGAAAACATTCTGTATCTAAATATAATACGAGCGAGCGCAACGAGCGAGGAAAAATATACACTCTCTTTCGTAGAAGTGATATTCTTCATCAAACTACATGATGGGCTTAAATATATCTAAATGATATATTTGGTGACCTCTCTGGCCTGATTCATTCGCTTTCAAAGACCATCCTATATCTTAATATTATACGAGCGAGCGCAGCGAGCGAGGACAAAATCTATACACTATTTTCATGGTAGAAGTGATAATTCTTCATCCAAATACACGATGGTATTAACTATGAGATATCTAACTTAAACAGGTACATTTGGTCACCTCGCTTGCCGAATTCGTTTGCTTTCCCTAATCCATCTTGTATCTGAATATTATAGGAGCGAGCGTAGCGAGCGAGGAAAATTATATACTCCTTTTCAAGATAGAGGTGAAAGTTCTTCATCAAAATACATGATGGGCCTTTAGGATATCTATTTTGATATATTTGGTCACCTCTCTTACCTAATTGTTTTGCTTTCAAAGACTATCCTGTATCTAAATATCATACCAGCGAGCACAGCGAGCGACGAAAAGTATATATACTCTTTCTATGGTAGGTGATAATTCTTCATCAAAGTTCATGATGGGCCTCGCTTGCCGAATTCGTTTGCTTTCCCAAATCCATCTTGTATCTGAATATTGTACGAGCGAGCGTACAGAGCGAGGAAAAATGGTAGAAGTGAAAGTTCTTCATCAAAATACCCGATGGGCCTTTAAGATACCTATTTTGATATATTTGGTGACCTCTCCTATCTAATCTATTTGCTTTCAAAGACCATCCTGTATCTAAATATTATACGAGCGAGCGCAGCGAGCGAGGAAAAATACATACACTCTTTTTTTTATGGTATAGAAGTGATAATTCTTCATCAAAATACATGATGGGCCCCAAGATATCTAAATTATACATGTATATTTGTTTATCTCACTTACCAAATGTGTTTGCTTTTCGAAAACATCCTGTATCTAAATATAATATGAGCGAGCGCAGCGAGGGAGGAAAAATATGCTTTCTTTCGTGTTACCAGTGTTATTTCGTCTTCAAAATGCACAAGCAAATAAGCCGAATATGACTCTATTTGGGCACCTTACTCATCTTTTTTTTTTCTTTTCCCCTCCTTCCTCTTCCCTCTCCTTTCTCTCTCTCTCTCTCTCTCTCTCTCTCTCTCTCTCTCTCTCTCTCTCTTTGCCGACAGCGATCGCGAATTTGCCGACAAGAATTTTTAATGGGGGTTTTCTCACCCCCCCACACCCCCTCTAGCGACGCCCCTGTCCTCCAGCTATCTTCAATAATCATTTACAATGTGTTGCGTATCAATCTTCTATGCGGAATTCCATATGGTAGTTTTATTGGGCCTTTGTTATTCTTTTTTTAATACATATCAGTGACCTTTATAAATCAGTCAGTGAACTTTCTTTTTACAAACTATACGCCGACGATACAAATATATTTCATTGTAATTCAAACTTGCATTTTCTTTGTTAATGTGTAAATAGTAATCTCCGCAATGTGTATGAATGGTTAAAAGCTGTCTAAATGTTAAGAAGTGTGAATATGTGATTTTCCATAACTGGAAAAATGCGAATTATAATGGTGTAAGAAGCATAATTTGATGTAATATTTCCAGGGTAAACAAAACCAAATTTCTTGGCGTGTTTGTAGATAGCTTTTTGACGTGGAAATATCACATTAACGAAGTTGAAAGTAAATTATCGAAAAAATTGTTATTATTGCTAGAATCAAACATCTTTTGCCAAACCATATTCTGCCATATTTGTCGTACTCTAATCTGATTTGGGCCAACTCTTGCAAAACGAACTTTCTAAAAACTTACGATATTGCTTCTGGCATGTCTGAAGATCGTTCGTATCATATTTTTATCTGGAATGCACTCATAATTATATTCCCACACAAGTCCTATCTTTAAACAATTAAAGTTATTGAAATTAAGTGACATTAACTTACACCAACAAATCATTTTATGCATAATCTATAAGCAATATTTTTCCAGCTGAATTGAGTAATCTCATTTTTTAATTGCAACTCGGATATTCATACATACGACACTAAACATGCTAAAGCGATAATCAAATTCATTTCCGAAAACACAGAACTATGAGATTCCATGCAATATGATAGCCGATCTCGGCCCAAACTATTGAATACTTGGCCTGACCAAATGCGAAACTAACTTTCGTTGCAAGGTGTGTCTCATATAGGTGAACGTTTACTTAATTATGTTAGTGTAGAATATTGTATAGAAGCAAAATATTTTAGTATGTAATGTTCTGACTGTATGTTACACAACATGCATATGACTATGGACGCCATTGACCTGTTAATATAATCACCTCATAATATTCATTCTTTTATTCTCTTGTATGTATTTGCTAAGTAGTTTTAAATCCAGCCACTGAACTCATATCATACAATATTGTTACTCTCATAAAAAGTTACAAACTTACGATGATTTAGTTCGACTGTTATTCGGTAACATTTAATGACGTAAATGCTACTATTTCCCCTTTTTTGTAATCTATCCCATCCTTGCCCTATCCCTTACTCCGATTTACTTCATTCTGTATAACGTTAATATCTGTATATTCGTTCATTTCATATTTTTAGTGCACGTAACTGTCATCATGTCTTCGGCGTCCCCAACACAAGCTCAGTTTTTCTGGTGTTCACCATCTTCTTTGTATCATATGTATATTGGAATTACGTACACTATAAATAAATGTCATTGCCTCAGAAGGAAATAAATGTGAATTTCAAGAAAGAAAAATCATCATCATCGTCATCATCATCATCATCGTCGTCGTCGTCGTCGTCGTCGTGATTTATACCGCGCTTTTTCCGTAAGGCCGAAAGCGCTTACAGTAAATGATTTAATGAAAAAATTAATGTATCAACAAGATATATAAAATGGTTTGTATAAGTTTGTGCGGCTGCACACCTTTGTCATTGTTTGTAACCCTTTTCTTAACGATATCGACATGATGGTGTTCGCAGGAGTGTACGGTAGTGGTGGTGTCGGTGGTGGCGGTGTCGTTCGTGGTGATGGCGGAGATGGCGGTGATGGTGATGGTGATTGTAATGGTGATGGTGCTGTTGGTAGTGGTGGACTGTCGGTGACGGAGGCTGCGATGATGGAGTAGTGGTGGTGCATGACGTTGTTACCGTATGGTTGGTGTCGGTGCTGGTGGTATATGGTACTGATAGTAATGGTGGTGGCCGGTTAATGGCGATGTGGGAGCCAGACTAATAATGATGATGGTGGTGTTGGTGATGGAAGTGGTTGTGAAGGTGGCATTAAAAATTCTTCATTTAAAAAAAAAATCTCTTTTGCAACGTTTCTCTCTATTTTCTTATCATCTTGTGTTTAAATGACTTCAGTGACACCTTTCACTGAACGTAGTTAGGCTCTCTAATCCTTCTCTTACCCCCATCCCCGGTTGCAGCTAAAAAAATAAAACATTGGCTTTTGTCACTACAATATCAGTTTCCTTCAGATGCTTCTAAACAACAACAACAACAACAAAAATGAAGAAAAAAAAAAATAACCTGTCCTTGTCCTTTCTTGAAATGTTGTTGAGCATTTGCCTTCAATCTTCCAGATGGTTTCCACCAAGTTGGTAGAATCCATTATATCAAAAACTCGTTGTGAATTCGAAAACAGAGGACGCATTTGCGAGCCGCCTTAAATTCCATAAATGAAACGGCAATTCGATCTTCCCCGTATCGACCGACACTGACCGAGTCAGTTTACAATTTTTAAAAGAAGAAAAAGATGAGATAAAATGTTTAGCAGTGGCGTATCCAGTAAAGCATAAAATTTGCTTGTGCCTCCCCAATCTATTTATCGATTAATCTGTTTATCCATTCATGAACTCATTTATTTACTAATAAAATTAATTTTCTTTTTGCTTATGTATTCATTATATTTCTTTCACTCATTTGATAACCTTTTTGGTATGACTTTCTACTCTCAGAAATCCTACTTGGCGGAATTGCTTACAATTTTATGATCCCCCATCCCCGCCGCCCCCTCCTTTTCCATCTGGAGTTCTGGACATAAAAAAGAAAGAAAATTCCTTCATGCAACTTGCAATGGGTAAGGTCTAATACACGCTGGGTTGCATGCCCAGATACAGTACCCTCCCCTCCAAGCCGCCCCAATCCAATTCATCCCTGGATACACCACTGTTTTGCGTGACAAATGACATCAGTCGAAGTGCCACTATATGGTTGTAAATGTAAATTGAAACCACCAGAAAGTGGAGAGGGGTTTGCACGGAGGAATCAATTTATATGGTTGTTATGTGCAGTATGCAGAACCCAATCGATGGCTAGAGTATTGGGAGTGTCCAGGAAGGGAGAATATCATGTCATCGTTAATGGCAATGGCGAAGCTTCAGAGACATGGGTACGTACCCCCTCCCCTTCCCCCGAGTAAAAAGCATAGAAGGCTAACGAGAAGAGAAGATAAAAATTTAGAATCCTACTAAACCCCCCACCCCGTACTCCAGAGACAATTATAATCCACGAGAGTGACGAGAGTCAATATCTATCTCTTTCTTATCCTCCCCCTCTCTCTCTCCCTCTCTTCCCATATCTGACAGTCAGTCAACGAGAGTCAATCCCTCTCTTTCTTATGCTCCCTCTCTCTCTCCCTCCCTCCCCCCTCTCTCTCTCTCTATCTCTCTCTCTCTCTCTCTCTCTCTCTCTCTCTCTCTCTATATATATATATATACGACAGATAAATATATATATATATATATATATATATATATATATACATGTCAGATAAATATATATATATATATATATATAATTTATCTGACAGTCAATTATGTGTTCTTTTAAATCGATAATCCTCTGGACATAGCGCCCTCTCATCTGATCTGCATAAATAATCTACGAAATACCCCAGTGTTGTCACTCTGTATTGACTTCGTGTACGCATGATCGTTCGAAAAAGGGGTCTTTTTTTTTTTAGATTTTGAAAAAAAAAGGGTTGTTTTCATGAGCTTGTACTCGAAATCGAAAAAAAGGGTGTTTTTGAGCTTGTACTCGAAATCGAAAAAAAAAGTGGGGTTTTTTTCGGTCCTTGTTTAATTGCGAAAATAGGGGTGGTTTAGTAAAAGTGTACTTGGAATGCGAAAAATAGGGGTGTTTTTTGAAGGCCAGTTCGTACCCGTTTTGTGGCAAATAGGGGTAAAAATGGCTGAAAATGCCGTACTTGAAACGCTGCGAAATAGGGGTCAAATTCTGGGTTGCCGAACGATCATGGTTAGGCCCTACACCTTGAATATAGATTGACAACACCGGGCGAAATACTTGACTGTATTTAAAGCTACTCAGTAAAAGCTTTCATGCTCAATTACATGTTCAAGTGAATGCTATAGCTCCTGGCCTCTTTTTTTTTTTTTTTTTTTTTTTTTGTCTGAGAAGTACAGCACGAGCGAACCCAGTATCTCAAAACAATGGACGGATTTAGAATCTATAAAATTATACTCACCCAATCTCCAACTCTGGGCTGTTTGTTGATAAGACGTGTGTAATAGAGAGTCTGTAGGAGTCATTAAAGTGTAATTTTGCAGTTATTGTGAGCTAGTATAGGTCTTGGCCGCGGATTCAGGATTTGCAAATACATGTAGAGGGGGTGCAAACGGCAATTGAAAATAGAGGGGCGCAGACGACAATTTTCTTAGATATAGCTATTATATTAACATGTGTATTCCATGTGTGATCCTTAAAAAATAGAGCGAGCGGCGCGCCTCTTGCGCCCCGATCTGGATCCGCAACTGGGCCTGAATTAAATTTGATCTAACATTAATATCGATGACACGGTACGGAACTATTTTTGCTCTATACAACGATGATGGAGGAGTGACTGAAAATTCCATCTATACTCTTCTTTGAAATAGATTTTATCAGTATGATAGCTTTTCTGTCGAATCCGCATCATTAACCAGGAGTAGCTCTATAAATCAACATTCACCAATTCACAATACAGAAGTCATAAAACTTCACGACTAAATACCTGAGCCAAAGAGTGAATTTTGGCCATTTGTCATGTACGTGCTGCGCCGTCAGATGTAGCTACACTTGCTACAGGAGCAACCGCAGCATTTCCTGCTGGAAGTGAGAAACGCGAGAAAAGTTCAATCTAAACTTACTGCTCCTATCAAAGCTATCCAATTCTGTTAAGTTTCTTACCGCGCCCTAGATTACAAAAATGAAAGTGATGCAAATTCAATTTTTTTAAAAAATCATCTCACCAACCATATTCAGTAAACATATATAAAGGGCCCCCATATATTGATATTTCAGAAAGATTATCATGCCACAAATTTATGCTTCGTAAGTATGAAAGACATAAATTCGTCTTTAACAGGGGCCGCGGAGGGGGGGGGGGGGGCTGCAGCCCCCTCCTCCCCCGCCCAAAAATATGAGTTGGTTTTCCATGAAGACAAGGGAAAATAACAAGGAAATATAATGAAAGGTATTTCCCTACCTTTTCGTCAGAACAGGAAAGCCACAAACAAAAATCTTCCCATGTTTCTTGGTGCATATCGATGTGGAATTTTGGTGAAACAAAACTATAATGCCATATAAGCTGATTTAACATTTTAAATACTGCGTTCCCTTTGGGAGGGTGGGGGAGGGGGTTGCATCCCCCTCCAATTTTGGCTAATAAACAAGAAACTCTATTATTGTAAAAACTTAATATCTAAATTGTAAATTTCTCATTATGCTTGCAAAACCATAAAAAAACCATAAAATCTCAGGGAGCTCCGCCCTGAACCCATCCGGAGGCCCTGTACACCCCTGGACTCCTCCTGTTTGGCTGTCAGCCTCTCTCCCCCCCCCCCCCCCCCCCCCTCACAAAACGTTCCGCAACCCCTTTTTAATTACAGATGTAGACAGGGGAAGAAATAACAAGGAAATAGAATGCAAGGTATTTCCCTAACTTTTCGTCAGAACAGACACAAACACAAATCTTCCCACGTTGCTTGGTGCATATCGATGTAGAATTTTGGTAAAACAAAACTGCCATACCATCCTAGCTGATTGAGCTTTTTAAATACAGCGTTCTCTTTGGAAATTCTTATAGTTCATTGTTTGAAACTGATCATTGCTGATGAAAACAATATGTACAACTGAATGAATAATGATTAAATACTCACAACTGGATGACACGCGCCGTAAAAACTAAACCAAAAACAACGTGTCAGAAGCAGTCGTTATGGTACAGGCATATTAGTCTCTCCGCGCAGACACTCCAATACACTTTTCTACTGGTTTATAGCCACTTGGTCTAATTCTCAGATCGTCTAACACCACTACGGCTAAACCCATTTGGTCTACTATCAGTTTGATCTAATTGCCGTTTGGTCCAATCATCACTTAATCTAATACCCACTTGGGCTAATTGTCATTTTGTCCAATAATCAAATGGTCTAATTGCCATTTCGTCTACCTAGTTTTCCTCATTTTGTCTAATGACCATTTGGTCTATTACCAGTTTATCTAATCAGATAGATTAAGTGGTGTTAGACCAAATCGGTATTAGATGAAATGGGCATAGCCTAACTGGAATTTTAGACCGTGGTAAATGGCTAAGTGGCAATTAGATCAAATGGCTATGAGACAAAATACGATTAGACCATGTGGGATGAGACCAAACGGGCAATAGACGAAGGGGATTAGACCAAGTGGCAGTTCACCGTTTCAACTGACCAGGGATTGTGCCTGCAAACTATCTTTTAATATCCTTGGCTGTCAACATAAAATGGCAAGTACATATTTCGAAGTAGATTTTATATACATTGTATGATCCAGCTTTATATGAATCAATCTATGTCAAATGTATCTTTCAAAATATGCTTTTTCTTTTTAAATCGTAACTGTAGGAAGAGGGGATAATATTGGGGAAATAAGCATTCGCTAATAAAAACATGAAATTCAACTCCATTTCCTGTTTTTGTCAGGCATTGTTTATCATTTTCACACAATCTTGCATCATACAATAAGAAGAATCACACAGAATACACTCGTTTTGAAAAGGGACAATAATATACAATTTATTCATACAAAAGAGTGATAATTTTGTCATAAAATCAAAAGCTACTTTCATTATATTCCAGAAGATATGATACATAATCTGATCACAGTTCATCTAATTTGTATGCATTACATTACTTCATAATGTGAAAAGGTACATCATTACAAGCATATTAACAAATGAAAACCTAAAGTACTAACACCTTTAATTTCAAATTAACTCTGTAGTCTAATATACACAGTAAATCTACTGCACTACAGTTCATATCTATAAAGTGTGATACTACATGACTATATTGACTGAAGAAAATACTTAACAAGATTTTCAATGGAGATTAAAAAGCTTGAAAGTTTTTGACAGTTTGACAATTACATGTATTTTACAGTTATGCCATTCACAATAGCAAAGTTTTATCACTATAAGGATGATTTCAAACTTAAGTGCACAAATACCATAAAAACATGACTAATTTGCTACGTATGTACCCTTCCACTTTAATATACAAAAACTTGTGAAGCAGAAATCTTAAATTACATGATTCATTTTGATGACTTCATTATTACCTTTTGAAAAGCTTTTGGTGCATAAGTTTTATGCAGTTTCTACATCCTAAATAATGTTATGAACAGTCATAAACCCAATCCATTTACTGTTCCGTCTGACAAAAAGAACAAAAATCCTGAAGAAAATAAATGCACGACGATCTTGAAAATCATAGAATAAATATTCACTCTGATAACTCTCATAGTATAACAAATAATATATATATAGAAAATATACACGTAACAGAAAAAGTGAAGAGTTATATAATGAATATGTGAGACTGCCCATCGGAACAATGATAGTAACATGCAATGGGTGTTATTGAAAACTATTCATTAAAGAATACAGACGTTAGATAACAATGTGATATCCATAATACAAGAATGGATTATTATCATCATCATTATTATCATTATCATTATTATCATCATTATCATCATTATTACTATCATCATTATTATCATTATCATTATTATATTTCCACTTTAAAAACAAATCAATTTGATATAATGGCCAATTTTCTTGGTTCACTGCAGTAAATTACCCCCTGGAATGTCTTTGTGCAATTATGATTTTAAAAAAATCAACAGAACCAACCATGTTTTATTATCTTAGTGATAATTCTTTTGGGTCAACTATTTTCATTGATCTTTATTATATGCCATTTTATACCCCCCTCCCCCCCCCCCCCCCCCCCCATGAAAAGAGTTTTCTCTTGATCAGAGGATATTCTAAATTACAAGAAATTGCAGTTACTTTCTTCATAGCCTTTAGGCAAGGCCTCGTGCGCTGCTTGTCTGCCAAGCAGGGTTTGAAAAATAGACTAAACAATGTGCATTTATGGCAGTGATCAGTGGAACAAGGCACGTCAGCGCCTCCGGCCACGGATCACAGTTGTCGTGCGATTGGTCTATGTATTCAGGCGCGTTTAGGGAACCAAGTGCTTGGTGCTGACGAACTTCCGGCCACGGATCGCAGCTGTCGTGCGATTGGTCTATGTATTCAGGCGCGTTTAGGGAAATAACAGCACCAAGTGCCTTGGCTAAAGGCTAACCTCCGGCCACGGATCACAGTTGTCGTGCGATTGGTCTATGTATTCAGGCGCATTTAGGGAAATAACTGCACCAAGTGCCTTGGTTAAAGGCTACTTTCTTCAGGGCTGCAAATAAATATGAAAAAATCTCTCCTACAAACAATAAAACTCTGAGTATAAGTAATGAAATCGTTTCAATTTTATGAACAAAATTCATATAAGCACTTTGCAAATTTACACATAACCATTAATATATTATGTTGACAAGTATATTGTTTTCATAAACATATGTACATGTACATTCCACTTGAATACACAACATGTACATCATGATAAAGATATACATGTATAATATACACACAATTTTGTTAAAATCATACAGTTGTATTTACTTCACAGAGGCCTGCCAAATACATGTATGCTCTAACCCAGCTCATACCTTCTTTTGACCCTAAAATATGAATGTACAAATACAATGAATTCAGATTAGAGGCACATGCGTTTTGTCCTGAACGTTTCTTAATATCAGTAACTTGAATAAAATTTACACCTTCCAATGTTCCAAATGAAATGTAGTTTTCATTACTCAGCAAGTAAATTTACCACATATTGGAATCTGTGAATTGCCATTCACATATATTTCTGTTCAGTTGACAATGTGTCTCTTATTATTTCAATCTTCTTATTATTTACAAAGCTCTATTATTTGCTTAAGATATGCTTAATCGGTGACTTGAATGCTTGATCATTTTCACATAAGCTTGATGAAAAAAAGGATGTAATGAATTAAACATAAAATGGTTCTAAATAAAGTGCTTTAATAATACACACATGTGATGCAAAGTTTCTCCGAGATTCTCTCTACTTGACGGTACTTTCTTACAAAATAACAAACAAAAAGCAAAAGGCACTTTAGAAAAGTTGGGCAATCTGATAATTTGGTTTCCTCTATAGTTTTTTTTTTCTTCACTGTTCTAAGTATGAAAACCAATGTTTTACGACATTGCAGCAGAATAATTGGCTATAAAGTGAGTGCACTCCCAAGAATTATGAAGTGAAATTCATGTACCACAAAATTGCCACTAAGTCAAAACTCATTTTGATAACTTGTCTGGCAAAAATGAAGCGTGATTGCTCATTAAGACAATGTGAGGGGAGGAGAAATTTAATATCATTATTTTTTTCAACTTCCACTTTGTCTATGAAAAGCACTATCTTGTCCACTTCAAACAGCTCTTCCTAAAACGACTACTGAAAGTTCATCTTCACTTTAACAACAATATTATTATGCTCCCCCTTTTTTCGCAGAATCCTATGGACTGTACGAGAATGCTTGTAAAATGAAATAAACTGGTCATCACTGAGTATTCTTTCGGCAGACACTACAGCCCTGAAAAGGGAAACACGATGCCAGAGTCATATGCACAATGGATAAGCATCATCATACCACTGCAGTTTTAAAATGTTTATGAAACAACGCTTTTCATGATTTTGTTGTTGTTGTTGTTGTATTGTCTTCATAATGATGAACCTTGGAAGCACAGGAGAGAGTAAAACAATGCACTTTTGAAAATAGTCTGAAAAAGCAACAACGCACCTGATAATGCTTCAAAACTTGGAATGTTTGTTCAATTCATAGTTTTATTTCCTCACAGAAGCCAATATTGGACTAAAAGCAAGCCTCTTGATGTTATTTGATATCACAAAGCTATCAAATATGAAACAAAAAAAAAGTTCCACAAAAGGAATAATCTCGAAATTCAGCAAATATGTTGCTTACAATTCAGCCCAATCCCAGAAACAAACTCACAAATTTCTTCATATTTCAGAAAGACTATCATGCCACAAACTCGTACTACCTACGAAAGACATAAATCCATCAGTAATAAGAGATGAAGAAATATTCAGCCAAAGAATATAAGCTGTTTTTTTTATACAGATAGGAAAAACAAAACAAAAACGCGGAATTAAGAATGCACCTTATTTCCCTACTTTTTCTTCAAAACATAAAAACCACACAAACATTTCCTTGTTTCTTGGTGCATATAGATTCAGGAAAACAAAACTACCATGCCATCTTAACTGGTCTTGCTCTTGACCCACAGTGTTTCCTCAGAACAATTCCACTAATTCATCATTAGATAGTGATCATTGTGGTTATAACTTTTCCTGTGCATCACTTGCTGGGAAAAATTTCAAATACTGGGCAAATCAAGTGTAATACATGACATCAACCAGGTACCAATAAATTTTCAAACCAATATTTAAGGTTTGTTCAGATATGAGGAGACAAATCCCTGCAACATTAGTGTACAAATCAATGGGGTATGAGGCAACAAAAATATGTCGCCAAGGCAGGACACATTTTTTTCATCGCCTGGCTGCAAAAAGCTGTGGACCAATCAAATTCTTAGAAAGTTATTGCAAAATATGTTGTCATGAGTTTGTCTGCGCAACTTCTGACAAAACTCTCTTTTATTTGAGAGTTGACGCATTGAGGAGCGTTCATCAACATAAGTGGGGTGGTTTGTCGCTCCATATCTGAACACTAAAAATGTTGCGGGGATTTGGTGCAGGGATTTGTCGCCTCATATGTGAACAAGCCATAAATCAACTGACCCCTGAATTCTGTCCTTCCCACAGACTTTGTACAGGAGCCACCGGTTCCTGTAGGCAGTGGTTTAACCTGTGAACTATCAAAGAATGCAGACACTAACCCACTGAATACTAAACTCAACTCAGGCTAGGGTCTCTGGAAAATATGTATGAAATCAACTTACTGAATGCAAATTGCAAATTCTCTCTGTTTTGCCCTTTCAACCACTACAACTGAAGCATTATCCTCTTCTGAATATCCCAAGGGCTGATTTGAATTAGCGGCACCCTGGGCCTTCTCATAATAATAATAATAATAATAATAATAACTCTTATTTACCCAGGGTAGCCACTTCAGCTATTAGCTGATCTTCCAGCGGGCCCTGCATAACATAATATGCTATTATTACCCTTCTCCTTTCTTATATGCAGAGCGCCTGGCTAGAAGGCAGAAGGTCCCATTTTTGTAAGTCTTTGGTATGACTCGGCCGGGGATTGAACCCATGACCTCCCGTTCATGAGGCGGATGCTCTATCAATTGAGCCACCATGCCCGAAAAAGAAAATGATCCTAAAAATGCATTATTATTATGTATAAAACAATAAATGAAAAAAAAAGGAAAAAAATTAAAGGAAAATATCATCACAGGCACCTGCTCATGTTCAAACCAAAATATTCCTTATTTGAACATTCTGCATGACCTTATAATGAATAAAAAATCTACATACAAATGTTTTCAAAATGACTACCATACTGCATCAACATGAGAAGAATGCAGTTACATTTACATATCAAATTACGTTTCAATTACAGTTCAAAATACAAATTCTCTTTCTTTGATTTCAATGGGACTATATACATTATCTCATTTTCTGTAGGTATGAATAAGTACTTTAAGTAAGTGTTGATTCTTTTATCAATTCTGTAACATTATAAAGCAAATATCAATATCTTTATTCGAGACAGGGGCACAGTATGTCCAGTAACTTAGGTTTCATAACATTTCCATGCCCTTCTTCCAGAAAATATCATGTAGACAGAAATAGGCATGATTTCTTTTTTTTTAAAATATGCAGCAAAGGTGACATATTGCTGCTGGGTGACAAAACCTTGTATCTCCATTTTTGGTGAAATTTAGTTCTTTTCATGATTTTACAGCTAAAAACACTTAAAATGTATATATTTTCAAACCCTAAGATGCCCATCTGCCAAGATTAGGCCACTATTGATAAACGAAACTTGACCACCTCCATAGGCAGTACTGCTAAAGGGAGCCATGTTTTTTGCTCTACTGAACATTCAACATTTTTGAGATACAAGGTTTTTTCGCCCCAGTGACGATATATACCTCAAACTGCAATGAAGTTCAAGTAAACAATAGAATATTCATTTTACATACAAGTAGGTGACTGCAAGAATCAATAAATATCTTTGTCGTAAGTGCATTTAACAGTATCTTTACAAATTCCTCAAATCATGGTTTAGCACTTCACACAGTTTTCATAATACTTCAACTTGTTCATGATTTCTTTAGATCAAACGCCTTGTTTTTTGGCGCGGTTTACCACTACACATCTGAACAAGCCATAAGTCAACTAAAACCAGTAGAAGCTGTACATAACAGGTCAATGCGATGGTCTGTCTTCAGTGCTTCTAGGTAGTAACATCCATGAATTTGAGCACTGCTGACAGCCAGAAGAGTATATGAGCTGTTACACCGGTACACCTTTTGGGACAATCAGCAAATGATATTGTCTGCTCAGAGACAGCAGGGTGTAAGTCTGTGTTCATGTAATGTGCTAACACCTTTGGGGGCTATCAGCAAATGATATTGTCTGCTCACAGACAGCAGGGTGTTAAGTCTGGTGATAACGTAATGTGCTAACACCTTCTGGGGCTATCAGCAAATGATATTGTCTGCTCAGAGACAGCAAGGTGTTAAATCTGTGTTCATGTAATGTGCTAACACCTTTTGGGGCTATCAGCAAATGACATTGTCTGCTCACATACAGCAAGGTGTTAAATCTGTGTTCATGTAATGTGCTAACACCTTTTGGGGCTATCACCAATTGATATTGTCTGCTCACAGACAGCAGGGTGTTAGATCGGTGTTTATGTGATGTGTTAACACCTTTTGGGGCTATCAGCAAATGATATTGTCTGCTCACAGACAGCAGGGTGTTAGATCGGTGTTTATGTGATGTGTTAACACCTTTTGGGGCTATCAGCAAATGATATTGTCTGCTCACAGACAGCAGGGTGTTAAGTCTGGTGTTAACGTAATGTGCTAACACCTTCTGGGGCTATCAGCAAATGACATTGTCTGCTCACATACAGCAGAGTGTTAGATTGGTGTTTATGTGATGTGTTAACACCTTTTGGGGCTATCAGCAAATGATATTGTCTGCTCAGAGAGAGTAGGGTGTTAAATCTGGGTTTGTGTAATTTGCTAACACCTTTTGGGGCTATCAGTTCATTGTTCACTAAGAGTCAGTAGGGGGTTAAGTCTGGTGTTAATGTAATGTGTCAACACCTTTAAAGGCCATCAGCAAATGATGTTGTCTTCTCAGGGCCAGTAAGGTGTGAAATCACATTATTTAACACAGAGTTAACACCCTAACCACTCTGAACAGACACAATATAAAATAGTGAACTGGAATTCTTGGGACAACAGTTAGTAATCAAAGGATCCACTATGGTTGATACATCTTATAAAAGTCTTGTAGCTGAAAAAACTTTGGTCAACTCATTCTGAAGGCTGTAATCTGGAGTTTGCCAACTGATCACCATGTAAAAGGTTCCCTGACAGAGTGAAATCTCGCGTTAATTCCGTCTCCATCTTGACATTTGTCGTCTGATGTCACTCGTGAGGGATGTCGCGAAGCAGAATCCAAAAATCTGTGAAATAATATGAAGATTTTTAAAAAAGAGTAAAATGATGTGCCAGTTCACAAAGATGACACTACAAAAAATGTCAATATTAAAACTGAGAAAAATGTGTAAAATATGTACAGCAGAAAGAAGGAGATGAAAAAGTTCTTATTTTTAATAAAACCTAGATTTTGTTCTTCAATGTAATATCTAATAATGAGGCCTATTTAATCATCCAAATTGCATGTCAACAATATAGCAATTATAAAATTCTTCCTTTGTATCATCAACATCATCACCATCATAATCCCATGAATCATCACCACAACCATGACCACTAATCCAGGAATACATTCTCACTATTGAATTGAATTGAGTGGTTTATTGGGATAGAGAATAAAATAACTTCAATTCATAACTACACAAGTTCATTCTCATTGGTAGTCATATGAATGAATTGTTTTAGGATTACATGATACACTGCATACACATAAAGGTTCCCAGTACGAAAATAATGTCAGATTAAAATATCATCACTATCAGGGAAAATAAAATCATATTCCTTTCTTTTTTTTACAGTTATGAGATGTCATATTTTACATGCATTCTTATTAATATGGATTCTCCCAAATTTCTCATCAAAATATTGAAGTTAAACATTTATCATTTGCATAAATCATCAGCCACTTTTGTGTTTCTCTCTTTTTTATCTAATAATCAGAGTATTCTTCAAGGCACGTTCATATTACATGTTCAACGTAAGCACCGTACTGCAAGTGAAAACAATGGGCATTCAGGTTGGCTAAATCTTGGCCAAACAGAATTACAGTGAGCAGAGCCCCTTGGGAAATCATCTTCATTCTCTGGAAATTGGTGCATGGTATCGAGGGAAATTATTACACTGTTGAGCCTGAGATTACAAGCAGTCACTACTGGATTTCCTGTTGCGCAACGCATAAATGCTGGTTTACTAGAATCAGGAAGCCAAGGCATGCTTCGGAATTAGAAGTTAGAACAGCGTTTCTGAGAACCATAGCTCCATAATTACACTAACAATATTTAGGCTGAATCACAATGATTACTGGTTAAACTTCACTTAATCCTCTGGCAAGGAGGTAGCATGGCTCTGAAGATAGAACTATGATCTTGACAAAAAAAAGAGATGAGCTTAAGATCCTCAATAATGACTTAATGAAACTAAATATTCTACTAAGTTAATTTGTAAATTCCTTCAGAATTAACCTACAAGAATTTTTTCCCCTATCATTTACTCCAACCTTTTCTTTCATCCAAGCATATAATCACTATCATCAAGACTACATGTATCATCATCAGCAGCAGCATCATTACTAACCATCAATATTGTCATCTGTATCATGAACACAACCACTAACATAACCACCATAACCACCACCATCACTACCACCATCGTACCACATCCATAACCATCACCACCACCACCATTACCACCAGTACATCACCACCACCACCACCATTACCACCAGTCCACCACCACCACCATTACCACCAGTCCACCACCATCATCACCACCATTATCACCACCACCATCAACATCACCACGAAGACCACAATTACCACCACCATCACCACCATTATCACTCCCACCATCAACATCATCATCAACACCACCATCACCACCATGATCATCATGCCTATGAAACAAATTCTATGCATGGTACGGCCACTGCCAATCTGGTATTGCTTCAAGTCTCACCTGTACAAGTAGAATTGCACCAGCACCCACAGCTACCACTACAAGATTGGTGGAAAGCCAAGTCTTTAATGCCGAGATGCACCCTTGCTCATAGATCCTCGTTGACAGGCTCCCTTGCTGCAAAGGATAGCATTCAAATTAAGGTAAAAGTAAGCACAAGTTGTGCTCGAGTGGTACGCATGCACTCTTTACAAAGGCCATGTCAGGACCTGCATCCATGTACATCCAGATAAGTGATTTGGCCAAATATGAGAGATGTGTTTGGTTTGGAGTGAGTTTCAAGCGAGTTTCACATGCTATTTTCATGTGACATGAAGGAACAGCATACATACATCAAGAGTTCTTGAAAAAACAGACACAATGACGCATCATACTGATACTCAATTACGTATACTCTCAAGGAGAAAATTGGGATATTAGCAATTAAATTCAACATAGCTCCCCTGGGCCTTGAAATAGCTCCTGTAAAGTTGTTTTTTGCAGAGAATAGCTCTCATGAGATAAAAAGTATTTTCTACCCTGGTACGAGGGGGCTGTATTGTAAATGAGGTCATACTCTATAACGGAAATGTCACATGTAAATTTGTTTACCTGGTCTTCAGCTCTAACTCCATATCCACACTGAGTATTGACGACATCCGTAGTATCCTGAAAGAAAGAGATATATTTTATGCTAGTTAAGTAAGAAAATTACACTCTTTTCTTCATCAACTTTTGTCGTAATTAAGAGTGACAAGTAGATGCTGTTAAGAAAAAGGTACCATATGCATTTTAGAGCTCAACTTTACATATTTTTCATAGATGTTATTGAAGTGGAGATTTATAGGTAGGCCTTGCTGAGAGAAATATATTTTACTGGTTAGGTTAGATAGCTTAGAATATTTCCAAGAGCTTTTTGTCATAAGATTTACTTTTATGTTATTGTAGTTAAGAGTAGCAGGATTGCCTAGTTGCTGGATCGATGAATTGTGGCACCATTCTACAGGTCCGTTCAAATATGAAGAGGAAAACCACAGGGTTTTTAAGCGCATTTTATAACACGCAAGTAAATGAGTGCGCAACATTTTTAAGTGCAGTCCTTTGCTGCATCACTGCCATTTATTTTGTACACAAAAAAATGTGCCTAAAAACCCCTGAGGTTTCCCTCTCTATGAGCTTAGAGGACTTACACTATGGTGATCTTGGGGTAAGCTAGAAGCAAATTATTATCAAAGTTGGGGCTCCCTCTGGAGAGGAATGTTCAAAGTTCAGCTTCTTCTGCATTATCCCATTTCATAGATCATCGTTATAAATAAACTTTCAGCAATCAGCAATCACAATATAAACTTAAACAGGTATATCATGTTTCACTGAATGTTTTACAGTGTACCACCCATAACATGAAAGACCAATAAAACAGATGAAAAAAAAAATGTTAAATTTGGAAAAAAGTGAAATTTGACTTTAAATTCTTCATTTTTTATACTGAGAGAATGGGCAAAAAAGTACATGTATCTTCAATGGAAGCAAATCTCACAATAATGGTTACTCTGCACCTACAAAAAACATAAGACAAGACTTTCCTAAACAGGTAGTACAAACAAGGGTGAATTGTGACTTGGTCTAATCCCACTTTGTCTTATGCCCATTTGATCTCATTCCACATGGTCTAATCCCATTTCCTCCACACCCAGTTTGTCTAATAACCATTTAGTCTAATTACCACTTATCCCATTTACTATTTTGTCTAATTTCCAGTTAGGCTTTGCTCATTTCATCTAATACCAGCTTGGTCTAACACCATTTTGTCTATCTGATTAGACAAAATAGTAATAGACCAAATGGTCATTAGACGAAAATGAGGAAAACTGAGTAGACGAAGTGGTAATTAGACCATCTAATCATTACACAAAATGACAATTAGACCAAGTGATGATTGGACCAAATGGCAATTAGACCAAATAATTAGACCATCTAATCATTACACAAAATGACAATTAGACCAAGTGATGATTGGACCAAATGGCAATTAGACCAAATGGGTTTAGCCATAGTGGTGTTAGACGATCTGGGAATTAGACCAACTGGTATTAGACCAGGTGGCTATAAACCCAAACAAAAAAATCTCCATTCAAGTTCTAGGGTAGGGACTGGCAGCGCATAGCAAAGAAGGTGGGGGGGGGGGGGGGGGGGAGGAGGGGGGAGGTTGAGGAGTTTTCCCATACTCACAGCAGGGTCCGGTATACAGCAAGAGAAGGGTACTCCACACGCCTCCGGGTTGTACCGGCCAACTACAACGGTACAGTTGAAGTAGATGTTCATGTCCCAGTCGTTGTAGTCATTGACACCGCAACATTTCAACTGTTTGGGTAGGAGAAAGAGGTTATAGCATGTGAACGGTGCAAAATGGGAGGAATGCTCCCAAGGAGTGGAGATGGTGCAAACTTGTGTGTGGGCTAGACATCAAGTGATCAGGGGTAAAAATAGTAACATTGTAAAGTGCATTGAAGTATTCACGTAATGTGCTATATAAATGTAATATATTATCATTATTATTATTATCATTATTATTATTATTATTATTATCATTTATACCTTTGCTTTCTTGAATCTTACAATGGGTAATAATCAAACTTGAATGCAAGTTCTGCAACACAAGCTTCAAAAATCTATCTTTTATGTAGCAGGGGATGCACTGATATTTCAAGTTATCTTGTTATGGATTCATACTGTATGTAAGCCCTTATGTGATAATGATAACAGTTACAATAAGTTACATTTTGATAGTTCATGACATGAATATGACAGTGTTACATGTACTAATGATGATAGGGCCTTGATATCTAATCATAATATCAGAATACTCCATCGTTCAGACACAACGTTCATACATCTATCAAAATGCCCTTCAAGTAATAATTACCTGTATGACTCCCCACCCCCCCCCCCAAAAAAAACCTTCCCTACTCCTTTCAAACTGAACTGTTTACATGCTTCATTAGGAACATATATCTACAATGTATCATGTTACAAATTTACTACATGTAAAAGGGCACTTTTAATCGATAAAACTTTAATTTACAGCTTATGTAAAGCTGTACTTTGCTTGTTGTAATGTCGAAGGGTATAGCTTTATTTGGTTACAGGTTTCATTCTGCTTACCCCTATTTGGAAGCCATCAATAATATCTTGAAAGTCTGCATTGTCTCTGTATTTTTCGATGGCTACATTATCAATCCTCTCTGTCACAAACACCTCAATCTGAAAAAAAAAGAACATACAAGAATGTGTTAAAAGCATTTGACACCCCCTGAATTGCTCTGTTTCCGATTGTGTCAAGAGACACAGTGCTGCATAACAGGAAGGGTAATCTGTCAAAGCTTGCCACACACTCAAGGACATGCAGAAGAACAGCCACTGGCTGCGGCAAGTGTTTCCGTGCTGAAATGAAATAAAATAAATGAAATAACTTCTCAATCTGAAATCTAAAACTATAAACAGGGATGTTTCAAAAGTGTTTGATGCTAGTACTCCAAAAAGTGCCTTGACTATTTCTGAAATTATTGCCAGAGATATTCATGAACAACAGGAAGAGGTGATTGTAAGAGCTCATCGCATGCTTATCAATCTGAAATAAAAAAATTAAAATGTCTGATGTCAGTACTGCCCTGATTATTTCTGAAAATTTTTAAGTTAGCCATATACATGTATATTGGTGCATAACAGGAAAACATGACCTGTACTGGTGTTGAAAACTCCTCAATCCGAAATGGAAAAAAATCTAGAATGTTTTTTTTTTTCAAATCTAATACTAAACACAACAAAAAAAGTAACTCCCCCCTAATTCAAAATTGCATAACTTTTTAACGAAAAAGTTTTGAGCAATATAATTGGCAGGAGTGTTCCTACACTTATTGACTAACTTCAGTGTGAAAATGAGAATGATCCGTCAAGGCATACATGAGTGAGCAGACATTAAAGGCAAAAATGTCACTTTTCAAAAGTCACAAGAGTCATTTTGGGGGGTCTGTGAAACAAAACTTTGACGAATTTGGTTTCTTCCATTGTCTGACCCTGTCATGCCTATCCCAGACACTTTTCATGTTTATCACAGTTGGTTGAACACAATTTTTTTGAAGAAAGTGATGTTCAGCCCTCCTAAATCTACAAAATCCATTCAGTTTATGGAAAGAATTGGCATCAACCAACATGAATCAGCACATTATGTGAAAATACCGGGTAGTCGTTTTTCCAGCATTAAACAGTAATTTTTTAACATTTCTTGCTTCATCGTTAAAAATGTTCTCACTCATCCATGACACAATCTCAATAAACATCAACAGCACTTAAACAACACCAGAAAAAGCTTGTTTCACAGATTCCCCAAAATGACTCATGTGACTTGAAAAATGACATTTTTGCCTTTAATGTCTGCTCACTCATACATGACTTGATAGATCAATCTCATTTTCACACCGAAGTTAGGCAATAAGTGTAGGAACACTCCTCCCAAATTATTTTGCTCAAAACTTCTTTGTTAATAAGTTATGCTGTTTTGAATTAGGGGGGAGTTACTTTTTTTGTTGTGTTTATATTAACAGCTTCAATCTTCTGAATGTATTGTGAGAGGGGATGCTGCATGGGTGATCAGCGCATGTTTATTCCCTAGTCGTCATACAAACAAAAAAAAATCGTCCTTCCAAATAATAACATCAAAATTACATGTAACAAAATTACATTTGCCTACGTGGTGTCGTAGTCGAGTGGTTTAAAGTGCTTGACTGGGGGGCCCGAGAACGGGGGGCCCGAGAACGGTGGGTTCAGTCCCCGGTACGGCACTTGAATAGGCATTTTATCTTCATTGCTCTTTTATCATACATTAAAAAAATCATTGTGCTACAGGCATATTGATACCAACGTGTGCATGTGTGTTTCTTTAAAAAAAATACATGTAATACATATATCCCATCCACAATGTAACAGAAATCCTTAAGTTTTTAGGAACTCTCTATGTGGAAACAACAGGGATGACTGTTCAAAGCATCAACACAAGATGGCAGTCTTTACTTTTTGAGAGAGAACAGGTTGAGGAACATGGACTGCATCGTCAAAATGCCCTATGCATGCAGTTGGCCTATATGCAAAGCAGATAAGTCTTCTCATGCAGGGTCTTGTGCAGTATTCATGCATTGTGACCGTAAAGTTTAAACCTATCCGTAACCCTACCCAGTATCATGCCTGAGGGTAGGAATGATAGAACAGAAAGAATACTGTACAAAAAAGTGTATGCGTAAATTTAGTATGAAAAATTTGATAACTCATTATCACAACCTACCGTAAGGCTAAAATATTGAAATAAGTTTTGTTTTGGCCTCTACTTGGAGTATCTGTCTATACAGTTAACTGACTTCTTACCACAAGCACAAGGAAATCAAATTCCCTCCATTTCAATCTTAAAAACATTTCTTAGTAGAATAACATCACATTTGGCTTACACCCAAATAGCTCAAGTTAATGTCAAAACAAAATGTAATATTATATCAGCTCAGTTTAAAGACATTACATATAAAAAAATTCTTCAGTGATAATTTCTTTCAACAACATCATGCTATAAACATTGGTAATTTATTTGATTACTGGCAGCAATGTGTGCTGGTATGGATCTGAACAATGTTCAATGCTTCCTTACAATACTTTCTCTATTTTTGTAATATCTACAAGTACATTTGTATTTCTGTGATTTATCATGTAGGCCATTGTCCATCTCAATTTCTACTGAAACTTTAAATATCCACATGCACTGTTCCAAAAGGAGGCTAAATTGACCAATGCCAGAGGCTTGTTCCAAAAAGAACAGGACAAGATTCTGCATCTGGACACATATTCAGAACTACATGAATTTTTCTACTTTTTTTACATTTGAGGCCGCCTTTGAGAACTGCAAATTGGCTACACATCAGGCAAACGAAAGGCAATACACTGATTAAGTCTCTATCTTCTGCAAGCCGACAGGACAGCTGTTAGAAAGATTTTCAACATGAACAACGGCCCTCCGTTCAAACATAAAACATTTATACCAAAACTAGATAAAAAAAAACGTCATATAAAATTGTCATCGTATAGCTTACGGACCATTCAGACACACGTCCCAACCTCTCATAAGAAACATCTTATAGATGCACATTTTTCTAATGCGCATGTTGCCATGGCAAGGTCATGTCTCCTTCAACCACACTCACGTTAAGCCCTGCCTAGTTATACAATTCTATGGCCGCCATACATTCAGACACACACGGGCCGTGATTCTTTATCGAGATCTAATTCAAAACGATGCTAAGACCCAAGTTTCATTATACAACGTTTTTTTATGTCGTTTCGTTAGTCAGCGTTCAGACATACAAATCCATCATATAGCTATATGTAAACCGTTCTGGCATAGCCATACGCCAAATTTTTTGTGTCTGAACACAAGGATAGAGTGGTACTGCGGCACTACTGCCAGAGTTTGAAAAAATGCATGACTCCCCCATGACCTTTCATCGGTCCAACTGGGATAAAAGAAACAAGGGGAAAAATAGAAAGATTGAATTTCCTCCTGTTTCTTTTGAGCCATGTGAGTCATTAAGTGTGACATTTGTAAGCTTATAAGTTATGTGTGAGCTTAAAACCAACATACTGGATAATACATGTATGGGGATATTATATACAGATATCTATTGGACAATGAAAGAGATGTGCAGCTTTAAACCATCACAGTGTATACGGTAATAAGGGGGAAATTATTCACAGGTATCTTTTGAAATGATGAAATATGTATGGTGCACACGCATATACAGGTATCTAAAGCTTTACATTCTAAAACTGGCTAAGATAAGCTAAGAATATTTATTTGGAAGCTCAGCATTAAATTGTGGCACTATTGTTTGCATTCTGGATACATTCGTCTTCTTGTGCCACTCCATAAATTGCTATGCTACGATAACTGGAAAAAAAGCACTGAAGCAAAAAAATGCAATGTAAGTAGTCTAAGACAGTAGTGTCAAGGGTAGTTCAGAAGCTGGATGACGTGTTTTTAAACTTACATGTAGGACCAACTTTTTGTCCCATTACATCATCTCCCCTATCTGCTACCAACCAAATGATGGTGTGTTTAAGACTTTGTGCACCCACAGCTTAAAAAAAATATGTGTGAATTCCAGAAACATGTCACCTGGAGCTTGCAGCTGGTAATAGATCACATACATGTAGAGTCTGCTCTTAGCTAATGAAATTGGCCCAATTCTGGACTTTGACAAGGGCAAAAAGAACACTCAACTACAGTGTAAAAATGTACAAATTTCCTGAAATCATATTTCAGGAAATTATATATTATATATTTCAGGAAAGGACTGTTGGGTGTCCTATTTTTGTACAAATGTACAGCACATGTCAAAGTTACACCATATAAAAAAGACATTCAAGTCTACCTCTATTCTATAAATTTCATATCAGTAACATACCACATACTGTACTACCTGACATAAGGGCTTTAAAGGTGCATGTAGGCAATTAGATGACTGGTACATGTATAGGCATTTTTTTCTTTCTGGCTCTCAACAGGCAAGTATAATACACACACATATGATTTTTTATTTTTTTATTTCTTTTTTACTATTTCCCTATTTAATCAATCACCACAATGATAGTTATTTTCTTTTTCTATTTTTTTTCTTCTTTTTTTCTGTTTGGTACATTATGTTTGAATCACTCTCATATTGTCACTCTAATATATTTTTTTTCCCAAAATATACATATAATTGTCAAATTCATGACTCACTGCACTTCCAAAACCAACAGTTTGGTATCACAAGGTCAATTTCGAACAATGCAAAACGAATCATACAAAATCATAATGAAATACCCCAAGCCTACATGTACAATGTGAATGTACAGTGATCTGCTCTCATTATAGCACACAATGAAGTACTAACAAAAGATATACCCATAATTTCTGTCAGTTATGCACTGTATGCTTTACAATGAGGCAAATGAAATTGTCATTGTGTCTCAAGGTCACCACCAAAATCTTTGTTAACCCATATACATGTAGCAATTTACAGTGTTTCCTTTCAGTCGTACTTTTGCAGTATATTTCACACCAGAATGCTTGGAATTACACATTATTGTAAGTAGAGCAAAATTCACTGAAAATTTGAACCTATTTCCAAGTACACTGTGCTGCCCTCAAACAAAAGTGATTTAATTGTGACTTATCATTACAATTCCAAATTGGCAATGCAGTGAAAAAAAAAATCACTACTTTCATGTACATATTGGCAATTTTTCTCTCAAATTTTGTAATTTTAATGTACATGTATCATGTACATGTAGATTTCATTTTGCTTCCAATTATGTAGAAGTCTGAAAAAAAGAGTAATTGCTCACCTAATACAGGAGTGAAAGTCAATAAATCAGAAAACTTGTAACGTTATATAGGTTAACGTCTACATCTCAGCATACTACATCTAAAATGTTAATGTATAACATAAATGCAGATGCCCATTGGCCTAACATGTTATACCATGGGCATGCATAACTTACATGTATATGTTGGAGATCTCCATTTGGAAAATCAATAATGTGGTTTAGTTTCATTATGTACACAGGCACATATGACAAGCACACTAAGTGTTCACATAACAATGTAGTGATACATTTTGGCAATACGTGAATATTAGACTTAATACCTATGTCCAATATGCTAGCATCTCTTCCATTAGAACTCTCCAACCCTTTTTACATCATAAAGTTTTATATTATCATGAAGAACAATGCATTTCTGCAGAGAGAATAATACACTGTGCTACAAGTCAACTCTTGGCAAGATCAGCAGGGTTTTCTGACGTACGATCCTAATTTGTTGACGAAGCACATGTGAGATTTCTTCCGAACATGAGGCTGCATTTGCTCACTAAACCATGTGATTTCATGAGTCACTTTCTCGCTTACCCGAACCGGCACTTAACTTACGTACAAGATTTGCTCCCTGCTCTCTTATCTCTGGTTGTCCCCCTTTTTCTGGCGTTTCACCCCAAGTGTCTTCCTACATGTAGAACTATTAAAGAGGCAATCCCTAGAATGAACTCCCATTTTCAGTCCCTGTGCATCGTGAGAATTTGTACCCAAATGGACAGCTAAAGCATAGTGGTTCCTTCACTTGTCACTTGACTTTCAGAGAAGATCAAGGGTTCCAATCCCAGTGGATGAGTCCTCAGGCATGGCATTTTATCTACACTGTACATAATGTTTAGACAGAGGTGTAGTACATACATGGGTACCTGAAAGAACTTATGCCTTGAAATTGAAACCTTGATGTAGAGAAAATGTGATCATAGTTAACAATATAAAAATTTTATGACCACAGGTTTTCATGAAATGTTAAATAGTGTCTATTGTTGCTTCAAAAAACTTAGATCAATAGCAACAAAAAAAAAAGTCAGTGCTAACATTAAATCACTTTGGGGAATAAAACTGTCATGATTCCAGATAGCTGAATTGTTCCATGACCGTAATGTTTTGTGATTTTACAGTATAGCAAAATAAAAATATCATTTATACCAAACAATAACACTGGTATGTACATGTACTTGTCTCAATATGCATACAAGTCCTTTCTCTATCAAACTCAGAGTTCTTTGTTTTATACCCTTGTCAGGGTTACTTATGGGGTCAGTGCCTTCTGATTCAGATCTGATTCTAAGCCTACGCACGAGAGTTCTGATATGACGTCAAAACACCGTCACGCCACTTCCTACGACAAGCAGGAAAGGAAAATCCCAACTAAATCTTGTAGTCCTGGATTCTTTCTAAATAGGTTTTAGCCTGTTATTTAAAGATCAACTCTCTTTGTTATACTACCATGTGGCCTGTCAAAGATTTTCCCAACAATGCATCAAGAGAAATGAAGGTTTTGTTTGTTGATATAACATTCTAAGATAATATACACTGTAAAGTGTAGATACATGTATATAAACTAAGAAATTCTGAGTGTTTACAAGAGCAATACCCTGCTAGTCCAAATACTTCTACATGTCGATGATGTTTCAGAGGGTTAACACAAGACTGACAGCCTGTAGGATTGAAGATCTTTTGAAAAAGTAAGACATGTACATGTATCTATAAGGGTAGTCCGCTAAACCAAAGATTTGCTGGCAACCTTCACAAGACCTACAAGGCTGTAAGACTGAGAGATCACAAAAAAGACAATCTGCAATACCAAAAGATGCCTTGACATCATTTTCTGAGGGTTAAAACAAGACTGATAGCCCGCATGTGACCAAAGATCATTTACCAAGTTAACTCTTATACGGTTCAAAACAGCTACAACCTTTTGGTTACTGCAATATTCCTGGGGTTACAGTCTACTCAAGTTTGTCATCAATCTTTAAACTAAACCACAATGTGATGTGCTGTATAGTGACAAACCGCATTGCACTGTTAATGTCTCATTTGCGTCACTGATTTCAGTTGTGCCCTGAAAAGACATGAGTTAAAGATTATGTTGCCATAACGAGGCCTTGTAACATATTTCCTTTATGTCCTCGCTCTCCTACCCAATCCAGTAAAAAAAAATCTACCAAAATGGCTACCACACATTCCAAAAATCACTCCCTAAAATTGTGAATATGCCAAGAGTATGGTATACAGTGTACCAACTTAAATACAGGATGCAAAAATACATTACATGTAGGAAGCACCCTATTAATTGAAGGCAGCTTTTGTTTGCATACAGCAATTAATAGAAGAACAATACCCCTATATACATGTACATGTACTGTACAAGAACTTTGTATATGTACTTTACAGTACGTTCTACAATATAATGTTGATTAATCATCATGATGGTAAATATACCAAACAGTCCAGAGTATTTGTGTACTTGGGTAGCCTTTTGCCCATTTTTTTTTTTCTGTTTTTTTTCTCCTAAAGCAGCATACATGTACAAGTGGTTTTTACAGTGACAATAAATGTAATTATAATTTGGTGCTTGTGTTTGACTTCATAATATACCTCTTGCTGCTGATTTTCCCCTCGCCCCCCCCTCTCTCTCTCTCTCTCTCTCTCTCTCTCTAATATGAATAGTGTGCAACCACATACACTTGTAGAAAGGTTAATTACCTTGTGCTCTATGAATTTTTCACTCATCAGGTAATATAATGACTAGTTAAAGTCAAAATTATTATTTTTCAGTTATTCTGCCTTGACATTTCAAGTGATCAGCAAAGCTGCACTAAGGCTTAAGGCTTGCCATACTCTGATTTCAGGTGATTATAAAGAGCATATCCTCTGCATGATGGAGGCCTTAGGCTAAGGGGTGGTACATTTTGTAAGTGTGTAGTTACAATGTAAGTATTCCTACAGGCTGTGCTCACCAAACAATTAGTGAGTTTTTGCAGCCAAGTATGTGACCGCTGTACGAGCGTGTCATGTGCGCATGCTCAAATCCGAAGAACAAAAACTTTGCATATCAATCACTGACTGTCTAGCTACTCAGCTGCATCCTGCATCGAGAAGAGATGCAATGCACTGCTTTCAATGGCATACTTTAAAATCATTGGGTAGGATTGTAAACTGCTGCATGCACACTTGTTGATGCTTGTTGGCACAATGAAAAAATTATAATAATAATCACATACATGTACATGTATGCTGTGCTTACTTATTCGATTAGAATCTAGGAGTGACCTTTGTCTATTGCATACATGTATTATCAAATAGTACAAATACAATTTGAAATCAATCAAATCATAATATCACCATATGAATTCACAAGATTTTCAAAGACATTTTGATAGTACTTCAATTTTTTTTTTTTTAATTCATTGTGGTACATGTATTTATGTGAATGGCTCTAATGTCCACGTGCAAAGGGGTTGATCCACATGTATCAGCTTCTGTTGCTAGGCAACCATACAGCTTTGGACTGTACTTTGGAGAAACAGGAAGTTATCATTTCAGGTCTATGCACAATCGGATGAGAATATAACAAGACTCATCCCTTTTTCAAATATTTACAGTGAACAACAACAACAACAACAGCAAAGCCTTGGAGAGGACAGGAAATTGTTGAGGATCAAACTACATGTATTAACATCTCTCAACCAGACAGATATTCTCCCTAATTAACACAACATATTATTACCAGTTCTAAGAGCTTTAAAAACATACTCTCCAGAGTAACACAGGAAGCTAACTTAATAATATATGATAATGATATTCTGGATTTACATAGCGCTTAATATATCTCAGATGTCTCTAAGCACTGTACAGAAATATTATTACCCCAGTCATCGGATTCAGGCTTGCCAGCACACAATCAATGTGTGCACCTTCTCCGCTCCCTTGGGAGCATTCCAGCCAGGCATCTTTTGCACATGCTCGCAATGCTTAACCCATAGAAGTACATGTATAGTGTCACCTTTAGGAGATGCTTTTGCAGTATCTGTTGGTCCAGAATGTTGGGCAATACATATCATACATGAGCAGAAAGAGAAAAATGCGCTGACAAATTTGAGCCCATTCCCATCGCTGTATGGTGTGGCGTTCTCGAATTAGAGCAGTTTAAGTGTAACTAATCATTAGACTCTTTAAATTGGCAATTTATGATTAAATTTTTCAATTATAGTTCATTTTGGTTTATGTTATATCCATATTTATTTTTTTCAAGCTATTTAAACATGGAAAAAAATAATTTGTATTGCCAATTTGAGGATTGAAGATGATTAATTTAGACCTCAAGAAAGCTCTGTACTGCTATGGGTTAACAAACCACAATGACTTATGCATCCTACAGGGTACCCACTTAAAGACATTCAGTCGTGGGCTTTCATGAGGAGTGGATCATAATATGCTGACACCAGACTTTGTGAAAAGCACTGGAAATACCTGTAATAGAGCTACATTTCTGGAGCACAGCAAAACATGCTGTCCCACCATAAACTATTCTTCGGCCTGCATGCTTCGGGCATTCTCCGGCCAGGGAAAGTGAGATAATAACTTTGCCATATCATATGGGATAAAGGGTAGAATATACACAGCATTACATAAGGTCTGTTGGTCATAAACCTCATGGTGATGGACAATACCTGTTACTGGGTAAGCACCCATGTTGTCAAATTCCCCATGAAAGCCCACGACTGAGCGTCTTTAACACCTGAGTGGAGAGTGGCAAATGTACATGTAGATCTATATTCATATCTTGCCAAAGGACACGGTACAGTACATGTAGTGCGTGGTTGGACTCGAACTCGGACAAGATCCACAGTCCGATGACGCATCCACTATCTATACTGTGACACGGCTACAACTTCAAAACTAAACTTCCCACTTTCATTTATTGTGCAAACAAATTTCTTCTTTTTCTTTTCACTACATAGGATGGGTAAAATGGAATTTTGCACAGAAATACATTGTAGGTGCTATTTTGCTCCTGTTTTCATTCTCCCCCACTGTATAATTACTGTAATATGGAGATTGTACTGATATGATCGGTGACAATCCACTTCACTGAAGGCCCAAGAGACCAAAGGCCCACGAGGCCAAAATAGCAAATTGTAATCTATAATATCACACCACTCTAACCAATTCCTGTGCCAGAAGGAAGTTTGAGATTGTATGAAAGAGCAGCATGACCTCCGGAAACGAGGACTAAACATGCTAAAGGAGACATAATTATTTTATATACCGAAAGCGCATTATTTGTGATGAAGGAAAATACAATACAAGAAAAGTCGGCCTCGCGGGCCTTCGGTCAAGTGGGCGGACCCCATATGATCAGGGCCATTTGCACACAGGCGAAAAAGTGAGATTCACATCATATCTTAAAGCTCAATACATGAAGCTACATGTGTGTATATGTCAGGGAAAAAATCAATTATTTTTTTTCTGGGGCTACTTTTTGAGCTCACTCATCCGAATTTTCTACATTGTATTACAGTTTACATTGGAACCTTTCAAGCGACCATTTTTCACCCTAGAATCACGGTTTTCAAAGACGTTTAGTTTAAACCACGGTTGCGTTCAATCGATTTTTTGCAGGTCGTAAAAATAAACGTCTTTCAAAACGCAAACATGAAACGCTGAAAAAGGTACGTTTTGAATCATGATTCTGCAGAACCACGGTCGCTAAAATTCGATTGAACGCAACAGAGATCTCAATCATGATTCTACTGTTGCTTTCCCACCAAGGTTTGAAGAAAGATAAAACAAACAACATAGTTACAGAAAGCTAGAAAAGAAGATAAGACGAAAAAGAAGATAGAAGAAAACAAAGAATAACATAAGGAAAGATAGATAAAAAAGATGGGAGAAAACAAAGAATAACATAAGAAAAGACTGAAAGATAAGATGGAATGAATAACAAAGAATAACATAAGCAAAGACGGAAAGAGAAGATAGAAGAAGAAAACAAAGAATAACATAAGGAAAGATAGAAAAGAAGATAGACCAAAACAAAGAATAACAAAAGATAGATTGAAAGATAAGAAGATAGAAGGAATAACAAAGAATAACCTAAGGAAAGATGGACAGAGAAGAAGATAGAAGAAAACAAAGAATAACATTAGGAAAGATAGATAAAAAAGATGGGAGAAAACAAAGAATAACATAAGAAAAGACTGAAAGATAAGATGGAATGAATAACAAAGAATAACATAAGCAAAGACGGAAAGAGAAGATAGAAGAAGAAAACAAAGAATAACATAAGGAAAGATAGAAAAGAAGATAGACCAAAACAAAGAATAACAAAAGATAGATTGAAAGATAAGAAGATAGAAGGAATAACAAAGAATAACATAAGAAAAGACAGGAAAAAGATAGAAGAAAACAAAGAATCACATAAGGAAAGATGGAAAGAGAAGATAGAAGGAAAAACAAAAAATAACGTAAGGAAAGATAGAAAAGGAGAAAATAGAAAACGAAAATTAACATAAGAAAATACGGAAAGAGAAGAAGATAGAAGGAAAAACAAAGAAAAAATAAGGAAACATAGAAAAGAAGGTAGGAAAAACAAAGACTAACATAAGAAAAGATGGGAAGAGAAAGAATAAAAAGGAAAGATAGAAAAAAGGTTGAAATAAATGACATAAGGAAACACAGAAAAGAAGGTAGGAAAAAACAAAGAATAACATAAAGATAAGATGGAAAGAGAAGAAGATAGAATGAAAAACAAAGAATAGCATAAGAAAGATATAGAGACGAATAAATGATGTGGCTAAAGTTGACCTTCCTGGGTCAAACTGCGCAGTACGATGCGCAGTGGATTGGCTTCAAATGAGCAAGAATCAGCATTGATGAAAAATCGCTTGAACGCTCTCTCGCAGTAACCGTGTTTTGTAACGGCGTTTTGATTTGTGATTCATATTTGTGATTCTAGCTTCAAAAAATCGCTTGAACGCACCCTAAAACCAATAAGAGTTCTATTTAGGAGACAAGCAAAACCAAGCTCTGCGATCGTTAAACTACAGTATCACGTGAGCAACACGTACACAGAAACTGAAACTACACACATAATTTTTTTTTCCTTGAAATTTGCCTTCTTGCTTCCGCATTTCCTTTTCATTATTTACTTGATTAATTCTTTCTTGTTGTTTTTTCTCTACTTAATTGAAAAAATGTGTTTTTCTTTTGGGAAACTGTTTCTCATGTGCCCTGCTGGCTCCCGATGGCAAACTAGATGAAAACATAGTCTTCTCTTTTAAAAAAAAAAAATTATATCTACATGTACATGTACACTGCCACCCATGTTGTGCAGAAGCACAAAGCCAAGGTCCAAGATGCCTATCACACAATCTACAATTCTCATTTCCCTCAAATCTAAAAATGGACTTATCAAGAGGGAAAACCAAAATAGCCCCTTTCTGCTTGCTCTCTCTTGTTCACAAGTCTGGGAAAAAACAAGCTCCTTGGAAATTGTGAAAATATGTTAACTTCCTGCAAAGGTAAAGTCAGGGGTATTTTTGACTTTGCTCCAAAGGGTTGATTGTAATGTTGGCAGAGGCCAACGCTGAACTTTTAGCCTTGATCTTCTCTGTTAACTCGGTTCCACTGTTATAGCATCAGTTAATGAATTAAGATTATTTTGTGCATGAGTTGGTCAACTGCCAGATGAGAAGCTGAGGTTTTCCTTCCGAATGAAAGGAAAAAATTCATAAACTACCTTTTTCCTTCTCCAAACAATCTTTAGAGAGGCATTTTCCTTCTTTATCTTCACTTCATCATGACACATCATCTTATTAATCACAGAGGTGTCTATCAAAGCACTGGTTTGAACACTCGACTGAGGATGGGAAGGGGCTGGGTTCAATCCTCAAGAGGGCACTTACATGTATGTCCTCAAACAATACACCTCATCTACATTGCTTCTCTTCCCCAAGGTTTTGCTAAATGAGCACAGGGACATGTACATGTATGCTGTAGGTTGCAAAAGTCATTGTGGGGTGCTCAGCACTATAGAGGTCTTCAAACGGGCACCAGGCTGAAATGCAGAAGGTGTCTGCAATATGTCTGCAGGTCTGGATCAAATGACCCCCTGTAATATTCATATCGCACGCTTGGACATCACTGATGTATTAGGCACTATTTAAAATCCAGAAAAGTAATATCACTATTACATATTAAGGTGCCTGCAATATGTCCGCAGGTCTGGATGTAATGACCCCCTGTAATGTTCATATCGCACGCTTGGACATCACTGATGTATTAGGCACTATCTAAATCCAGAATATCAATATTAATATCACTATTACAGTCCCTATGATGCAGGTACAGCGTGGTGTACATGCTCTAATATTATCTGCTTATACATCACACATACATGTTCATATCGCATGCTTGGACATCACTGACGTATTAGGCACTATTTAAAAACAGAATATCACCATTATAGTCCCTATGATGTGGGCACAGTGTGGTGCTCATGCTCTTAATATTATCTGCTTATACATCACACACACACACACACACACACACGCACACATGTACTTGTAGTATGGGCTTGCTCTGCTCCAGACAGGCATACATGTTATTGAATAGTATGTCATGAATGCTCCTTAATATAAAATATATTCATTTATGTATAAAGTATCTATATACATGTACGTACACATGTAGGTAATGGGTTCAGAGTGGGCAGGAAGACAACTAAGGATATGATAAGAGAATAACCTGTCAAAGCATCCACACGTGGGATCATTCTTTTTCCTCTGGCACTAAAAAACCCAGAAAATTCAACCTTCAATTTGTAAAGAGTTCATTATATCCCTATTATTATCGTCATTCAAAAAATAATAATGACTTTAATTATATAATTAATGAAAACTATGACGACTGTTTGACAAAGCTGGATACCACTTTATTGCCTGACGTTTCGGCTAACATGACATCAATTACATTATGCAAGCATGAATGAAAAGTGAAAGATATGAGTTTCAACAAACAATATAATAAATGATATGTAACTCAGTATATGCTTATGTTGTGTTCGTTGTGAAGCCCTCAATTAAAGACAATGTTAGCCAGCAGCTGAAAGTGGAATCCAGATTCGTCACACAGACTTCATAGTTTTCATTAATAATTTGAAATACAAGACAACCCAGTTAAATGAGTTAAGGCATCTGTAACACTTATGTATCAAAAAATATACTGTGAAAATTTGGGTACGCCCAGATTTTTAAGGTGCCATCTACAAATGTACTCACTTGATTTCTGTAGAAATATATAGCAACTCCTCCTCCAATTTCTAGAAGCAACATCAGACCAAGAACTGTACTGTACTGTAATGAAGAAAAAGAGAAAGAAAGAAAATCTTAAACTAGCTGTTTTTGTTTTGTTTTGTTTGTTTGTTGTTGTTGTTTTTTTTGGGGGGGTGTCCTTTAAACAACATTCTGAACTCAATCAACCTACAATGTATGTACCTGGATACCATACACAATATTTTTCCATTAATCATAATAATAATAATAATAATGATAATATGGTCCATTTATATAGCGCAGCTACTATATGCATATACTCTACTGCGCTCTACAAAGTTAATATTATTACCCCGGCTGAAGGAGCTGCCATGCAAGGTGCTAACAGTGAAGTGTATCAACCCCCCCAAAATGGGTTATAGAACGAAGCACAAAAGAAAAAAATATTTGAATACGCTTTCAACCCATCTGAATAATTCACATTCATTAAATATTAAAGTACACCAATTACCAAAAGATATTATGCTACAAGTACATATTTAGGGTAGAGTCCCCAGTTTTCTGCGATATGGAAAACGGAAAAATTTCACGGAATTTCAAGGAAAATGCGATTTTCAGGTTAAAAATCTGAATTACGAAGCATTGAGTGAAAATCATGAAAATCAAAGCAAAATCCAATAGAGCAAAATTGTGCATCGGTGGAAAATCTGCCGATCAAACCTGTTCGCACTATTTAGCATGTGTTCCAAGCTTGATCTGCATACTACAGAGCGAATATATTAAAGACACTTGCATTTTCCTAAGATTTCCACTATTTATAACTGCTTTATCATATATGTACTACGTTTCGTACATGTCACCGAAGAACACGGAATTTGAAGTTTAGAACACCGAAGAACATGGAATTTGTACTTTAGAAAACGGAAAACTGGGGACTCTAATTTAGGGATTCATTGTCACTATAGTCCGACGCCCATCCGTATAAGTGAAATGGCTGGATAGGAGAGCAATGTAGTGGGACACCTTTTCTATGAAAAATTATAGGGTAGAGCAGTCTATTTGATGTAAAATATCTGTTTCCTTGGTGTTGAGGATGATTGTAAATGATCAATAGAATCTTTCTGTTTGTACCAAATGAAAATATTATAAAATGAAATAAAATGGAAAATTGCCCACGATGTTTCCATCTCCTAGGCTTTTAGGTGAATTGGATGAAGAATAAAAGAGAGAAGCTGGAAGTGAGATGCGGCCGGTTAATAGAGGAGTCCGGAAAACTAAAGGCCGGATAAGTGAGGTCGGACTGCATTCTAACACAAAACATGTACAGTTGACAATGAATAATGTGATTCAAGGTATGTGTACCTTTAAGGCTCATTCAGATAAATATAAACAGCAAAACACAGCCTTTCAAGAATGCATTGTTTTTTGTTTTGTTTTGTTGTTTTTTTGCTGTAGTGGTTGTTATGGGTTGTTGTTATTTTTACAATTTATCTCATAAACACTTGGAGATGAGTAATGCAACAGGGACCACTGGCGTAAATCCCGGGGGGGATGGGGGGGATATATCCCCCCCACTTTTTGGAGAGGGGGGGATGGCGTGTACAAATATCCCCCCCCCCCCACTTTTTAAGGAAGAAAATATATTTTAATTAATCCGTTAGTAAAATCTTTGAAAATCTTTGAATCTGTCATAAACAACCATCATATTTTAGAATTTCTATTTGAAAATGCGATTGAAAACCAAAAAAAGTGGTTATTTTTGGCTCGCTCGCTTCGCTCGCTCGCAAAATAAATATAAAAATGTGTGTAGGGGGGTCTGTGGGGGTCAGTGAGGGTGTGTGCTTATACTTAAGTGTGAGATCGACAGAAAAAAAATCGTCAAAAAAGTCAATCATCCCCCCCACTCCTCAGAGTGGATTTACGCCGGTGACAGGGACCAACCGTCACCTACATGTATATGTACATGTAGGTTCCTGTACATGTGTACTATAAAGGAGAAAAATAGTGCTGTTTACACTGGCATCAAAAGATTTCAGTTTTTCTAACATTCAGGTTTTTCGTTGGAAGTTGCTAGGCAACTACCCCTAAACATTGCAAAAAGCCTGAATCGAAAAACCCACCTCCGAAGTATGTTTTTTTAAAACTCTTTTGGTTTTTTATTGTTTTCTTTTTTGCCATATTTGCCATATCTCGCCAGTATTATTCAGGTTTTTGGTCATGTGGGACGTTCCTCCATGCACAGCGCGATGCAATGACCGAGAGGTCGCGCATGCGCATCATGGCCCCAAAACCTGGGTGAGATTGGGTTTTTTCCATGCATGCGCTTTTCTGGTAAAAAAAAAAAAGCCCTAGGTTGTTCTGGCAAGTGTAAACGGAGGGGAAAAAACCCAGCTTTTTTTTATATTTTGGTTTTTGCTAATGTAACTAAGGCTAATGTGAAGTAAAGTATGCTTACAGACTCCTATGTTTTTTTTTCTGTAAAAGCAGTTTACAACTTAATACATGTGTATGTGAAAAAGCTTTTATGTACATGTGCAAAGGAAGACGACTGAATGAAATATGACCCTCTTCAAGCCAAAATTTAAAAAATTTCCTTGAACTACATGATGTACATACACTTGTACACTAATGTAGTAACAGGTGGTTCAAAATTACTGCTTTCTGGAGAATCAAATCATTATTAAATCATCACCCAAATTCCGAAGTTCTGAACAAAAAAAAACTGTTCATGAAATTTCGTGTAACCTAGATGTCAGTCTGGACGTGATCCAATTATAAAGACAAATAAACAGTAATACGATTGAGGATCCATGTCACTGCAATACAGTTCTGAAGAAAATATATTTCATTTCAGGAAATATAAATGTAAACTGTTAGCCAATGTTTATTACCTGCATAACAATGCCACAGTTATTTGACCAATTTTTTGTTTGAATGTAAAAAACACAAATTTTCTACAGTATTGATGCTACATTGTAGGAGGTTTATCCTAATACTCATACACGTACATTAATTTAACTCATTTCTCACATACATTGTACAAGTGAGAGTTATGACCTTACTGCACTCACTGCATCAATTATGCCGTAACATCTGCTGCATGCTGCTCAGATGTCACTGCAACAAGAGCTTTTATTGCCAGTTATTGATCTTCATTTCTTGGCAGATGAATGCTAGTTTAATCTCATTCGAAGCCAAAATTGCTAGTCATATTTCTTGTTTATCGTCAAATTATGCAGCTAGCACTGTCAACGCATAGCTAACTGTTGACGACTCATCCCTTTTTGTTGGAAAATCACATTTACAGGTTGTATAACTCATACGCCTGGAAGATCAAAGGAAGCACAAATTTTCATCAAAACTTATCATTTTGTTAGTGTGTGAGAGAAGAAGGAAAAAATATTTCACAGGAAAGTTACTACCAATGATCTACTGTACATGTATCACTGTTAAAGAAGAAGTCCACCCCAGAAGTTTCACCATTTCAATAAAAGGAGATGAATTTGAACAGCATTTAAAAAAAGAAATGAGCAAAATCGGTCAAAGAATAAGAAAATTACACTCAGTTACATTTTCTAGTAAATTACTCTTGGCTCTGCAAATTGGCAACACTGATGACATCATATGCGAGCAGCTCTCCGTTCACTTTGTACATGAAATTTCACATTTTCTCAATTTTCTTGGAAGTTACACATTTTCTCACCCCATAGTCAAATTATGTTATGTAAAAAGCAATTCTTCTGAACATACATTGACTAAGGGGGTTAGTAAAATCCCCAAACATTATGGTCATGGAACAATTCAGCTATCTGGAATCATGACTGTTTTATTCCCCAAAGTGATTGAATGTTAGCACTGACTTTTTTTTTTGGTTGCCATTGATCTAAGTTTTTTGATGCAATAATGAAAACCTGTGGTCATAAAATTTTTATATTGTTAACTATGCTCACATTTTCTCTACATCAAGGTTTCAGTTTCAAGGAAGTTACACATTTTCTAACCCCATAATCGATATATGTTAGAAGAATTGCCTTTTACATAACATACTTTGACTATGGGGTAACAAAATGTGTAACTTCCAAGAAAATTGAGAAAATGTGAAATTTCATGTACAAAGTGAATGGAGAGCTGCTTGCATATGATGTCATCAGTGTTGCCAATTTGCAGAGCCGAGAGTAATTTACTAAAAAATGTAAATGAGTGTAATTTTCTTATTCTTTGTCCAATTTTGCTCATTTCTTTTTTAAAATGCTGTTCAAATGTAACTCTTTTTATTGAAACAGTGAAACTTCTGGGGTGGACTTTGCCTTTAACAATAATTTCATACATATGAATACATGTACATGTACATGTTGTGCAGATTTACAGTGTAGTAAAAGAAAAAGGGAAGGGTATCCTTCTGCAAGACACACAATACATGTATATCATCAAAGTAAAACCACATACCACTTTTCTTGATACACAATGTACATTGAGTAGTTTCACAGGATGTGTGTACATTACAAAATTTCCCATCAGGAAACTTAAGGATTTTAAAAGAAAACTTCATGTAACATTAATCATTCATCTACATAAACAAACATAGGGATTAAAAGCTTTCGATCAAAGAGAAGGAGTAAAAACCGAAACAAAAGTTATGTGTGCAAAAGAGAAAAAAACAGAGAAAAGGAGATGAAATTGCAAATTGATCTGATGCTCAAAGATAAACATCATCTCATTTTCTTATAAAATGATTAAAGCATTCATCTCTCTTCAAATCAGCTACATTTGTACATGTAGTTTTGTATACGTAAATTTTGTAAGTAAACATTTGTCTACCATGTTTATCAACTGGAGAGCCATAGCATGAAGTACTTGAATAAGTACCAACTTCCTTCAAGTTTCCAAATGAAAAGAGAGAAAGAAATAAATGCTTCTTTTTACTGAGCAAATATGCAAACACAATCAAATTTTGCTTTTGAAAAAAAAAAATCCGTTATTTTCACTAAATAAATCATTTAATTGCAATATACACCTGTCTATAGAGTTTGATTGGGCCTATCTTTTCATCTTCTTCTCTTTCCTTCTCTTTTATTAGCTTTTCTCGTCCCCAACCATCATCTCAATACTGTTTTGATGTTAATTAGAGGGGAAAAAATGTTGTATGTTTGTTTATTTACGATATTTCTGTTTAAAAGAAGAAAAAAAAAATGTCTTGTGTTATATTGGAAATAAAACCTGAACTTGAAAAAAAAACTTGAAAATACTCCCCCTGGTAAGTTGCAAATCAATGCCATTCACATTAATGACATGAACATCAAACGTGACCTTAAGACTGACAGAATTTTTTTTTTTTTCATTATTTTCTTTCAGCTGACTGGATTAATGCCAGTTAAATCCATTTAAGCCTTATGACTCACTCTTCTTGCATTAACACTGACTTGCTGTATCAGTCATTCTACATGTACATGTACATGTACAAAGAGGTTTCCAAAATTATGTTCACATCTCAAATTTAAGCTCAATTCAAGCAAACACACACTGCTACATCTGATCATTATTCAACAGAGCACTACATGTAAATACTGAATGGAAAATGAACATACGAGCTCGGGAAGAGGAAATTACGTTGCTATACATGCAAACATGCCCAACCGAAAAATATGCATGAAAAGGGTAGTTTTGAAGGTTGAGGTACAGTACATGTCACGTACATGTACCTCACACGTGTGATACATAATTTAGGGTATCACATAGGTCTAAAATCAGGGAAAAGGGTGTATGTATGTGTTATCAGTTGTGAGTTGTGTCTTTCTGTCCCTTCGAAGCACACTCTACAAGTCTACATCACCTTTAAAAATATAACTATATCATATATCTGGGACGGAATGGCTCTCCATAATTTGACCCCCTGGAAACTCTGGCTCGCTGCAGACGCTGCCCCTTCCTGCTGCCCCCTTATCTCACATCAGACAGGGCACATTCTCCTGAGTTAGATGTTAATTCAATATGAGCCAAGGTGCTCTGTCAATTTGCACTGTTCAACCAAGAAGTTAACTTGATTCAAACTGTCTGCTCATAACTTCAAAAAGAAGTCTCCAACACAAATAAATTACCCCAGATTCAACATTCATACAGTCATGTATTATTGTAACTGATGTACATGTAACAGGGTTTTAAATTACAGGTGAAGAATCTGACAGGGGAATTCTTCAGAACAAGAGATGAATTCAATATAAGCCACTGTACTCTGCCAGTACACATGTACATGTACATACTACAAGGCCTGTTCTCACTGTCTGCCTTATGATGTTCTAAAAGATGCCCCATGACTACATGTTGGTTCATGTACATGTACATGTAACTGTCCACAATCTTGCCAATTTCATTTCAAGAGAAATCTCTCCCCCTATGTGATGTCCAGTTCACAAATATGATGCAAGCCTAAAATGATGTGTTAAAGTTGCTATTCATAAGTTTTGAATATGCTCAAATTTCATATAAAAATAAAGTTTATGGTGCACATATCACTATGAAACCGATTGAAACTTTTGAAAAGTAAATGGGAAACAAATATTGCTTGTCACAAATCGATAAAACGGACCCCCAATGTTGCCTTGGCATACGTCGCCCAGCTCGATGCGAGATCCGTGACGTCATCTCATAGACAATAGCCTGTGATGTGGTGTGTTGTGAATGTGGTTTATTATAATGTGATGTGTCGTGTCTGAGTAAGTGATTAAAACGATGTTTCTACATTGTTTGGATGAATTCATCATTCTGTGAATGTTTTCAAGGTATGTTTCAACCATTCTATTTCAAGCATTATTCATATCATAATGTCGGAGAAATTCTACAAATTAACGATGACTTTTTGCATTTAGAAAGGAAACAAAAAATCACATAATATAATAGAACAGTCTCCCTTGTACATGCTAAGTTATGGGTTATGGGGCATACCTATTTTAATTTTAGGGGTGTTATAATTCACGAAAGACGGAGGGATAGATGGAATACTTTGTTTTCTTGAATTCAAAATTGTTTTCTTGGTGAATAGTTTGAACTTGTCTAAAGAAAATATAGAAATGGTAATCACGTTACTGCTAATTTGGTTTCTTTTTCTTATCTATTAAGTAGCTACATGTAATTTATATTTACATGTGCTTATTAACTTTTCCATACTCGGCATTTCAGTAGTCAAGTGTTTGTATGTAGTAGGCAGGTGAGGTGAAGTACGTGAGGCGAAAGTGAGAGTAATTTGGCTTGTAATTCAATTAGGCCTTTGGTGATAGTCTTAGCTCAGTTATAATTTCGTATCTGGGTTATTTTCACTGTGTATTTGCTTGAAAATCATAACCTGCACTAAAAAAAAAAAAAAATTCCTTGAAAAATATTTTTCGAATGAAATTCCTTATCGAAATCATGTTTAATCAGAGTATTACAGGAAAACATCCCTTGTTAAAGACTTGAAGCTACAATCTCTAGATCTACACCCCGGCTCTACACTATCTGAGATCAGTGGTGACGTCCAGTCTCTCTACCTCTAGCTAGCTATTCCTATCATAATAAATACGAGATCTTAGTAAAGAGGAATTTTGTAGATCAAGATAGTTTCTACAAGAAGCATCAATTTTCCTTAGACAACAATATTATCTAGGTAACTTTTACATACAATCATGATTTGTTGAGTGCGTCTCTTAATCAGTTCTGCATGTCTCTGAGAATTTGATGCAACGTCGTTTCGGGATGTAGTTTGACGTTTGCATCCCGGCCGGGCTTGGTTTTCTTTGTCACTTTCATGTCAATTTCCTACTTTGACCAAAAAAGAAAAGAAAATCGACTCATCAGTGAGGTAATGTAAATATTAAGCCACTGTATTTTTGCCTCCTCTCTTAATAACAGTATCTAAAATCCATCAAAATTACATGCGATCATCTCAATGCACAATGCTTTATTACGTGCAAGCGCTAGCTCGCCGCAGATCGTCCATGTGCCTACGTCACCATTGGGGACCCGTATCGCTTGCAGCCACTTCCGGGTTCTGAGAATCTGAGGAGCGTTTTGGGAAAAAGTGTTTTTAGATAATTTCTTGGAATCTACAGGAGCAATAATGAACACCATTGTCTTCTACATACTTCCCCGTTTCCATTCATATATAATTAACCCTATTCCGTGATTTTCTTTGAATTTCACCTTTAATTAATTCCCAGATTCTTAGGCCCAAGCCACCCGATGTACGATGTACAAATTCTGAAATATGCAGTAGGAACATACTTGTAGGGGGAGATCATATGAAAGAGCCAAAGAGCACATTTTCGCTGCAAGAAAAATGTCCAGATTTTTTTTACTACACTACTAATGTGCATGCTCTATAAATGAATGTGCATTGTTCAGACTACTCATGAGAATGTTTAATTCATTGAATATGGGGGGATTTGATTGATCACATCAACAAAGATGACTAATGATTCAAGGCTGACTGTCTACTCCAAGAAAGCATTCTCCAATGAATCAACACTGTTCAATCTCTACAACAGTGAGTGAAGTACATGTACCTTGTAGGGAAATGGTGATTCATTAAGAGAAGCTTGGGTTCTGGGAGGAGATGGAAGATAATTTGCAAGAATTTCTCAATCTTTTTATGTCAGCTACGAAAAATTTTAAGTAGTAGAATTGTCCCCTGAAGAGGAATACTCTTCAAACGCCCTCATATTATAAATATGACAAGAAACAGCTTGAGTGTTTGGGGCCCCAAACATTTCCATGATCTGCAGTGCATATGCTTTTTAACAAGACTGAAATGATTTCCTCTCACTGTGATTATTTTACAACCTCAGAGTATGTATACACCAATTTTATTTACCTTTTAATCAACCCTTCCCAAATGCTTTGAAATAGTTTCTATCCCATTGCCATCACATGACCGAAACTCAAATTTATTATTTGTCATTGTGATTATTTTGAAACCTCAGGGTACAATGTATACACCAATTTTATTTACATTAACCATTCCAATTGCTTTAAAACAGCTTCTTTCCCATTGCCATTGCATGACAGGAACTCAAATTTATTAAACTCAAGTGTTTTGTCCATGAAGAAGGGGAAGAAGAAAAAGGAAAAAGAGAAAAAGAAAAAGGAAAAAGAGAAGAAGAAAAAAGAAAAAGAGAAGAAGAGAAAGAAAAGAAGAAGGGGAAGAAAGAGAAGAACAATAAGAAGAAATAAAATCACATTCAAATGTACATTGTGGCCTCAAAATTTGCAATGCAAATTACTTTTACCATATTAAGAGTTTGTAGACAAAAACCTTCCATTTCGAAGCAACAATGCCAATTTTAGGTAATTTGAGGATAGCCACAGAAAGTAAACTGAGAATTTTTCAAACTTTACTTTTTAAAAATTGCTCCTCTGTATCCTCTCTTTTCATTGAAACTGATTTTTCTCCAGGGTTTTGGTTCCCTTTAATGAATAAGACCAATTTGATTGTAGCTGATCATGTAAGCAATAATACATCTACATGTACATGTATATAATTGCTATTTGAATGTGTAAATACTAAATAGGCAATTTTTTATTGAATTTTGCAATTTCATTTCAAATTGGTTTATATTTAAATAATACTTTTTTCAAAACTACAAGTAGAAAATAAGAATAATTGTTGCCAATTGAGGGGGAAGCTGATTAATTTTAATAAACCTTTAAAAGAAATGTACTGCTTAGGGTTAATTAGGCCTGTAGATGTATCAAGTTTAAGAGTTTGGACAAATGAAGTTACAACAAACATGAGATGATGGGGTACATGAAGGTAAGTACAAGTACATGTACATTAACTATGCTGTGGTTGACAAAAATAAAGGAGAATTAACAAAAACCACATGAAATTATAGCTCGACATTTCAACAAACAGGAAATTGGTCATGCACTGCTGTATGCACGTACATGTGCCTAATTTGTTTTCTGCTTTTGTTTTGTTCTCTCATTCCAACAATGAGAAGGAATTTATCAGAGAGAAACCAGGAACTAAATGTCAGAAAAATGGCTACCATACACAAAGTTCATATGTCCATTTACAAGTACAATACAATGATGTGAAAATTAGTATAAGCTCAATAACAGGCAAATAAGGAGAAGCAGAATAGCACTTTTTCACCCACAGAATTGGTATTAAGCAAATTTGATCTACATACATGTATGGGCAATTCCATGATGAAGTGGACATTGGCCAGAACTTTATTTTTGCTCTTTCTCAAATTCAGGTCAATTTGGGGGGTTAAAATTCATACAGAAATTGTTGATACAAAGGGGTTTCATACTCACCAAAATATTTTTTTTGTCTAAAATGTCCCCTTATAGGAGAATCCGAACCATACAAAAAATTAGATATATGGGACTACACACAGTTTTTTAGACCTGGACAGAAAAATATTGTTTCTTTTGTGACTTTTTCGATTGGATAATCTGAAGGACATTTAGTCACACCAAATTAAAAGAAGGTATTCGATAATAAGTTGCTGAAAAGGTATAGAAATCTCAAATGTGTGGTGCTGGACAAATTGTAACGTGACTAACCGTAACGTGACTAACCAAGATTTTAGTCTCTACTTTAAAAAGTAGAGAGGTAAACTCTTAAAAAAAATTGGGGTAAACATTTGTCATCATTTAAGAAGTAATACTAATATGGCTCTAAGTGTGAGGTACGTCACAGTAAGGAGGAATATTTTTTCAAAAACTTTGGTTTTTTCTCATGTCCTTTTTTTGTAACGTTACTACATGTACATGTGTAACCGTGGTTAAACGTTCTCATAACATCTCTGATACTATTCAGTTACTTTTGATTTCTTAATTTATTGTAGACCTGGGGAGGGTGAATATATATTTACAAGATTAGGACTTCAGATGAAATAGCTACTGAATTAGCTGCATCAAAAGTATCAAAATTTTACTTAAATGTAACATTACTAATCATGGAATTGCCCATATGTACATGTAGCACATTGCACTTCTCTGTGCAAGCATGCACGAAGAACATATAAAAAGAGATCCTGCACTAAAGGTACATGTACCGGTACTGTAAAATATAATTTTGTTATTTGCACAGTCTATTATATCAACTTACGCCTACTGAGTTCTAAATCACTCTTTTCCTTGAAAAGCAATTTGCAAATATTAATCCTTTGATAATGTTCATTGTACATGTACAACTTATAACTTTTCTCTATGAAAAGAAAAGGACATGCATGTTGTATATTTTTTCAAAGAAAAACAAATTTACATATTTTCTTTATTGGTATAAATGTACCTTTCCGTACTCCCACAAAACAAACACATGCACTCTTAAACAGTTCAATGTACACAGATGTTTGACCCTTGAGAGAAAATCTCGTACAAAATGGCTACCCTGGAGTAAATACTGTATTTGAACATTGTACAAATGTACATGTACACTGTACATGTATGACCAAGCTCATATCTCTTAAGGCGGTTTCAGATATGATGCGACTTTGTGGCGCCACCTACATGTATGATAATGAACGCGCATTAATGTGTCAACTCTCAAATAACAGAGAGCCTTGTCAAAACTTGCGCAGACAATCTCATGACCACATATTTTGCACTAACTTTTCAGGAATTTGATTGGTGCCCTTTTTTGCAGCCAGGCAGCAAACCAAAATGTGTCCTGCCTCGACAACATTTTTTTGTCGCCCCGTACCCCAAAGACCTGTACACAAAAAATGTGCGCACACAAAGTGGCGCCACAAAGTCGCATCATACATTTATCTGAAAGCGCCTTTACATGTATTCTCAATTGAAGCTGTTGACTATAATTCATGCATATCTCAAAGCAAATTTGCCCTTGATAACTTACATACTGTAGAGTTTGCCAGAGTCAGAAATAGCTTGCCTGACATAGCAATAACTAATGTGTGCTGACCGGATGCCACCCATAGGCATGTTACTTTGCATAGCATTCTGGACAGAAACAAGGAGCTATAACAATGACTGAACCATGGGCCGTTAATCTGAAAATTGTTTGATCTTTTATCTTATTTTAATTGTCATACAGGTAGCAATCAGAAATAGGGTACACCATTGGCTTACACTGCACACTTTAGACTTGCGTGCTGGTTCATGGGTGCAATTTGTGCAGTTCAAACCAATCACAAGCTCGCCTTCAAAACTTGTTATGGCAATTGCAAGAGTGAAGAAAAAAAGATACAACAGTTTTCAGAATACCGGCCCTGGCCTGGACATCTGACTGACAACATTCTCCACTGCATGCAAGATTCATGACATTTCAACTTTTCAAAAGTTTACGTGACTATGAAGTAAATTGCCGTGTTAGCCTAAACTCACACAAGATATCATATTGATCATGTCATGTGCTAATCAAGTATGTAAAGGTAATTAACCCACACCCTATTTTATTTTTATTTTTTTTCAGTATTGACTGCACTATGCATTTTGCAATCTTTTTTTTTTTTTTTTTTTTAAATAATATCACTCATTTGTGATGCTCAATAGACTACCAATCACTGACATGGTCCTAACATCATCAAATGATGCTGCTTCATGTGAAACTGTGAGCCTAGTCATAGTGGATTGCACCCCAATATGATACTGGAATACTTACTGTTTTCAGAAGGCAAATATTTTCCCGGAGGGCTCCTATGCATCCGAAGGTGGCCATGAAGAAGATGATGACGCCAACAAGAGCAAACCATAGTACAGGATCCAGGTACCATGATGTGACAAACTGATCTAGATTACCAAAGAACCCCTGTAAATAATCATATAGATAATCATGGTGAACAGTATGTATTTCATTAGCATGTCCAACATTTCTCATTAGTGTTTTGTTGAGATGAACACTTTTCAACCTTCTTGGAGTTGCAGTGACCATCTACATCTTTAACTGTAACATCATCACCATTATCATCATTATCATCAGCATCACCACCAGTGACCACCATCATCATCCAGAGATTCCAACTCTCCCGTTTTCAGCGGGAGATCTCCCGCTTTGAGTCCATTTTCACAAAATCTCCCGCTCTCCCGCTTGAGTTTGAATTTCTCCCGCCCTAGCTGTGTTTCTCCATGTTTCTCCTGCTCAACCACCTTTTTGAAAAAAAAAATGAATCTGAATCATTGGATTTTACCTCATTTAGTGTTGTCATATGTTCAAAAATAAGCCCAAGATAGCACCTGAGAGCTTCTATAATTAACCCTAAAAGTGGCCTCCGGCCACAAGGTATTTCGTGCTTTGCGCTGGTGATGTGGGCTACGCGCACATTGAGTCAGAGTCTCCTGTTTGCTAGGGGGTTTCGGCAGGAGAATCTGCCACTCAAGTGGTGCTTGGGGTTGGAGTCTCTGCATCATCATTACTATCAACAACATCATCACCGCCATCAACATCAGCATTATCATCAATACTACCACCATCATCATCACCATCACAACCATCAGCAGCAGCAACATCAATATCATCACCATCAACATCATCAATTATTACCATCCTTCTCCTCCTCCTCCTCATCATCAATCATCATCATATTCACCACAACCAGCAGCACCATCATCACCACCATCACAACATCATTATCTTCTGATCATCATTATTTGTCAGTAATACATGTACATTACATCCATCATCACTTTATGTCATTACAGTGTACGTGCCATTTATACACTATTGGATTTACATGTACAGTGTAGTGTTAAAACGAGATTGCTACTGCTACTCTTCTACTACAACTGTACTACTACTAACTTCTACTACTACTACTACTACTACTCCTCTTCTACTACTCCTACTTCTACAACTACTACTACTACTACTCTTCTACTACTACTACTACTACTGCAACTACTCCTCTAATACTACTATTACTACTACTACTACTGCTACTACTGCTACTACTGCTACTACTGCTACTACTGCTACTACTGCTACTACTACTACTACTACTACTACTACTACTACTACTACTACTACTACTACTAATAATAATAATAATAAGTACTACTACTACTACTACTACTACTACTACTACTACTACTACTAGTACTAGCACTACTACTACTACTACTACTATAACTGCAATACTACTACTACTACTACATGTTCATATAGTACAACATGTAGTATTACCACATTGCAGTTCTCATACTTTTTATATTATACAACTTACCCTATCAAGCCAAGCCCAGACTCCGATTGCTATAAGTCCAACACCAGCAAGCTGTAACGTCAAAAGAGATTTAAAGAATAAAGATTAAAATTTCAGCTCAGAATTGTATATAATCCTTTTAATCAACATGGGGTATAAAATGAACGATATGACAGAAATGTCTGTTGCCTAAAACTCTAGGAATTAACCAGCATTAAACTGTATTGCACAAATAACAATACCGGTAAATCAATGAGAGACATGAATTTTACTGTAATAGGCCTACAGTATGCAGTTTGCAGTCAATATTCATGAATGATGAACATATCGACAATTTCTCACATTTGACGTTTAACACTGATCGCAAAAAAAAACCCCAGTATTTAATTCGCAATAATTCAAAACCAACAGCACTTTCCTGCCAATGGTGAAGACATGTTAATAATAATTTGCAGTTCTATACATGTATACAGTGTACGTGTCATGTAGATGTAAATGTCCACCATATGATGGAAGCAACAAGTACTGTACTCCAGTCTCCAGGCTTCAAATGATATTATTATAGGTTGGGAAGTAAAGGTTAGGGGTACAGTAGACTGATGTTATGGTGAGGGTAACGGTGAGGGTTACAGTTTATAGGAGTAGGGGTAAGGGTGCACATACATGTACAGTGTACTGGTAGGATTAGGATTAGGATTAGGGATAGTTACGGGTAGGGTTACGGTGAGGGTTACGGTGAGGGTTACAGTTTATAGGAGTAGGGGTAGGGGTACACGTACATGTACAGTGTAGGATTAGGATTAGGATTTAGGGATAGAGTTACGGGTAGGGTTACGGTGAGGGTTACAGTGAGGGTTACAGTGAGGGTTACAGTTTATAGGAGTAGGGGTAGGGGTGCACGTACATGTACAGTGTAGGATTAGGATTAGGATTTAGGGATAGAGTTACGGGTAGGGTTACGGTGAGGGTTACAGTGAGGGTTACAGTGAGGGTTACAGTTTATAGGAGAAGGGGTAGGGCCGTAGGGGTACATGTACATGTACAGTGTAGGATTAGGATTAGGATAAGGGATAGAGTTACGGTTAGGGTTACGGTGAGGATTACAGTGAGGGTTACAGTTTATAGGAGTAGGGGTAAGGGTGCACGTACATGTACAGTGTAGGATTAGGATTAGGATTAGGGATAGAGTTACGGGTAGGGTTACGGTGAGGGTTACGGTGAGAGTTACGGTGAGGGTCACAGTTTATAGGAGAAGGGGTAGGGGTGCACGTACACATGAACATGTACAGTGTAGGATTAGGATTAGGATTAGGGATAGAGTTACGGGTAGGGTTACGATGAGGGTTACGGTGAGGGTTAGAGTTTATAGGAGAAGGGGTAGGGGTAAGGGTGCACATGCATGTACAGTGTAGGATTAGGATCAGGATTAGGGATAGAGTTACGAGTAGGGTTACGGCGAGGGTTACAGTTTATAGGAGTAGGGGTAGGGGTAAGGGTGCACATGCACGTACAGTGTAGGATTAGGATCAGGATTAGGGATAGAGTTACGAGTAGGGTTACGGCGAGGGTTACAGTTTATAGGAGTAGGGGTAGGGGTAAGGGTGCACATGCATGTACAGTGTAGGATTAGGATCAGGATTAGGGATAGAGTTACGAGTAGGGTTACGAGTAGGGTTACGGTGAGGGTTACAGTTTATACGAGTAGGGGTAGGGGTGCACGTACATGTACAGTGTAGGATTAGGATTAGGATTAGGGATAGAGTTATGGGTAGGGTTACATTACAGTTTTAGGTGCATGTAGGGTTAAGGTTAGGAGAAGGGGTACGGTTGGATTTCATGTATCTGGGCCCCATTGCATAAAACTTTCCATTTATGGTAACTCTGCCATCAATGGTAACCACATGTACATGTAGCATGGTAACAATGCTCAACAGCCAATCAAATTCAAGGTTACAGTACGTGGAAGTTACAGTACCATTGACGGCAAAGTTACCATCAATGGCAAGTTTAATGAAAAGGGGCCCTGGTCTAACTAGTCAAACGCAGTAAAAGCTATATTGCATGAGGTTAGGCCTACATGTACATGTACACGTAGCTTTCGGCACAGAACAATTTGTACCATTTTATAATTATCCTACATTGTACCTAGTGCTTTGGTACATGTACAGATACATACATGTAGTCAACTTAAAACAACAAAGTGCAGGCACATTCACACACATACTAGTACATTTTGAATATGAATTAAGCTTAGTCATGTTCATAATTCAGTGTCCTCCTTCTAATCATGAAAGTTCATTTTATTTCAGACCACACTACAAACAAGGTTTAGAAACAACGATTGAGCGATAGGCATTAGTCATCACTGCACTACGCACAATAGATCTCCCCTGTAGACATAAGCCTACAGCTTCTTTGCGCATGATCATGATTGAACGATTCAGAACAATATTGGGTGTGCAAAATCTAAATAGAGGAATAAAAAATTGCAATCATTCTCTTTCAAAACAGAGTACATGCAGTGTTTACAGATCATTTGTTATTGTGTACAACCAACCTACACTGTACTGTACAGTACATTGTACTCTACCTTCACATACACTGTACATTTAGTATACATGCACACATTTAAAGAACATGAATACTGGGACTCTGGGAGGAGGTGTAAAAAATACTTGTAATTTGTGAGCTAGGTCTTTTGGAACAATACTAGATTAGAAATGTCCCCTAAAAAACTGTATTGCTCTTAATATTTGAAATGACTCTACTTTTTGCTCGCGCTCTCTCTCTTTCTCTCTTTCACTCATTGCGTCACTTTCTCCCTGCAGGCATGATCCACAAACCTCCCACACTAACCCTGTGATTATCATGAATGTGCGTAGGTGGAATATTACCAATGTATAGAAATATCCTGGCACAAACTATTAACCCCAAGGTTCCAAAGATTCATGGAATTCAAGGACGGATGTTCATGAAAACAGGATTTCAACCATATCCAGTGGGAAACAAAACACCAAATACTGTACGTCTGTACGTCTACTGTCCATATCAATCTCATAATGTGAATGACACTGTACATGTGCCTAAAGATACATGTATGTACATGTACATATAGAACAGGGGAATCATGTACATGTACATTGTTAGTAACTTCACATACAATTACAAATATATATAAGTACAAAAACATGTACATGTACATGTAACTCGAAAAGGAATATTGTTCTTGCACAATGAACACAAGCATAATACTGTGCATCGTACAGTGTAGGCCTACATGTAATTTTACATGACATGTACTAGTAAGTGGAATGGTCGATGCACCCTGAAATTACATGTACCTGTATGTTTTCATGTTGGTAATTACACTGTACATGAACATGCACACAACTTTAACCATTTGATTATGAAATTTTCTGAGACCTAATGGTAAAACTAATAACAGCCCAAAATATCTTGTAACACACGTACATGTACACTTTCTTTGTGTCCACTTACGCTGAAACATGTATACATGTACATTGCCACTGTTTTATGTAGTACCAACGAAGCTCACCCCCCCCCCCCCACAATGGAGGTTTGACAGCAGTGTGCTGCTCAAATCATCTGTGATCTGTCCTATTTTTCTACCTGTTCAATAAATGCATGTGTAATATTAAAATGTTTGCGCCCTCCACTTCCAATGTATCACATGTACATGTATCTGATCATCCACAAAAGTGTTCCATCCATGTCAATCAGATTATTCTCTGTGCATGATGTACGTAGAGCAATCTTCTTTGTTTTCATGAGCCTGCATGATCATTATGGCAATTTACATGTACATTTGTACATGTAGGCCTATTAACTCATGGCTACAATGACATACGTGAACATGTACATGTACATGTACATGATGTACGTGTAAGTGTACGTGTAAGTGAACTTAATCAATTGTATTCTGGCCGATAGCAAATCCCCTATTGTCTCTCACCCAGGATGTTATTGTATAGAATATTGATTGAACATGGACATTCAACAATAAATCACCTCCACAGATGTTACCTACATGAAGTACTCTAACTACATTGTTTACACACATCTACAGGCCTAATTGTACATCTACAAGTATGTGCCTCATGATGTATTGTAGAACATGCATGCACAAAAATGATAAAATGCTTTACAAAGTTCATTGTATGAAGTTCTCTTTAATTAATACAAATTTGTGATAAGAGATTTGTGATAAAAATCAAAATAATCTCCAATTACCTTCCGATCCACATTAAAAACGGAGATAAAAAATTTGCCAATGTATGAAGAACTGTAAATTTTCAATTCATCCAAAAAAAAAAAAAAAAATGCACATAGCTTAAAAACAGGAAGACCGTGGAGTATTACTGTTTTTCTGGGATAATCAAGTATTTCCTTACCAAAGTTCCTGTTTGTAAATATCTATGATAAAATATTAAGCACTTACATGAATGGGTGGAGTAAAACTGGGACAGTATTGCTTACATCTTCCTCTGTTGCAATAATAATGGCTTTGTATTTTCTTCTCTCATCCTCTCTTTATTGATTACTTGCATTGAAACTGAAAGAATCTATGTGAGATTGTTAATGAGGACAAGTAGGAAATCCAAGTGAAGTGCTTCAAAGAGACACAATGGCTCAGTGGACAAGCAGTGGAGGAATAAAAATGAAGGACCTGATTCAAAGTTTTCAAACCAAATCCAGTGTGGCACTGTGGCAGTAAAAGCCCAGCATCCACTAACACAGATATGCACCGCAGAGAGAAACTTTTGCTGATAAATTTCCTACATGTACAACCACTGTCAATAAAATAAATTTAAAGCTGTAGTAGCTCTATATCTTAAAATTTTTGATTGCCTTGTAACGTTCATATTCATGACAGACTTTTGCATGCTCTGTTATAAGTTTACATGCAGGTAGTATCCTGTTCTTTAGTAAGGTGATGGGACTCCATGTACCATAACTTAACAATCATGTACACCCTGCCCATCTTTTCTAGAACTTAGATAAAGGAATCTGTCATAAACACATATTTGAACTTGCAATACAAGCAGATACATTAGAGCTCTTTATAATACTACTACTACTACTACTACTACTACTACTCATAATAATAATAATAACAATAATAATAAAAATAATAATAATGTAACATTTATAAAGTGCAAAAAAAGCAAAAACTATTCAAATATATTCTGCTGCACTGCAAGAGCTCATGTTGTGCTTAAAATCACTACTTCTGTGGACAGTTACATGTGTGTAAAAAATGTACTTTGAGCTTCGATTTAAAGATATTAAAGATGGTGATTTTCTGATTTCTTATGGAAAGGATTTCCACAGTATAGGGGCTGCACAAGCAAATGCTCTATCACCCAGTGTTACTTTCGCAAGCAAACAAAATCAGAACTTGGAAAAAAAAGGAAACCAGAGATATCAATTGCATTTCTAAGAGAAGAACTGAATTTAAAAAGGCCAAATATTTTACTGAGTGGTATAACAATAATTATACAGTAGTTGTTGTTTTTGTAAGATACATGTATACATGTACCCCTGGTAATTATTGAACAAACTCAATATCAACTTAAGTGATCACTATCACCCTATAGCACTGCCTGGGCACAGCCAGATGATAAAATCACGATAACAGGAAATTGATCTGTCACAAAATGGTCCATGATTTCCACTGTTCAACAAACACAGACTAAAGGACGTTTATCATTATACAGCTCTGCTCAAACTTTCATCGACCCTAATGTTAAAGGTTGTAGTATTGTACAGTTTTTAATTTTATAAGCCCTCAAAAACTGCTTGCCAGGTTTCTTTACTGTTAGAAGGTAAATACCAAGGTACTAGCAAAACGAAAGATGTTGTGAATTTTATTTCCACCTCAAGTTGAATATCAAATATTGAAAGGCAAAACATAGTTCAGATCCCTGGGGCCAGGGACGTACATGTACATGTATTGTAAAACCCAAAGAAGGTTCAGCGATTTGTGCACTGGTAGCAGTCAGGTGCACAAGTGCCACATGTAGCTTCAAATGGACGGTTTGTAGCTGTTATCTTGCATTCCTTTACAGATTTTTACACTAAAATCCCCTGCTAAAATTCACCATAAACTGTGAAGGAATATCACATGATCTTGCACATGTACATGTATGTACAATGTACAATGAAAGGCCGAAAACTCAAGCTGTTCTTGTCACATTTCGAATATGAAGGCCTATTTTGATTTTGAAGAGTAAACTTGTCAGAGGATACATATCTGCCAATTTGCAGAAGAGAAGCTGAGTACTTCATTAACTCCTATCTTGACTGGGTTTAAACAGCAGCTCCTACAGTATGTATGTACATGCGTAATGCAGTATTAAAAACGCTGTCTTTATTGCTTGATAAGTTGATATGCACACTCAACACTTTCTTTTTTCTTTTTTTCTCTCTTGCTTCTTCTTCTCTTTCTTCTTCTTCTTCATCTTCTTCTTCTTCATCTTCTTCTTCTTCTTCCTTCTTCTCCTCCTCATCATCCTTCTCCTCCTTCTCCTTCTTCTTCTCCTCCTCCTTCTCTCCTCCTTCTTCATGTTCATGTTCAATCACCACGAATAGAACACTATTTCTAGAGACAGTATGCCCATAGGCATACCATACAATGTACAGTACATGTATGTGTGGAAACCCCTAAGACGAGCCTGCAGTGAGTGTAGTATGATCTCAGTTTTGAGGGCAATCTAATTTTATGCATGAGGTTTAGGGGAAGTGACACTTTCCCCCCAAGGTGAGAGAGAAAAGGAGCTGCCTGTACTGTAGGGGAAAAATGAATCATACTGCATTTCTGCACATTTGTGCAAAGAGGCTGAATTACTGGGATGTGCAATGTGCATGTACGTACTTGTACATGTTTCCTGCATAATTCATGTACATGTAGAGCATTATCCCACTGCTTTATGAACCTTCCTTCCCCCCCCCCCCCCAAAAAAAAAAGAAAATAGTTTAGAATGTAAATGTACAATTTTTCTTCCTTTTTAAGCTACAATGTATGGTCAGGAATCCTAAAGCTATGTGAACACACCCTGAAAATATGCACAATGCAATGAGTTCGAAGCGCAAAACTTCCAATGTGACTGAGCATTGTCATCATCAAGGTTTGCCAAAAAGTGTTAGTAACTTTCCTTTATTTCCTATCATAATTATCATTAGTTAAAAATTAGGGTAAATTCACACTGGTCAGTTTCAAAATCAAGATTTGCATACACTTATTTAATGTGCATACATGTAACAACAATTACTGACATTCGTCCAACTTAATTTTTACAACAAATTAACTTTTAAAATATGAAGAACCAACATAGACAATTTCCAGAGAGAGATATCAAGTTCTAGATTTATTGTAGAATACTAACTTCGACATCCAATAGACCCTAACGTTACATGTTTTCTACAAGTGTTACTGTTAGTGTTAGACTATTTTGTGGTCTAATTTAGCTACTCACCCAAAATACAAAATTTGCAAAGAACAATGAGTATTTGGTGCAGAGGCTTATTTCCGAAGGAGCACTGTTGTGCCGTTGCATTTTGGGCCTGGACTGTTGTTGAAGTTGTTGTTGTTGTTGTTGCTGCTGCTGCTGCTGCTGCTGTTTCCTCTGTTTTTGCGCCCGGCTCCTGTTTTGCTGAGGCTGAGGCCTAGGCTGAGCCTGAGCTTGCGGCCTTTGAACGGAAGAATGTGGAGTGAGCGGTGGAGCCGATGCGGCTGCTTGTGGAGGAGGAGCACTGTATGCTTGCGAGTAGTCAGCCGCGTACCCTCCACCGAGTCCCGGTTGCGGATAGGCAGAGGCTTCAGGTGGATTCGGGCTGTAAGGCGGTGGGTTTCCGTAATAATCACCCATGATGAAAAGATAAAAAATACACACAATCACACAGAGTTAATTGAAAAAATCAAATTTGCCCTTATAATCACCAGGAAACGATCGTATTTCCCCTTAAACTCTCGACAGAAACAACGGAGGATTAACCACCGTCGCTGGATTATTCATCAACATTCATTGTTCCCGGCCGGCCCAATCATCAGCAGAAGGGATGACTTATAAAACTGTAAATCCAACGTGATTTCTCTATTTCACGACCTTGAGCCGATGATATATCCGTAGAAAAGGTATCACTCCGTCACAAGACTTCGAAAATTCATCGCCAAATGTCATAAATGTCAGGATTTATCTACATTCCACAGCATAGTCATTCCATATTGAGTCACTTCCAATGCTGCAGCATGCATGCGCTATGCATGCAAGATCAGATGCGGATGATGTTGTTTTTATATTACGCGTACGCATGCGTGCAGGATCATGTGCTAGTTTCCGAGATAAACACACTGCCTTGTCCTTTTGTTTGTCTCTCATGCCAAAACGCAAGCGCCGCATGCTAAATGGAGGATTGCTCGATCCTTACGGTTTTCTTTCTCTGCATAATGTTATCGGAATGTTGCATAGCCAGGCCTATAATATCACAAAATAATATCACAGAGTTTTCTTTAGATCTTCTAGGGAATCTTTAATTACAAGCTCGGTTTTTTATTAGATTCCCTTATATTTCACTCTTTAAATTAAGATCTACGTACACGCTCTAATTTCCCGGCCCCCTTTGTATTATGAATCGTCTCATGATGTCACAGGGGCCGCGGACTTTTTTTGAGTAGACACACAGGCCCCTGTACAAAAACCCGGAAGTTATTATTTTTTTTTTGTACATGCAGCCCCCTCACTTTCAAAAACGTTCCGCGGCTTCTGTGTCATTCATATGTATATTTATGTATTATTTCTTACTTGCATCAAGTTGCATGCATGTATATCATCATTTATGTGAAGTATGAAAATAAACTGAAACTGATATTGAACTGAAACTATAATACTCCCTATCATCATTAGTCCGTGAATATGTACTTCCAGATCATTCAGTGTCACTAAGAATCAAATAATTAGAAACAAAGAAAATGATGATCTGATCATGCACCTTTATCATGCAGTACACAAAATTTAGCATGTTTGGGGTCTAGAGATATTCATCCAGGATTACCAGCTCTTCTGTTGAACTATGAATATAGCGTATTGTGAAATAGGCCTTAATAGTCTTGAAAATAACATTAAAATGTCGACTTCAGGTTTTCTTCATTGATTGAATTATTACCTCGGATAATGAGAGCAAAGGTTAATTATCATACATTATTCACAAAATACTTTATCCGGCACATCAAAGAGCAAAATATCTATATTCTGTCCCGTATTCTGTACAGTTACATTTTATTTTTCAATCCTTTTTCAGTAAGAAAAGACTAGCTACAAGTACTACGGTAAACTTTCACGTCCTGGTACATGACGTCATAGACCGAGTATACCGTATTCGGTTTCTCAATGATGTCCGGCACGCCCAGTTTTCGAAAACAATTAAATACCTTACTCTATTCCATTAAGTGCTATTCGGAGAAAATATGTGTGGGTTATCGATATTTGGGATTGCTCTTCCAAGCGAAGTGTGTGCTTCTCAGGGGAAGATCTGTAATATGTATTCATTCAATTATATTTTGATTATATATTTTTGTTTACCCCTTTGTTCATTTAGATGACGCCTAAAGGGGGAAGAATGGGAGGAGAGGGAGGAGCATTGCCAGGTTTTTGAAAGATCAGTTCATATTGAATATGATACATGGGGGACGTATGTTACGGTTTGTTATTATTATATTATTTCCTTAGTGTTTTTATTCCATTATCTTCTTTTCTTATAGTCTCGTAAATAATTTAACATTATGTTATGAAAACAAAACGAAGATTTGTGTTTGTTGGAATTATGTACATTGATTTTATGTAACGATTTATTTTGAAATCTCTTAACAACCTATTTGGAAAAAAAGAGAAAAAAAAATATGTATATATCTTATCATTGTTTTGTGTCTTGAAATATGATTTTTCTATTACCGAATCATTGTTTTTGCTGTAGCTTTATGCTTTTTATTTATACACCCTACAAGCTCGGCTTTTTAGTCGGCCCTTCTTCCCCTTCAATATTATGTGTGCGTTATTACTAATGTACTTATAATATGAAAAAATGAAAGTGGAAACATGAAAGAATGAATAATCAGTGAATGATAGTTATGTTGTTATGCTGTTGTTGTTATTGATATTATTGATGTTGTCCCTGCATGCGGCTGCTGAGACTGCTGCTGTCATTTGGGGGTAGTCGGGACGGCCGGGGGACGGGGAGCTCCCTACAATTTGCCGGGTTGAAAACGACGCATTAACTGTTTTTATCAACAGACCTAAACATTTCCCCACTGGTCGGAGGGGATTCTCCCATACCCATTCCGTGCCCCCCCCCCCCCCCCCCATGATAAAAAAGTAGCACGGTATACCCATATCAGATGGTACAGGTACATGCCATAATGGTTTGTACCATGGTTATATACCGTGGTATACTCAGGGACCGATTACAACTTTCTGCATAACATACAGTCTGAACAATTATATTATAAGTCCACTTCCCTGTCAGAATACTCATTTTGGTATAAAACCATTTCCACTTCATCTAAGCTCACCGCACACTATAGGCCCTATCCGACTGGGACCCGATTTTCGAACAATGGCATTTGTGATTGCTTTTTTATTGTTTCTTTTTTTTTCATGTTTTTTATACGTTTCACAATTATACATATGTCCTAGGGCACCCTCGACACAAGCTTTTGCTTTTAGAGGTGTGTCCTCCATTTATGTATGATTTTGTATTATGTCATATTTTGTTATCAATACCATGGATGTCAATCTGTTGTTTCATTATTTTGCTGTTTAACTGAATTTTAAATGTCAGTTTAAACGAGTAAATTTTTCTTATTTGAAGTTCGCAATAATGATAGGAATGCCGAAATAAAAAAATTGTTAACTGCAAGCCTTATGGTCTGAGTAAAGGCAAAATCTGTTTCAAATCGTAGCCAATCGCAAGCTTGCTACAAGACGTCATTACTATTCGGTTTTGACTTCGCTTTTATTTATACAAGGAGGTTTGCTGTATAGCCCGGAATATTTAGAACTTTGATCAATAATATTTTACATATTTGAATGTTCATATCAAATGCTAGAACAATTTTTTTTTGTGCAAAATCGGATCGCAGATCGTACTGTCTGTGTGCGGTGGGCACTACAAATTGTATTCAACGAATTTTCGACCGACTGTCCTCATCAGGTCTTTCTTAATCTTTTTTTTTAAAATCAAGTCAAGCAATGTGTTATAATTAAACTTAAGAGACCTTAGTTAAGCAACATGTGTGTGTATGTTGTAATTAAACTTGAAAGAATGAAGATTTAGAGGGATATACAGTCGTACTAAAATGTTTCTGCGAGGACTTGACTGTACTCGATCAGGCCAACTGCTCGTGAATGTGCAGTTCGGCCTTAATTATACATTGTTTTCTCTTAGTTTATGATTTCTAAGCTTAAAAACTCAATATCATTGTTCTGTAATTGTAATAGACTTCTTTCTTTCTTCTTTTTCTTTCTGTGTATAGGAATGACAGACAAGTTATATTATTTTGAATTATGCAGTGTATAACTGAAAATGCAGCTTCAATGCAACTCATTCCTTTTCCCGTTTTCAATGAAAGAGGAATTATACAAAAAAGAGAACAGAGAGAGAGAGAACAAGATTAAAATCCACGGAATCCTTCTCTCCCCAACCAATACCCTTTTCTCTCTCTCTCTCTCTCCCTCTCTCTCTCTCTCTCTCTCTTTCTCCTCTTCATATTAAATTCTCTCACATCCTCTATCCTTTGTTCATTTACATCCTCCCCTTCTCCCCCCTCTCTCTTTCTCTCATCACCGATCTGAACATGCTGAATATCTTATTCGGGTCATATCAGCTTCTTTTTCATGCTTCCCCCCCCCCCCCTCATTTTTCATTGTACAAACAGTAATCAAAAATTAACCAAAAGTTTACATATTTCTATTTTTATTACATTTCTGCCACACCATTCCGTATGGGTACACATGACAGAGGAAGAGGGCGCCAACAAAAGTTGCTTACCTGTATACAGTACTAAAAAAAGAAATGACATTGTTAATCATTATCACAACATGGAGCAATGCATTTTATTACATGCATACCAGTGTGTAAAAGGTTGAAATTCAGAAAATAAGAATGCTTCAATAAGTCCGGGAACAGAAATAAAAATAATTTGTGACAGAACAATTACAATATATTTTTTCTGTATTACAGATATAGACTGAATTATATTCATGACAAGATTAATTTGCAGGTTAGATGGTTTTAGTTCCTGAATATCTGAGACTTTTCCTTGGTAATGATGATCAGTTCATCTTTATCCCCCCCCCCCCCCAATCTGATACACAGGAGTTTCAGGAAAATCGATGAATATTTCATGTCAACTCGGAAATGTTTAAACACCTGCAGTTGGTGAACATGTATGGGCAGTGGGCACAAATTATGGGGGAAGGGGAATGCCTGCCCCCCCTTCCAATCAAACCAATTTACAATTTGTGATGAAAACTGACAATCAGAAATCATTATTTTTTTTTTTTTTTTTTTGGTTATTTTTCTTTTTTTTTTTTTTTTTTTTTTGCTTATCTGCAAATCAAGGAGTGAAGAAGGCATCTAAAATGCTGACTATTTGTATTTTTAATATGGGGCTTGGGGGGGGGGGTAAGTTTTTTTCTTTGTCTTATCGGAAAATTTCGGATGTGTATCCCTAACATTTCAACACAGATTTCCACACAAGTCATGTCAAATCTGCTCAAGGTATCACATTGTTGATGCTGTTCTCCATAAATAGGTATCTTCACATCTAATGGAGGAATACTTTCATACTTTATCATTTAAAGTCAAAGAAACATTCTTATCTTAACTATAGTATTACCCTGTGAATAAGTTGTATTTTAAATATGGCTTTCGATGAGGCAGCTTAAATGAAAAACTAGAAGAGTCTTTGGGAAAAATCTCTAAGTAACTTCGAGATTCTAGTGATGTTTCAAGTTTTCATGGGCAAGATGACTCCTTCTATTGGTATTTAGTGTAAAATTCAAAAGATTTCCAAAATTAAGGCATGTAATAGTATTTTCATACCACACAATATAGTATACAGGGCAATATAGTGTTATACTGTAAAGCATGACACTCGGTCACTTGGAACTGAATAAAATACAGGGAACATTGGCATAATTAAAATAAACTCAGATATTTCACATCAGCTGACAACACATATTTATATTAATCTTATGTAATAATATTTCAATAGCTACTACTCTAGTTAAAATCAGTGCAAGAAGGAGAGAAAAAAAGACAAATCAAAAGTATACTCTTTGGGGTGATTTTGTACTGTATGGAAGTGCACTCACACACATAATACCAACATTATAGAGACAACAATGTATTTATAATGACTTTTTAGTATACCATAACCTTTGATTCTTTATTGCAAATAGACACATAAAAGGGTGAACAAAGGCACCATATAAAGATAACATAAGTTCCTATCTTTTATCATTGTTGATATAAGTTTCACAATCAATACTGTTCACTTCATCTTCAGTTTATATACCATACTTCATAGTCCAATAGCAATGATCCAGAAAACAAAAGAATATTATATTCATTTTTCAGAATATGCACTGTGATACAGTTTCGCAGAGGTGATTAAAATTACTTGTCGTAAATACTACATCTACCCACACAATAAGCACCACATATAACAATGTACTGTTTTTATTACTACATAATGTTGTTGAGTGTTTTTGAATTTCTTTTATAAATAGAGATGACTTATATCTATAGATGGTATACCGGTATCTATTATTCATTAGAAATTCTCCATTTCCAATAAACATTACATCATATAGTGCAAAATGAGGGTGGATATATTTACTGCAGTTTAAGTTTCTGACCAATTCACTAGGCGAAGTTAAAGCAATGCTAAACTTGCCAGCAATTACACTAAAATCTATCATATTTCTTTCCAGAAATAATGATTTCTGAGGAAGTTTATGTGAAGGAAAGACCGGCTTGGTAGTGGGTGGTGAAAATCTTCTCAATGGAGGAGACATATGCGGCTGTTCGAATGTCCAAACCGAGGTTGTATTTCATGGCAGCTTTCATGATTTGCTGTAAAGAGATGAAAAGGAGATGAAAAAGAATATGAAGACCTTGATGAAGACGGTTATCATTAGATGCATTCTTGAAATGTACATGTAAATAATAAAATAAATAATGATGCAGATATGCATCTGGTATATATCATCCACCCAAAATTGGTGCTTGAAAAACTGCTCTCTACTGCTCTAAAACACATTCAAATATAAATATTTAAGGTAATATATTACTAATAGTGATAATAATAATAATTACAGTAACAATAGCAGCAATGGTTATAATAATAATAATAATAATAACAATAATAATAATAATAATAACAATAATAACAATAATAATAACAATAATAATAATAATAATAATAATAATAATAATAATAATAATAATAATAATAATAATAATAAT
>CM057170.1:5814879-6361258 GCA_029962745.1 Echinometra lucunter | reverse complement strand
AATAATAATAATAATAATAATAATAATAATAATAATAATAATAATAATAATAATAATAATAATAACAATAATAATAATAATAATAATAATAATAATAATAATAATAATAATAATGATAATAATAACAATAATAAGAATAATCACAACAATGACAATTCACCCTTTCTAACACTGTCCTCTGATGTTTCAAAGGCATACAAAATGATAATGATTTGGAGGTATGAATGTGCTCGTCTGCTGAAAACCAGATTTTGCGCTCTGTAAATGATTTGAATATATCCTATGAAGACTTTAAGTCCAAATAAACATGTTGCAATATACTGTCCACTTAAAGCCAGAAATATATTTACTCTCTGTAAAATATTTGAATTCAACTGTACAAATCCCCTGAAAAAATCTATTGTACAGTTAGTACATTATGAAGTAACCTCCTAAAAACTTTACCCAGCATTCGGTTACAGCGTGTTATTCCAAAGGTTCGTTATTCCAAAGATTCGTTAGTCCGAAAATGAAATAAGGTTCGTTAGTTTGTTAGTTATTTTCAAACTAACGAACTTTATTCATTTTCGGATTAACGAACCTTCAGAATAACGAACCTTATTTTATTTTCAGACTAACGAACCTTCGGAATAACGCCACATATGTTCAGATTAACGAACCCTTTTTCATTTTCGGACTAATGAACATCTAGTAGGTATACGCAAATTGCACGTTTCAGGATAATGAACCTTTGGAATAACAAACCTTCGGAAGAAAAAAAACATCACCCCAGCATTCTAGGGGTTAAAGGTTAAGAAGTTTATAGAGAAAATAGAGGATATATCCTCTATGCGGTTCTGTGCGGTTCTGTAAGTGCCTTAATGTACATGGACTTGTACGAAAACATGGAGGAGTCCACTTAATAGTCATTTTTCATGCTTTTATTAGAATTTGAACTCACAATATCTTAAAGCAGAAGTAGTGATTAAAGCTTATATTTTGAATAAAGTATAGAGACCTGGAACCCCTAAGCCCGCCACACACTATATGATCCATCTGCGATCTGATTTTGGAAAAATCTGTTATAGCATTTGATATCAACATTCAAACATGTGAAATCTTAATGATCAAAGTTCCGAACAGTCATATGAATACTAAAATCGAAATTCTAGGCTACTGCGAGCCTCCCAGGGAGTCCCTGCAGGAATAAAAACGAACTCAATTCTGAATCATAGTGACGTCACAGCAAGCTTGCAATCGGCTACAACTTGAAGCCCATCTGGCCTTTACTCCAACCACAAGGCTTGCAGTTTTGAAATTTTGATTTTAGTATTCCTATCATTATTCTGAACTTCAAATAAAATCATTTTACTAGTTTAAACTTTCATATTTAATGCTAAATGCCATTTGTTCGAAAACCGGGTAGCAGTCGGATCGCATAGTGCACAGTGCACTTAACATACAAAGCAAAATGTCGTTTGGTGATATTAGTACACTTTAATGCACTTCCGACTCTTAGAAGAAAACACTAGCACATCTCAGGGGATGAGAGTAAGTCCACATGATCATGTTGCAACAAATTTGTTTCATGTCTGAAAAAACTTTACAATACCTACCTGCATAAAGCCCAAGAGAGTTTCAAGTGACCTTGATTTTAAGTAAAGTGATAATCCACCTATTTTTAGGGTAATTATTTCAAGTGTATTTCCGAAGAAGACATACAGTATTTCCTCTGAAGGGGCTTGCATGTGAAATGTTGAATTCTTATCATGCAATGTTCTTTATTGTACTTGGCAATGTGAAAGTGAGACAAGAATGTCATTTATGTCTAGGGTCCCCCCCCCCCCCCCACCATCATATTAATATTTCACAGTCCACCAAATATATCTTATTTATCTTTAGTTTGCTGTCTACAGCTTATTGGTATTATGCAAATGACATGAAGCATGAAGCTACTCTTGATAATATTATCAATGTTTATGGCTGGTTTTGTATTTTGCATTTTTGGGGGGGGGGGGGGCATTTGGTTTTAATCACAATCTACTGGTGATACCCACTGTAAAGGGTTAAGCTGCAGGTTCACTTTTCAACCAAATTTACAAGAACAAAAAGTAATTGTCAACAAAAACAAAAAATAAAAAAATTGTGAACAAAAACAAAAAAGAAAGAAGATTCCACATAATACTCAAATTACAGGAAGGTGACAAGACAAGGAGAAATACAAAGATAAAAAGATAAAAGTTTTAGGAGAAAAAATAGTTAGCATGAGATGAAAGTATAATAACTGGAATGACATTCTAGACAAGTGATTAAAATGAATACATGTTCACACAAAATTTCTTTGTAAATCTTTTATTCCTATGTTCATCATCACACATGACAACACATAGTTTGTGGCTCAGCCCTTGAGCAAATATTTCAAAAATATTCAACTTAAATAGAATGTATTACCATTAATCTTACTCATCTAAATGAAAATTAGATGCCTTTAAATTGATGAAGCATTCTACAACTGTGAATACACTCACAAAGATAATGTATTTCATACTGCTTTCTATTTCACTGAATTTCAACCCACGCGGGAATCATTTCTGACCAGAATCTCTCCTAACTTGATAAATAACACAGATGACACAAGCAGAGCTTACAACTGAAGACATCAACTCTTGGGGTTTGATACAAGGCAAAAGAGAAATATTACAGCATGATCATGATTTGTACACTTTAAAAATAGCCAGCAGATAAACACTACCTCTTATATATATTAATTTTATATCATATGTTTAACCAGACAGCCTTCATTCTCTATCTCCAATCTGACTTTTGTATAATTGAGCTAATGCATGTATATGATGATTAAACTGTATATCAAAGGTTTTTTCCAACTCTATAATGCAGCATATCTGGAAACAAAGAATCACTTTGATCAGGTACGTATGAGCTCCTCGACCAATGTTTTATGAGATCAGTGGTGAATACACGGATAATGCATAGTCTCGAAATACAGAGTGATGTATTGATGTGAGACAGTGCAGTTTATAGATGTGAAAGAATTGTCTATATAAGGATGAAGTATTAATATACAGCTAATACAGAATACCATATCTTTCACACACAAAGAATTGTGCATTTACATGATGAAGGCTTGTTCAAGTATGACATGGTAAACCGGGTCTACAAAAAAAAAACTGTAAAGGCGCGTTCACATATGAGGAGGGAAACGGGGGGGGGGGGGATTTTTTAACACATTTTTTTGCGTACAGAAAGAATGGCAATGACAGAACTTTAGAGATGCAAAATCATTCACTTGCATATCATAAAATATGCTTTAAATGAAAACCAATGCGGTTTCCCTCCCTAAATATGAATAGGCCTGAACAGTTTTCTGCATATTTAACATAAAGGGCATGTGGGAAGGAGTGGCGCAACATAGCAGGCATGCATATTCCTTACCTACATCTTTTATAAGATACAAAATTGTCAAGCGCAATACGCTTAAAGGAGAATGGAATCCAGGCATCAGTGAGTTTTTAGTGAATGAAGATCTTGTTTAACTTGTTTTATTCTATGTATGCATGGTTGTGTTGTTTTATATTATACAGAGCCCCAAAGTATAACAGTATTCGCCTACTGATGGGGTTACCCTGTTTAAAAAATGAATAAATAAATAAATAAATAAATAAATAAATAAATAAATAAACAAATAAATAAATAAATAAAACAAGAGTAAACAGTGAAAGTGTGAGCAAAATTGGACAATCTGTTCAAGAGCTATGAATTTTGAAAGTTTCAGTAAATCCCTATTATGAAAATTCTTAAGTTGGCAACTTTGCCAGCATCTGTGATGTCATCATGGACAACTCTCCATTCATTCTGTGCATAATTTTTCAAAAAAAAATTGATTTATATAACTTCTACGTCAGGAATTCTTCCCAAAATACTTGTAGAATTGATGTAGCCATGACATACTCAAAAAGTACATCAAAAGAATTTTGATTTTTCTTGAAAATGGAGAAAATGTTAAATTCTGTGCACAAAATGAATTGAGTTGTCCACGATGACATCACAGATGCCTGTGTAGAGCTGCCAATTTAAGAATCTTCATAATAATGACTTACTTAAACTTTCAAAATGAACAACTTTTGAACAGACTGTCCAGTTTCGTTCAAACTGTCACTGTCTGTTCTTTCTTGTTCTTCTTCATTCACTAAAAGCACACTGATGACTGGGTTGCATTTAAAAACCCAGGTTTTTTTATTTTTTTCAGTTTACCAAAGCATAAGTGAACAAGCCTAAAGAGTAAAAGCACAAACAATGATCAGTGTTTCACATGATTAGGAAAAGAACTAAGGTACATTATTCATGTAAATGCATATAGCAGCAATTTTCATTTATTTCAGTAGTGAACTCGATATAGTTCCTATATCTACAACTGTATATTAACTATATATCAATATGATAAACATGTCTCCTCTCTCGATCTTCAAACTTCTCAACAACAGCCACATAATGACAAAATAAATGTACAGATAATTACGCAAAGAACAGAGCACAAAATACCTTACTATCTATTTTCAGTCTCACAGACAATGTTTTCTCTCTCATGTAAAACACCTTAAAGTTTGTTATTGTTCATTCCCCCATAACAATGACACATTCATGAAATGATAGGAATGACAATATTGTCTTCATAGTATCCTTTTTTATCTAACAATACCATCTCATTTTACATAGCCCCTAGCCTTTGTACCATGGACACATGGAAATATGCCAATGAATGACTGAAAATCCTACTAATTAAAAAGCTGCTCACTAGCCTAGAGCATTACCATATATCCCCCCCCCCCCGGCAATATTTAGCACACACGCAAATTGAAAATAAAAAGGTTTACTGCAAATAATAGAGAATACCCTAGATTAGAAAGAAAATGCACATGCAAACCAGGCTCCTTTGCAGATTATAACATGAACACGATAAAAAACTACTTTCGAAAACTTAACTCAAGTGCAATTTCAAAAGCATATTGTACTGCCCATACAAATCATGTCTGAATTATGTAATAAGCCATTTTAAAGTCCGCACACAGACCGTACTATTGAATTGCCTTCAGTTGATTTTTCAAAAGCAGTTTTTATTGTGTTCATAGCGCAATGTCAAACCAGACCTAATTTCACACTCAGTGGAAAGTGTCATGTTAGGATTGAAGCATGTTTCACAGGTAACATCAAAACTGGATCCTAACACCAACACAAAGTCACCAACCTTCATTTACTCACCCAAAACCTAACTGCATCACTACAAAATACACACATGGAGTATCTTTTCAAAAAAGGAAGAAATATACCATAACATACCAGCATAAACTCTCATATCCATAAAACATTCTAAAACAGCTTTTGAGTCTCTTTTTCCTTGTAGTAAATATCACCTGCACATATCAAAATACAGGTGTACCAGGAAAATAATTAACCTTGTAAATTTGAAGTGCAAAGATTATACTATTTCACTATCACAAGGACATACAGCTCGTTTTCACCTCATATGATCTTCCCATTTCCATCAAAAGAAGTCATACTTTTCATTTGTTTCACTATTTGTCAGCAATATCTTCAGTATTAAAATTGTCAACATATCAAAACTTCTTTTATGAAATCATAGAGAATGTAGAGTAGCATGCTATAGCGAAATGAAACAGTTGGCTGAAGACCACACAGTATCTCTTGGAGAAATATCTGTTGTAGAAATTAGTAGGGTCCAACAATCCTGTCATCTGACACTGTTGTTTGATGATCAAAACTTTCCTCCAGAAAGTGATGCAAATTTAATTGTATCTAAAATGACCCTTTGTTGAGATTTCATCAATATAAGCAAACAGTAGAAATTGAAACTTACATCAGTATTTATTTTTACATCATCCATACCTTTAAGTGCAATGTATTGGTATCTAATACAGACATGGTGAGTAATAACAAACAGAAATAAAACAAATTATACTTAAACCCAAACTATGGAGCGGCTCTGTGAAGCATGTGATATCCTTGCCAGACCAACAAAACCCAACACACGACCACCAACAGACCGGATAAAAAGAACACTACTCCCATGGTACAGAATTGGTCGGCCGAAACTGTGATGGCGTAGGTTTGGCGGTGCGAGTAAGGAAGAACACTGTTACAAACTAAGGAATAACACTGCTGCAAATTTTAGTAACAGGTTTATGTGAAAGTAAGGCCAGCATCATGGTACGTCAGGAAGATCTTCTCGATGGAGTTGACGTAAGCGGCCGTCCTGATATCAAGGCCAAGGTTGTACTTCATGGCTGTCTTCATGAGTTGCTGTAAGATATTAAAGTAAAAAGATTGATGATTTCCATTCTCAAGATTCAAATGAAGCACACTATTTTTAACTTTTGTGCAAAATTAATGGGAGCCTTGACTCTAGGATGAACGAGCGTAATTTGATGTTGAACAGGTACTACTTGTAATTCACGTCAAGATCAAACAAATATCTCTGTGACAGGGGACTAAGTTTCAGGGGCATGTGCCTTACCAGCTTTGCTTCAAAGCATGTCCCTCTTCTCTAATTTAGGTAAAAACTATATTTCATATTTGGGTCATCTTTGCTCTGTATACTGATTTCAACATTCTTCTGTATATTTCTGTCAACATTTTTGTATGTTTTAGTTTTGTTTCTACATACTTTGCTTTTCCTTTTTTTCAATTTCCTTTTTATTTGCAAATGCCTGAATAATTACTTTTATATAGATACGGAAAATAAATCAAATCAAAATAGGCACACTCGTTTTTGTTGCTCATTACACTTTATTCACCTAATTCAATTGGGCTCCACAATGCCAATTACCTCACTTTGTAATATTTACAAATATGTAATTTTTCTAATAAACATATTGTAACAGGGAAAATATTCAACCTCTAAATTTACTAATACAATGAGAAATTAAAGATTTGTGATTTCCAAGATACAGGTATTTGGCTGTCTAAAACGGTATATCTATAAAAGTAAGGAGAAAACCACAGGGGCAAAAATCACAGCAAAAATGGAGCATTAAGGTGAAGGGCATACAACGATGTACTGTAGGAAGGTAACAGGTACAGTGTGATGTACAAATACAGAACATTAACATAAATAGAATATGGTAAATAAACTTCTTTGAAAACACAAAAACAATACACACTCAGTGTATTGTAACAACAGGAAATATATGTGTAAAAAAGAAGAAGGTAAAGAAATATCAACCCTAACGCAACTTCTAGAGGAAAAACAGCTTACATGTAATATGAGGAAACAGTACCGGTACTTAAGGCAATGTATTTTAGAAATTGGTCAAAAACTTTAATCACCATAGGACTGACACCATTCAAACTATGTACAGTGTAATTTGTTTTAATGAGGAAAGAACAAAGGTTCACTTGACCAGCACAGAAATGTTTTGCCTTTTTCACTGTAATAAATGGGTCAGAAGACTTCTTCTATGAAACAGGCAGACAATACTGGTAGAACAGTTCCATTGGTAAGAAGTAGGGTTATCAATTATCAACAACTTTGTAAAAAAAATTGCAATGAAAAAAAAGGTATTCTTTATAATTTCTGAATCATTGCTAAATAGCTATGTAAATGGTACAACAGATTTAGCCCAACATGTCGATGGCTATCGCATATGTAAGATAGCAATGAAATGGTATACTTTATAGTACTCTGCAGGAATAGTGATTTCTTTCGTAAGATTTGGGGTGACACTACATGAAAAAAAAATCAAATCTGCATTAGTACATATGAAATTGAATTTCAATTTATTCTTTTATGAGGAGCAGTCAAAGTCTCTCAAAGAAATGGTCGCCCAAAATTTATCAATCATAAAAATGATATACTGCACAAAACGTGTGGATGAAGAGAAAGCCCCAGAGACAATTATAGGCTTGGAAAGTGACCATTTTGAACATAGTTGACCTCGACCTTGAACACTTCAAAAGCAGAAAATATAAAAAAGAGCACAGTGTACTACAAGAGCATTTGATAGTAACTTCATTTTTGTATGATACGAGCAGAGTAAAGACTGCCTATAGCATGTACAATATGAAGAGTATTCATTGCTGATGGACACAATAATTAAATATAAATGTTTTTACAAGTTGTATTTTCCAAATTTCCATGTCTTTGTCTCTCACACAATATAAAATTGGTAATTCAACACAGATACCCGAAAGGCAAAATGCTAAATATTTGATTATGAACACGAAATTGATACTATTACATGTATGATAACAATATTGTTACAATACTGTCATACGATGTGAGTGTAATATGAGCATGACATATGATAGAGGAAATTTTCTGAAATAATAACTTCCCAATCCATTTTCTTTTTCAAATAACAAGTAATGGAATATTTTTTTCTGCAGTTATTCCGTTTTATTTGGCTGTGGTTTTATGTTGTTGTTGTTGTTTGTATAATTCAAGTACATTATAATTTGTTATAACAATGGAAAGGAATTTATCTATCCAGAGCTGTATTAAATTTCATCTTTACCTCTTTCCATAATTTCACCACTTCTTACTATAGTTTCAAACTCATCATTTCCAATAACACAATTTTTTTTAAAATGTTCATCCTTTTTTTTTTTTTTTTTTTTTTTTTTTACTAATCAGCAGTTGGAGATAATATTCATTCCAACTCCATTTATCCAGCTATATCAGGACCAGTATTAATCCGCATATAAAGGGATTTGATGGTATATGAGCATTCCCATATATGGTTTATGCATGTGATAATGTGTTGATTGGTTGCTATGTTAGTTTGTAACAAGCTCTTGGGTTATATGCTCTACACTGTATGTCTATATGAAACAGAAATTCTCTAAAAGTGATGATCAACCAGTAAAAAATCATAGGACAATGGAAGAGTTTACATTTACTCCAACAGAAACTTGGAATGGGTACAAATGAGACAATGAGATTGAGATGTTAGGTAATAGGTATAGGGCTCCCAAGTAAAGGATGTATGAATATGAAATCAAACAAAACAAAAACAAAAATTGCAAAAAAACATAGCTGCAAAATGGAATGAGTTTTCTCCCCTCTCACAATATGAAATATGTCATTTGGAGTCTGGATCATGTAGACTATCTCCTTTCAACTCTAATGTCAAGTGTAAAAGGATGGTTTACATGCTCTAAACTCAACCTACATGTATTTCCATCAAAGGAGGTAAAAAAAAATTCCTGCCTTTGAAGCCCATGTGCAAACTAAAAGACAAACCAAAGAAGAAATGAGATGAATAAAATCCAGACCCGGCCAGCATTCATTGACTAGACACTATTAAAGGCATTGGCTAACTTTGTAAGAAGCTGATTTAAAAAATTCTCAAACTAAGATAAAACATGTGTATGAGTACTTGTATTTGTACTAAAAAACCCTATAACCAACCATTATTTGGAATGAAAAACTGCTGGTAAGACGCAAACCACAATTTCATTATTTTTGGTCTCTGAGACAATAAATAAGAGGTTTGCTCGAGTTAAAAAACACTGTTAAGTCTGTTATCTGCCTCCCTCCATGTGATAAGCCAATACACACAGTACGGTCCGGTGACCATGAGCCACATGCGTGCATGCACACTCCTTACATCTAGTCTGTGCAACCAACCCTCGTATATTTTTCAACCAATGGTTCACATTTCTAATATTTGAAAATATTTCCTGTGAATATTATACTTTATATTAAATTGTAACAATGTCAGAGCTGCCAACCCCACATGGGAAAAAATCCTATTCTTTGTTTGTTTTTATCCTATTTTCACACCCAAAATCCTATTTGTTTCAAATTTTGAAACATCCAACAGTATAAAGAATCATTCTTACAAGTTTCAAAAATCCTATTTCAATGGGAAAAATCCTATTCAGTGTCATATTCTCCTTAAAAATCCTACTAAATAGGATAAAATCCTACTAATTGACAGCTCTGCAATGTTAATCAATGCCTTTGACTATTCAGCCAAGAAGAAAAGGATCAGTGGACCAAATCTAGGCTGAATAGTGTATAATGGTGTAGTCGATGAATGCTGACTGGCTGTGTAGGAATGAATAATGATAATGTCAAATACAAAAAGAAAACCCAACATGAGGTGAAGAATAACCAATGGTATGAAAGTTAATAGACGTAAATGTAACAGCCTGGAAATATGAAGCTGATTGTTATTATTCACATGTTTTATTCTCAATTTGATTGGTAAAAATAACAGCAATCTGGTGCTAGTGCTTACCCCATTTTCTTGCGTGGATTAACGACATGTATGCTCCGCTTTGAGATGGTGATGTTTCACTCTGAACTGATGCCTTGCCGATGAGCCCTTCTTGATACATGTACTAAGGCCCTCCCCCCTTGGCTGGAATGTTTGTATGCGTACTGAGAAGACAATCCCCTCAGATTATAGTCTATATTTTATAAGTATTCTGCTCTTGCAGTTCCTACATTTTAAGCTTCTTGCACTCATCGTTTTACATCCCAACTGAAAAATAACTTTTTCTGCGGCCCATTTCATAAAATTTGTTATCAGCAACAACTGCCACATTTCTATGAAAAATTTGCACTCAGCCAATCAGATGCAAGGATTTCAGTAGCTTATAACAGTTATTGAAACTTTATGGAATGGGGGCCCTGAAACATTTCATAAGTGAGTATTACACACAAAACCCATCTCACTAGCTCTGAAAGTAGACAGGTATTGTATGTTTTCAATAGTAGATCTAAAATGTTTCTAAATAGAAGTATGTGTAATAAAAATATAAAGACACTGAACATATTAACGTCTAACATACATGTACATGAAACTGTGATAAAAATTAGAATTCTAGAAAGAGCAAGAATAGATAGAAACAGTCAAAGGACTCAGGAGAATAAGGAAGTTATATTTTTTTCTAAAAGAGGAAAATATAAAATAAAAACAAAAATAAATACAGAAACTGGAAGATAAGAGCTGACATTAGAAAGAAAATAAAAGCAAACAGGGAAAGAAAAAGGCACAGTTGCCTGAAAGAAGACAAGTTCAGTGTCAACATAAAGACAAACACTGACAGGTATAGAACATATAACCTGCAATTTATCCATTTGTAAACCCGGGCAAGGTTTCAGCTTAATCTAAGGTTGAGTTCATCACAGGATGTTTTTTTTTTTGTTTTTTTTTTTTTGTTTTATTTGGTTTTTTTTGCTGAAGATAACTTCACTGGGGCTCAAACTCTACACAGCATGTGACTTGCTTCATAAACCAAGGTTGTTATGTACTGTAGCATCTTATTTTTGCATTGTGTACCGGTATGCAACAAAGTGTTAGCTTAGCACTAACTTTGAGGAGCATGTAAAAGCTGTGAACATTGTAAAGCTTGCCCACTCGGCATTATTTTACATCAATTGTTAGCTATCAACACAAAACCAACACTGGCACAACAATAATGCTTACAACGGCAATAATCATGGAATTGATATTTTGTTACTTCAAAATTGTGAGGGGCTTCAGCTGAAATGTTACTGATTATCAGGTTTCGCATATTTTACAGTCACATCACATTAAGAAAGAGATGATGGTAAAGAAAATATTGAAAATAAAAAATGATACAGACACAGAAGATAACAGAATACATGTAAACTGTACAAGGGCACACCAAAGAGTCATAGCAAAAAATCACAGACACATCTCATACAAAATAATAAATAAAAAACTACCATAATTTTGATAAACCAGGTATGTGGGAGTGAACAAATGCAAATGACCAACTGTCCCATCATATCTAATAATAGTAATAATAATAATAATATTCTGGATTTATATAGCGCCTAATACATCTCCAAGAGAGTCTCTAAGCGCTTTACAGAAATATTATTACCCCGGTCATCGGATTCAGGCTTGCCGGCATACAATGTATGCACCTTCTCCACTCCCTAGGGAGCATTCCAGCCAGGCGCCTTTTGCAGGCGCACACAATGCTAAACAAATCACAATGACTTTCGCATCCTACCGGGTACCCACTTAACACCTGGGTGGAGAGTGGCAAATGTAGATTCATATCTTGCCAAAGGGGTCTAATTATTGTATTCATCCTAGATCAGGACCTAGATAACTGTTTCCCCATCCCCAAGTCGATTTGGTAAGAGGAAAAAAGCGTCCATGATATTTTTAGACACTGTTCTTGTGGGGGGGGGGGGGTGAATGCAATGATTTTGCCAGTTATATTTTCATGTATCAAGTCATATCCTACACGATGAAAAAAAACCCATCAGTAATTATAACAGCTGATTTCCTAAACAAACCCATTTCGCAAATTGCAACTCTTTGTATTCTACAAATTAAATGGATTACATGCGAATTATTTACACAACCCAAGCCAAACAACTCTCTCTCAACCTTACCGGAACAAAAATTCTCATCACTCATGCATAAATGATTGCCAAATGGGTAAGTCAAGGTTCAATGCACTTGCTCGAATGGTATCCCAGCATCTGCTGTTCCATCAACTAATAATCAGAGCCATGTGCAGCGTCTTGTGTTTCTCTTTCTCTGGCTTGCTGTAATCACTGAGTTGTGCCTTGTGGAGAGGGAAGCCTCATGGACACACGGAAGGCTCGTTCAGTCACATGCAGGGGCAAACAGCTTTAAAATATGGGGGCTTTTTTTTAATAAAGTGTGCTGCGCATCTCATTTCTGTATCATATCACGCACAGTTTAGCCGAGTACTCGTATAGCACTATGTTGCATCACTTGCTTTCATTTTGTACTAAGAGAAAAAAAGTTGTTGTTTTTTCCAAGTGTTTTGCCATTGCATATGAGAACAAACCTTACAAGATCTTAGGGGTCTACTTACCTTCAGGTAAATTTCCTTTCAATAATCCCATTCCTAAAAGTTCTGATGGAGCTCTGGCTATTGTTTGACACATGCTCCATCAACTTTCTCTCCAGACTTAATTTCTTACATTACTCATGATTAACCCTGGACCCTATGCTAACATTAACCCACTGAATACTAAACCCAAGAATACACAGGCTGGAGTCTATGGAAAAATGTGTGTTATACAGTCAAACCTGCTTCAGCAACCACCTGTCTATAAAGGCCACATTTTGTGTTTCCTTTGAATGTAATTTCTCACTGGAACATGTACTAAAGGAAACCTGTCCATAAAGACCACCTGCCTATAAAGACCACTTTTCTTGTCTCCCCTGAGTGGTCTTTATATACAAGTTTCACTACACCAAATTAAATCATATGCACAAGGTAAAACTCAACCACAACTCTTAACCCTGAATTTTTTATTTAACAGAGCCAAGAGCAAATGTCGCATCACCTCACCACCAGAGCGCTTGCTTTGATGGCATTACTACTTACCCTGGCTGACCTCTCCATGGTGTATGAAAGACCACTGTGGACGATATCCTTCTCACTGGCTCCAGCGATGCGCTCCTTGAACATATCAGAAGGAGTGATGGGGATGCCGCTACCATGGCGACCAAACTTCCTCTCCAAACTCTCCTGTACACTCTCTGTAGGGGGTGGGGGTCAGATTTGAAGAGGAAGAAATGTTTATTCTGTCGTGACCATACACTACTGATACATGATTCATCAGGTATTTGGGAAACAATATGAATTATCAAGATCTTTCAAATTGTTTGTGTTTGTGTGGATTACTTTGATTTTTACAAATGAAATTATCTTTCATTTATTAAAAGGCATTTGTTTCAGTCTCTAAGAGTGCACCAAGAATAGGGTTAGTAGGAACAAAAATTTGACAAATGATCGTGGCACGCAGTCCCTTTCCATTTTTATATTCATAATGGATAAAGCCGAAAAAAGGTTCTGAGTCATTCCCAGGAAATTCATGTCAAAAACGCTTTCTAGTATTTGTTCCTATTCAACGCATAATATGGTACATGAAATCATCTTACTTCATCAATCTTACAATCATACAAGAAACAATTGCCTTTGTAATTTAAGAAAAATTGCACAAAAGACAGCACAGCAGCAGGGCCAATGCTCAGCCCCAAACCTGTCTTTTCCATGAATACCAAATCCATGCACAGGCAGTTCATTATGCGTCATTTCAAATTTCTAAAAATATCAGAAGAACAATGATTCTACGCACGAAGAAGGTGAGTGTTGGAATCTCTCTCGTATTTGAAGGTCAGACGACCATAGCTGACATGGTTGAGGTTCTTGAGCCATTCAAAGTAGGAAACTGTCACACCACCAGCATTGATGAACATATCCTACAAGACGGAAAGGAAACAGAAAGAAACATATTTCATTTTATAAGTTACCTTAGCCTTCCACATACTCTAGATTAATGCTTTCCAACTACAGTACATGTACTTATCTATATACTCTTAGCTTACCTGATTATCATCTTGACCTACCAAGAACTATAAATCCATTTAGAGTGTTTATTGACAAAATATATTAAACCCTTTGACTACTGAATTCTTACACTCCCATAGACTTTACACAAGGGCAATCTTTATACAAGTAGCCAAAGGGTTAAAATTTGGGACAGCTGAAATCATTAAACTCAACTGAACTGCACTGAACTGCAAACAAATGGTTTTATCAACCTTAAAACCTCTTTTTTTGTCAAAGTACTGGCAGAATATAATTTCAAAAGTAGAAAAAATAGTCCTTTAATGATGAAGATTATTTATAAAATACAAAATTATCAGTCAATACAGCCATCTTGTTGCCCCTCTTGAACATTTAATTTCTCATTAGTACCCCTAATGAAGAAATCTGATGCTAAAGACCACTATACTTGTCTCCCTTGAGAGGTCTTTCCATACAGGTTTTACCAAATGAAGTTACTCACTGGTATAACGAGAACATTCTTCTCCAAAAGGATCTTATCGGCAGCTGGAGTGGTAGGACCGTTGGCTCCCTCAGCGATGATCTGAAACAAGCAACGCACAAATGGTTACATGGTTTGTTGCGTGGAACCCTTAGTCACTAGGCTTGGGGTTCAATCCCAAATTCTTGCAGAATTCAAACCCAGTTTCATTTTTAATGTTGTGACAGATGACTTTGGATGAATGGCACGATTCCTTTTTTTGTGGGTGGAAAAGCAAATATCTACCCACAAGTACATGATATTTTGTAATATAATGAATACATGAATTGCACTGCTTTCCCTAGCAGAATTTCTGAAGTGGTGCAGTACCTCATGCTTGAACAAGATTTCAGTAGTACTAATTGTATACAAATACTGACTGTTGGTTGAAACAGCAGCCTAAGGTGATCTCGAAGCTGTACCGTGTCCCTAGACAAAGTCAAGGGGCATAGTCTCGAGATCACCAAGAAGCTATAGTTTCAACCATGACCCGAAAAAGCTGTCAATATTTGTCTTATATACCACATCCTGAGTGGGGATTCCCCTAAAGTGGATATTTCCACAAAAGATGCTTTTTAGAAATGTATTCAGTTCAAGGGAAATCAATCGTAAGAGTAGTGCACTTTATGTCTAACTGCCCATATCCATTTTAACACTATACCAATCTGGTGTGTCAGTGCTTCTGACACGCAAGTAGAACTATGCCCGGTCAATATTTGTCCCTATACTGCCTAGCAGTCAGTAGTGAATTTCATGCCTGCAGATTTGACCAATCAGAGGACTAGAATCTTGACATGAAACTTGACATGAAATCTTATAGCTTACTTTGGCTTTGATATCATGGGCATTGTTGGCTGTGATCTGTTTCTCTCCTGCACAAGGAACCAGGATATCACAGTGCTCTGTCAGTAGGTTCCCTTCGTACGGCTCCGCTCCTGGGAAGCCTACAATAGTGCCGTGTTCCTGATTATCACAAGAGATACAAATAAGAGGAGAGGTTCAAAGTGACTAGTGTTACAGAAGACAGAACTGTGAAAATATATGGAATCGTTCCATACCAAAATTTAAAGTTGAATTTCAGGTGCCTGTGACATTTCTTTTCAAGCAGTTTTAACCATCCCAGGTTGAAATTACTGGTATTACATCCACAATTCTTGTACAAATACAAAAAAAAAAAAAAAATGTCTTTTTTCCTCAAAGCAAAAACAATGTCATGTATAATGAATTTACATATTTTCATGGAGCGATGTTTTAGGCTACCATAGAAAGGATCAAGAACTTATGAGAACAAATCCAAGATATTTGGTTATTTGGTGTCCCAGTCCCACATCACTTTACCAAATGTGACCCTCCACCACATAACAACCAAAAGTTCGCAATGGGAGTTTTAAACAGTAGAGAGCTTGGGGTCAAAAATTTGATCTTAGGCTTTTTCAATATTTTCTGATATGACCTACCATGGCAATACAATTTGGGGCCATGTGCACTGCAGAAATGCCTCTTTCCTTTGATTTGAAATTACCATTAAAATTAAGAGTATGCTAGCATACTGGGTAAAATCTTCATATGAAAATGTGCTCATAACTCAGAAGTTATTCATTCTGTGGCTTTCAAAATCTAAAGGGGAGAAGTATATCTCCTTTGAAACTAGTCAAAGTTAATCCTAATCCATGAATATTCCATTCATAGTCAATACTAGTGGGATTTCATTCAAATGTTCAGTGAGACAGACAATAGGGCACCAATAGGGCACTCCTGAATGCTCACTCCTCTTCACATCCTGTTTTTTCTCTTATTCATGTAATTAGCCTGTCTGGCAAGCTCTCTTTCTCACTGTACTTTTAAAGGGTTTCCATGGTCTTGACAAGGCAAGCTACATGTATATACATGCATCATTCAAAAGCTTAAGAGTCAAAGCTTCCAAACCATGCTAAAATATGAAAATCCAAAATTTGCAACTTATTGGATGTTTCGTGGTGGAGGAGCACAAATATTGTGGAATTCTAAACATAAAGTGACAGGGTTAAGTATGAATTTCTGATCAAAGTTCTACAAGGGATATCAACTTCATGGAATCACCAGACATACTATAATCTGAGACATAACATACTGGTAACATATTTGACAAAGGAGCTTGGACTTGCCCATGACTGAAATTTTTTATTTGAAAATCATAACTGGTAACATATGTTTGTCACAAATATTGTGGGATTCTAAACATAAAGTGACATCAAACATGTGGGTGACAGGGTTAACTATGAATTTCTGATCAAGTTCTACGAGGGATATCAGCTTCATGGAATCACCAGACATACTATAATCTGAGACATAACATATCGGTAACATACTGGGCAAAGTAAATTGGAATTGCCCACAACTGAAATTTTTTATTTGAAAATCATAACTGGTGACATATGTTTGTAAACCTGGTGCCACTATTTATTTTGAAGTAAAAGGCTAACATTGTGAGAATTTAAAAAAATCTCATTTTGCTACTTGACAATGGTATACTATAAACACAAGAGTTATAGTTTTAAAATACCAGTCTGAAAGTTTCAAAGTAGAAAGTTGACGGAAAGTATTTTTAAATATTCAAAATGTAAACCAATGTTTGAAAAAAATATAATGGTCAGTTGCACAGACTGGACATAAGGAGCGTGCATGTGCACAGAGTTCACCTGAACAGTGTATGTGTGTGTATGCATATCATGTATAGTACAGTATTGTGTGTATGCGTATGCATATCATGTATAGTACAGGCAGAGAGGTGCAGCCAACAGTTTTTTTGAACTGGTTGAAAATGCTCCTCAAGTTATTCGTCTCATGAGACCAAAACTAATAAAATCGTTGTTTCCATCTTATTAACAGTTTTTCATTTCAAATTATGGTTGGTTTCAGGGTTTCTGAGTACAAATACAAGTATTCATTCACTTGTTTCATCTTAATTTGAGAATTTTTTAAATCAGCTGCTCACAAAGTTAGCCAAGCCTTTAAGAATTCATTCTTACAAGTTTGTAGTCTTCCAGTTCCTTGGGGTGGATTCCGTTGGGGTTGTAGATGCTGCCATCTATCTCCATCACTCCTACACATCGGGCTCCATATCTGTGAAGGTACCTTGTGGAATGGAGACCCACATTACCAAATCCCTATAAGAAAGAAAAATGTGGCAGAAAGAACAAAATGAATATGATCTGTAATGCTACAGTATCACATATAAAAATCCACAGTAGATGCTTACGTCTACCTCTGTGACTCCTGCGCATTTAGCTTCATGTATATGAAGGTGCCTTGTGGAATAGAGGCCCATTCCATAAGGTTTTACTATAAGAAAGAAAAAAAAATACAGAATGAAAAAAAGGGAATGTGATCATGTATCTGTAATGATGCAGTATCACAAACAAGACCCAAAGTAGATGCTTCTGTCCATCTCAAGCAATTATGTATTCGTTAAGACACCTTGTGTAATGGAGACCCACATAACCGAATCCCATCAGACAGAAAAAACGGCAGAAACAACATAAAACAAAATGTGATTGTGTATCTTTACTGATACAATTGCACTCATGCAGGAGGTACTGAGGAAACCGTGATATTGTTTTACAATTTCATTAGCATATTAACAAAAACAACTGATTAATTAAGAGAACATCCCTTTTATCATACAGAGTAATAATCTTATGAACATGTAAGAGGGGTACTTCAAATTTTACCTGTACAATGAAAGTCTTGTCACCGAAGCCTGGAGTAAGTCCAATAGCACTCATATAGGAAGCCTCATTGACAAAGTTCTCTACGCCGTGATAGACACCACGCCCAGTAGCAGAGATACGACCATGTATACCACCCTGAAAAATATTGTCATAGCATCTTATTAAACACTCTGAAAAAAAACCCCCAAAGCTATCATTTTGACAAGCATATAACAAAGATTGTGGGGAATATATTAGAGTGGAAAGAGAAAAAATCTTGTCCAGTTAGTGAGAGTATGCTCATCCTTGTAGCAAATTGTAGTGTAGCATTCAGACCATACATCTCTTAAAATCAAATATACTTGATACAGTCAAAACCTGAATGAAATGACCAGTCATATGAAATAAAGAGAAATGGCCTTGATAAGAAGATTATCTACATAAATGAAGGTACTCAGCAGAAAAACAGTTATTGACTTTTTACCTTTAACCCTGGAGCCAAAATTAAACCTATCCCCACAGGCAATCCCCGCAGAAAATCCCTGGGGTGTTTTCAACGCGTGACTATGATAATGAGATGCGCATTTTGGTATCAACAATAGTTCATGCTCAAATCAAAGTGAGTTTTGCAACAAGTTGCACAGACAAAATCGTGAGTCATATTTGGGGCTAACTTGATAAGAATTTGATAGGTTCACATCTTCACAAAGCCAAAAAGCAAATAAGATGCCTTTTGCCTCCTTGGGATTCAATGTGAACAACCCAATATAACCTTTAAACTCCCAACCTTAAGTCAACCCTAATCCTAATCCTATATTTTTAACCAAATAAAAACAGACGCAATTTTGAATCACCTATATATACGTGTATATGCCAACCTAATGCAAATATTGAATAACAACCTAAGACCCGACCCTACATGTACATGTATGCCTTTGATGAACTACAGCATGCATGTAAATGTTGCAGGAGCAAAGCTTGGACTAGCCAAGTGGGAACTCACCTGCGTAATAGGCTTGCCTGTAACGCAAGCATGAGCGTTGATGTCCTGATAACCGATAGTCATGGCATAGGTATCAGCCATCCAGCTCATTTCCCTCTCTCCTGTACCCATGTCTGGGGCAGGGACATCAACACCGGGTCCTGGAAAGAAATCATGAGAATAAATCATATTAGTAATAATACTAATGAAAATGATGGAGATGGTGAGGAGGAGCAGGAGGAGCAGGAAGAGAATGAGGATGAGGGAGGACAAAGGCAGGAAAGATAAGGATGATAATGATGATGATTCAATTCAACTCAATTCAATTCAATTCAATTCATTTCAACTGATACTGATGGAGGTTGATGACATTGATGATGATGATGATATTAAAGGAGGAGGAGGATAATGACTATAAAGTTGTTGATGATTACGATGATCATGATTATGATGATGATGATGATGATGATGATGATGATGATGATGATGATAATGATGCTGATGATGCGGACAGTGCTGATGATGATGGTAATCGTGAAGAAACTAACAATGATGATGATGATGATGATAACCAGCATGCACACTGGTGACACTGGATAATACACACCTGTTCGCACAAATTTTCTAGCCTACTTACCAAACAAATAATTGACAAGTAGACTTATATCCTACTGGACACATTTGGGGGCAATCACCCAACAGTAAATATTACTTTTGGCAACACGTTCACTTAGAAGTTGAAAGGGAAAGCTTATATAATCAAGCTTTTCTGTAATTCCAGAGGATGAAACTGACATTAATTTATACAGATGCATGCAGCCATAAGTACATAGAAGATCACCAATAAATTTATCATCATGATGACAAACAACTCTCACTAGGGATCTAGATATTGTTTTTGGAATACTGGACAAGAGCACAAAAACCTTACCAATAAACCCCTTCTTAGCTAGCTCCATGGTGAATCTTCTGGTGATCTTCTCCAGCTCCTTCTCAGAGTATTTCTTGGGATCGATCATGATCCCGCCCTTGGCACCACCGAAGGGGACGTCCACCACGGCGCACTTGTACGTCATGAGGGAAGCCAAGGCCTTCACTTCATCCTCGCTCACATCCATGCTGTATCGTATACCTGAATCATAAAACAGTTAAAACAATTAGTACGCAATAACAAGTGCTGAGGCTAGCTAAAAATGACAAATGAGAGAGACAATATTATCACACAGTGAAAACATTTTGATCACTAGCATTATTTGATAGAAAGATGTTGAAGTCAACCACAAGACTGACAAATTCAATTTCATTGCATTACCTAAATGTACACACTGTACATGTAGTCAAGTAGACAAACATGACCTATTTTCTCAAGCATGTAAAACTATACAAACATAAAACTATACGAAAATTTGATTAAAGGCATTGGCTAACATTGTTATGATTTTAAAAAAATCTCATTTTGTTACTTAAAAATGGGATAAACACTAGGGTTATAGTGTAAAAATACCAGTGTGAAAGTTTCAGAGCATAATATCCACGGGAAGTATTTTTAAATATTAGAAATGTGAACCCATGTTTGAAAAATATACAAGGGTCGGTTGCATAGACCCAACGTAAGGAGTGCGCATGCGTACATGACTCAACGGACCGCACTGTGTGTATTGACGTATCACGCGGCGGAAGGCAAGTAACGGTATTTTTGAATTCGCGCAAACGGTCCTCTTAGTTCAGTGTCTCTCGAGACGAAAGCTAATAAAATCGCGGTTTGCGTCTAACTTACAGCTTTTCCTTCCAAATTATGGTTGGTTTCAGGGTTTTTGAGTATAAATACAAGTACTCATACACATGTTTCATCTTAGTTTGAGAATTTTTTAAATCAGCTACTGACAAAGTTAGCCAATGCCTTTAAAGGGGGTACCCAATGCTGAAACAATGTTAGTTCATTTAAAAGAGCATGATTTCATTAGCAGAAAATCATCTGCCTAAAGTTTTTTAAAAAGTCGTGTTGCCAAGGAAACCCCCAAATGTGGTCAGATTTCAGGATATTTTTGACCCCTTAGCTGTGACCCAGTTTTAACTGGGTACCCACTTTGACGTCAAAATGACGTCAAAGTGGGTACCTTGTCGCGCAATTCTAGCAAAATGCGCGCAAGGTATAATACATATTGTACAGTCTAGCGCGCAGCACAACTGCAATGCGCGCAGCTGGGTACCCACTTTGACGTCATACCTCATACTCATATTTTTTGGTCAACTCTTGACTTTTTATGAGAAAATTAGCCAAAATGCATTGATTTCGATCGAAAATCATCAAAATGTTAATGTTATCCTGCTTAGAATTCTATTCTCGATCATATATCAAAAAAAAAATTTACCATTGTGTAATCACTTTAAGATATAGATCACACAAGAACAAGTCAGTAATAAATATCTAACAGTGTGGTGCTCTTGTGAAGAAAACAGTAAAGTTCAATGATAATATCCTGGAAAATACCATACATGTAATATCAAGAAACAGGTACCATGAACAAACATACATGTATTTATGCAAGGGCTACTTCTTAGACAAAGTAACATGTTCAGAGATTTTATTCATTACATGTATATCTCACTGAGGCTTTTTTCCCCTTTACAGTGCCCTTTTCCTAAAAACCTAGGGCAAATCACCACTCTACACCTTCCTATTTTCTTTAATTATTTTATTTGTGAACATGCATACCTCCTTTACAAGGTGTTCTATGCTGGCTGTGTTGTGCCCTGTACGCCTGAATCATTTCAAAGGAACCATCGTCCCTCAGAAGGGGAAAGTTGATGCTTATTACATGGTTGCATGGCTTCAGTAGCCTTAGAATACCTTGGACCTGTAGGAAGATTGGTTACATGATTCTTTTTGAAAGATAAAAACTAAGAGGGAAATACTATTAAAGCTCCAATACTTTATGAAATAATGCATGCTGACATTTGTATTCATTTCAAAATGACAAATGAATGGTCTAATGAAAGGACAATGACCTGCATCTCTTCTTCAAGAATAAACAAATTAAGCTCTCAACATGGCATCTGCTGAGAGCCGGGACGTAATGGACTCATTCTATTTCATGCAAAGATAATTCTTTCTGGGTCTCAGTGCTTTAGGTATTTTGGATTCATAATCTACAAGTACATGTACATGTAGCTTAGCAAAGACTTTTTACAAACTTAGTAGGTGTTGTAGCAACACCTACTGTAATGCCTACAATACCATTCACATGATGTGATATATCCTAATTTTTGCATATAATACACAGAGCTTTTATACATTGTCCAGGGTGGATTTCATGAAAATCTTTGCTATCATATTGACCCGTTGCCTATTGAAACCAGGTAGCTCCTGTATAAATCCTATGGCAGTAAGAGAATTCAGTTGTCAACGGGTTAACATACCTTGAGTCTCTTCTCATCGGTAGTTGCTGGTCCCTTGAGTGTGTCTACAAGCTTGTCTTCAACAAGGGCTGCTCCACGGTCGTAGAACAGCTCCACCATTTTGAAAAAGTTGGGGTCATCATGTACTTCATCTGGATTTGGTGAAAGAAAAACAAAAAAATTCTTTAACTACTGGTCAGGAAAATGAATTATTTGAAATAGATGCTGGATTTATTTTCTACTTGCAGCAACTGCTATTTTGATGAGGTACATGGACATATATACATTGTAGAAATGCACAATAAGCACCTGTAGCAAAATAGACTAATGTTTTGTCTGCATACACTACATGTAATCATACTTTCATAAATGTACATGCATGTCATCCAGAGCTGAAAAAAAAATGGTATTGCAAGTTTTTATTTTTATCTTCGTTTCAAATGGTGTTTGTTTGGTCATACATGTAATGCAATACTCATGAAACACTTTATGCACTGCAATTATGTAATATGTATCTGACGTGGTAATGGAAAGTATCAATTAGGAAAATGCTGTACATGTAGACTGTCAAACTGTTCTACACTGTGGAACAGAATATGAGACTTGTAGAAAATTATCACCCGTTAGTCCATGTCAATTATTAAAATATCAAATTGCATTTCAAACTGGTATAACAAAATATACAATAAGTATACTGATTAAGCTTTATCTTTAACTACCCATTAAACCAGAAAGATGGTTGAACCAAATTTCCTTCTCCTTGTTTTGCAGGTATCATCACTCATTAGACATTGAACCACTGATTTATTCAAAGATCTATTGCATTTTGTACAAGGATACATCTTAAATGTGACATGATTTTGTTACTTGGAGACGTTGGAGTTTGTAATAGTTTGGTAATTTTGTTTCATACAGTCAATTAGGCATTTTGAGAAGTAATGAACTTGACGGGACCACCACAGCTTTCGATGAGAGTCTACTGTTCAGCAAATTCAACAATTCCATAAATGTCTGGTGAGGATATTGCTCACATTTTGCATTATAAGAGACTACAAAAACAAAGTGGTTTTTTTTTTTGCTTAAAAAAAAACAATAAAAAATAGACCAACAGAACAGGTTAGCCGTTAGGTATGGTCGATAAAGGGAGACAAAATTCTTCACTTCCATTTTAATAACATCTCTAGAGTCTAGAGGAAATGACAGGATTTAATGCTGGTAGGCGTGGATAGTCAGCTGATGGGATTACTGGTACATGAACTATACAGGAATGCATTCAGTGACAGAGATTAGTATTCTAGCAGGCCCTATACAATTCTTTATATTCGTAATGCCTTATCATTGAACCTGGATACTGGTATCACACATGCACACACTGATAGTGACTGCAGGACCAGTACGTATGTACATGAGTACAAGATAATCTTGATTACTTTAATGACTTTTACTTATATTGTCACTTCTTTTAGCTGTTATAACCTCTTTAGAATGTAACAAGATACATGTACATCATGCATACCGTATTTATGTACATGTACATGTGCTATACATGATGTAGATGCATGTTATAGCCAGAGGCCACGGGGATGCAGCTCGGGGTCTAACGACACCCCCTGGGGTATCCCGTTGGAGGGCTTGCAGCGAGGACCGGCGAGTGCGGAGGCGAGGGAAACTTCCCCTCCGCGTCTCACACGCTCGCCGGCGCTCCCCGTAAAGTAGAGGTGTTGTGGCTCAGTGGGTAAGTCTCCGGACTTTGAACCCCAAAGTTTGAATCCCTGCAGTGGCACTAATGTCCTTTGGCAAGACATGAATCTACATTTGCCGCGTCTTTCGTATGGTGACGTTAAAGGTCGGTCCCGGATGTAAAAAAATCAGAACTGATTGATACACGTCTGTAAAAACCCAATTCACCAGCACCACCACCGCTCCCTCCCCCCAACAAATGTGCGTTGGTCCTGCGTATAGTGCTAAGTCCCTTGATTCACTCTCCCTGAGAACTCCCCCTCCTCCAAGGAGAGAAAATCAATGGGCATTGTGATATCTGCACAGAGTATTCGGAAAAGGGGTTGGAAATGATGTACATGTACATGCATGCAAGTGTACTACTGGACAAAATCACTCTTCACAAATGGAAAGTGTACTGTACCAGTACTTGATATCGTCCGCAAGATATGATTTGACCTGACATGCCCTTCTGGCTCTAATTACTGGTAGCCCATTTAAAAAAAAAAACCTGAATAAATGGAATACATGTACATATGTAGTCTTCTTTTTTTTTCCCCCCTCCTAATTAATAGAAGCCATGATTACACATGCAGCTGATTCAGTTTTGTGGTACATGTATGTTTTTGTTTTAAAGGCATTGGCTAACTTTGTGAGCAGTTCATTTTAAAAATTCTCAAACTAAGATGAAACATGTGTATGAATACTTGTATTTGTACTCAAAAACCCTGAAACCAACCATAATTTGGAATGAAAAGCTGTAAGTTAGACGCAAACCGCGATTTTATTTGCTTTCGTCTCGAGAGACAATGAACTAAGAGGACCGTTTGCACGAATTCAAAAATACCGTTACCTGCCTTCTGCCGCGTGATACGTCAATACACACAGTGCGGTCCGTTGAGTCATGCGCGCATGCGCACTCCTTACGTTTGGTCTGTGCAACCGACCCTTGTATATTTTTCAAACATTGGTTCACATTTCTAATATTTAAAAATACTTCCCGTGGATATTATACTCTGAAACTTTCAGACTGGTATTTTTACACTATAACCCTAATGTTTATCCCATTTTCAAGTAACAAAACAAGATTTTTAAAAATCATAACATTGTTAACTAATGTTTCTAAATTTCACAACACAATGAGGTTCAGGGGGAGGGGAGGGGAGGGGAAGGGGAGGGGGAAGGGAGGGGGAAGGGAGGGGGAAGGGAGAAGGGAGGGGAGGAAAAGGAGAGGAAGGGGAGGGGTAGGAGGAGAAGGGGAATTTTTCCTGTATGTATTTCTCTACACTATTGAGTTTTATAAAATGAGTTCTAGAATCTAGAAGCACTCTGATGACATCAAATGGGCGTGCATTTATCTTTTCCACCATCACAAGCATGCAAAAAATCTCCTATCAAAATGTGATAACCTATGGTCGGAAATCCTAATGCACAGCATTGCACGTGTATGATACCTGTGACATGTGCAAACCTAATGTGCAATGAAATGCGCATACTAAGAAGAGCATTAAATGTTAGGCTGCGCTTTAATATAGTGATGTCAAAAAAGAAAGCAAATGGTAGCCTCAACGAATGTACAATTCTTGACATAAATCAGGTTCGTAGCTTATACTCTGGCTTTATGTTCACATCGCCAACCTGTTTTATAAAACAAAAATTGATGGTTTTTATTTGGCTTGTTCATTAGTGATACACACAGTACTCACTTACATGTAAGTCATAATGAGATGGATAATGAACTTGACAAAGTCTTGTTCATTATTTCAATGTGACTTAATGCTCATACAGTGTGTATGCACTCCTAAACATACATGTAAATTATTTGAATATTAAATAAAAGTCTTGATGTGGCACTTCCAATTTAACACCTCAGAATGGTCTTTGTAAGGTCATTCCAATCTTCTTTAATTCTAAAATACTGCCACCACATACATGTACATGTACCTACCCCCCCCCCCCCCTCACACACACACACTATTTCCATACAGTGTACCAACTAAAACACATACATGTACATTGCATACATTGCATGACAATGGCATTCAGCGTAATTTTAGCCAAAGTCCAAAGGTAAAGGTCATTTGCAGAGCTCTGACAAGGCTGAACAAAGGCCTACCCTTACAGCATACATGTAAGCACACAAAGTGTACTGTGGGGGGGGGGGGGTGTTAAATACTACATGTACATTGCCAACTTTCAGATTTTTTTACAGCCAGCAATGTACAGCAAAAAGTTCCCAACTTTTTTTTTTAGTTCAGTTTTTGAAACACCTAATGTTATTGTGTCAAGCAAATTCCAAATGTGCATTACTTTCATTGTCATGTATACATGTATGAGAGAGAAAAAAGAAATTGTGGTAGACTTTAACCTGTTGAACTCTAAATAGAAAATATGTATTATACTGACATCAAATCATGCTCAACTGGTTCAATGTTCAAACCTTACACTCATGTAGCAAGTGCATTGTAACTGGAGTTTTTCACTATATAGCAAGTTATTGCTTGGTAAAACTATTAGGTACATGTACATCCTTTCACACTTGACCCTGGGATGCGTTTCATGAAACCATCATACATGTAAGTCTAAGTTCATGGACATCCCATTGAAACGTGTGTTAACTCTACAGCGCATGTTTCAAGGGACGTCCAAGAAGTTAGACTTATATGTATGATGGTTTCATGAAACGATCCCCTGGTAGGCAATGGCACAGTGAACTTGTCTCCAACAACTGGAATTTCCAAAAGTAGCATGTATATTTAATTCAACATCATGGAATCCAGGATGCTATATGGCCAGAGGAAGGATGATTGGGCACATAGTACGAGTGACATTTTTTTCCACCAAATACGGTACCGCACCTTTTAAAACAGGATTTAATTAAACTATAGAATTCTCATCAGATTTTCCCCCTTTATTTTGGCTGTGACAGTTACATGTAGGAGAAAAGATGCTTGTAACTTATTACTTTTAAGTTGTGAAATGAATTATAAAGCTCAGCTGGACTGTTAGGCTACAGACTCCAACTCACGGAGCTGCTTGGAAGCTGTGTAATTAGCTGGTTAGGCTTCACTTTAACCCATTCGTGGCAGGAATTATTTAAAGCCTAATTTGTTCAGCTTTTATTCTTCAAGTTGGCAACACCAACATTTTTCTTTTATTGCTACATTTTTCTTATAAAACATCATGTATCTGAAATAAATATAAATTGACAGAATGTATGGTGAGAAGTCATAAAGTTGCCAATTTGCAGGGAAAACCGGTAATTTTAACATTTTCATCGCATTGCCAATTTAAGGATTTTAATAAAAATTTCAGCATCAAACAAAAAATATTGATGCCACGATAATGGACACAGTATGTGTAGAATTTTTTGCTCTTTCTGCTCATGTATTTGGTATGATTTTTAGGGCTCTGCATCAAGTTATTAGACCAAACCACATAATGTGGACCCTCTGTCAGGAATGGGTTAATCATTTTGTAAAAGTGCCAACATGGAGTCTGTGCTTGCTGACTATAACCCTATGAATGCCCCAATATCTTCACCACAGAGGATGATTTTCATACATGTAGATCATTGAGTCAGTGCTTGCGATCTATCATTACTCATTTCAATCTTGTGATAAGATTGACAACCCAAGTCCTCTATGTCACATGTTCATTTGATTAGAAGTGCATACATGTAAGTGGACAACAAACCAAGGAGGCATGTACATGCACCATACATGTAGGTTTAATATAGTACCTCCTTGGACAACCTGGCCAGCTCTGTGTGCTGTAGATTTAATCTAATATCCTGGAAAATCCTTACATGTATGCGTGTACTTGCCATGCAGTTAACAGTAATTACATGAAGGACTAGACTCCCTAGAGTCTTATTAAAGATTAAAATGCTAATGGTTTAACACATTTTACATGCAATCAGTTCGATATGTATCCTGAAAGAATTTGAGCCCAAGTGAACTTTGTAAACACAGGGTCAGTGGATTGATTCTGTCAGCTGGCAGTGGGTATACATGTACAATGTACATTCAACCATTCATTATCATTACCGGTAAAATACTGACCAATACATGTATTAAACTTGTTATCTCTGCTTTAGTAACTCAATCTTACTGTGTTGAATATGAAACAATTACATGTAAGAAGCATCTCTTACAGATCCACCCTCTGTAGGCATTACCTGGTGGAGGTGAGCCTCATGATGGGTGATGCAAATATTGTGGAATTGTTTTAAGTTTTAAATTAATAACTGTAGTATTCTCTTTCTTTATAAATTTGAAGCATACTTATATTTAAGAAAACTGTTCCTGAGCTAGCACCATGAGCATCCTTGGACATTGTCTATAAGTTTTCACTAATATTATTAAATATTATCATAAATGATCTGAATCATATTGGGGCAAAATTCTCATCAGTCAGTTTCAAAATCAAGATTTGCATCTTCATGGGCATAGCTTTACATGTAGGTCCCCTTTGTTTTTCCAACAAAACATGACACTGGCATTGATATCGACTTGAAAATATGCATTCTTGACATTCATCTGTCATAATTTTCATAACAAATCAACTTTAGAATATGTAGAACCAAGATGTACAAAACAAACTTTTTGGTGACTTTTTAGCTGCTGAAAGTGAAAACAAAGTGTGCAGCTTTAAGTCCCCCGATCATAAATCTATCTTGAATTTAGTGAACATTTTTTCTACTTAAACTCTAAATCTAACAAGTTGGATACTTTAATTCACAATCTGAGGTAAATCGATTTTCATCTTTTCAGTGCCTGAGCCAGAGGCCACAATGAGTTAACAGGAAATAATGGCACAAATATTCAAAATTGTATGACAAATTGACAAGCCCCGTTAGGCTTTTCTTTTAAGTTTCCCATTTCAGGCATTGTAATGTATTATTTTTATGTTTCTGGTACTATGATTGATGATGATTGTATCTTTTTAACAAAATGAAATAAGTGGATTAATAAAAACTACAGTGTAAAATAACAATTAACATTGACAGATTAACAGAATAAAACTTAAATTTAAAAGGCATTTAATGTTCTGTCACTTTTCTTCAACAAATTTATAATCAAATCTTTTCATGCATGGCAGGGAGACCTAACTTCATGCGCACAGGTCCAAAGTTCACGCACAGGGTCATTTCTCAAAAACGAGAAAAGATGTGAAAATCTGATAGCACCGACGGAAAGAGCAACCTAAATTTACCCTATGACTAACTTTTCTTTGAAATTTGGGAAGGAATTGTGAAATTATTAAAGAAAATTCAGCAAATTTTGCGTTTTGCGTCCGTTCCGAAAAAAAATGAACCTGCCGACAAGGGTCTAGAATTCCTCTTTTTGAGAGACGATGTCATCAAAATTGCAAGTAAAACGTGATATCAAATTATTCTATGGCATTTTGTCTTGCTAATGATGCAATTATCTTACCTTTTATGGACCTCTTTTTTGTATTAATCATTTGTAAACTGGCATGCGGGAAGTTAGGTCTCGTTATTTCTGTAAAACTTTTCCAGGTCCAGTGCGTTGCGATACGACATCGAATTTTGCAATCGGGATATTTTGGGAATTCTTTGTAAATTAGTCTTCTTCTTGCACCCATTTGTAGTCTAAAACCTTGCTTTGTCTTTGGTGTCAATTAAATGAAATAATTTTTGGTAAAATTTGAGAAATTACGGATCGAAAATTGCCGGTTTGCCTTCTTTAGAAAATTAAAAATGTGCGCGGCTATGGTCCCCCATCATACATAACAACACATGCAACATCAATCCATAGGTCTACACAAAAATTCAAACTAAAATTAAAATACATGTACAAATAAATCTGTGGCATCATTAGGGTGGTTCATGAACGTGGATTTTTTTTAACCACACCACACGTGAGGGAACAGAGCAGTGCATGGGTTCTCATGCAGTGATACTTCAACGGTACATGGAGACTCAACCAGCCCGCCAGGCACGGCCTGTCCAAGAGTATACGACTTACCTTCCGCCCCATTACTATATGCTGCTCCATGTTGTGAAGCGGAGACTTGTGGTCGAACTCTTAAAAACGACTGCGTTCCAACTCCTCTCGAGCATTCCCTGTACAGTCCAGCAGCAAAATTTCTCAACATATTGGTAGTCGTGTAATCTTTGAAGTTTTCAAAAGAGTCTATACAGTCTAAATATCACTATTAGTGGCGTTATTTCAATTATTTTAGATCTCTTTTCAGCGTACCGGCGAGTATAGAATGATCGAATCAGCCGGATATGACGCCGCAGTGTTATATGCAAATAAGGGTATGGCGGAGGTGTGTCACCACGCCAACCAATGAAACAGCGTTTCTCGCTGCGAACTTTGTGACGTAACAATACCATGAATACGGATTATCTTGAGCTAAACACCACGCCACTGAGGATAGTTCCCTAGGCGGTACACCTTTCAGTCTGAAGTCTCAAATAAATAAAATGCTTTCAAAAAATAGCAAATTATTTAACCAGCGGGCGTCCAAAGCAGGCGTTCGAATTGACCCTTTTTTTATACAGTAGATTGTTAAAATTCTTAATTTATTTTAATTTGATTAAGAAGCATTAGCCCTGGTAATAAATCCAAGGCCAAGCATCTAATTTCATCCGGACCGGATCCGGACCCGGCTCTTTTTTTTTTTTTTTTTTTTTTTTTTTTTTACTCTTTGGTCATTCAAATTCATCAAAGGCTTGCATCCAGTTTTAAATGAGTGAGTTCGATTTGGGGTGTTTTGTATAATCGAAGGCTGAGAACAAAGACTTGGACCAGTTCGACCCTTTTCTTATAAATTTTCCATCCTGAGACCCCCTTTGTCCACTATCAAAATGTATGAATTCAGAATACACTGAATCCGATGATAAAAAATAACAATTGAATAACACGTCGAACTTACAAAATTCAGTGACATCCTCATAAAAATCATACATGCACAGTGATGAGAGAGAGAAAAAAAAGGAGTTAATTGAATAAAGAAACCAGGAGAAAGATAAGAATGAAAGAAATCATATAGGCCTACATAAGATTAAAAGAAAATATAGATGTTCATCTATTATGGTGCTCATTCTGATCTATCTTTAAAACTATCTGCATATACCTATCTTAATTATGCCTCTCCATTTTCATGGATATGACCAGGATATGACAAACATGTTTGACGCTTGATTCTGCTAGTTATGGAAAATATTATTTCTCCTCATGCGACTCTCAACTATATAGTGGAAGTATACGTGATATTTTTTTTAATGAAAGCAATTTTACTCTGAATGCTCAAAATGAAAAGAAAAAAAAAAACAGTTAGCAGAATGAAATTGACTACTCCAACCCGCTCTCCTGCTATTGTGTGTAAATTCGAATGATCAGAATTAATGTAAAAATAAACTGTTATAAATAAAGTTGGAAATTGTATGCACGTTCACCAATTTTATTCTGCCTTGTAAAGAAATTGAACGAACGTATATAAAAGAATTAATGACCGTATAGATTAAGTGCGGTGCCCGTTGATTAATCTGGATGATCATGATTGATGAATAACAATGATATTTTGGTCACCTCTCTTACCTAATTTATTTGCTTTCAAAGACCATCCTGTATCTAAATATCATATGAGCGAGCGCAGCGAGCGAGGAAAAATATATATACTCTTTTTATGGTAGGTGATAACTCTTCATCAAAGTACATGATGGGCCTCGCTTGCCGAATTCGTTTGCTTTCCCAAATCCATCTTGTATCTGAATACTGTACAAGCGAGCGTAGCGAGCGAGGAAAAATACTCCTTTTCATGGTAGAAGTGAAAGTTCTTCATCAAAATACACGATGGGCCTTTAAGATACCTATTGTGATATATTTGGTCACCTCTCCTACCCAATGTATTTGCTTTCAAAGACCATCCTGTATCTAAATATTATACGAGCGAGCACAGCGAGCGAGGAAAAATATATTTACTCTTTTTTATGGTATAGAGGTGATAATTCTTCAACAAAATACATGATGGGCCCCAAAATATCTAAATTATATATTTGTTTATTTCACTTGGCAAATGTGTTTGCTTTCCAAAAACATCCTGTATCTTAATATAATACGAGCGAGCGCAGCAAGCGAGGAAAAATAGGCTCTCTTTCGTGTTACCAGTGTTATTTCGTCGTCAAAATGCACAAGCAAATAAGCCGAATATGACTCTATTTGGGCACCTTACTCATCTCTCTTTTTTTCTTTTTCCCTCCTTCCTCTTCCCTCTCCTTTCTCTCTCTCTCTCTCTTTTTGCCGACAGCTATCGCGAATTTGCCGATAAAAATTTTTAATGCAGGGGGGGTGTCACACCCCCCCACACCCCCCCCCTCTAGCGACGCCCCTGCCTGGCCCTAGGTGACGGTAGTTAGCGAGTGCCACACCCCCTTCCCAGCAGACCTGCTCAGCCAGTTCGCTGTCCTATATGATGCCCCGCCCCTAGGTGGCGGCAGTCAGCTAGGTGGCGGCAGTCAGCTAGGTGGCGGCAGTCAGCTAGGTGGCGGCAGTCAGCTAGGTGGCGGCAGTCAGCTAGGTGGCGGCAGTCAGCTAGGTGGCGGCAGTCAGCTAGGTGGCGGCAGTCAGCTAGGTGGCGGCAGTCAGCTAGGTGGCGGCAGTCAGCTAGGTGGCGGCAGTCAGCTAGGTGGCGGCAGTCAGCTAGGTGGCGGCAGTCAGCTAGGTGGCGGCAGTCAGCTAGGTGGCGGCAGTCAGCTAGGTGGCGGCAGTCAGCTAGGTGGCGGCAGTCAGCTAGGTGGCGGCAGTCAGCTAGGTGGCGGCAGTCAGCGTAGGCTGGCGCAGGATGCGTTGCGCACCTCACTCTGCCCAATTTTTATCCATTTTCATTCCCCTCTGTAGTTTTTTTTCTCCTGCTTCTTTCCCTGTTTTTTCACTACAGCCCCAGCTATAGAGATTTGTTCTTGTTTTTCCTCGAAATCCACTCACTATTGCATGGTCCTGAATGAATCTCCTGTACTATAGAGCCTATAGACGTCTAGGACAAAAGTATCAATACGGAGCCCCACTAACGATCCATTGTTAACTTGAGGTGATTAGAAATGCCTACGCTTTCTTAAAGCTACAATTCAACTTTTTAAAGACTCCATGAAATGTGACTATAAGAGTAGGATTGTATTACCAAATGGTTGGCAGAAATGGTTGGCAGAAATGGTATTTGCTTACCAATTAATGCAAGCTAAACTATACCAACGTTAATCGGACGAATTTATGCATGGTAAACTGTAAAATTCACTAGAGTAATTCATTGAGAATTTTTTCTTTTGTTTAAGGTCCTCATCAAAGGGACATGAGTGTCAATCACCTTCAATACATTATCAAAAATCATGAATAAGTTGATTCATATATTATTCTTGTCTTTTTGTATTCAACTGCAAGTCGAATTCGAAGAAAATTCAAACACAAGAAATCAAGAGTCCAAATGTTAATTGTACGACGCTGTGTGAGCTGTGTAATCTTGATCGCACTTTCTCCACCGGTTCGTTTTATTCCAAATCATTCTCCCCTGCTGTTTTTAATGTGATGCCCGATACCACATTTCCTTTTCATGTGTTATAAATGCTTATGACATACAGTGAAAATCACTTACATACATAGTATATTGGACTTTCGTTTCATTTGGGGAAAGAAGGATCATCCCCTTAAAATGCAAGTATTATTGCTCCGTCAAGAAGTTCTGGTTACTAAAAGCCTCTACCCATCTGTTTCATAAGGAATTTGGTAATTACAAAGAGTGCACTGTCATCAAGCTCTGGTTAAATTCAGTCCAACTTCAGCTCTTTGTGCTTTGAAAATACTATACGAGTAAAAAGAAGTAAAAGCACTACTCCGCTCAAACTTGACTGATCAAAGCCCTTTCACTAAGGCAACAACATGGTGTTACTGAAAGCTTAAAATACTATTGGAAACCTATTCAGTCATGATTGTGGAAGACGAGCTCTGGAGCGAACAGGTGCATTGATTTTTCAGTACAATAAGATGTCTTCAAGATATGAAAGACTAGTTTGAATGCCTTTAAGCTTCACTTTGAAAAGACACCTTCAAAAGCCGATTTATCTTTGGTATGTCACTGAGGCATTGATGTACGGTAATACAAAAAAAAAAACCAAAAAAAAAAACCAAAAACAAAAACATGCATGTGACCTTAGGTACATGCAACGTTGGGATTGTACAGAAAAGAAAATTCATTTTTTCCCTTAAAGAGACATTTAATATGACAGAGATACAAGTGTATGCTCGTCGGTGTAAAACACTCGTTTAGATCGTGAGTGGCGCAAAATGGATGTATTTGAAAAATCATCACAAATCGGAAAGGATAAAGGGTGCCAAAATAACCTGGAGGCTGGTAGAGGGTCAGCGTAGCCCTCTGCATCTCGAGCGATTGACTAGCAATGTGGAGATTTCGCTTCATAGGTTCGAAACCCATGAAGCATTCATTTTTGTTTCAGTTCGGTTTTTTTCTTTTTTGTTTCTTTATGTTTCATTGATATTTTCATATGCCCCAACTTAAAGTTTAAAAAAATCTCTATGGAGCAAACAGTGTGAAGTTATTATTTTGCCTTTTAATTGCGGCAGTCATTGCAAACCTGCTAACAGGAAAAGATAAAGGGTGAAGATGAACTGAAAGATTGCGGTGAGGCAACGTGTACCCCTCTGTACAGAGCGATTGGCTCGCATCTTCTCGACAAGGATATTTAGGGTTCGATGCCCAGGAAGCACCTGTTTTGTTTGGGTTTTCCATTTTGTTTCTTCTTTTTTTTTTTAAGTAACTGATTTCATTTTTGTATGCTCCGAACTTTTTAATTAAAAATCCCTACGTAGTAAACTGTAGGTGTGCGGTTATTATTGGCTTTTTTGGCCGCAGTCATTTTCAAACAGGAAAGGATAAACTGGAGGGTGGTAGTGAGGCAGCGTATAGCTCTCTGCATAGAGTGATTGACTCGCATCTCCTAGCTTGATGGAGAGATTTTGGGTTCAAATCCCAGGAAGCACCATTTTTTGTTTGGGTTTTCCCTTTTGTTTCATTTATTTGTTTTTCAGTAATTGATTTCTTTCCAGCATGCTCCAGAACTTGCTAATAAGAAATCTCTATGTGAGGTTATTAGTTTGGCCTTGTGGCAGCAGTCATTGCAAACATGAAAGGATAAAGCGCAAGGATGAACTGGATCGAGGATGGTAGTGATCGAAGCAGCGTACAGCCGTCCTTAACGGGGAGATTTTAGGTTGGGAACTTATTAAGCGCGAATTTTAATTTTTTGTTTCTTTCTATAGGCGTTGTATTTGTTTCTTTCTTTGTTTCTTTGTTTCTTTTTCTTTTTTTTTTACAATGACGGATGACTTTTTCGCATGCTCCAAACTTGCTAATAAAAGATCACTATGTGTGAGGTTATTATTGTGGCCTTTTGGGGCAGTCGTTACAAACAAGAACAGATTGTACAAGAGTACAATCTCAACATGAAAGGAGAATAGATAAGAATTTATGATTATCGTTAAAACACTATTTATATGTCAGCGTGAGTTGTAATAAGTATGTGCGAGCGAACTTGGGGGGAAAATGAAAATATTTTCATTGCTGCAATTTAGGGGCAATGTACGTTCTTAGGAAAGTTTTGTTCGTTGTATCCCCAGCTCTTGCCTCCTCCTGCTTCATGCACGGTTTCACCCTGTAGTCGTATCAAGAACAAGGTATTCTGTTATTAGGCCTATATGGAACGAAACTTCTCTGATTCTTCGGAGCTATACACATTACCAAATGAGAAAAGGAATAGTTAAAAGAGGGGAAATGGCACAATAAGGACGAAAAAGGAACATGCATTAGATTTTAAGGAGCACTTATCGAAAAGGGAATTGCAATACTCAAAAGCGAAAAGGGGCACTTACAATAGACTTGGACGATCATAAGAAATAAAAAGGGGCACTTGTCAGGTTTAATGGGCGTGAAATGGCACCTACTAGAAAGCTAAGTGTGTACCAAATTTTAAAAAGGGAGTAATGCCAGAATGGAAAAGATATACATGTGCTAACTTATCAGCGAACAAAAGGGCACTATTGGGCACTTATAGCGAATTTACAGGAGGAATGGGATGTAATTTACTAGCCAGGAAAAGGAACAATTCATCAGAAGTAAATTGGGGCATGTATTCGATTTCGAATGGGGAGCCTGCCCAAATGGAAAGAGGGAACTTATCAGAGATGTAAAGGAGAATGCACTTTTAGAACGAAAAAATGCGCAGTCAAAATCGGGCACTTATACCTTTCAATAGGGAGATTCATTAGAAGTAACAAGGACTCACTTGTCAGAAGGGAAAAGAGCGCTATGGGGAAAATAAGAAATGTAAGGATCACTAATCTGGTGTAAAAGTGGAGCAGTTGAGGGATTTATTTAAGAAAGCTGAAATTACCTGAAGAGCGCTGGCGTACTGGAGGGGGGAGGCTTGGGGGCGTCAGCCCCCCCCCCCAATAAATTCAACCATGGGTTATTTTCAATTTTATATTAGTGATATCACTCGAATTTCATTACTTATCCCTAGACTCCCTTTCTGTTGTTAAGTAACGCATTCACAATATCCAAAATAGCATGCATAGCAAGGCAGAAAACACGCATAATATCAATACTAATGTGTTTTATGATAACACTTGGTTTTATCTGTTTATCTGACAATGGATTCATACTTTGAAAATGAATATTCTTAGATTTACCAAAACTAGACACGGGCTTTAAGTTTGTAGTGCCAAATAGTGTTCTTTTACAGAGTTGCAAACCATAAATACTGCAAAAGCTCCTTTACCATGGGAGTGCACTTGCGTAGCCAAGAGAACATAAGAAGAGCGGGAGCAGACAAGGAACAATTCAAAGAAACGTCAGAGCTTCCGCGCTTCGCACGGGAGGGCTGAAACTCCCTGATGTATATCAGCTATAATGTTTTTGACGGAGATGGGGCTATATGCTATTATACAGATCCTATACGTTGCTAATTTACTATAGATATTAAAAAAAAACTTCACATTCAAAGTGTCGATGTCATCAGCAGATGTCGTTATGTGCTGCCACATCAAATTATGACTCCAACTTTTGTTATTGTTGAGAAATGTGACAAAAGCTCCCTTGATTCTTATCATTTGACCCCCAACCTTTTTCATGGACCCTAGCTTTCCCTCATCTCTCTCCGCCCCTCTGCCTCATTTTCGAATAAATCTACATGAAAGCAATATTGGGAAACTAATGAATTATCAGTGATGTCATTATCAAGATTAGGAGGAGGAGGAGGAGGAGGAGGAGGAGGAGGAGGAGGAGGAGGAGGAGAAGCAGCAGCAGCTCAGGAGGGGGAGACGAAGGAGGAGGAGGGAAGAAGAGATGGTAAGAAAGAGAAAGAGAGAGAGAGAGAGAGAGAGAGAGAGAGAGAGATAGATATAGACATATATATTTATAGAGAGAGAGAGAGAGAGAACGATCGAGAAAATAAACTCCAGACCAGGCTATTTGTTTAAAAGGGAAACAGATCTTCATTAAAGGACTAGACGAACAAACAAAAAAGGCCCCAAAAAAAATAATAATAATAAAAAATAGAAAAATAAAAAACAAAAACAAACAAAAAAAGCAACAACAAAAACCTCACAAAAACCTCACAAAAAATTAGAAAAAAAAAACGAGTGAAGGGTTGACCTTGTCAGCTGGCCTTTTCTGATGTAAATAGTTTTCGTTCTTACACCATCGATATTGTTCGTCTCAGTAGGCCTACATGACATTCTAGCAAAAAGGATGTCGATACAATTCCTCAACAGCCTGCAGATCCATTTTTAATTATTGGCCTATACTATACTGGGCATTGTGCTTCTTTTTCTTACTTTCTCTCTCTCTCTTTTTTTCTTCTCCCCCTTCACTTGTTTTTGTACATTGTTGGAGATCTATGAGAGAGAACTTGAGGACAATCACAAGGTCAGCCATATGATTATGCATGCCCCGCCCCTTTTTCCAATCAGTGGGATATAACCTTGCCAAATTGGTATACTTGTTAGGTTATTCGTTGACTTTTAAATAGCCCAAATAATAAGGTTTTTTTTAAAAAAATTTTGAAGTAGTTATCAAATAAATATTTTTAAAATTCATTATTCTTATATTAGTTTTACTAATGAATTTTAGCTCAAATCATCATGAAAATAGCAAGAATGATGTTGTGTTTAGATTGGCAGCACGTACTTTATTTGCATACAATTACCCCGCGCTGATGTTTTCGACAAACAGCTGATTGCAATGTGTAGCTAGCTCTAGCTAGGTAGTACGGTACGGTATCTCGTACACTGCGTTGGTAGTGTTGCATGCTGTTGTTGCTGAAGCTCGCCCATGGTCGCCTTCATTTTGAGGTAAAGGTTTAATGTTTTTAGCAATTATTTTCATCTTGCCAATTTGCCAATGACCTATCTTCGCTCCGTAACAAGTCAGAAAGAGAGTATCTAGTTTTGTTTTGAATAATTTAGCTTTTTAAACTTTTTACGTGAAGTAAGATTGTTGAGTAGAGTCTGCCATGCATTGACATTGTCTGCTGACAATTGACATCAATAATCTAGTGTCAGTGACAGTGTGTACAACTCTAGTCTTAACGTTACTCAGCTATGAATGAATTCAGGCTTCAGTAGTGAAAATCTGTGCTTTGTTCTTTGAAAATTTATGTGGAAAAGTAGTCTCACATAATACCATGATTTGAGAGTGATTTAACTTTAACTTAGCCTTTTGTTGTACAGATAAATGATGACGTGCTCTTAAAGTGATATGGGGGGGGGGGGGTGTTTGTTTTATTTTTTCATGTAGGTCTAGGTCAAGTAACTCTGCTTTCACATAATCTAACTCCACAGAGCTCCACCGCTTTGCGGCGGAGCTCCGTGGAGTTGACATGGATCTAGCCTTTTATCCTACAGCTTTGGGAAGGGGGAGGAGGGTGGACCTGGAGGGGCTGAATCTTTGTTGGACTTCATGCAAAATATGCCCCCATTTCAAGGTGTTTAGAAAAAAGATCATCCAAAAATGTATTAAGGAAGTATTTTCTCAGAAGTTTGATATTGTTCTGGTGTTTTTACCTCTTAACAATAGAGGTAGAGGGATCTAAACCATTTACTTATGGAAACTTTTTTTTTTTACAATGTTCTTTCAATCAGGTTAGCTGAATCATGACCGGGTGGATCAGGTTCAAATTTGTACTTGATAGGCTCACTTCTCCAGTTCTTGTCTAGACAAATTTTCAAAGCTGTGGACACTAGGTGCATTAAACTTGAACTTAAACTATTCCAGGGTTTCCTCATTCTCATTGTAAAAAGAATTCTTACATTTCTCAGTGACTGACCTTGGAATGTACATTTTTTTATTATGACCTCTGGTAGGCCCATGCACCTGACCCAAGTCTGGCACTACCTCTTGGTTATATCTGTGGAACACTTTGTAAGTTTCAGTCATATCCCCTCGTGCACGGTGATATGTCAATGTAGGGAGTCTAAGCTTAGATATAACCTCTGCTCACATGGAAGATTGGGCACCAACTTAGTGGCCCTTCTTTGTACATTTTCCAATGCTTGAATATGCTTCTTTTAGTGAGGACTCCATACAACCACCAAAAGTGAAACAGCACACAGCCTCACATGATAATGTTTCTGGGACCACTAGTCTTGCTGGTGTGTGTGTGTGTGTATCTACATGACACTGCCTATAGTCAAAGTGAAGGAATTCAACTAAAAAGTACAAGCTCGTTTCACGTTAAAAGTCAATTCTCTGCTTCATTATTTGCATTGTGACTTTCTCGCTTTCTTGCCCTGGTATACTTTGTCTTGAAAACCTACTGTTTGGTAAGGGTCATTTTCTAGATGGGAAAAATCCTTTTGTTAGGAGTTTTATAATGTTTGTCACAGACTCACATTAATTCAAGAATTGTTTGATCTAGGAAGTTAACCCATTGACTTCTGAATCCTTATGTTCCAATACAGGCATACAGGAGATGCAGTTGCATGCAATCATCTTGTTTTACTTTTGAGGCTCTCCTGTACATGTAACTCTGTTGGGAGGAATTCCATGCAGCCAGACATAGTCTCAGCTGAGCATATCCCTTTACAAAATACACTGCAGGGCTTGCCTTTAACTTTTTTTTTAGGTAGCCAGCCGGGCCACTTGACTAGAAGGTTCAGGTGGCCAAATGGAATTTCAGGTGGCCCTGATATTATTCTGCTAAGATACATGCATACTAATACACAATGACATGTTAAGCTCTTGGGGATAGCCGTTCAACTCCATTCACGCTAAGAGTATAACTACTGTCTATATAGTATTGTATAGAAATCCAACTTGCAAGTACATACATGTACCACATTGCAATCAGGCTTAGCATTTCTTTTTCCGTTTTTCCCTTCCATGATCTTTAGGATTCGAAACAGACTCAAAATACCTCCACATCTTAATTAATACTCTACTCAACAAATTTGAAGCTGCACATGCTTTCACTTTTGATGTGATGACAGGAGCGTTCCAAACTCCAAAGGGGATGGAGGGGAAGGGAGAGGGGAGGGGCTTTTTTCTTACAATTGAAAAGGTAAGATTAAGAAACGGGCCTACTCTCATCTGAAGCTGAAAAATATTTTTATATGGCGTGTTTGATTGATAACAGCACACTCCCGGCCAAGTCATAAAAGTAGCTCGATCTATCCTCCCAGGGATCAGAGAATAACTCTTTTGTTTTGAGAGTTTCAAAGACTAGAAAAAAGGGGACACCAGTGTGCAACTGAGCATAATGCGATCTTTCCATGGATGCATGTCCCAATACGAACATTCTTTTTTGCAAAATAATATCCCTCCCCGTCGTAAGTAACTGAAGAAAAAGGAGATCAGAAGGAGGAAAAGGAGATGGACAAGGAGAATAATGAGAAGAATTTTTTTTTAAAGCAAGAAAGAAATGCAAAAATAAAGAAACATAAATAGATAAATACAAGAGCCAGAAGCAGCATGTATAGGGATAAAACAGGAAAGGATGAAAAAAAAAGGATGAAAAAGAAAGGAAGAAATAATTAAAGACAAGAGCTGAAAGGAGATGTAGGGGAAAAGAAGGGAAGGAATAAATAAAGAAAAGAGTTGGAAGGAGATGTAGGGATACAGACAAAAAATTTTTTTTGGGGGGGGGGGAAGAAAAAGGAATAAGAATTGGACGAAGAACAATCAAGAGAGGGAGAAGTGAAAAAAAAGAACAATAGAAAAGGGACAGGACGTGTACGTAGACGAAAATGAAAAAAAAGAAGAGAGAGGAAAGAAGAAAAATAAAAAGAGGGTAAGGAGAAAAGGGAAGAGAGATGGAAGAAAAAGCCACGGATGAGGAAGAGGGAGATAAGGTAAAAAAAATTTAGAGAATTATGTCATTTGTGAATTAAGAGTGAGATCAAACGTTCCAAATACTTGGATCATTCATACACACAGACTATTTATTTTATTTTCTGGTAAATATAATAATAATATATAAATATATCACGTTTAAAAAAAGCATCAAGTGCAAATTATAATACGTTCCAAGTGCCCAAATAACAGGCCTACCCAACAAACTAAGGCGTCGATCTTCTTTCAAGTGATAAAACTAGGTCAAAGTATGTGTCATTCTTCTATCACGTACGTGCTTGTGAATGGAAATAGTGTTTGCTCCAGTTAATTGTTTTGCTAATTTACAGCAAGTGCCTGATTATTGATAGCGTAAGCCGTAATTCTTGTTGCTCATCGCACCCATACACTTAACCCTGACATGCTATCAAGAATATTCAGAGAATAAACTTTGATACAAGTTGATAATTTATCAAACTGTGAAAAGACGTGTTGGGGGAGTAAATAAAATGGGCTTGAATTCAGACTACATGTATATAAAGGCTACGGCCAGCGCCACATGCACATGCTCGTCACCAACAACGACAACAATGATATGGGGAGCCTTTCATGAAACCAAATCAGTCAGGGATTTTCACCGACTGTTGTTCTAAGCTACTGCAATCCTCGCATTTGATTGGCTGAGAGCAAATTAGTGACTCGGTGAAAATCGGTGACAAACTTTGACGGAACACGACCTGACCCCGATATCGCTGCATCAAACGTACGTACATACTAAACTGCGGCTATAAATAGCGCTAGCTACGTACGTACACACTGCGTATCATCAACACATGCGCTGCGCTGCACACACAATTCGCGATCACTTCAGTGTTTGTGCACATTGACGTTCAAGTTAGATCTACGAATCTACTGGACAGCGAGAGCTTATTTTGAACTCGTATGATTTCAGTTGTCTTAAATTTTAAAAGTATGCTCATTTTCAGTAATTGACACTCGCAGACTAGTCCTAAGATCTGCTAGAAAACTTCAATTTTTTCATTATTTTTGTTTTCATTTTGTTATTTTGGGGTGGCCACCCGGGCCACTGTTCCGACATTTTCGGGTGGCCCGACGCCGTTTCGGGTGGCCAATGGTACCCGGGCCACCGCTAAGCGCGAGCCCTGCACTGATTTGGGCATTTAGGGGTCTGTTTTCGGTTTTGTTTTCTGTTAGACTGCAGATTTTGCAGACATACAAATCCCTGGTCATCTGGTAATTTCTGACATAAATGGGAGAAAGCGTCCTAGTACTTACCCTAGGAAATGGGTATTCAAATCCTCATCAGACACTGATGTGGCACAGTCTTTACTGTTTATTTACAACTGGAAGCTACAGGATCATGAAAATATATACAATTCTACAAAATTTCTTGATTGTCCTGTTTGTAATCCATTGACTACTGAATTCACCCGTTTCCATAGGTTATCTACAGGAGCAGTCCATGCAGTAGGCAGTGGGTTAAGAACTTGTACATGGAGAAAAAAAATATTTTGTATTTTTTGGTAATCACTGGCTGGGAATTTTTATTGTGTAGTCTAGTGTGTAGGACTTTGCACCATTACAGTCTGCCAGGAGTGTACCATATTTTTATTGTTTTATTAGTTTTTAGAGCTATAAAACAGGATTCTTTTAGTCAACAAACCTTGTAAACTTGACTTTACCAATCTGACATGACTGATTCATGCCTTGTTATATTCTGAAAACAAGTCAAATGCATACATGACCTGTAGCTTCTATCCATTCCTATTTTGAAGGAATAATTCCTAATTTTTGGCCTCAAAGTAATACTCTAACACTAATTGCTCTCCTTTTTGAAATTCCTCTGTGTAAAATGCTACATAATGCACTGCTTTCCAGAGTTACACAATGAGGTACTCCTATTTTTTTTGTGAAAGGTTGGCAGTTAGCACCTATGCATACTATAGTTAATGGATGTAAATTTTATTTTGAGATTAATGTAAGGATTGTTTTGACACTGACAGCAAGATACCATAAGTCGACTACTATCTAATAAAAGAATGAATGAATGATGAAAATGCATCTATAGTTTTCTTTTTGACTCTTCATGAATATTTTTTGCCTAGGAATGAGATTCCTGATATATACTGTAAATAATGTTTATAGTCCAAAGTCTCTCTGAGTTTCCTCTCTAAATGAAGAAATATTGATATTCATGAAAGATGCAGCCGATTCCAACATGCACTACATGTAGCTAACTGCTTCAAAATGTATTACTCTAGTCTTGTCTTTATTGGTCCACGTAAGCCTGACCTAGTTCTCATGAATACTGATATTCAGGCAAGGTGACCTTCAAATGGCATACTACAAGACTTGAACATTGATCAAAATTTATGTGAATTCTTATTACATTTTCTGTGACAACCAAGTGAATCAGTGCTCAGAACTCCAGTTGGCAAAGTACAATGTGATAAGGAGAGTGTACGTGTAATTGTGTAATCATTTGATGTGCAAGCTTGTGGCCTTTGTTATCTGTCTTATGTATGTCCGTTTACCTACCAGATTTAATCTCAGCCCTACTGTTCAGTGATGATGGGAATACAATGTGCCATTTAGTTAGTGAATATTCAGGCCTACCATGTGCACATGAGTCTAGGACTTAATTTCTGGATAGTTCTGTAGCATTTTGTATGCAGTATAAAACTCTCCACTGCAAGTGTAAGTACACAGACCTATTATAGTCAATTTATAGTCCATCATTATGTGAAAGGAGAGAAAATAATTTTCATGTGCATACACGTTAATGGCCCTGTTTATCGAGCGTCTGTTTTTATACTCATTACTCATGCACTGCTGACTTTTTATTTAAGGTTATGAAGTTACTGATCTTTTAATAAGTATTAATAGTACTGAAGTGCTATTTGTTTAACCTTTTTGTTACTTTTTATCCAATTACTTTTTAAGTTGCTGTGAAATGCACAAAAACATGTTTTAAATGTGCATTACTTGTATGTTTTCTCACAGCCCTAACAAATTCATTAATTAATTTTCTCTCCTTCTCTTTCTCTCTCATTCTCTTCCTCTTTCTCTTTCTCTTTCTCTTTCTCTTTCTCTTTCTCTCTCTCTTTTCTCTTTTTCTTTCTCTCTCTCCTCTCTCCACATTTTACTCTATCTCCTCCAGATTCTAAAGTGGTCTTTGGTGACATCAGCTAGAAAAAAAACATGGCCAAGTTTGTTCATCTGCTGTTAGTTCTGGCAACTTTTGCCATTTGTGTTGGTAAGTATCACATTGAGAGATGTTAGTGATGAGCTGCATCTTTCCAGCCTCATGAAGTACAGTCAAACCTGGTTTAGCAACCACCTGTCTATAAAGGCCACATTTTCTGTTTCCCTTGAATGTGATTTCTCATTGGAGCATGTACTAAAGGAAACCTGTCCATAAAGACCACCTGCCTATAAAGACCACTTTTCTTGTCTCCCTTGAGTGGTCTTTATACACAGGTTTCACTGTACTTGAGAATGATTGCGACTAGTATTTCAAGGAATAGAGGAGTTTTATGCCTACAGAGAGTTCTGCGACATGACAGTAGTCATGTCATTATCTTCCTCATGTCAAGAATTAGTTAGCAGGAGTTTACTCCTAAAGTTTACTATTAATATATTTTAGGGTATGATATAAGATATTCTCTCAGGCCTTGTACGTACAAAGTTATGCCAAGCTGCTAGGCTGACTGCACTTAACATTGTGAAATGTTCAGAAAGTTGTGTGCCACTTGAAAGATGTAGAGCTTGGTATGACTACAAGATTCAGAGAACTAATACATGTATGTCCTCTTATCCAATTTAACATAAAGGTTTTAAAAAAGGAGGAGACTCTCATAATATTCCTATTTTATACATATACATGTATATCAACTTCAAATACTTTATTACTGTCTCGTAATGGGGAATGGAATATGGATTAGAGTTACTGAATGTTCTAGTGCACATTAATCCATGTGGTATTCTCATTGTGTGTGATCTGTCGCTTCGCTATTGGCCAGGTCAGTGATATCCTATCTATTCCTGTTGTTCTTCATTCATAAGCTTTTCAGAGCTCCAACAAGCAAAGCCCAAAGGTCAAGATAGACCATATCTTTCATCCATTGATCATTGGGTAACTATTTGTCGATCTTGGGCAAACAAGCTGTATGTGACCTTGAGATGTATTTCAGATTATATTTCTATTCTCATAGTGTACACTGTAAGCTCTAATGCAGATTTGCTTGTTTTAATTTGAGCATGTCAAATTTGTATGATTGTTAATTTGACATTGTGTGGTCACACATTAAGGCTTACAGTACATAACATTATTCTGAAACTTCTTGATCATACTAAATAGTAAGAATTTGATTAATGATCCTTACCATGCCTTTTAGCACAGTACATGTATGACAGTCTCATAAAGGGTGTGAATATTATGGCTTCATGTAAAGTGACCATTCTTTCTATAAGCAGTATATTATTGAGGTTTATTAAGTATCTTGAGTTAAAATAATTTGGAAATGTTTTCAAATTCATTTTGAAATAATCATAATATTGATTTGTTTCAGTTATACATTTCGAAGATATAAGCTGTTTTCAATAGCCTTCTCTCTTGAAAAGCATTTTGGACTGCAGTGTAAAAAAAGAGGAGTGGGATTAATTTCTTTTGATGTTGTGAGTTCATTCACACCAGCGATCACAGTAATTATACTATTAGGCATAGTATGTACTTTGTACAGTGGGCATGCTGATCTTACTTTGAAGAGATCATATATACATGTACTTCCTATTTTCATTGAGACGAGTATCTTGACTATAGATTGAAGTTGATTTTACTTCCTGTAGCTGCCAGGGAGGAAGTCATGTGATCATTGATCAAATTCCCACAAATTTTGCTCAGTAGATACACCTGTGAGGTATTTTAAGATAAACACAGTAGCACTTAAAATGTAATATCTTAGAATACAAAGTGAGTCCTTGCTGGTTTAAAACCATTACTTATATTGTATTAAGCTAGGGCTGAAGGTGAATTTAAGTCACCTGCTCCCCCCCCCCCCTCCACTGGATACAGTGAAAAATTGTGTAAATGAAACATAATAATTCTTTTTTTTTCCCCTTTCACCTTCTGTATTGAATGAGTTTCTTTTCAATTCATTGAAATTGACAGAGGATTACATTTTATAATTATTCCTTGTACCAAATTTCTGTTAATCTGCTTTTGTCTCCCATCTTTCTAAGGTGAATGATATTTTCCTCCTAAGAATCTTCCTCTTTCCATACCCTAAGACCCCCTCATTTCTTCATCCTCTTCCCCTTTCCCTCCGCCTTTCATTTTCCTTCATCATCTCATCTCCTCCCTCCTTTCCCCCTGTTTATCCAGTTCTCCTTCTCCACCACCACCACCACCTCCTGCTGCTTCTCCTTCTCCTCCCCTTCCTGTCTTCCTCCTAGCCACTTTCTCCTATTCCTGTCCTCTTCTCACCCCCCCCCCCCCCCCACCCTTGCGTCTTCTAGCTCTTCCCCTGCTCCTGTCTCTTCCCCCCTCCCCTTCTCTTTTAGTACATTGACAAATTGATCAGATCAGGGCTTGTTGCATAAAACTTATTTTAATAGTAACTTTACTATGATAGTAACTTACTGGATTTTGATTGGCTGTTGATTATGTCATGTTGCTCAACAGCCAATCAAAATCCAGTAAGTTACTATTATAGTAAGTTTTATGCAACGGGCCCCCGGGAATTTGAGTTTCAGTTTTGCTGTTTTGATCAACTGTATTTATCAGCATAGAATGTACATGTTGGAGAGTTTTACATCATGCTTCATTGTTGTTTCCTTACAGCAGTGTAATTTTCACTATGCTCTTTTGCTTCATTGATAAACTTACACTAAATAGAAGGGGAAAATGATTCCTCTGACACACAATCAGCCATTTGACCATATGATTTGAAAGTAAGACTGTTTTGTTGTGACTGAATTGTTGGTCTGGCCATCCTTGTCGCCTATAATAATATGTAATGTAATGTAATAATGCTTAAAGGTTCTTTAAACACGACTGGAGTTTACCTTTAAACTCTCACCATTCTCCATGCTTCTTAGTTCATTGATGAACTTTCCATAGATATGAATTCTTTCTTCCCTTTCTTTCCATTGATGAAATATTTGACCACACAGTCATGTGACAATTTGATGGGAAATGAGGATTGTTTGTGCTATGTGGTGACTAATTATTGGCTGTCCTTGTTTCTGTTTAGAGATAAACTGCTCAATCTAGGTCATATTAGTACAGTAGTTCCTTGGTCACAGTAGGCGCTTTCACACCTACCCGATCAGGAAAAATACCCGTAAATTACGAGAACTTGTTAAGGCCCCAAAATACCCGATAATTGTTCCGCGCTTTCACACCTACCCGAAGCCAGACCTCTTCGGGGTAAGTTCTCGAAGTTACGAGCATGCGCAGAACGATTTATTTTGCAGACGAGGCTCGCGCTTTTAAATTCGCCCAGCTAGCTCAGCTCTTGCTATGATAGCGCTAGCTAGTTAGCTCGATGCGATCATCGATACGTCTCTACATATTGATGTACACTTGCAGTCTGATAATCTCTCTTTAGAACTTTCAGTTTATTTTTTATTTCGAGAGGTATCCTCTAACCCGAGGCTGGCAAGTCTTGCAGCCAGCATATCGTGGATAGTCCTATTTCTTTGGCCGGAGGAGGACACTGCCGTGCACACCTCCTCCTCCCTCCACATCGCTATCAGCGATGATCAGAGGATGACATACTACCGTATCGATATATCAGAATAAATCATAAATAAAAAAACACTAAAGGGGAACAGAACTTTACAAAAACAACGACGTAGCTAGAAATAGACAATACAAATCTCAAATCCAGAATGTACGGTACACAAACGATAACGACGTCCAATACGTACACGGTACACACAGTACAGTACACGCTTCGTGCGCCAGTGCTTGATGGAATAGAAGTTCTCGTAATTTGCTTTCACATTACAAACATCCCCGCGACCTTGGAGAAAGTACTCGTAATTTTGAGAAAGTACCTACTAATTTACGGGTATTTTCTTTCGGGGATATTACGCGTAATTTGGTTTCACACTGGCAAAATACCTGGTATTTTCTGATCAGGGTAGAATACCCGATCTGAAAATACCAGGTATTTTTCCTGATCGGGTAGGTGTGAAAGCGCCTATTCAGGCACTGTTATTTGAGCTGGCATATTTGGTGACTGAAGAACATAAATGGAACAGAGATAATATGAGGTTACAGGATTGAAAGTGAACTTCAGACATTTCAATCCCATTGTATGTAGAGTTGTTATTCCATTGCATAGCAGAAACAGTATGGGCTGCCTGTCTTGTAACATTTGATATTTATTTGAAACAAAATATAGAAAGTGTTTTTTGTTTGTTTGGTTATTTTTTTGTAATTTTTTTTTGTTTGTTTTTTGCATTGAATATAGAAATTGAAATATTTGTGTTTCAAGGAAAAGAATTTTTTTACTTTTAGCCTACATGAAGCAGAAATTCAGTTTTATGCCAATAATCCAAAATCTAATGTGGTAAATGTGCTTGCCTGTTTTGTATGTATTATTTTGACAGGGTAGGCCTATCTTTGAAATAGAATTGCTGTTATTCAAGTGAAAATATCAGCTTCATGTATTATGTAATGTTGTGTATTTGAAATGGAATTTCTTACAGAATCACTTTCTGCACAGTAAATAATCATGGTATCCTCATCATGGTAAGAAATTTTAAAAATGGGTTGATGGTTTTATGGGGTTTTATTTTGTTGTGAAAATTTGTTAGGTATGGTTTTAGTGTACTTCCATGTTTTGCTTTGCATTTTTTTTACAGGATAGTGGTTTTGGTGTATGAATGCATTTTTATTGAAATACATGTATGGTGCAAACATTTTGCTGTAGATCCTGCTAGGCATTTATCCCTAAAATTGATGATGCACAGCTTTCCCTCTCCCTCTGCAACTAGCTTTATGTCACTGTATTTCTTCTCACTCCCGATTTGTGTCATGCATCAGTCCCCATTTTCTCTTAAATCAAACCTTTCCTTTTCTGACTCTCTTTAATTTTCATTTTCTTTTATTTCATTTCTAATGCTTTCCTGTTTTTAAGACTGTATGTACATCTTCTTGCTGCTGTTATTCTTTTTTCTCTTTTTCAGATCTTTCTTAAAATCTTATACATGTAAATGGCATTTTTGCAGACTGCGAGCTTATAAATAGTTATTTTGTTTTCACTCTCTTTCCTCTCTCTACTCCTTCCTTTGCTGCCATCCTAACCCTGTCAAATGTCCTTTTTTTTATACTGGTTTGTCTTTCTTGCAAGTATTGCTCAGTGTATGGTTGGGTTCAATTGCATATAATGTATCACATTGGTGCACTTCCTAAAAAGTTTGTTGACCTTTTGCAAAAGTTTACTGGTCACATGATTTAGGTTATATTTCAGTACAGTGACTGCATTGTAGTTAAAGAAATGGACAACCTGCAAGAATACTATGTAATTGTATCTTTTAAAACCTTCTTCAATTTTAACAGAGGGCTGTAGCTTGTGGTGATGGTTCTGGTATTTGATAAAGGGTTGTGTTATGCTTAAAGTGATTACACAATGGCTGAAATTTTTTTTGATATATGATCAAGAATAGAATTCTAAAGTGTCTTATCTTTATGTCGTTGTGCTAAAGAACGCATGCGGAACACAAGATGGAAAATTATTGAAATTCAAATTTTGTCCAACAATGATTGATAATTTCACAAATAGCATTTAGACCTTGTACATTGATATACGATCTTCTTGTGGCATGATCTTTGCTAAAACTCTATTCCAGTATGTCAAAATAGACATTTTAAATTTGCATTTTTGTATTTTGCAGTCCGGACGCATTCTTTCATACAATGACATAAAGATAAAACACGTAAGAACAATGAAATTAAAAATTTGATGATTTTCAGTCAAAATCAACGTATTTTGGCAAATTACATGTAGTTGTGGCTTGGTCATGGTTGACCTCAGAATTTGAGTAGATACAATAAATGGGCTGTGACGTAAATGTGGGTACCTAGACAATGCGCACTGCATTTGATCCATGCTAGACTGTACAATATGTACAACTGTAATATACCTGGCATGCATTTTTGCTAGAATTGCGCGACAAGGTACCCACACTAACGTCATGGGGTCAACAGCATCTGTAACTGGGACACCAAGAATAGGCTGAAATCTTACCATATTTTGGGTTATTGCTTGGCAACACGACTATTTTAGAGCTTTGGGCAGATGATTTTTTTCTTAATAAAAATATGCTCTTTTAGATGAAGGAACATTGTTTCACCATTGGGTACACCCTTTAAAACAGATCAGATTATGCATAAGATGCACTTGTAATTCATTTTCAGTAAAAAATAAGACAAAGAATTAGGCCATTTACAAATTGCATTGTTGGATTTATAGCAGAACACGAAATACCAGTATGAAAAAATGTGAATATAATGCATATGTTCTTTTACAGAAGTATAAAAAATAAAATAGCAAATGATTCTTCTACTGTGTGAAGATATTTTATGACAAGAAATATACATGATTACAAAACCAAGTTTTAACATTAAACTGCAATGCTAAATGAATTCTATGACATTCAATCTTATTTTATCTTCAAGGAGGAGTCTTTTCCTACGAGACTGGAAAGACCTATCGCTACAACTATGCCACCGATTTGGAAATCAGCGAACCAAACTCTGGAGAGGATTGGAGTAGTGATGGATCCAAAGTAGGCTTCAAGCTGTCATCGGTTGTTGACTTGGCAGTGGTGTGGCAAAACCCACAGGATGCATATGAGAAGATCTGGAAACTCACTGTAAGTATATGTACTAGAGCTACTCTCAACATGCCCTGGGGGGGGGGGGGGGTGTTTCATGAAGCTGTTTGTAAAGTTATGCATGACTTTACGAATGACTTGAATATGAAGTACCAAATGGGTTTTTCCAAACGTTTCAACAAAGTGTGACTGCATTTCCCATAATCTCAATTAAATTGTGGCAAAACATGTGCTTCCCAATAAAAATGTTTGTAAACAGTCACTGTAGTAATATTAATCTACATCTGCATATTTTACTTTTAGCTGATGCGATTTATAATGACTTAGATCTAATCCCATTTGGCTTGCCATATTCAAGTCATCTGTAAAGTCATAACTTTACGAACAGCTTTATGAAACAACCCCCTGGGCAACATCTCAAAGCAAACATCATAAACTCTGAGAATATCTCCTCTATAGAGCCGTTCAGTATTTCTTTGTATTGACTACAGACATTTTTATTTGATTATTGTAAAACACCCAAATTGTTGGCCATTCACTAAGGCCAGAAACTTTTGCAAACTCTTCTAGTCCACCAATGGGTCAGCCAAAAACTCATAAGATATGTAAATTCTATGTAAAAATTATAAAAAATTATTGTAGTCTGAAATTATTCTCATCAGGACTGTGTGCAAAGAAAGAAATTGTTTTGCAGAATTTGTTTAAGGCTGCAGTGTGCACAAATTGATACGAGGCAATGTGCTATGCCTTGTAATTCCTTCTTTTCTTTGAAATTTTGCAATTGCTTTCTCATAGGTTTGAGATGAAGTTGCCCTTTATTCCCCCTCCCCCCCCTTCCGAAAAAAGAAAGAAATACTCGTGCTGGATGAAAATCATTCTTCATTTCTTATTTTTTTGCCCATCAAAGTTTGCAGATTCCAAGCTGCAGAACCCTGGTGGCAGGACAGACGAGACAGATACATTCAAAGCAGCACCTACTCTCCAAGTCTTGAGTGGCCAGCCCCTGTATGTTGTTACAAAGGCAGGCAAGGTGGGGTCTGTTTACGGCTCGACCAGTGACACACCCTCTTCACTTAATATGAAGAAGGGTGCAGCCAGCCTGTTCCAGTTCCAGTCCAGCGAGGGCACTGTCACAGAGGTAAGGGTAGAGTACCTACATAAAGAGAGTAGCGACATAGACGTCCTACTTCTTGGGAAACAAAATGGCGTTCAAATTCTTTCTATTGTCGAACACCCGTTTGCTTATCGGAATTGAATAGAAATGTTGCGTAACAGGGAAACAAAATGGCGTTCAAATCTTGGGTTGTCGCTACTCTCTTTATGTAGGTACTCTAGGTAAGGGACATGATATTCCTGAAGTTACTTGAAAAACATTTGTTTATAGATATTTCCATGTTCCTGAATGTTATATTGGTTGACTGATTATCTTATGGATCAATTGGCCATAACCCCTATGTACCACACATTACATGTAAGTGAGTACAACTAAATGATGAAAGGGTTCCTCAAAATAGATAGATCTGAATAGTATTTAAAATTGCAAAGTGTGAAATCGCAGAGTGATTGAATTACCTGTAGCTATTTGATTTAGTTATTTAGTTATTTAGTTAGTTAGTTAGTTAGTTAGTTAGTTAGTTAGTTAGTTAGTTAGTTAGTTAGTAAGTTAGTTAGTTAGTTGGAATCTTTTCGCAGGGTAGCCCATTCACCAATAAGCAGTGGCCTTCCATGGGGCCCTGAATGAACATTTATATACACCAAAATGCATAATGTATATACAGAATAGTTAAAAATTAAGATTTTACACTTTTTTTTCTCAAAAAGTTTGCCTGAAATTTGTAATTGGGTCTAATGCATGTTTGTGATGTACTGATACACCGTAGGTTGATGCCTCAGGTGAATGCCAGGTGAGGTACTCCTCCAACAATGGCAAGGTCACCAAGTCAAAGGATCTGGCTAGCTGCACTAGTCCTGCCTCTGTCAACGACTTTCAGCACCCAAGGAAGATCCTTGGAGTAAATGTCCAATCAGAGTGCTCAACAGTCTATGCTTTGTCAAATGATGGGTCTGTCATTCAATCTGCAGAAGGGACAGAAAGCTATGGGATAAGCGTTAGCATCAGGGATACTATTGCTTCTACTGTTAAATCAAGGTATGATAAAGAATTTTAACGGGTGGTTGGAAAGACAGGTCATGTCTATACATAGTGTTCAGGGCCCATATTCATGAAACCTTCATAGGCCTAGTTGTCACCTAACTAATTAATTAGTTGACAATTAGCCTAGAAAGGCTTTATGAATATGGGCCCAGGAGTATATCGTCTGCTCGGAGTCAGACTCTCTACAAATGATGTAGTTTATTGATGAAGACAGGCAACATAGAGGCAGAGCCAACTGCACTATCATTGAAGAGATATTTCATTGTGAAATAAATTGTTACCTGCCAATATAGTGTTTTTTTTGATAATTGATAGTTTAATTGTGAAACAGCCTTCACACAATTGGTGCACTTTACATAAGTACATTCTGTAGTTACAGTCAAACCTAAGACTGGCAATGAATTCACTTTATGCTACAGCTTCATGTCATCTTTTCCCCTCTTCCTGTTGCTTTTCCCCCTCCCTAAATATCTTTCACTTGTACTTTAATTTCCTGCTTCTTTTTTATCTCTCAATTTTATTGTACTGGTCTCTCTTATTTCCACTTCCATTTCCACTCTTGAATATTTATCTCCAAATTCCTGCAAAATAGAATGTAATTTATTATGCCACCCTTCTTATTTTCCAGGCAATCCTTGTCACTGCAAGGTTCCAGTGATGGCGCTGAGTCTCTCCAAGGTGCGACAGTAGAGGCCGCTATCCAGAGTGCTGGCAGCTTCCTTGCACAGACCCTAAGTCAGGACATGGTTGATCAACAGTGTACAGAAAACTGTCAATCAGTAAGTTACACTTGACAAGAGTTAGCATTCCAGTGAAAAATGTCCTTGCTCGCAAAGTGCTTGCAATCATAAAATCACTTCAAAGTTAATGAGTGGTGTTTGCAATTTAAAAAAAAAGGGGGAAGGCTTGTTGTCTCAGTCTGTAGAGCTTCTGCCATGTCATTCCAAAGATAGTGGGTTGTAAGCCATCCCTGGAGGATGAATGAAGCCACTTCTCTATGTTAATGTGCCCCTAGTCGTAGCCCCAACCCCTATTCAACTCAGGGCCCTATTTTATAAAACTTGTTACCAATAACAACTGCCACATTTCTATGACAAATTTGCTTTCAGCCAATTAGATGCAAGGATTTCAGTACCTTATAATAGTTATAATAATTTTCGCCACTTGTTGATTATAACAAGTTTTATGAAATGGGGCTCTGATCTGTTGTGTAGAATATCTCTTGAGAGACAAAAAGGTATTGATCTCTTCAGGAGATGATATGAGCAAGTACCATTTTGGCTCTGAACATAATACATATCCCTTAACAGATATCAATGAAGTTATGAAAAGATTCTACTTTAGTTTCGGTCATGGAGAGTACCATTGCCTTAATATGTTCAACAAATTAACTTCTTCATCATGCCTTTCTCCCACCGACAGGCTGCAGATGTTGTTAAGAAGCACAGGAATTCCATCAAAAAAGAATACTTGGCCAAGACAAAGTCCTCTTCAGCATTCTTAGAGATCCTTGAAGCCTTCCGTCAGGCTGGTAAAGAGACTATTGTTGATATCGTCAGGAGTGATGCCAATGAAGAAATCAGGTTACTATGGGCTTTGTTTTTCTTTTAAGGAGATTGGGAAGGAGAAAGGGGGAAGGAGGGAGGGATATAAGCAGATAAAATGGAGAGAGGGAGGATTTGATAAGCATTTTGAAAGCTTCTTATAACTTCTGCCAGGCAGGTAAAGAAACCATATTGCCAGGAGTGGTGCTAATGACAAAAATGAGATTACACAGAGGAAGGGAGAGAGGAAGAGGGATGGAGAGGAAAGAAGAAATGTAGATTGATTTTAAAAAGATATCAACTTGAATGGATGAAGAGTTGACTATTTTTCAAAGTATTTTCATACAGACCTCAACTGCTGGACATCGTAGCTGCCACTCAGACCAGTGCATCATTGGAGGCAGCTTTCGAACTTCTAGACTTCAACAACGATGATCAGGCCGAAACTACAGAGAAATTCTTGGTGAATGCTGCCTTCAACAGCCATCCAACAGAAACACAGATACAGAAGATTTTTGTAAGCATATTCCTCCCCATTCCCATTCATCTTAGAGAGAGAGAGAGAGAGAGAGAGAGAGAGATAGAGATAGAGAGAGGGGGGGAGGGAGAAATGCTTGAGATTTTCCAAGGGTCATGAAAAGAAATGAGGATAACGATAAGAAAGTAGTTAACAGAAGAGATTAGCTGGAGGAATAGAGAGACGAGGGTGTATATAGGTTCATGAGAGGAAATGAAAATAAGATGGCATGGGAGACTGGAAAGAGTAACAAGAAAAAAAGAGAGAGCATACATGCCGACACTACTGAGAAATTCATAGTCCAGTCCATCAGATGCACATTTGACATTGATGTACAGGATACGGAAGGACTGTGGCTCATAGCATCAGTGGAACAAGACAGAAACCACCATGAGAAAAGAGAAGTACAGAGAGGAAGATCTAAAAAATTTGATGTCATTGTTTCATATTCAACATACGGGACTGTCTTTTCTACCATAATTCAGTGGCAGGTGGATAGTTGAAAAATAGTTTCTTGACATATCAGATTCATTTTCACAGCCCTGTCCATTTTTTGTGTCTATTTAATGAACAGGACTCCATCCAGAGTGGCAAGGTGACCAATGAGAATGTTCAGAAGACTATGGCCCTGTCCTTAGGATCAACAGTCAAGATTTATTGCTCTGTCAGTGAGGAACAATGTGGTTCACAGGTAAGCCTTGTGGATGTTCTAAATCAAGGGCAGACTCCTCAGTACACTTTGTATGGCAGTATACAGAGTATGGGTTAGTAAATTTGTATGCTGCCTCTTCTTGTAAATTAGACAAAAGAAGACATTCTGACAATTACTTCAGTAATCAACTATGACTGACTGAAAAATTAGATCTTTGGGGGGGAAGGAAACATCAAAGAGTATCTCTAAAAACTACGATGAAAGATAAATACAAATTTATCCTGCTCAATATTCTTGGTATAATTTCAAAGAGTTCTAAATACTACTTGAAAGAATATCAAGGGTCTTAAATTTTTCAAGAAAGAATAGCAGTCCTAGTAATTACTAACTCTTCTTAGTGTAACCACAAGTCTTGTACATTACATTTTCGCTTTGCAAACCTTCAAACACTGTACCATGGGAACTCTTTATGCTGAGCTTGAAAAACATTGCAATATTGAAAACCAAAATTAGTGAGGAGGAAAAAGTGTATTCATGATAAAAATCTGCATGTATGTAAACTTATTATTTTTTTTAATTAGAATTTGAAATCTGAATGTGTATGATGAACATATTTTACGTCTGCAAGAAAGGGTGGATGGATTTGATAATCGACTGTGGAAACATACTTGTGAATTGAGAGTAATAGAGAGTTGTAGTGTATTTCATTACTATAATTTTACAGGTTGTGAAGAATGTATTGGACCATTTCATGAGGGGGCTTGAATCTGAAGACAGAGAGACACGCTTAGTCTCCCTCTATGCCTTGAAGAATGTTGCCCATCCCTCTACGATGCCAGCTATCCTTGCTTTGGCCAAAGACGATGAGGATATGGATCTGATTGAAATAGCAGTGGATGCCATGTCTCAGTTTGATGAGCAGTGCTTTACTCCAGAGGTAAAAAATAAACTTGATTCATTTTTCCAGAGAATGAATTGTGAATAATAGGATGCCAGTTTTTGCAGGCTTTTGCCGTATTTAAGGGTTTTGAACCTCTCTTTTTTTCTGACTTTTCATGATTTTTGAGGCTTCATTCTGTGCAAAATATGTAAGGAACTCCAACATTTCTTCATTCTCTCTCCAGCCTAGCTGAGTAAATCCACATTGCACCCCTTCTAAATTATACCACGTGTATTCATGATATCATGAACACATCAATTAGAGCAAATTCAAAATAAATTTATGTATATTTGCTTCAAACTCGTATTAAAAATGTATTGCCATCATCATATTTACAACTATGGAATGCTCTTCCAGTGTGGCTATGCTCCATGACTGATTTTGAAGTTTTAAGAGAGTTCTGAAAACTTATCCTTCAATATTTGTTTCCAGTGATTTTAAACATTGCACATTGTGAAGCCTATTGGGAGGTCACTTGGCCCTGAATTGTGCTAAAATAGAATAAATTATGATTGTAAGGATATCTTTCATTTTGTATTGCAGATAAACACTGGTCTGAATTCCATCTACCATCAAAACAAGCGCCGTTATTCCAACGTAGTCAGGGTAGCGGCTGTCACTCTCATCCTTGGAAAGAATCCCTCCATTCAAGATGTTGTCAATGTTGCCTTGTCTCTAACTTGCCAAGATTCTCATGAGTTTGCTAAGTTTGTCTACTCTAAAATGATACTTCTGAGCAAGGAGGATACTGAAGCAGCGTGAGTACCAAGACACATCTTGAAAGTAATTTCGAGTTATGGTAGCCCTCTCCCCTGACCTCTAAGCCCTGACCCCAATTGCACGAATGATGACGTCATAGTGCAATGGGACAAATGATCAATATCAAACAACAAATCAAATGACAGGGATCTATTTAGGTGTTATATAATATCTAACATGTAATTCTTTTAGTATCAACAAGGTCTTTTTGATTAGCTTTCATATTCCTTGAAATAAATGAAGAGTGATGTTTTGATTTGTAAAAGTACACCTTTATTGTGGACCAGCACAATATCTGATATTCTTTAAAAAACCTATTTTCATTTGTGATGATGTGATTGTGAAATGATCCCTCTATTTTGTTGTACTTGTACACACAGTGCTGTGATAAAAGAAGCCCTTAGTGACATGATGGTGTACAACTATGCCATGGTTCGATCAGGTGGATTCTCCAATGCCTACAGGAGTTTCTTGGCAGGTTTGTTGGAATGGAAGGCAAAAAATATTGCTGTTAATTTATGTTATGGAAATATTTGTCACAAATTCCGGAGGGTTGTTCTGGCCTCCCCCACCGCTTTGTGCATTGTAGACAATTTTATGCCTAGTATATTTTCGTCCATGGATCATTGCTGTGTGCATGAAAAACGAGTTCCTTTTTCACTAGATTGACCCCCTCTGGCTTTCGGTCTATCAAGGGAAAAAAATCAGTTCTTATTTATTTATTTTTATTTTGTTCAGAAACTTGCAAAGGAGATAGAAGAAGTTTGTTGATGGCAAGTATTACATGTACTGTAAGGAAAGTATTTTTCATAGTACAACAAAATGAGTTTGACCTTTATTTTAAAATGTTCAAAAGGGTGATTCTTGGTGTCGATAACACTTTGTTCATAGAATTATTTTGTGAATCTTATGTGAAGGAAAGGTTGTGTTGATCATGGCAGTGTTTGTTTTCAGTATGTGTTTTCTTCAATCAATGATACAATGATAGAAACTACATAGACTTCAGTTGCATATAATGAATACATTTCAATATCGTATTTGAAAAAGACTTGATGGATGAGATCGCTATTTCACGTTATTCAACCAATGCTTCATTGGATTATTTCAGCTTCAGTTTTCCTTTCACACACCTGTCTCCACTTGCAGAAATGGATGCAACTACTGCACCATTTGAACTAGACATGCAGATGACCGGAGCTGGGCTTCTGAGGAAGAGTACCTTTGATGTTGGTATTGAGGCAGCTAATGATTCCCTCTTACTAATGGAGGTATGTGTGTGTCATTGGATCTTTTTCTTCCTCGTCTGTCATTGGAATATCTGAAAATATGAATGATTTGGGATATACTTCATATGGGAATTTCTGATTAGTTCTTGTCTGATTTTAAATAGATAACATTATTTTAGACAGGAGAGTAGTTATATGAATATTTTTTTCAGGGAGCGGGGAAGGGGAGGACACGGGTATTGCAGAAGGAAGTCTGTTTTTCTTGGCTGAATGATATAGAATGAAGAAGTGAGAAAAACTATTTCTTTATACTTTCGAGGCATGAGTAGGAGATTAAAATGGTTAAAAAGATTTTTAATAGGGTGAATATTGGATCAGAAATCCAGTCAATTGACTCGTACTCTTGGGTTATGTATTGCAATAATTCTTCAAATAGTCTTGAAATATACATTGTAGGAATTGCTTGAAAGCATACCATGATATAAAGTTTGAAGTAAAACAATAACCCAAACCCAGTTACTAATTGATACATTCATATACATGTAATTAGGATGAATAAAGAACTTGGTACTGATAAGTTTGAAGAACTTGGTGCAACTCCAATGATATTTTGCTTTCCAAAGATAAGCTTTCATTTTAGTAGTCTGTTAAGATATTTAACCTTCTTTCCCCAGGTGTTAATCTTCTCCCGAGGTCTTGAGAGTTTCTTTGGAGAGGATACTGGTGACGAAGGGGAATCGACTGCAGGTATTGCCGTTCAGCTGCTTGGTGTCACACTTCGTCCTATCGTCTTCTTCTCTGGGTCAGGTGACCTGATGAGCATGGCATGGAGTTTAGGCTCCGCCTCCTCCGATTCTTCCTATTCTGCTGTTGCTGGTCTTATCCTCTTGCAAGATCATGCTCAGGTGTGAAACGATATAAGTAGTAAAACTATTACAAGAAGTGAGGGGAAAGGTAGGGTACAACTGGCCACTGGCCTATGTACTCCACCCCCACCTTTTTGTATCCTCGTTAGCATATGTGTATTTAACTCTACACAACTTGTAAAAGCCCTTCCCCCTTTTCAAAAGGCCCCATGCAATGTGGAATTGGGAAAGGATTGCTTGCTTGTCAGAAAATTCTATTTGTGCTTCCCCCTTTTTAAGAAGAAATCCTGGATCTGCCTCTGATGAAATTATGGGTGGCAGAAGTGATAGTACTGTTAGATGTTGCATCGCAAGTCTGTGGGATAGTACCATATGGTAAGGCATTAGTCTTCAAGTAGGGTGTCCCTCAGTTCACGCTCTTACAGCTGTAGGTCTCTAGTTTCATAGCTATAAGCATACACACATCTACTTGCTTTCTCAGCAACTGGTTAAAATATGAACACCAGTATCAATTTCTTTTAGTGATATGCCAAGATGAAAAAGGAATTCTTGTATATGAAAAAAAACTGTAATGTTTTCTTGAGAGAAAACATTACAGTCAAGAAGAACCAACTTTAAAACACTGTTCAGTTCATCACCATTATCCTTCTCTTGTATCTCCTCACCAATAGAGTTTATCCCTACAATCTGGGCTGGAAGTAGAAGCCAATCTTCAGGGTGGTTTATCAATTGATGTAGGTGGTGCTCTAGACTTCAGCCTTTGGCATAGGACATCAACTACAACTGTTTACAACAGGTTTGTCTCAAGTTTTTGATTCTCCCATCGTCTGTTGTGTTGACGTTTGTCTTTGATTCTCGATCCCTCCACTTGTTCTTGAAGTTGCTCGTTTTCCATCAGTTTATACAAAAACCATTACAGCTCGATTTATATGATAAAGTTGGTGTAGATATTTTAGCCTCCGGAATTCATCACATACATGTGTATGCTTTGTTCCTTTCAATTAAATTCATATGTATACACTTGCTGCATTTTTCTGAGTGTTTCAGAACTTGCAGGCCAGATACGTAACACCTTCCCTTTACAATCCCTTCACAGTCAACGGACAAAATCATGAAATAATGCTTTAGGTTTTGTTGTATTTGTATCTACTACATTAGTGCTTATTATTAGAATTTCCTTGATTAGATTTCAAACTTCATAATTACTTTAAGGAACCTGCAGACACTACAAGCTCTGCTTTTCATGCAGGTTCCTTCATATTTCACTTTATTTACTGCCATTATCTTTGTATTTTTCTATGTAACCAAATGTATTTCTTGTATTATGCTATTATTTTGTTATCTTGTGAAGTATGAAAATAAATTCAATTCAATTCAATTCAATTCAAACCAGTAACACACCATTAGGCCCAGCTATTCACATCTGAACAATTATATTATAACCACTTCTAGCCTTCTATTTTGCCATGCCACCATTGCAGTGCCAATATTTCTCATTGCTTCCATGATTGATGCATTACTTTTCTTTGACCCTTGTATGCTTTAAAGTTGTGCTGTAATAAGCCTGTCCTATTGCAATCAAACCCCACTTAATATGATTCTGACTTCTGGACTTCTTTTTATCCTTCAATGCAGTGGTGCTTTGTCGATACGAGGCTCTACCCGTCTAGTAAGTCCATTCCTGAATGCTGGTATAAGCTATGGAGCCGATGCATCAGGTCACATTGACTTCGTCACAACTGTCAAGTTTTCATCCTTGCCTCCATCTTTCTGTTTGCAGATGATGCAAGAACCTCTAGCATACAAGTGAGTAACTTAGATGTGTTGGAAATTAATTGCATAGTTTTAAGCTGATATAATTGAACAAATTTTTGTCAATTTCCACAAAACTACTGTTTGATAACTTGTTTGACTAATGCTTAAAGGTTATGTAGAGTTTTGATAGGCCCTCCAAAACTTTTCGTCAAATTTCGTTTTTATCTGCACACTGTCAAGATACTTACTAAACTTTTAAAGATACTGTGAAGTTTTTGCCTCCTCGAGGTAAATATCAAGCAAATGAAAGGCATAAAAATGTCCTGGCACTTGAACTTTTTAAAGAAACCACTATGTTTAGTTTAGGTCATATTGTTACTAAGTCTAATCCAAAGGAACATGAATTTAAAAAAAATCTAATGACGATGATGATGATGATGAACAGCAGTTGTATAGCACCATTTATCTGTATAAACATTCAAAGGCGCCCGGCTCCCTCAATATGTCACATATTATTCACAAAGTTGCTGGAAAAGGTAGGTCTTTAGTTCAGATTTGAAGGTATTGAGGTTGTTAAAATTATGAAGATGGATTGGTATTGATATAGTTCGCTCTGTTAGGTGAAAAATGTACATGGCTAAAATTCTCTTCAGTTATATAGTTTAACTCTGGCACTGCATTACTCTGACGTTAGTCAGTCCTTTTCAATAGTATTTGATACTCAACTGCTTGACTGTAAAGCTGCAACCCCTGACACCATTATTTTCCTTCTTCCATCGCTCCCTCTCCCTTGCTCTCTCTCTCTCTCCCTTCTCCTTTTCTTCTTTCTTCTTTCTTAACCCATTGCCTATGGGAATCGGGTGGTCCCTATATTAAGTCTTATCTTTTGAGAATTCAGTGACCCAAGGATTAACCTCATTTTTACGCCTCTTTTTCTTTCACCTACCCTCACAGGCAATTTGTCAATAAGTTTGAGCAGCTGGAGAAATCACCAAAGAAGTTTGATGTGTCTTATTCTAGAAGAACGAAAGTACTCCCTTCATCATTCAAGCTCTTCAACGAGAACTCACCCATGTGCCATGAAATGTTTGGCAAAGAAGAGGAGGAAGAATCATCAAGCTGGTGGTAAAAAATATTATAATATTTCCAACTAATTCACTTTAAATAATTTTGATATTATTGTTCTACATGGGTTAGTGATTGTAATAATTGCAATGATATGCAGTTCTTGTGTGGGACATGTGAAATATGTAGGGTCTCTATACAGAAATATGAAATATACAATAGATCTGAAGTATTGGAAGATGGATGGATTCCAATAAGCAATAATTTTCTTTTAAAGAGAAAATTTTCAAAGTGCCCCTAAATTGTTATAGTATTGTCTGACATTATCATACTTACTGTGAATCCAGAACTTTCACAAAATTCTGGTTTCACTTGATATGGCAATCAGTATGAATTTTTTCTACTCTTTAAGGTTGTTTTAGAGAATTGAGAGTGTGATCTGTGAATGGTGCATTTCTTTTCACTGTTAATTTGAATGTTTTTTGTTTATGTAACTGATTATCATTTACAGTGATGATTATGATTATCTGTCAATATCTGTGTTTGTTTTGGAAATGCATGTAAGAGGTGATATTTATACAAGAAATTGTGAGATTATTACCATAAAGAAAGTTAATGGAGAATCACTTTCTATGAATTTTCGTACTTTGTGGAAACAGAGCAATTGACAGATGTTTTCTGGCAAGCAAGACATGTTTTGGGCAAGCAATTTTCAAAGAAACCTGCCCAACAGGCAAGCAGGAAGACAAATTTTTGTAGAGCCTGGCATTATAGGTTATAATTGCAAATGATTTTTTAAATTTTTTTATACAGATAGTGAATTTCTTGTTTACATATTGAATGATATTATACAATGTATGGGAAAGAGCATTTTGGTGAAATATGAGTATTTGAAAAATGTGGACTATGTTTATCCAAATATGTGTATGTTGGATATCCTTTCAAACACAATCATGTAGAATTGTGGAAGAAAGGCACTGATTGTGAAAATTTTAACAAGCTTAATGCATGGGTTGTTAAAGTACTTGTGATTTTCTATTCTCCCAAGTGAGCATGTTAAGATTGTTTCCAGCTGTTTTTTCTGAAAATTGAATGATGTGTCATTGTTCACAATCCTGTTATGAGAGCAAAGGAGTCCATTGCAATGATTGCATACATTGTACACTTATTAATGAGACAATCGTCTGTACATGTTTAATGTTTGATAAAGTTAGTAGCATTTTCTTATGAGTGAATGGTTAGAAGGTGTGAAAAGGATTCAGTATTAAATATATCATTTCTTTATGACAAAACAGTGTTGTACAATTTGTTTTGTGGTAGGGAAATATGTAGATCTAGATGAATTTGAAAGAAATAGAACAGGAATATTTGTTTTCCCCAGAAATCGATATGTTCTGTGATTTTCATTATGTAATAATGTGAAAGGACATTTCTATTTATTTAAGCAATCAAAATTATACTGTCAGTATAAGTCTGCAAATAGATATTAATTGGACAATTGAATAGAGTGCTGGTGATTTATATATTTGACACAACACTACTTATAAAGAGAATATGCCTCAATGTGTTGGACAAAACTTTTAATATGTAACATCATGGAAACAAGATTCAGGGATATATAAAAAGTTTGACAGACCTTTGTGTGTGAGTACAGTGTATTATAGTCTTCCTTATGCATATTTCGACAGAATTGTAAGTGTCTAGGTTCATTACCATGCTCTAAATCATTAGACCAGCTTTAGGACTATTTTGAGGAGTGAATGTATGTATGTGACCTGCTGACTTATTTCTCTCTCCTATATTTTTTGTTTTTGCTTTTTTTTTTGCAAAGCATTCCAATTACTGTCTTCAATATTTCATTGTTTCAATGCATTTCCTTTATCTCAAAATTGTAGACATCATTGTGTATGACATGTATACTACTTGAAATAAGTGATGAGCCTTTTGCATCAGTTTAAGACAAGTACATACGTATATTTTACAAATGTATGTACGGCACTGGTTGTGTACATTTGTGCTAATGTATTGATATACTTCTCTCTATCTGTGAATATAAATTTTCAAGATTTCAAATGGTTGCTGTGGGATACTTATTATTGCAAGGTATCTTTTGCAAAGTATTTTCTGCATTATGGTTTTTAGTTATGTTTTCATTTTCATTACCTCACACTAAAGATGTGATGATGATAAATCTAATCTTCCATAGAATCAGTACACCAAAGTTTTCATCAGAATTTGTTGAATGAGTTATCTCAGAATGTGTAATTTCTCTGTAAATATGATTTATTTTCATTAAGCAATCATGTTACTTTAATATTTTGTACTTCTAATTGATAATCAGCATTAACTTTTAATTAACCTGACTGTGCAAAGTGAACATCTCACAAAGAATTTATATAATGATACTTTTGTAATTTTGATACAGTTTTCTAATGTTTTGATATTATATGCAAAATGCCACCATTACATGATGAAATATATTATGAAATTTCAAGCTCCTCTGGCATGATGTTTATTCTTTCTCTTGTATTTACATTAATGTACTATTTCTAAAATTCAGAAATTAGATCTATCACTTAGCTTTGCTTAGAATATATACCAAGGAGAATAGCAAGGTAAAAGCTTACATGTAGTTCTGTTAATGATAAAATAAAATTCCAACGGAATGAACAAGATTAAAATTTCAATCATATCCTCATTTCATAGATATTTATTAAATATAATGCAGAATTGGTTGACAGCCTCAGTCACTCAAATCACGATTAACCACAAGAATACAAACATAATAGTAATGAACTTAATACTATACATGTATTTCAGGACCAAACTTCAAACCATCTTTAAGTTCTCTGGAGACTTTTAAAAAATCCCCCTCCCCCCCCCCCAAAAAAAAAAGGGGGGGGGGAACAGATCAGCAAGTACAAAAAAAATAAAATACATTAACATAATATTAAGAAGGAGGAATTACCATGCCTTACTGTTCAAGAACTTTAAAATGAGTAATGAATGCCCTCCAATGCATGAAGAAACACATTCAACCCTGCTATGTCAATTGAAATGGATGATTTCAAGAAAAAGAGAAAGTACAGTAGTTTTGTACTGTTCACAACATAGCAGAATATAAATTGATTCAATGACCATCAAACAACATACCCAATATGAAACAAGCCAATAGGAAGATTGTGTCTCGCCCACCCGTGGCTAAATAACACGAAAGTTTCCCCAAGTACATCCCTTGCCCTAACCAAGTTTGATGTCACAAGAAAGTCTTGCAGGTCGTAAAGTTTGACCTAAAATGACCTTTCACTTTACCATGTGACCTGACAGCACAATAGCATGAATGTACCCCTAGTGCATCTATCACCCAAATTTGGTTGCTATTGCAGCAACATGTGCCAAGTTATGCGTCATAAGAGAGTCTTGCAGGTAAACTTTAACGTTTGAAATACAAGAAATGACAGAGGAAAAGCAAATTCAAGAATTTGAAAACATCTGTAACATATGACCTCCAATGACCTTTCACCTTATCATGTGAAGTCCAACAGAATGATAACATGCACTTCCCCTTAGTGATCTGCAACCCAAGTTTGACTGAAAAGTGTGACACGGTTGCAAAGTTTTGTGTCATAAGAGAGTCTTGCACGTAAACTTTAACCGTTCAACGTTTGACCTGTAATGACCTTTGACCTGACCATGTGACCTCTGACTGGACCATAACATGCAGGTCCCCTTAGTGCATCTACAACCCAAGTTTGATAGATAAGTGTCACATGGTTGCAGAGTTTTGTGTCATAAGAGAGTCTTGCACGTAAACTTTAATGTTTGACCTGAAATGACCTTTGACCTTACCATGTGACCTCTGACTGGACCATAACATGCAGGTCCCCTCAGTGCATCTACAACCCAAGTTTGGTTGAAAAGTGAGTCACGGTTGCAAAGTTATGTGTGATAAGAGAGTCTTGCACGTCAACTTTAACATTTGACCTGAAATGACCTTTGACCTTACCATGTGACCTCTGACTGGACAATAAGATGCAGGTCCCCTTAGTGCATCTACAACCCAAGTTTGATTGAACAGTGTCACACAGTTGCAGAGTTTTGTGTCATAAGAGAGTCTTGCACATAAATTTTAACGTTTGACCTAAAATGACCTTTGACCTTACCATGTGACCTCTGACTAGAGCATAACATGCAGGTCCGCTTAGGGCATCTACAACCCAAGTTTGGTTGAAAAGTGAGTCACGGTTGCAGAGTTTTGTGTCATAAGAGAGTCTTGCACGTAAACTTTAACGTTTGACCTGAAATGACCTTTGACCTTACCATGTGACCTCTGACTGGACCATAACATGCAGGTCCCCTTAGTGCATCTACAACCCAAGTTTGGTTGAAAAGTGAGTCACGGTTGCCAAGTTATCTTTCATAACGTTTGTGACGGACGGACGGACGACGGACGGACGACGGACGGACGACATTTGGATCCCTTAGTCTCGCCTTCACCTCCGGTGGGCGAGACAAAAAGTCATACACTCACTATCTGTGAGCAGAATACCTGAATTTTTGAAGTGTACCAGTCGTATGAGAAAATTATTTGTGTACAGCTGGTACGTGTATGTGTAAAATAATCCCTAATAAACTTTATCCGGCATTCTAGGGATGAAGTGTTTCAAGAGTCTGAAGAAAATATAGGATAACATAAGATCATGCAATTAAGGCATCTACGGAATCAAATGGCTGTTCAGTTCCATTAACACCCTGATTCATGTGCTTAAATCAATTAGTCTACCTCACCTATCACTTTTATATTGAGACTCGCGAGTATACACTCGCAATATATTTTCATAGAAGTAATATTTGAAGATCATATTTTATAGTGACAATGAATCCAGAACACATGGAGCAAATGTCTCAGTAATTCATACACTTTGTTTTCTTTGTGGTATGCTCAAACGATAACTTCTATTTTCTTTGTTGTTTTTTTGGTAAACAGCCCACAATATCCATATTTCTGAACCAAACACTATACTTATTCCTAGCTCCACTCTAATCTGAATGCAGACCTAGCCTTAATAATACACATCTGTGACAAAATCAAGCCCTAGCCAAATGTCAGAGCTCAGTTTCTATTCATGATACATTTTATGCACTCATGTGATTTCTGTAAAGAGTGGTGAAAGTAAGATTCATGATACATTTATGTACTCATGTGATTTCGGTAAAGAGTGGTAAAAGTAAGATTGTAAAAGAAATTAAGCACTGCTTGTACATGTGTGACATGAAAATTATCACATTTTCATGTTTTTGACATACAATAGTATTGCTATAAATTTTCATATCTACAGTATAAACAACGTGCAAGCCAACTTAAACCCATAGGCAGCTTTAGTCGACTCAAGGCACAAGTGCTGGGCCACCATTGTCGCCTCTTGGCACATGTACAGTGCATATGTGCAATACACACCAACCGATGTGACATTCCTGGCTTTTGATCCATAGCCATTAATGAAATAAAGGGAGAATGCTCCAATATCATTATTCATATTTAAGCACAGCACAATTTACATTCCATATTCTATAACTAGTGACTACCGGTACACATAAATGTGTACAGAACAAGGTTGGGCTCAGCTGTGCGATTTTCAACCAACCAACAACACAGCCACTTGGTATTTTGCCAAGGTAGGTTTTTCAGGCAATTTATACCTCGTGTATAAAACAAGGCTATCAGGACAGGGAAGACAAACAATCTAGACATTATAACATCACACTGGCTCATCAATCAGTTTTCAGTTTGTACAATGGCACACCACAGAAAAATTATCAACATTCATTTCATCACATATGGCATAATTTTTTCTCATACATAATATTCAGAACAACTTGGGGCATGCATTGCATGTCTTGATAACCTGATGATTTAATACTGATGACCAGAGAAGCCAAGTTTACTGTTCTAGAACATGAATGTCTCATTTCATATCATTCACTCAAGCTGGTTCTACAGTCACCACTATCTCAGAGACCGCTTCTCAGAAAACAAAAATCTTTCTTGAAATTGGCGAGTGGTCCACATTAACCCATTCATGAAAGAGGTCCACATTTCGTGGTTTGGCCTAATATCTTTTAATGCAAAGCCCTAAAAATCATACCAAATTCATGAGCTGAAAAAGCAAAAAATTCTACACAAACTGTACCCATTTTGGTTGCATCAATATTCATTGTTTGATGCTGAAAATTTTTTAAAGGAAAAAAAAGCATTAAAATCCTTAAATTGGCAATGTGATAGAAAGTTTAAAATCACCGTTTTCCCCTGCAAATTGGCAACTTTTTAACTTATCATCATAATTTCTGTCAATTTATATTCATTTCTGATACATTACATTTTATAAATAAAATGTAGCAATAAAATAAAAATGTTGGTGTTGCCAATTTGAAGAATAAAAGCTGATCAAATTAGGCTTTAAATAATTCCTGTCATGAATAGGTTAATGAACATTTCATGCCATGGAATGTACATACCCATGTACATCTGTGAATTTCGGCATTTAGCCTGTAGTCATAATGAACAATTCAAAGACTTCATAGAAGATCATACCTCTCAGAAATATGCCAATCTGACATGGTCACATACAATTTAAACATATCCATACATGTACTTATCTTGCTTTGATTTGCTTTGTTGTGCACATCCTAACAATTGCTTTAATGATAAATAATAATAATCATGGTGAAAACTTATAAAGCGCACACATCGTCCAAGGACGCTCATGGAGCCCAGCAACAGTTCTCTTTAATACAAGTATACTACAAATTTATTTTCTACTGGTGTTATTACTACTAGAAACTTAAAACAGATTCACAAGATTTGCACCATCCAGTGCAATTCTCAGTTTGACCTGGTGAGGCCAAGGGGGAAAAAAACAAAGCAAAATGAGCTTTCCCTTTGGAAATTTAGACCAAAGTGCTGATCGAGTGAATACATGCACCAAAAATGTCATTTACCTTGACATTTCTTTCAACACATGCTTGATACTGCTATCAGCTTGTGTCTAACTTGTAAGGAAAACATGCTGTAATGAATGAGTTTTGTTGATCGATGACAGGTGCTCACTGACCCTGATAAACATTAAATATATTTTGAAGTTTTTCATGGTGGTGGAACATACGGCTGTAGGAGACTTCACGGTACACCACATATACTTTCATGGAAATGAGTGTGGTCCTGAAAAGGACCTACTCACTCTCGATGCTTCGGTATGCATGTTCTTACCATCCTCAGAACATGCTTACCAAAACGCTGGGAGTGGGTAGGTCCTTTTCACCACCACACTCATCTCCAAGAGGTAATACATGGTGTACAGTGAAGCCTTCTACTGCCATACATATATGACAAATTCTGAGTCAATGATGTTCTCTTTAGTTCAGTCTCCAACCACTGTTTCCTCTTTTTTCCTTCATACAAGGCAATAAAAAATAAATAATCTCCATATATCTTGATGAAATAAAATAGGCTACATCTTAGAGTGTGGACTTGAATTCTTCGTTGAATGATCGTCCAATGATAAGTCTCCTGACTTCGCTGGTCCCAGCTCCTATCTCATACAGCTTGGCATCGCGGAGCAGCCGACCGGTAGCGTAGTCATTGATGTAACCATTCCCACCTGATGAAATGCAAATTTAAAAAGCAGTGGTATGGCAATATTTTAATTCAGCACTTTGTGGGGATCTGTGTTCTGCAGTAATCAGTGGAAATTGACTGACCTTAATTTGATTAGATCATTATTTTTCTAAACATACACTGTATGATAAAATTGGAGAGATTTTCACACAAAATTTATGACACTGAGACAAATTGTACACACAAACAAGTTGTCATAAGCAAGAGCTTGGAACAACATCCTCGAGGAAAGCAAGTAAATGATTATGAAAGGTCCTTGCAAGACACTAATCAATAGCATTCAATCAAAAGTACATGCATACAACTGTGATGAGAAAGATGAAAAGAAAAATCATGTGTTATCCCATCCTAAAAAGTAACAAAGAGATATGAAATTAACAGTAAATGAAGTAGGTCTACATTTATTAGACTTCCATAAACATGCATATATGTAAATATGAGAAAACTGATTATCTCCAAGAATATTGTCTTCAAAGTTCAAACATCGATTCTGTGATTTTTGCATTTAAACCAAGCTGTGGTTATGATGGGTCTGGACATTGCTTTCTTTGCCTTCCTCATTCGTAAACACAATAAAACTGCTATTTCAAACCTCCCCTTACCTAAACACTGAATAGCATCTAAGCACACTTGTGTTGCGGTCTCGGCTGCGACGAGAATCACTGCTGCACAATCTCTGGCACTGACATGGCCACCATCCGCTGCACGTGCCACGTTGTAGACGTATGACCGGATTGAGTTTAATCTTGTAAACATATCAGCCATCTTCCCTTGCATCAGCTGAAAATAGATGAGTACCAGTATGAAGTTTTGCTAGCAAATGTGAAATTTTTCAATTGAAATCTCTGAAAAGCTCTGGTATATGATATATTTTTAGATGTCTGGACAAAATTCAACCTTCTAGATTTAGCGCCAAATTCCTATCAATCAACAGAAAAATTAAGGAGTGCTGGAAGATCATCTGAAGTTGAGCAATTTCAAGTCATGAAAAACCCCCACAAAACTGCCACTTTACTCTCAATTTAACTCACATACTCTAGTTGAATAGTTGAACAGAATGTAACCATTATATTTCGTACAAAAAGCTGCAATTTGAGTTTCAAGAAGTAATTTCCTGTAATTTTGAAACTTTTTTACCTGAAACTCTCCTATAGGCCTTCCAAACTGCTTTCTTTGGTGGACATAAGGGAATGCAACATCACATGCTGCTTGCATCAAACTGATGGAAAAAATACAGAAAACTAAAATTAGTTCATAACATAAATTCAATACAATACTAGCTAGATACAGGGATATCAAGCCTTGTACAACAAGTTCTCTTGAACTACCAATAAGTACTGTATTTTGATATAAAATTGGTCTAAGTTCTAAACACTGAATTGCTTTATTAAATAATTACAAGGGAATTCCAAGATATCTGATTGAATCTTTTGGCTTAGACACAAAATTACTACTGTACAGTTGTGTTATTGGAGGGGACCAACCTACAGCACCTAAAACTGTGATATTCTTGGCCCACACTTAGGACCAAACTCACTTATTAACTATCAATGTACAGCCATATTACTAATAACTACACCACTTAGAACATTTTGTCCTTGTCCAGCATTTTTAGAACCAAACTGAACTCATGTATATGTACTACTTTGTAGTTGTTTTCATGGCTAAGACCAAACTACAAGAACTAGCCATCTGTTCTTGTAGTCCACTATCTAGGAAAAAGAAAACTATCATGCTAATGTCCAATTACTTCAGTATCTACTGCAATGTCGATGTAGATAGATATTTATCCTTTTAGTCCAGCATTTTGGACCAAATCTAAAACCTATATTACTCTACAGTTACATTAGTGGCTGGGACCAAAGTACACTACCGATCCCAGACACATATCCCCTTACTTAGTTCAAAATCTACAGGTACCAGTACAAGTATCATGTATTGTCCACATCAGGAAATTTGGTTTCCACTGGTTGGTACAAACAATCTAAGACCAAACTGCACTCTATCACTATTGTTCAATTGTATCAGTGGCTACGTCTGAACTCTTACCCTATTGGTCCAGCAGCAAGGACCAGCCTCTCTAGATCCAGACCACTCATCAAGACGTAGACTCCTTTATTCAAGGATCCCATTACATTTTGAACTGTTCAGATAAAGGGAAATTATATAAAATTCAATATATAACTGCCAGAAAAAAAAAAAAATTGCAACATTTATACATGTCCGTAAAATAAACAGAAAAATCTGAACCATATCTTACTGGCTGTTAGACATACAATATTAACAACAACAACAACAAAAAAGACCAAAATAAAAACAAAACACCTAAACAAACAAACAAACAAACAAAAAACAGCAAAAAGATAATGGCTACAGTGTGTACATGTATAACTTGACTTTCACTTCTCATCTTGTTACCTTTAACATGTACAAGAGATTAAAACAACTTTTCCATATTTCTAAGCACAAAATTTCAAGACTGGATCATAGGAAAGATAATAATATTTTATCTGTTACTCTGACAACCCTCAAAGGCAAATTCCCATATGCTACACTTCATCCACATATTTCAGTTGGAACTTCACAATCATCAAAGAAAACAGTTAACATGTGCTTGGCTTGATCCTTTCATGCCTATCTTGCCAAGTTACAATTTCATGCTTATATTATAAGAATACTTTTTTCAATTTTTTACCTGGAACTTTACAATCTTCAAAGACCAATTCACATGTGTTTGATCCTCTCATGCCAAGCTTGTCCAATTTCTGTGCTGTGCTGAACCCTTCCATACCCTAATGCATAAAAAACAAAGAAAATGTTGATAAAAGAAGTCAAAGTAAACAACAACAACAAGCAAACAAACAAACAAAACAAAACAAACAATGAGAAAGTTTGAAATCTGGCTTTGACGTAACTGGGTAGCACTTCCTGTGATGCCATAATGATTCAATTTGAGAAGTATTTTCAAAATTAATAAATGTGAAAACAGCTACAAAATTCAATTTCAATGTAAAAATCTAAAGTTAGTGTACAAAGTAGTATATGAAACCAAATGTGAAGAGAAATGTATACAAAAAAAAAATGAAAGGGTGAAATTAAGAAAGCAGAGGACTTACAATGAAGAGTAGAAAGGATAAAAAAGGGAAAAAAATGGCTGAACAAAAGAGGAAAATGAGAGAATGAAAGAAATAAAGAATGAAATATAAGATGAATACCACAAGAAGACTACTAAAGTATAACTGTGAGATTAAAACATCAACAAAGAAAAGAATAATTCTTATCATTCAAAACAATACTGTATTAACAAAAACTAAACAAAACAAAAAATGATGGCTGCTTTTAATGGAACCCTTTTGAATTAAAAAAAAAAGAAATAACCTTCTTAACTTCCTTACAATCAGCATAAAACTAATGGAATACCTTTTCAATGAGGAACGTTGTGATGCCATGGCTAGGTTGGACACCAAGGTCTGTTTTAGCGTAGACTACTAATACATCAGCATCAGGCCCATTGGTGATCCAGAATTTGCTACCATTCAATACATAATAGTCACCTACAGAGGGGATCAAAGAAAATTTCAATTTAGATTTTCATTTTATTCTATTTGTCTTATTTTCCCAGGGTAGCCTAGTCAGTGGTTAAATGCTAGTGTACAGCATATGTTTGAGAAATGAAGATAAGGGAGGAAAGTCTTTAAAAGTCTCAAGCAAATATCATTTTCACGTCAATGGGGGCAAAGATATTAATAAACCTGACCCACAGTTTGGGTACGGATCTTGTGGATATAAAAAAATGAAATAATTTATGTTAGCTTATTTTTCAATACATCTACATGATAGAGAGAAAATGTAAAAGCAAAACAAACTCTACCTACCACGCCCCTTCATCTACAAATTTGTTTTAGAAACACTGAACATAGAAAAAAAATCCATGCAACCTGTTTCTGTTGCATTGGTGATTCCTATGATCATGTATCATTATATCCAGGTTTTAGTGATTTTGTTATAATCATAGTCGCTGCCGCTGTATGTAATTTTGATGGGAAAAGTTTACCTTTGCGTTCTGCTTTGAGTTTCATGGAGACAACATCTGAACCACTACCTGATTCACTCATGGCTAGTGCTCCTATGTACTCTCCACTGATAAGCTAGATAAAATAAAGATGCATAACAAGAATTTTTAAGAAGAAAACATACTGTTATAATTTAAGGAAAAAAAAAAAAAAGAGGAAAGAATGCTCTCCATCACAGTCTCCTACTGTTTACAAAATTAACTGCTGTAATGAAACAGTTACAAGAAGATTTTTTTGGTTAAAACTACATAGGCTTATCTAATACAATACATGATATATCTACTGACATGCTATAATAACAAACCTAAACAGTAACCACATCAATGTCTGTTTCATATACTATATGTTACAAGACAGACATTATTAATGTTTATGTTTATTCCCTTATTTGAAATTCTGTTTGATATCTGATTCATATTCAAGACACTATTTTTTTAAATGAAATAATACTAGATAATTTATTCTACAATAAAAAAAGAAATCTTTTCCTTGGTAAAGTATTAACCTTTGGTAGATATTTAGCCTTCTGCTCTTCGTTGCCATTCCGAACAATCTGATTGACACAGAGGTTGGAATGGGCTCCGTAGCTGAGACCTATTCCTCCTGACGCTCTCGATATCTCTTCCATGATAATAACATGATCGGTATAGCTTCCTCCTGTCCCACCATACTCCTCTGCACATAAATATAAAAACAATGAATGTGTATTAATAGTAGTAGTAGTCGTAGAAGAAAAAGTAATTACAATAATAATAATAATACAATGATGATGATGACGATGATGATGATGATGATAATAATAATAATAACAAAACAGTTCTTGAACAGTCGATATGAATGTCCAATGAATGAGTTGATGATGTCATACACTCCCTATTCTCCATAATAATCTATACAAAACAAAAAAAAAATCAGAAAATTTTCATTTTTTCACTAAAACTTAAAAATCATCCATCATGTCTACTTATATTAGACTAAATACCATTTTGTCAGTATGTAAGGATATTTTTGACAAATTTTACATTTTTGATAGCTAAAATATGACATTTTTATCATTTCTGTATACATATGCATGCGGAAAATTCTGAGTATGACATCATCAACTCACTCACTGAATATTCATATTGACTGTTCAAGAACTGTTTTTTTTTTTTAAATAGCAAAAGTTCAAACATTCATAACTTCCTTATTTTGCATCTAATTTTCATCGAATTTTCAGTGGTTCATTGGAATTTTTCTTCTTTTTACTGAAATGAACTTCTTCTTGCTGTGGACTTGGCCTTTAAGTATTCTATAGTACCAAATTAGAATACAAATACAGGGTAAACATTTGACATTACATGGTAAACATAGCATACTAAATCCAACTTAGTTGAGAAAATAAGACAATATAATCATTTGACACAGTAATATAATAGTGAGGACCCGAGTAACAAATTTTTTGCTCCATTTGCAGTTAGGCAGTTTGAAAAGTCACTCTCAGGTCCCTGGGATCATACCCCTTTAAAAAGTCCAAGAAGATGTACTACTGTACCTGGTGCAGTTATTCCAAGGAAACCCATACTACCCATTTTCTGCCAGAATTCCTGAGGAAATGAATACAAACAAAAACACAATTCTCAAAAAAAAAAAGTCATCAAGGATAAAATTTCGAAGAAATATTTATATACTGATGCTATGAGAGTTGAAATGACAGATATATATATTTCTTCAAACGGGAGATTCTTCTATTTCATTTTACATTATAAAAAATTACAAAAATTAACAACCCAGTTATAATGAAAGGGGAGACATCCCTATTTAATTTCCAATAGTGATGCTCTTTCTTCTTCTTCTTCTTCTTCCTGTTGAGCAACTGCAATCAACTCGCTGATTTTCTGGTTCATAATTTCTGTAGAGCTCTGTCACTACTTAGTATCACATTTTGTATTAAAACTTGTCATGCTTCATTCCATTTCTGAATACAGACTTGCACGCCTTTTACAGATTACAGTGAATAGTAGTGAATGTCTTGATGATGGCCTACCAATTATTAGTGAAAAAATGAGTTATTCCTAATGTCTTCCAACGAACACTCTAGTTACCACACTTACCCTCAGGTTATCAAAGGTATTCTTAGCATCAATTTCAGCTGCAAATGGTGCCAGCTCCTGCTGGGCGAATTTGAATACTGTTTCTCGGAGCTGCATGCATGAAACAAAAAGAACATTCAAAAGAAAATAGAACTGTGTTGTGATCATGTAAACAGATCAAAATTCTAATTCCAATATACACGAGTAGTGACTAGGACCATGAGGACTAGACGCCTATGTGTACTTACAAATGGGAAGAACTCTTCAACTCTTAGTACTGTGCCACAAATTTGAGGGTTCAGAGACAGAGGTGAAAGTGAAATTTTGAATAATTATTTTCCTCTCAATTGTAATGATGTATGACTAGAGTATGTGCTCCTGTGGGCGGCCGTCCCCTGTGAGCGGCCGGTGGTGAATAAAAACTAAGAATTAAAAAAATATTTTTGATATCCCTTCAAAAATTACCTTGGACAGTCTCAGGTAGGTTCTAGTGCACCAAAAAACATACTCAGCGAAAGCAGTAAGCATAATGAGTCTCACTGAATATCATTAGAAGTGGACACCTCCAATCACTGACTGAAAAATGGCAGTTTCTTAACTTTTAAGCTAAGAAACTTTGACAAACTTAAGCCAACACTTAAGCTTTATTTGTTCAATTTGATAACTGATTTGATTTTTATTTAAGAGAATGAAGTTCATGGTCCATATTTTGCTGCAGAAATTCTTATTAATACCACCAGAGAAAAAGTTGCATGGGGGTGGCCGCTCACCAGAGCCATTTCTCAAGATGGGTCCTGTGAGCGGCCACCCTATGTAAAACGTGTACAAAATGCAGGTTTTTGTAGGAGATTCTACTCTGCCTTCATTTTTTTGTCATGGCATTTGGTAGATTATCACTTTTGACAGATTTTATGGGTTTCTACACAGTATTATTACTTTTCATAAAGTATCGGTGTGTAAAGCATGAAATTCAATATTAATTTTGTTTACTTCATTACAAATATGGCGCTAAATGCTCGCCGAATGATAGGCGGCCGCCCACAGGGGTAGGGGCGGCCGCACACAGGACCCCTAACATCGTTTTGAAAAATGGACACTACTGACCAAGTAATTGGTCAATAATTTCAAGTTTGCCCTCTATTCCATTAGCAAGTATTTGGACTCTGCATTGATGGTATTGAACTACGTGTGAGTCTTTGATTAATAAATATAATCAGCAAATTCCCTTTAAGCGGCCGCACACCAGAGCCGGTACTCTAGATTCTATGAATGAATAGAATGCCTGCTGATACACACAAAAGCTACTGAAGCCTATTCACACGTAATAACTATTATGCAGTACAAGCTTATCTTCAGATAAGCTTGCACATGTATAATAAGTAGATCTAGACCCTATAGATTTACAAAAGTGCAACAGATCAACGAATTACATGAATTAAGTTAAATGTTAGAGTTAGACTAGGCCCTACACAAATTCGTATTACTGGGACTGTACATCAGAAATTGAGAAACACTTCGTAATCCTAACCTGCTGCTGCTCCTCTGTAAGTCCTGATACAACATCATCGACAGAAACGTAATGTCCTTGATTTCTTGAAGGATGCCTAACGTTAAGTCCTTTCAGTGCTGAAACACCGTAAATCCTGGGGAAAATCCCCGAAATGCAATGACGTAGTCGCAGTAGTGCCATGTTTCGCAATATCAGGGTAGCTCAAGATGAGCGCAACTAGCGGGCGCCGGCGGCAAGTACTCGTGAATATGTACAAATTGACGTCATAAAATGAATAACTATAAGGCGCGCGCAGAAAGGCATGTAACGAAGCGGAACTAGAGAGTCGGATTGAACATAAAAGCATGATAGAATAACTTATAAATATAAAGGGTGCATGAGCAGAACTATTCGGGTTGAACAAAATCACTGGACGCTATATACTACTCTGTAGTTCAAATACCATAGACAAATTAAAACTGACATACCTGTACCCGTAATCCGGCATGTTCCCACTTTTAAGTCAATCTCTTCCTAACGTTTCCTGCAGTATTCCTGTAGAAATAGAAGTATAGTTCCGCTCCATTTGTTATTCTATGTTCAATCTGACTTCTACACTAAACACAGCAAAAAAGTACCCCCCCCCCCCCCTCCCTAATTCAAAATAGCATAACCTTTTAATGAAGATGTTTTGAGCAAAATAATTTGGCAGGAGTGTTCCTACACTTATTGACTAACTTCTATTTGAAAATGAGATTGATCTGTCAAGTCATGCATGAGTGAGCAAACATTAAAGACAAAATGTCACTTTTCAAAAGTCTCAAGAGTCTTTTTTGGGGGGGGGGGGGGTCTGCGAAACAAGCTTTTCCTGGTGTTTGTTCAAGTGCTGTTGATGTTTATCGAGATTGTGCCATGGTTGAGAGAGAACATTTTTAACGACGAAGCAAGAAATGTTAAAATTTTACTGTCAAGTTAATGCCGGAAAAACGACTACCCGGCATTTTACATAATACTGACTCATGTTGGTTGATGCCAATTCTTTCCATAAACTAAATGGATTTTGTAGATTTAGGAGGGCTGAACATCACTTTCTTTAAAAAGCAGTGTTCACCCAACTGTGATAAACATGAAAAGTGTCAGGGATAGGCACGACGTGGTCAACCAATGGAAGAAACCAAATTCGCCAAAGTTTTGTTTCACAGACCCCCCAAAATGACTCCAGTGTGACTCTTGAAAAGTGACATATTTGCCTTTAATGTCTGCTCACTCATGCATGACTTGACGGATCAATCTCATTTTCACACAGAAGTTAGTCAATAAGTGTAGGAACACTCATGCCAAATTACTTTGCTCAAAACTTTTTCGTTAAAAAGTTATGTTATTTTGAATTAGGGAGGAGTTACTTTTTTGTTGCGTTTAGTTCTGCTCATTTCACTCCCTCTATAGTACCGCTCCTCCCCCCCCCCCCCCTGTTCCAGGTTTGCAACCAAAGGTTCCAACACAGTCTTGTAGAATAGAATAGAATAGAAAATAATAGAATAGAATTTATTGACTTTACGACCCCCTTCTGGGGTATGAGAGCACAACACATATACACGTCATGATGAGGCATAATAAAGAATACATAATAAAGAATACAAATTAACACATAATACAGGTTTAAAAGACTTTAGTTTTCCAAGGAGTCCGACAAGACATAGGTGAATACAGGTGAATAATTTAATCCAACAAAATACAAAAACCATGAGAGGGAAAGACCAGAAATTCCTGCAGATCCGCCACAATTAAATTAAGGCTAGGGTTTTTTCCCAGACTCGTAAGGGACTGGAAAATCTTCCTTCTATATTGTCAATAGCCCTTCCTTGGAAACATGAATGATGAAGCAATTGCAGTAAGTCATCCCACACCCCTGGCGTACTGGAGGGGGGAGGGGCTTGGGGGCGTCAGCCCCCTCCCCCCCAAAATAAATTTCAACCATGGTTTATTTTCAATTTTATATTAGTGATATCACTCCAATTTCATTACTTCTCCCTAGACTCTTTTTCTGTTGTTAAGTAACGCATTCACAATTTCCCAAATAGCATGCACAGCAAGGCAGAAAACACGCATAATATCAACACTAATGTGTTTTATGATATAACACTTGATTTTATCCGTTTATCTGACAATGGATTCATAATTTGAAAATGAATATTCTTAGATTTACCAAAACTAGACACGGGCTTTAAGTTTGTAGTGCCAAATAGTGTTCTTTTACAGAGTTGCAAACCATCAGTACTGCAAAAGCTCCTTTACAATGGGAGTGCACTTCCGTAGCCAAGGGGGGGGGGGGGGGGTGGGGGCGGTCACCCCCTCCAAAAAAGAAAGAAAAAAGTAGAAGGGGAAAAAAAGCGGGAGCGAGAAAAGAAAAAAGGTTAGAGAACATAAGAAGGGTGGGAGCAGACAAGGAACAATTCAAAGAAACGTCGGAGCTTCCGCGCTTCACGCGGGAGGGAAAAAGCTCCGTATCGTGAGGGGGGGGGGGGGGGGGGAGGAGTACCCCGGCTCGGTCGCTACACTCCCTCAGGGTTGGTCGCTCCGCTCCTCGCAAAGATTGAGCCCCCCCCCCCCCAAAAAAAAAATATTTTGGCTCATTACGCCACTGCTTTCATCTATTCTCTCTGTACACGTACACGATCGTCGCGTGCGTCGCTGTACGTGGTAAGCCTATATAGGCGTAGAAGATCGAGAGCTGAAAACAGAGAGATTCATATCTCTATGGCCCTGAAACGAAACCTAGACTTTGAACCCAGCACGTTTGATGCAATTAATTGAAAAACTGCCTAGGCTACGGTGTAAAACGGAAACGCGCTCCCTGGCCCTAGGTGACGGTAGTTAGCGAGTGCCACACCCCATTCCCAGCAGACCTGCTCAACCAGTTCACTGTCCTATATAATGCCCCGCCCCTAGGTGGCGGCAGTCAGTCAGCTAGGTGGCGGCAGTCAGCTAGGTGGCGGCAGTCAGTCAGCTAGGTGGCGGCAGTCAGTCAGCTAGGTGGCGGCAGTCAGTCAGCTAGGTGGCGGCAGTCAGCTAGGTGGCGGCAGTCAGTCAGCTAGGTGGCGGCAGTCAGCTAGGTGGCGGCAGTCAGTCAGCTAGGTGGCGGCAGTCAGCTAGGTGGCGGCAGTCAGTCAGCTAGGTGGCGGCAGTCAGCTAGGTGGCGGCAGTCAGTCAGCTAGGTGGCGGCAGTCAGCTAGGTGGCGGCAGTCAGTCAGCTAGGTGGCGGCAGTCAGCTAGGTGGCGGCAGTCAGCTAGGTGGCGGCAGTCAGTCAGCTAGGTGGCGGCAGTCAGCTAGGTGGCGGCAGTCAGTCAGCTAGGTGGCGGCAGTCAGCTAGGTGGCGGCAGTCAGTCAGCTAGGTGGCGGCAGTCAGTCAGCTAGGTGGCGGCAGTCAGTCAGCTAGGTGGCGGCAGTCAGTCAGCTAGGTGGCGGCAGTCAGCTAGGTGGCGGCAGTCAGTCAGCTAGGTGGCGGCAGTCAGTCAGCTAGGTGGCGGCAGTCAGCTAGGTGGCGGCAGTCAGCTAGGTGGCGGCAGTCAGCTAGGTGGCGGCAGTCAGCCAGCTAGGTGGCGGCAGTCAGCTAGGTGGCGGCAGCCAGCCAGCTAGGTGGCGGCAGCCAGCCAGCTAGGTGGCGGCAGCCAGCCAGCTAGGTGGCGGCAGCCAGCTAGGTGGCGGCAGTCAGCGTAGGCTGGCGCAGGATGCGTTGCGCACCTCACTCTGCCCAATTTTTATCCATTTTCATTTCTCTCTGTAGTTTTTTTCTCCTGCTTCTTTCCCTATTTTTTCACTACAGCCCCAGCTATAGAGATTTGTTCTTGTATTTCCTCGAAATCCACTCACTATTGCATGGTCCTGAATGAATCTCCTGTACTATAGAGCCTATAGACGTCTAGGACAAAAGCATTAATACGGAGCCCCACTCACGATCCATTGTTAACCCGAGGTGATTAGAAATGCCTACGCTTTCTTAAAGCTAGAATTCAACTTTTTAAAGACTTCATGAAATGTGACTATAAGAGTAAGAGTGCATATTACCAAATGGTTGGCAGAAATGGTATTTGCTTACGAATTAATGCAAGCTAAATTATACCAACGTTCATCGGACGAATTTATGCATGGTAAAATGTAAAATTCACTAGAGTAATTCATTGAAATTTTTTCTTTTGTTTAAGGTCCTCATCATAGGGGCATGAGTGTCAATCACCTTCAATACATTATCAAAAATCATGAATAAGTTGATTCATATATTATTCTTGTCTTTTTGTATTCAACTGCAAGTCGAATTCGAAGAAAATTCAAACACAAGAGTCCAAATGTTAATTGTACGACGCTGTGTGAGCTGTGTAATCTTGATCGCACTTTCTCCACCGGTTCGTTTTATTCCAAATCATTCTCCCCTGCTGTTTTTAATGTGATGCCCGATACCACATTTCCTTTTCATGTGTTATAAATGCTTATGACATACAGTGAAAATCACTTACATGCATAGTATATTGGACTTTCGTTTCATTTGGGGAAAGAAGGATCATCCCCTTAAAATGCAAGTATTGTTGCTCCGTCAAGAATGTCTGGTTACTGATCAGAGCCTTTACCCATCTGTTTCATAAGGAATTTGGCAATTACAAAGAGTGCACTGTCATCACGCTCTGGTTCACTTCAGTCCAACTTCAGCTTTTTGTGCTTTGAAAATACTGTACGAGTAAAAAGAAATAGAAGCACTACTCCGCTCAAACTTGACTGATCAAAGCCCTTTCACTAAGGCAACAACATGGCGTTACAGAAAGCTTAAAATACTATTGGAAACCTATTCAGTCATAACTGTGGAAGACAAGCTCTGGAGCGAACAGGTGCATTGACTTTTCAGTACAATAAGATGTCTTCAAGATATGAAAGACTAGTTTGAATGCCTTTAAGGCTTCACTTTGAAAAGACACCTCCAAAAGCCGATTTATCTTTGGTATGTCACTGAGGCATTGATGTACGGTAATACAAAAAAAAAAAAAAAAAAAAAAAAAAAAAACATGCATGTGACCTTAGGTACATGCTACGTTGGGATTGTACAGAAAAGAAAATTCATTTTTTTTCCCTTAAAGAGACATTTAATATGACAGAGATAAAAGTGTATGCTCGTCGGTGTAAAACACTCTTTTAGATCGTGAGTGGCGCAAAATGGATGCATTTGAAAAGTCATCACAAATCGGAAAGAATAAAGGGTGCCAAAATAACCTGGAGGCTGGTAGAGGGTCAGCGTAGCCCTCTGCATCTCGAGCGATTGACTAGCAATGTGGAGATTTCGCTTCATGGGTTCGAAACCCATGAAGCATTCATTTTTGTTTCATTCCGGTTTTTTTTTCTGTTTTGTTTCTTTATGTTTCATTGATTTTTTTAAAATTAATGTTTTCATATGCCCCAAGTTAAAGTTGAAAAAAATCTCTATGGAGCAAACAGTGTGAAGTTATTATTTTGCCTTTTTGCGGCAGTCATTGCAAACCTGCTAACAGGAAAAGATAAAGGGTGAAGATGAACTGAAAGATTGCGGTGAGGCAACCTGTACCCACAGAAATAGAAGACGTCTTCTATTTCTGTGCCTGTACCCCTCTGTACAGAGCGATTGGCTCGCATCTTCTCGACATTCGACAAGGATATTTAGGGTTCGAATCCCAGGAAGCACCTGTTTTGTTTGGGTTTTCCATTTTGTTTCTTCTTCTTTTTTTTTTTTTAAAGTAACTGATTTCATTTTTGTATGCTCCGAACTTTTTAATAAAAAATCCCGACGTAGTAAACTGTATGTGTGAGGTTATTATTGGCTTTCTTGGCCGCAGTCATTTTCAAATAGGAAAGGATAAACTGGAGGGTGATAGTGAGGCAGCGTATAGCTCTCTACATAGAGTGATTGACTCGCATCTCCTAGCTTGATGGAGAGATTTTGGGTTCAAAACCCAGGAAGCACCATTTTATGCTTGGGTTTTCCCTTTTGTTTCATCTGCATCTCGAGCGATTGACTAGCAATGTGGAGATTTCGCTTCATGGGTTCGAAACCCATGAAGCATTCATTTTTGTTTCATTTCGGGTTTTTTTTTCTGTTTCATTGATTTTTTTTTCATTGATGTTTTCATATGCCCCAACTTAAAGTTTAAAAAAAATCTCTATGGAGCAAACAGTGTGAAGTTATTATTTTGCCTTTTTGCGGCAGTCATTGCAAACCTGCTAACAGGAAAAGATATAGGGTGAAGATGAACTGAAAGATTGCGGTGAGGCAACCTGTACCCCTCTGTACAGAGCGATTGGCTGGCATCTTCTCGACAAGGATATTCAGGGTTCGATGCCCAGGAAGCACCTGTTTTGTTTGGGTTTTTCATTTTGTTTCTTCTTCTTCTTCTTTTTTTAAGTAACTGATTTCATTTTTGTATGCTCCGAACTTTTTAGGTTCGAAACTTATTAAGCGCGAATTTTAATTTTTGGTTTCTTTCTTAGGCTTTGTATTTGTTTCTTTGTTTGTTGTTGTTGTTGTTTTTTTTTTTACAATGACGGATGACTTTTTCGCATGCTTCAAACTTGCTAATAAAAGATCACTATGCAGCAAACAGTATGTGTGAGGTTATTATTGTGGCCTTTTGGGGCAGTCATTACAAACAAGAAAAGATTGTACAAGAGTACAATCTCAGCATGAAAGGAGAATAGATAAGAATTTATGATTATCGTTACAACACTGTTCATATGTCAGCGTGAGTTATAATAAGTAAGTGCGAGCGAATTTTAGGGAAAAATGAATCATTGCTGCAATTTAGGGGCAATGTACGTTCTTAGGAAGTTGTTTGTTGTATCCCCAGCTCTTGCCTCCTCCTGCTCCATGCACGGTTTCACCCTGTAGTCGTATCAAGAACAAGGTATTCTGTTATTAGGCCTATATGAAACGAAACTTCTCTGATTCTTCGGAGCTATAGGCCTACACATTACCAAATGAGAAAAGGAATAGTTAAAAGAGGGGAAATGGCACAATAAGGACGAAAAAGGAACATGCATTAGATTTTGAGGAGCAATTATCGAAAAGGGCATTGCAATACTCAAAAGCGAAAAGGGGCTTTTACAATAAACTTGGACGCTCATAAGAAATAAAAAGGGGCACTTTTCAGGTTTACTGGGGGTGAAATGGCACTTACTAGAAAGCTAAGTGTGTACCAAATTTCAAAAAGGGAGTAATGCCAGAATGGAAAAGGTATACATGTGCTAACTTGTCAGCGAACAAAAGGGCATTATTGGGCACTTATAGCGAATTTACAGGAGGAATGGGACATAATTTACTAGCCAGGAAAAGGAGCAATTCATCAGAAGTAAATTGGGGCATGTATTCGATTTCGAATGGGGAACCTGCCCAAATGGAAAGAGGGAACTTATCAGAGATGTAAAGGAGAATGCACTTTTAGAACGAAAAAATGCGCAGTCAAAATCGGGCACTTATACCTTTCAATAGGGAGATTCATTAGAAGTAACAAGGGCTCACTCTTGTCAGAAGGGAAAAGAGCGCTATGGGGAAAAAGAATTAATGTAAGGATCACTAATCGGGGAGCAGTTGAGGGATTTATTTAAGAAAGCTGAATTACCTGACGGGCACTGGCGTACTGGAGGGGGGGGGCTTGGGGGCGTCAGCCCCCCATAAATTTCAACCATGGTTTATTTTCAATTTTATATTAGTGATATCACTCCATTTTCATTACTTCTCCCTAGACTCTCTTTCTGTTGTTAAGACGCATTCACAATTTCCCAAATAGCATGCATAGCAAGGGAGAAAACACGCATAATATCAATACTAATGTGTTTTATGATATAACACTTGGTTTTATCTGTTTATCTGACAATGGGTTCATACTTTGAAAATGAATATTCTTAGATTTACCAAAACTAGACACGGGCTTTAAGTTTGTAGTGCCAAATAGTGTTCTTTTACAGAGTTGCAAACCATCAATACAACAAAAGCTCCTTTACCATGGGAGTGCACTTGCGTAGCCAAGGGGGGGGGGGGGGGGCGATGAGGGGGTCACCCCCTCCAAAACGCCAACCAAAAAGAAAGAAAAAAGTAGAAGGAAAAAAAAAGCGGGAGCGAGAAAAGAAAAAGGTAAAAGAACGTAAGAAGAGCTGGAGCAGACAAGGAACAATTCAAAGAAACGTCGGACTCCCCCCTCCCGCGAAAAAGCTCCGTATCGTGAGGGGGGGGGGTACCCTGGCTCGGTCACTACACTCCCTCAGGGTTGGTCGCTTCGCTCCTCGCAAAGATTGAGCCCCCACCCCCCCCCCCCCTCCCCCCCCCAAAAAAAATAAATAAATAAATAAAATAAAATAAAATATTTTGGCTCATTACGCCACTGTCCCACACGCAGTGCGCTTCTCACATCATCAAGTTAGCGTGGATGTGTCTGGAAGACTGATACTTTGCTGACCCAACCATTCAGATTCAGATTCAGAATACGAAAATAAATAAATAAATAAATAAATAAATAAATAAATACACATGTAAGCATGCATGATAAAAGGCGCGCGCCCTACATTATTATGACGTCAATCTCATACATATTTATGACGAGTACTGCGCCGCCCGAGCGCTGCGCTAGCTTCGCTCATTATAGCTCCCCAATGCAAGATCGATCAGCTTCATGCACCGCATATCGGCGCCGCTACCATACCCACTCCACCCTAGCCCGGGCCTAGCCTGGCCCTGCGCTGCCGCGCCCGCCTTGCACTGCATGGACCGGCGGCTAGCGCTAGCGCTCTCCATCCAGCAAGATGGCAAGTCTAGCGTGCAGAATCTTCCTGGCAAACCCCACAATTTTGCCTAAATTCTGTCGTAGTGCAGCTCCATTGACAGCATCCTGGTACAGACAATCATCTAACGTTGTAAGCACTTTCTTTGAGATCGACGATGTCGTATCAGGGCTTACTGAACAAGAGATACAGGTCAGTCAATGTCAAAATTGATGTTTCGGGAATTGAGAAGAAGGGGGCGTGTCGTGGCGGAAAGTCCGCCGGAGTTGGGGGAAGATGAGAGGGCAGTCGTCCGTGGAAATCGCAGGGAAATGTAACTAGGAAAACGCTTCCTTAATTTGCTATCGACTCCAGCTTGGCGCACGACATAATTTTGGCCCCATAATTTTCATTATGATGGGGGGACCCTTGTCTGCGCACCTAATATTTCACTTAAAATTAACAAACTTTCCTTTTTGTATTCCTCTAATGGCTGACCTCATTTTAATCCTCATATCCTAGGGAGTAACTGTGCCGAAAATCTCATCGAAATCTGAACAAGAACAATGTGATTTTTACAAGAAAAGGCGAAGGTGTAAATTTGACGCTAAAAAGAGGAAGGAGCCCTTGTCTGCGCATTCATTCACTTTACACGCAGTTCGGGATTTTTTGCATGAAAGTGGCATTTTCAAGGCATGTGAGTAAAAAATACATAAAATAGACGCCTTCCGCCCATTTTTCGTTATTTCTTCAGTGATACATATCGCTAAAATTGATTTAAAGATGATTGTGTTCGTTGCGTCTTTTGTGATGTTAGAATCGCGCCGTTACGCGTATGCGCAGACTTGGGCACTGCGCAGACTTGGGCACTGCGCAGACAAGGGGCATCAGACCATACTTATTGTGACTTAATGCTTTCGCTCTTCATTTTATATTTTTATACGAATATAGTAGTTGGGATCAAGATAGATCTACTTTAGTTGATTCTTCATTCTTTTTTCATTGTTTATTGCCTTGTTGTACATGTAGATCTATCATGATTTGCATTAGACCGAAGTGTTCTGTCTCTAACAGTCGTCGTTAGCCTCGTATTTTGGTAGGGTCGGCACGTCGGCACTCCTCTTTAGAGCCCCTACCAAAATACGAGGCTAACGACGACTGTTAGAGACAGAACACTTCGGTCTAGATTTGCATTTGTGTGAGTGACGACTTTGCAAGTTTGTAACTTGTCAGATCAAAGTTCTAGACTGAATTCAGTTATACCCACTCACACAAATGCGAAGTTATCATCGGTAGCCTCATATAGTTAAACCTCTTAGTCTTGTTCTTTTCCTCTGTACCACCAACCAAGAGCTGCCATCCATAGCATATTTAAGCTCATGCATGTCAGTGTGTGACCTTTGCCTTTGAACTTTGAAGGAGCAAGATAGCCAGCCTAAAGCAGCCTGAAAATTTCACTTGTGTGGGGAGATAGTTATCCATTTCCAGTGGCGGCACCAGGATTGTTAAAGTGGGGGGGGGGGCAAATGGAGGGCAAAAGAAAATGTTGGGGGGCAGGGGCAGGTTTTTTTTTTGCGTGTATGGAAAAATTGAAGCGTGAAGCGTGAGTTTTAGTCGCCGGCGTAAATCCACTTTGGGGGGGGGAATAATTGAATTTTTTGACTATTTTTTTTTCCTCTTACACACATTTTAATATCAATTTTGCGAGCGAATAAAAAATTAACCGTTTTTTGGGGGGTTTTTAATCGCATTTTTCGAATAAATATTCTGAAATATGACGAGCGAGCGAGCGAGCCAAAAATTGCTACTTTTCTTGTTTTTAAATGCATTTTAATAAAGAAGTTTTAAAATATGAGTGAGCGAAGCGAGTGAGTAAAAAATAACCACTTTTTTGGTTTTTCAGTCAAAGTTTTGAAGAGCGGAAAATGGTATTTTAATAAATTAGCATTATATGCGCCAGTTATACGTGTACGCACACTATATAGGTGCTTAGCATAGGTTGAAAAGATACAAGAAAAGATAAAAAAAGATAAGAACATTTTCAGAATACCAATCTGTGATCGTGACATAGATAAGATCATATTTGAGATAAGAACGTTTTCAGAATACCGCCCCTGGTCTGTTGTTAGAAGACTACTTCACAGCTTGAATATGATGCTTATGACAATATCTACTTATTTACAAATTACATTATAATTTTTCTTTTCAGTCCTCAAAATTTCTGAGGGGGCAACTGGAGGGGGGGGCAAAGCTTCTGAGTGGGGGGGCAAATGCCCCCCATGCCCCCCCCCCTGGTGCCGTCACTGTCTATTTCAAGGATTAGTTTTGAAACATATTGCATAAATATTTTATCAGAATTTTGCCAATTATACTGGTGTTTTTTTCTTCTCAAGCAAGCAGGTCTCCATTCACTTTGTGTATGAAATTTCAGATTTTCACAATTTTCTTGGAAGTTACACATTTTCTAACCCCCATAGTCAATGTACATGTATGTTCAGAAGAATTGTTTTTTACATAACATACTTTGATTATGGGGTAAGAAAAGGTGTAACTTTCAAGTACATTTAGAAAATGTGAAATTTCATGTACATAGTGAATAGAGAGCTGCTCGCATATGATGTCATCAGTGTTGCCAATTTGCAGAGCCGAGAGTAATTTACTAGAAAATGTCAATGAGTGTAATTTTCTTATTCTTTGACTGATTTTGCTCATTTCTTTTTCAAAATGAAGTTCAAATTTATCTCCTTTTACTGAAATAGTGAAACTTCTAGGGTGGACTTTCCCTTTAATGAAGCAAAATATGTATAGATAGATGTTTCGAAGCTGTAGAGGTATGTCAAGTTTGCAATGAATTTAATGAAGGACGGTAACACGTAAAGAACGTTCAGGAGGAGAAAATTTAAACAGAAAAGACTGAGATTTCCTATAATTTTTTTTTTTTTCACAGACAGTTATTTCACAAAATCATACTTCGTACTCTCAGGAGAAGTACAGCAGCAGACAGCAAATACTTGTTTTTTTATCTCAGATAAGACTAACCAAAGGTTAAGAACTTAGAATTAAGCAAATATCTTTGTCAATATAAGGGCCATATGGAAAGGTACATACTTCTGATTAAAAGTACATTTCCCTTTCGTATATTTCTTATCCTGATTCCTTGGTTATAACATAACACCAGCGCATCAAAAGTGCAGAGTAATTTTACCATGGTTATAATTGTAAAGTTTGGGAGTTTTTTATAAATTGATAAAGATTTGCATGAATTTTACAACAATCTTATTGGTACATGTAACTCATTTAGTAGAGGAACAGCAAATGAACATTAAAAGGGGAAAATGAAAATACATATTGGAATAAATTCTCCTTATCTCATATAGCAGATATTAACCAATATTCGCTATTGATATTGATATCAGGGACATTCTGTAGGTGTTGGGCCACTTACTTCCTCTCCAATCATCTCATGAAGGCCTATGTATGGTTTTTGTGCTTGATAATGTATATATAAAGAATGTAAAGAAAAATAATAATATATTTGACCTAGATCTAATACTATATAGGTTATACTGTACTTTAAGCAATTATGCACATTTGGACAAAATTCTCATTTTGAAAATATTTTCATTCTCTGTAATGCCTTTTCAGTTGAGGGAGACTGTGTTCAAATTTGCCAAGGAGCATGTCTACCCCATTGCTGCTGAGCTGGACAAGACAGACAAGTTTGTTGGGATGAGGGTGAGTACTAAGGGAGGGGGGGGGGGGGGGGGGGGTCATCAAGTGTCTTGTCAGTGATTGTTACTGACAGATTTGCTCTCAGCCAGATGCAATGATTTCAGTAGCTTATAACAGTTGTCAGTAAAAATCACTGACAAGACACTTCATGAAACGCTCCCCTGATTTGGTGAAAATCCAGAAGTAAACAACAACAATAAACTGAATATCTTTCTTACCTTCACATAATTGCTCTTTAAAAAAGTTTAATCTGTGTTTAAAAGTTAGAATCCCCAGCTGAGTATTCCTGTAGCTGTTGTGAATGCCATTTTTATCTAATTTTTAGTCTTTTTCTGTATTCTGTATTTATTGGTGTAAAAGTAATACATGTAACTTCAGGATTCACAGCTTCTTGATTTGATTCAGTACTTTTCTCTCTCTGTCTTTCTCTGTCTTTCTGCATTTCTATGATTAATTTTCTTTCCTCTCTAATTAGGAATTCTGGAAGAAGGCTGGAGAAATGGGATTCCATGGCATTACAGCTCCAGGTAAATAAGAGTTAAATATGTTCCCCTTTACCTATTCTTTTTTTTTTCAAAATTGGATGCAAAAAACCCCCCAAACTCTATGCCTCTGTCTTGGGAAATAATTGAAGAATTTATATGCAAAAACTGATAAATGCCATTTTCGAAGATTTTAAAGTTAGGTCACCATCATGTAATATGAAATAATACTTTTCAAGTGATATATTGCTCATCACATAATAAAGGTATATTGTTGAAGTTATTGGTCAAATGTAGCATATATTTTCTTATTATTTTCTTTATCTTTCTTGATCTTTAGTTAATTGAAAATATCTCAGTTTGACAAAAATGGATATATTGGTTTTTGCATTCAAACTCTTTGATTCTTTTGGCAGCTGCTGTACATGTAGTGTGGCGGGCTTAATAACTCTTGACTCTCTTAAAAGAAATCCAGGTTGGATTCAAGGTTGTTGCTTGCATGTGCATCCTTGTAGGTTTTTCTCTGTTCCCTCCTTCCATGGAGGTTGATTTGTTTTCCCCTGGGTCTCATTCTCCTTTGTTGTATTGTCATATATTACAGGTATTTTATTAGTTGCAAATGATTGTTAATTATTCTGTAATTCAATTTGACATGTGTATTTATGTATATTTCTTTGATTTGTACACAAGGCAAGTGTCGGTCTTTGGACCGTTTGTCTTTGTTCTTTGATCGTTTTTAACTGAATAAAATCCAATAAATATAAATATAGATGGTATTTTACCTACATACCCTTGTGACCCAGATGTGGACGGGCACCTGGCGATACCATTGTAATGATAACTTGAGGGCCCTCTGGAAGAGGAGAATTAACCCATTGCCAACTGGAACCAGAAGGGCCCCTATATTAAAACCCCTTTTACATCTATTTTGAACCTATCCGAGATCGGTCTCAGACAAGTTGGGCACAGGTATGAAAAAAGGTGTGACCTTGCTCGAATCTATTTCAAAGCGGTCCGAGATAGGAAATGGCCTGTTTACATCGCAGTGCTCAAAACCTGCCTGAGATAGGTTCCCTGGTAGTGCTATCACAACCTGTGAGCATGCGCGCTAGTCTGTGGACACATATCCTAATTGTCAATTTAATAAACTCCAAGGGTCTTGGAGCAGTCTAGCATAACGCAGACTTGCTGTGTCAGTATAGGTTTAGAGGAGCTATAGTACACGATTTCCTTTCATCTCTTTTAGTCTACCATTCAGACTGCTGTAACATGTTTTGACAAACCAGGGTCTGCCTGCACTACTTGAACCTATCTCGGACCGGTCTGGGGTAGGAGAGCGTTTACATCAACAGTAAACCTATCTCAGACCACATCAGGATGGGGTACGCGATAGGTTCGCTTTGAACCGATCTTGGGCAGGTTTGGAGCATTTATATCAGATTTGTTTCCTACCCGAGACCGGTATCGGACCAGTCTCAAGTAGGAAACAAAATAGATGTTTAGGAGTCTAAGCCTATGGGAATGAGAGAATTCTGTAGCCAATGTGTTAAAGGAAAAGGTAACCCTGGAGACAAGTCAAGTTTAATGAATAGAGAGGATAGAGAGAAGCAATTAAAAAAAAAAGTTAAATCAAAATCGGTTACGAAATGAGAAAGATATGAAAGTTTGAAAAGTCTCAACTTACTTTCTATGGCAGTCCTCAAACTGGCAATATTGCTTCAAAATGGCAGGTTTTTATGGACAACTCTCCATATGTTTTCTACACAAAATTTTAGATTTTCTCCAGTATCTTTCAAGGTGCATCTTGTCTCTAAATGTATCTTAGCTCAAGATATATCATGGGAAGATGTATCTGATAAAAGACACGTTGAGTTCACAAGTTGCACAAGTTGCACAAGAGACAAGTTGCACCTTTTAGAGATAACGGAGAAAATCTGAGATTTTGTGCACAAAATATACGGAGAGTTCTCCACAAAATATTTTGAAGCAATATTGCCAATTTGAGGATCGCCATAGAAATTAAATCAAGGCTTTTCAAACTTTTATAACTTTCTGATTTTGTACTCTTTGATTTGACTTTTTTGTGAATTGCTTCTCTCTACCCTCTCTTTTCATTCAATGTGACTTGTCTCCAGGATTTCCTTTTCCATTTATACTGATGGAACTTCCCATTAACTGTATTTTTTTTTTGTTCTTGGTTGTGCAGTTGAATATGGTGGTGTAGGAGGTTCCTACATGGACCAGACCCTCATCCTGGAGGAGATCTCCAGGGCATCGGCTTCTATTGCCCTCTCCATGGGGGCACACTCTAACCTCTGCATTAACCAGATGGTCCGGAACGCCAGTGCTGAGCAGAAAGAGAAGTATTTGCCAGGTGTGAGTGTTTGGAAGATTGGGAAATTTAATCATAGGCACCATTTGTATGCAAGTCCAAGTTTGTCCCGCCTCCTATTTTGTACTTGTCAGAGAACTTTAGATTAATAAGACATTGCCCCCCCCCCTTCAAAGTAGTGTAATTTCATATTTCAGTAGTGTGCCCCGTATGCACCCCTTCCTCTTTTACAAAATCCTGGATCCATGCCTCGGTTACTAGGGGAGCATTTCATGAATAGTCTTGCCAGTGATTTTCACTGACAACTGTTTTATAACCTACTGAAATCCTTGCATCTGAATGGCTGAGAGCAACTTGGTCGGTGAAAATCACTGGCAAGACTCTTCCTGAAATGCTCCCTTATCAAAGTCTGCAGTGATCATGTGAGGTAAAAGTTACAAAATGTCCTTCTAGACTTGATTAGAAATGTCTGTATTACTTACAAAAAGCCAAAGCATTGTTTTTTAATCACCATAACTCAGTTTTATTCTAATGTCTGTATTTTTCCCCTAAACATGTATATGTGAAGGTCAGTTGCATCTACAATAGGAAGCTGATTACATAATAGGATGAAAAAGTGAGATGTGGAAAGGGAAGATTAAAAAAGGGTATATAAGTTTATATTCATCTATTTTGTATTTTCTTTCTTTTTTTGGTATTCTTTACAGCTGATTCGTGGAGATCAGATTGGAGCTTTAGCCATGAGTGAGACAGGAAGTGGATCAGATGTTCTCTCCATGAGACTAAAAGCAGAGAAAAAAGGTACAAAACATTAAGTTAGATGTATGTGCCAACGTGTGTGTAATTGATGTGTGTCACTTTACAGATGTGTGTCAATCAGATATGACTGTTTACATCTGGGACCAACTTTTCACATCACCATCAAAGAAGTGACTTAGATTTGAACCTGGGTCCAATGACTCCAATCAGAGTCAATTTGTAGGGGAAGTCAAAGAGCTGAGCGCTGACGTTACTGCTAGACCAACTCCTACTCGAGGCAGGGGCATAGCTTTGGAAAAAATTAAGAAAGATTGGTGATCTGAGGCTGCATTTGTTGATAAGTTTAGCATCCTACGTTTCATTAAAAAAAAAAAATCAAAGCAGAACAAATTTTTATATTTACCTAATAGAATATAAGCAATTCCTTGATTATCGAACCCCTAGGATTGAACAAAATCCTTTATATTTGATGGCAATATGTCTTACACTTTCTTCCAGAAACAGAATAAGGAATTATAAATTTTGTTCCCAATGAAGCTACTAATGCCAAATTTTGAATTGAAAAATAATAAACAACTAAATAACAGCAAAAAGAAACTTAAGAAGATGCAATGAGGCCCATGACAGTTCATCTGTGACAATTGTATATAAACCTAATTTCATATAAACATAATTTTCACCTAGTTTCATGCTTTTTTCTAGTTCCCTATTATCATTTAACCTTGTTAAAATGTAGCTTTATATGTATTTCAAGTCTTTATGATTGGATAAATAGATTTCTCCTTGAATTCAAGTTCAGTTCACTTCTTCTTAGGTTCTCCTTTTTTAAAATAGTTCATGTTTATCTCCGAAAATATATCGTGCAATTTTTTCCCTCCACGTGCCCTGCTGGACCTGTAATATACTAGGCGATTACTACATCTTGAATGGGAGCAAGTTTTGGATCACTAACGGTTGTGATGCTGATATTCTCCTTGTCTATGCCAAGACAGACTTCACTGGTGAACCAAAGGATGGAATCACAACATTCATCATTGAAAGGGTAGGTATCAAGCTGTTGTTTTTGTTGTTGTTGTTGAATTCGGTTCATCAGTCATATATGATTATTAATGTCACCATCAGAAAGACTTGAACTTGGGTGTGATCAGAGTCAGTTTGTAAGCAGAAATAAAGAGCTGACTGCGGACATTACCTCTAGACCAACTCCAAGTTCTTGTTGTTGTTGTTGTTTTTGTTGTTGTCCTCATTGTTGCTGCTGCTGTTGTTTACCATTACATTTTATCCCTGCTTAATTATGTATTTATTCTTCAATAAGAGACTTTAATATAACACCTAAGAAAATATTGAGTACAGTTATCTAAATCTGTGCATTATGAAATATGAAATTAATGTGAGTTATGAATTTATAACTGGTATACAATTTGTGATTTCATTATTGCAAGGGCTTTCAAATGATACCAATAATTGCATGTGTTTCATTTCTATTCAACCTCTGAATAGAAAAAATATATTCCGTCATCAATATTACAAAAGACATGAGATTTAATGACATTTTATGCAAAGGGTAGGTGAGCTCACATGTTACTTCGAAAATTAATACCTTTCTTATTTTTAACTGGAATTTGCTCCAATTTTCACTGTCCTGTTCATCTCAGTTTTCAGCCTCTCTTCGAACACACTTATTTTCAGGCTGGGCTTCCCCTTTAAGTTTAAACTAAAAACTTGTAGAGAGCTGTGACACAAAAAGGTAAAGTGTACCTTGAAACCTGAAAGACCATTCCTGATTCATTTCTCTTTTCATTATTTTAGGGAATGGAAGGGTTCCGTTCAGCTCAGAAAGTAGACAAGCTAGGCATGAGAGGTTCCAGCACGTGTGAACTGGTCTTTGAAGATTGTAAAGTGCCAGGTAAGAGAGCTAAGGCTTCTTATCATAAGTCAGAGCCCAATTTGACCGCAGCCTAGAGCAGGATTCCCACTCAGGGTCTTTTCCCCTTCTAATCCTCCCGTTTCTGTGTAGACAAAACAACGGAGGGATTCGGAAAGCCGAAAGTTGAGGCTTCTTATCATAAGTCAGAGTCCAATTTGACCGCAGCCTAGAGCAGGATTCTGGCTCAGCATCTTTTCCCCTTCTGATCCTCCTGTTTCTTCGTAGACAAAACAACAGGGGATCGGATGGATACGACTTTTGATAAGCTACTTTAAAGAACATGACCAAAAAAAGTGTCCTGTTACAGGCAGTTTGGAACTTCTGATCTTTGACACCCAGTATAGAAGAATAGAAGGCAGTAAAGGAGAATAAGGAGAAGAAAAGAGGAAAAAGAAAAAAAAAGAGGAAAAACAGGATATACCATTTATTATTTGGTCTATAGAGACTGCAAAAAATAAGATGAGAGATTAAAATAATACCCAGAGACTAGTGTATCATGAAGTTTTCTTTAACCCTTTCAGTGCCTCAAAATATTACAAAGTTGTCAAAACTGCCTTCTTTCAACAACTGTTCACCATTTATATCCCCTTTTTCATTGTTTAACTCTATTACGCTTGCATGTTTTCCATTCCCCCATCTTTATATGCAGTGGAAAATGTTCTAGGAGGGGTCAACCGAGGGGTACATATTCTGATGAGTGGACTCAACATTGAGAGACTTATCATTGCAACAGGTCCCATTGGGTAAGTTAGGTGTTGGTCACTAGGGTCAATCCTTATGCCTCCCCCCCCCCCCCTCCCCCTTATACAATGACTTGATTTCCCAAAATTATGTCTAGTCACCTTCTTTTTTGTTTTTGTTATGACTTTGCATTTTTATCATCCAATAATACGTGCCATCCCACTTCTGCATGATGAACAATTCAGAGTGATTTGTAGGTGGTTATTCTTAAAAGCATCATAAGCAGAACTCCAGAATCTAATTTCAAATTGTTGTGTGTTGTTAATGTAGTTAACACTGTGATAACGTTGCAGGATTTAGTACAGACAGTTATATCCACAGTAAAGGCTGCAACGGCTGTGGATAGAACTAGCAGCTGCATATGTATTGTATTCAGTGGTTGATATTGGCATTAATAGTTGATTCTCTTGTGGTTATTATCCAGTATTATGCAGGCATGTATGGATGTTGCCATCCCCTATGTTCACCAGAGGAAACAGTTTGGAAGACCCATTGGTGAATTCCAGGTAAATCTTCTTATTTCATGCAACCTTTGAAGCCCAGGAACAGTATAGAGGGAAAAAGTGAAAATTAGAATGAAATCTGTTACTTATTTCTTTTAATATAGTGTTCTCTTTGTGTAAAGAAATAATTACCTTTGATATCTTAATTTTCAGTATATAATTTCTGAAAAATTTCAGTCCAGATATACTTGTATGAAAACAGCTCCAACTTTGTACGCGAACCAGTTGTATATTTCTTGCTCTAGATTTCCCTGCAGTTTATAGCAATGCCCGAATCTATTTACATGTACATTTCTCCATTTCTTGATTTTCTTTTGTGTTCCTGTACTTATCCTTCACAGTTAATGCAGGGCAAGATGGCCGACATGTTCACCCGTCTGAGTGCCTGCAGGAGCTATGTATACAATGTCGCCCGGGCAATGGACAGGGGCCATATTACCAACAAAGACTGCGCTGCTGTCGCCCTCTTTGCTGCCGAAAATGCAACTCAAGTCGCCTTGGATGCCATTCAGTGTCTAGGTAAAACAAAAGTTAGAGATTTTATTGAAATTTGTTTATCCTCTGTGTGACTCTCCCTTATCAAAATCACAATATTTTGAAAGATTCCTTGTTTTGTTTTGTTTTGATTTTTTTCAAATGTTACGCCAACAAGCATGGGAATAACTCAGTTTCTGTAAGGAAATGCTTCAGTTGAAATGATAGTGATATGAAAGGAAATGCTTTGTAATGCTTCATTGTCAGGGTTGCATGGTGCCTGGTGGTTACTTATCTTTAGGTTCTCTCATGTTTGACACCATCCAAGTACCTATTAGCAGATATTAATCTTTAGAGTAGACTTCATTTACGCGCATATTGTTCCTTCGCTTCTATTATATATTGTTTCGATTTGGCTTTCTTTTCATTCATGCGATTTTACTCTGATGAGTGCATGTCGAAAAGCTGCAGTATGTCCGTGTTCAATGCTATTTTCAGACTTCACTTTTAAGACCGTTAGATGCTATGCGTGCATCCTCCACCAACTTCAGAAAGAATTCATCACCATAATTTTCCCATGCCAACCATGCAACAACTTATCAGAAAGCTCCAAGTAATTTTTCCAAATGGGCCAAAAGTTTGTTGTGTTAGCTTGAACAATAATCAATTTTTAATTCCACCATGCGGTATAAGCAAATTCTTACCGTTTTCATAATAAGTGTTTGAGTGCCCAGGACTGGTGCATGGCGCTCCAACTCCAGTATGCATGGCTTATTTGGGATACTGCAAGGAGTGCCAAAAGACCGCTCCTAGGGCTCCCCAACTTCATTATGTAAGGCCGCTGTGATTTAGGCTAGTCTAAATTTGGTGATGTAATGGTATTCCTTTGTTATAGGCTGTGATGTAACTGACGCCACAATGTTAAGCGTGACTGGTGCATGTATCCATTATGATGTCATGGTGGATGCACCGATTACGCTTGGAGCTGGTGGTGTAAATGGCAGTATAAATGAGTTTGGTGTGTAAACAGTACATGATGCATTGCACAGGGAAACTCCTAAGTATGTCTGTAAGGTGTCTCATGATGCATTCTTCTAGTTAAACTCCTATCATTTATCTCTCCTGTAGGAGGAAATGGCTACATCAATGACTATCCTGTAGGGCGCTTCCTGCGTGATGCCAAACTGAGCGAGATTGGAGCTGGCACCAGTGAGATTAGACGACTGATCATTGGAAGAGCTCTGAATGATGAATACAGGGAATAGATGGTTACTATATTGTCGCTGGCAGAAGGGCTGAAGCTCGAGTGTACACTGTACCTTTCGTGTAGCGTGCACTCGAGCTTCTGCCCTTCTGCCAGCCGGGGGGATGTATAAAATCGCACATGTGCACATGCTCACGCCCTTATGCCAGCCGGGCGACGATATGTTAACACTCAAAGGGTCATCCAGCATTTCCAACCAATTTAGTAATAAGATATTTCTCCAGTCAATTTTCCATATTTTTAACAAAATGTGTATCTTTAAAAGGAAACTATGTGTCTGGAACATAAATGGATCATATTAGTTTGTGGAGAGGGCAAAATCTCCCTCAGCTGCCAGTATGGAGTGCTGGACATTCCTTTTGTTAATATCATGCACACAGGCATTCAGGGTTTGCTTATCTGCAGATTTTAGCATTTTTAGAGTGATATTATATTTTTCTCCGATGCTTTAGCAGTCATGAAAAATGATGAATTTCTATGAAGTCATTTGAGCATATGGTGAGTTTGGATCCAAAGGATGCTACAAGTATTTACAATCTAAAGACTGAAAAATTCAGAAAGTTCAATTTCCTTTATTTCCCATGCTATATTATCCCATTAGCCTGTTATTCTCAGAACCTACTTTACATACATAGCACGTTTTAGAAACAAGCCCTTTGTAGGTGACGTTAAACTAATCTTAATTCACAGACCACCGTGACAATGATTAGCCAAGTTGTGAGACCATGTGTATCTTTCAAGTAGCAAGTGGCAAGGTTCAACAACATTGGGATCATTACAAAAACAAAGAAATAGCGGAGAATCTGTGAAGTGACTTGTTCAGACTCATGTCATATCATGCTGTCCAAATTATAGAGCTCCCCCTAGTGACAAATTGAAAATTCAGAAAGAAAGTATCACGCTTCTGATGTCATCATACGTCTAAAGAAATCAAACCAAAGATTTAGCCTCTAATCAGTCAATCTGAAAAAATGAATATTCCAACAATTTACATCTTGGCCCCTTAAATGAGAAGTCAAAATAAGACTGAACATTTACCAAACTTACACACTGTATCTAGTTTAAGAGCCTAAATTTCTAAAAAAATTTAGCCCTTGTTGCCTTATTTCAAATTTATGTACATGAATATTGAACATAGAGTTGTTTGATTTCACCTTTAAATATGATTAAAAAAAACATTTATTATTTCTTAACAAGAACTGTACATCTTTAAACTAAAACATTAAATCATGACATAACCATGTTTTTTCCATATGTTCCATAGAAAAATAAACCATGATCTACCTTGGCTTGGAATACATAAATTCCTCAAATGAAAAAACTCATAGAAGTAAACTACAGAAAACATACATGTATCAAAATAAGCTGCGTAGACCTTATGCATCAAAATACATGTTAAGAACTGTACAAAAAAAAAAGAGACACACCATTCCAGTAACCCTGTACATGTACAATGCTTAGAATGACAAATCGTATAAGAATGATGTTAACCCATTCGTGACAGGAATTATTTAAAGCCTAATTTGATCAGCTTTTATTCTTCAAATTGGCAACACCAACATTTTTATTTTATTGCTACATTTTTCTTAAAAAACATCATGTATCTGAAATGAATAGAAATTGACAGAAATTATGATGAGAAGTCAAAAAGTTGCCAATTTGCAGGGGAAAACAGTGATTTTAAACTTTTTATCACATTGCCAATTTAAGGATTTTAATGCATATTTTCCTTTAAAAGATTTTCAGCATCAAACAACGAATATTGACGCAACCAAAATGGGCACAGTTTGTGTAGAATTTTTTGCTCTTTCTGCTCATGTATTTGGTATGATTTTTAGGGCTCTGCGTCAAAAGATATTAGGCCAAACCACAAAATGTGGACCTCTGTCACGAATGGGTTAACAGAACAATGAAAAGGCATTCAAGTTCTTTATATAATTAATAATTAATAAATAATTAAATTTACAGCCGTCTTTTATTTTTTCATTCTCTCTTTTCAACTACACTACCAGTCACACTTCTTTGTATGGGGCCTGTCTGCCTGTTTCAGCCGGAGAGCAATAGTGTCAGCTGTTGTTCTCTGGTTGGGGGAGGTAGGCAGGTGTAATTGGGAAGGTGTGACTGGTACTGAATGTAAAGTGTAAAGTGTATGTGCAATATAAATTCAATGTAATATTCGATGAATTTAATCATTTAGTAATTTGTAGATATCATTTTTGTAAATAATTTTGTATAATAAATCAATTTTCTGTATATATCCAGTTTTAATCCAACTTTCAATTCTAATTGGTATCCAGTCTCATTTCAATTTGCATGTAAATACTCTTATTTTGATATGGAAATCAAATGTACAACCGATTTCTAAATTTATATCCATCCGCTTTAATTTTGAGGCAATTACGAGTTTATAATGAATCTTCACCATGTATCCCAATCAAGCCTAAATTTTTCTTAATATAAACTTCTTTCATATATTTGGATGTACATTTCAGTTTTTAAAGTTTTTAAATTGTTGATGCATTATTTTCATATTTGTTTGAATTCATCTAATTATGTTAAATTACTAGAATTTTTCGAGGATACAATGCTACTCAATTATGCACTCCGTGAAACCCTTTTTTTTTTTTTTTTTTTTTGCAATTTTCCATAACTTTCTACACGATACTCAAATTGTTGCAATTTATTTCTTAAAACACTATTCTTTATACCAACAATTTCAACTTCAAGTAAAGTTTATACGCATTGGCTTATCATGTCTCTAAATTTTACTAGAATATTAATTGCTTATTGGACATTTCTTTCAAAAATATTTGTTTACTTTCAATGTTTCACTGTTAATGTTTATATATTATGTTCTTACTTTGTAAATCTTTCTCAATTCAGCCACTGGCTGCGATGAAATGATAATAAAACCTTCAATTTCAATAAAAATCAATTCCTTTAGGAAATTTAATGCCCTAAACTGATTTAAAAACAGCAGCTCATCAATTTTGCTTGACCTTATTTGAGTTAAAATCAAAAGGAGATATTATGCGCATCAATTTACTTTGCCATTGAATGCATTTTTACACATGTTCAAAGGCATAAAAATATGAGAATGATAAATGCATACATCAAAATATTAATTGGACAGTTTTGGAGTCATGAAAGTTCAGAATTTTTATTAGATATCTGAGCTTCTGAGAGCTTAAAGTTATGAGTTTAGAATCAATGTTCATATTCTCACTAAATCTCAGCAGCTAGTTATCTTGCTGCATCATTCTTGATTTTTTTTTCAAAAAATGAAGATAATCTATGCTCCTCCCATGACTGAAGTCATCCAATAACTTTGCGAAACATGAAGTGGTCAAATTCCATGAACTTGAATTTTGCGAATCAATACAAGATCAGCTATACAAAATTTGCAGATCCAAGTTCAAATAGGTGATCTCCATGATCAAAATGAACTCAAAATATGCAAATCTCCATGATCCAAATCAAAATGAACAAATCGTGATTTTCCTCCAATCTTCATATCACAAATTTTGCATAACATAAACTTTCGATCAAAATTATTTGAAATGTGAAATTTCTCCTTTCACAAATAGAACTTCAGGTTCATTCACATGCTTTGAGCTCCAATGCTTCATCCAATTCTTCAGTAATCCAAATCTCTCCAACTAAAATCTTATCACTTCCATCACTTCGCTTTCTCAACGGCTTTCAACAAGCAGAATTTGTGGATTGGTCGCGTCAGTTCTCCTGTGACCACTTTCACCTTTGCTGATCGCACAAGTTTATCCTTGCCAGGTTAGATTTCCACTGCTCTCCCCAGCAGCATTTGTTACACAGCGTATCATCAACGATGAGGACGACATCATCCGCCGCGATATTTCTGCTTTCTTTGGTCCATTTCTGGCGCTGCTGTAATGTTGGTAAATATTCCTTTGTCCATCTGCGCCAGAACACATCAGCTATATACTGCACTTGTCTTCACCTTCTGCGAGAGTAGAGATCGCTTTGATCAAATACACAAGGTGGTAGCTCAGCATTAGGCCTCATCAAGAGAAGATGATTAGGAGTCAAAGGTTCAGGTTCCCTCAGATCTGCAGACACCACAGTCCACAGGCGACCGTTGACGATCGACTCCACTTTACACATCAGTGTAGACAGCCCTTCATCATGAAGACTTTGTTGCATCATGAGAGCACCCAAGATTTTGCGTACAGTCCTTATCTGGCACTCCAAAGCACCTCCCATATGAGATGCTGTTGGTGTGTTGAACTTTCATTTGATTTCCCTCTGAAGTAAGGATTGATGAATCTGGCGTTGATTCCAGCGCTTGATTCCTTCTCTAAGTTCCCTCTCGGCTCTGACAAATTTACTGCCATTGTCTGACCAGATAACTTCTGGTCTCCCTCGTCTCGAGATGAATCTTTCCAGGCCATTGATAAAGGAATCTGTGTCCATTGAATGGAGAACCTCAGTATGGATGGTTCGTAATACAAAGCATGTGAAGATGCACCCACATCTCTTGATGTCTTTTCATGCCTGTTTTACAGTATTGGCAAGGCAATCCTGAAGCTGCTTGCCCCTGTGGCCTTGCTACTACTCTCAGCAAAGGAATTGTGTGCTGTAGCTTCAGGCTCTTTCTGCTCTGGCTCAGGCACAGGCACAGCAACATCTTCTTTGGGCTTCTTACCAATATGAATAAATCATGTATGTTTCCTGTTGCATCCCTAAACACAGCATGTCCAATTAAGATTGCACTTGCCCTAAACATGTCCTCCTTTCAAACAATTGAAGCACGGACGCTTCTCCTTAGCCAAGGTGAATCGTTCCTCTGGCTTCATGGCTTTGAAGTCTTTGCATCCGAACAGCTTATAGCCTTGACTGCAAAGAACATTCTTTCACTTGGGTGTCAGATCTGGCAAAATTGACATCATGGGAAGTAAAGGATCTACTGCTCTGTGACGCTGGACTCTTAGGCTTTGACATTTCCCGTTTTCTATCTTCGAATAATCCACCATAAACTGGGTCATTAACTTCCTTAGCTGCATCTGCTATAAATCTCACCACGTCATAAATACTTGGTAACCGTCCCTGATGATGAATGTCCTTCACATATCTCAACCATCGACCTTACAAGCTGATGTTGACTTCCCATATCATTCATCATGTGAAGAGACTTCAGTGTTTCATTGCATATCCGCAACTCGTCAGCAAATTTCTGGAGACCTTTCTTGTCATTGCCTCGCAAACTTGGTCGAGATATCAGTTTTCTCATCCAAGATTCACAAATCTTGAATTTGTTACTGAAACACTTTCAGAAGGATCCATAACCATGCAGCTCTGAATAAGGTGTTTGCTTTCTCCTTCACAGCTGTGGTAAAGCTTGAGTAACTTTGAGCTGTCATCTAGGGAGGATGATCCAATAAGTTTATCAAAGGAGGTTCTAACCTCAAAATCATGCAAAGGATCACCGTTAAATCGAACAACATTATTCAAGCTGATAGCTTGTAAAAAATGTTGATTTTCCTGACTGACCCCTGATGTCTGCTAAGGGGAAGAAGTCATCTGAGAGTCCTCTTTAACAGCAGGTCTAATTGGAGTTGAGCGTGACTGGACAGAAAGCAGAATTGTAACATCTTGTTTCTGGACTTGAGATCTGCCTTGTCGCTTCCCGACGTTAATAATAAATACCTCACTATCGTGACTTGCTTGCTTCTCTTTATTGTAAAGGCTGCTGTAGACTATCTCTTCTGCTTTGGCTATGTCTGTCTAACTTAGTCGGCAGCTCAAGCTGTTTTCTTCATTTTTCAAGTTTGAGCTGCTCAATTTCTGAGCCGTGTCAGCAGCCATGGCTGCTTTACGAGCCATGACCTTAGCCCGCAGCCGTGAACTGGAAGTCGAACTGACATTCTGACTTCTGGCTTGACATCTTTTAATCCCAATCACTGCCCTCTGGTTTACCAGCAGTACTCATCCTGATTTACATTCAGATGTAGTGTCAGACGTCAAAGTGACAGATGATAGGGTGACTAACGCTTAAGCGCTGTTGTTGAACTGTGGGTGACGTTAAACTAATCTTAATTCACCACGACAATAATTAGCCGAGTTGTGAGACCATGTGTATCTTTCAAGTAGCAAGTGGCAAGGCTCAACAACATTGGGCTCATCACAAAGCAAAGAAATAGCAGAGAATCTGTGAAGTGACTTGTTCAAAGTCGTGTCATATCATGCTGTCCAAATTATAGAGCTTCCCTTAGCGACACATTGAAAATTCTGAAAGAAAGTATCTCGCTTCTGTTGTCATCATACATCTAAACAAAATCAAAACAAAAATTTAGCCTCTAATCAGTCAATTTGAAAAAAATGAATATTCAGACAATTTACACCCTTCATATAAAGACTTGCATAGACATGAGATGATTCTGTAATCTCTCTCTGTAAGTTTACTCATGCTGTACTTCGATGATTTTCATTGCCAGGATTATCACTTAATATTTACTTACATACTTGGTGCTTACTTACTCATGGAATCATACTAGCTCTCTAGAAAAATACTGCAGGGTTGTCTTTATGATCAGCAAGAGTTGCATGTATGTATCTTCCTGATTGACCATTTGAAAATGTGAATTTTTAATTTTTATTTTGTGTGTGTGTGTGTGTGAATATATGCTGGACCATTCCTAGGGAATAACTTCCCAAAAGATATGCGTAATCTGTCATCTCTTAGTAATTTCAAGACCTCACTAAAAACCCTGGTCATTTAGACAAGCTTTTCATTAATGTTACCTCTCCCTTTTCTCACATTTGTGTTTTGTTTTCTATCTCCTTTTAACTGCGCCATGAGCATCTACTCATGATGGATACTGGCGCATTGCAAGTGTTCATATTATTATTATTATTATTATTATTATTATTATTATTATTATTATTGTTATTATAAAAGACAAATGGAAGCATATTTACTTTGTGTACTGCACATGCAACCTATGTAGATCGATTGTGTAATATTTGATGAAGTAACCTTGATCTTCCACAAGTTGTTTAACCCACTGACTACTGAATTCTGATACTGTGGAAACTCAGTATAACAAGGTCCTTGTGACCACCAAAATTACCTTGTTATAGTAGGAATCTTGTTATATCAGGAATGTTGTTATATCAGGGTGCCGTTGCATAAAACTTGCTTATTATAGTAACTTTGCTATTATAGTAAATTTCCATAGAATACTGAATTTTGATTGGCTGTTGAGCAACGTTACCATGGTAGTTACCATTGATAGCAAAGTTACTATTATAGTAAGTTTTATGCAACGGGCTCCAGGGGAGCATTTCATGAAGAGTTTTGTCTTTGATTTTCACTGACAACTGTTATAAGCTACTGAAAATCCTCGCATCTGATTGGCTGAGAGCAAATTAGTCATTGAAAATCACCAACAAGACTCTTCATGAAACACTTCCCAGATCTCTGTATAACGAGTATTCACTGTATTCCCATATTTACCACACAGGGACCATCCGGTTCCAGGATATTTGTGACAGTGAGGATATTTGTGTATTCTGTAAGTTTAAAACAATATATATAATTATTTTGACTTGGTCTTGTGTTTTTCAGAAGCTTTCACCGATTGATGTATTTTGATGTATTTCTGTGCTTGTTTAGCTTCCACCCATGAGAGCTTTCTATGAACTGGTGAATTCCCCTTTCCCTGTATTTTATCCTGCATAGTATTGATTGATTTTGAAATGTGCCACCAAAATGTTGACATCAACATTCCGTTTACTGGTAGGAGGTGTTGGGAGCTGGTCAGTTGGTTAAATAGAAATATTCTTGACTGAAAATATCAACATTCCGTTTACTGGTAGGAGGTGTTGGGAGCTGGTCAGTTGGTTAAATATAAATTCTTGACTGAAAACTTAAAGGAATCTGGATTTATAACTTCATAAGTGGGGATGAGAGAGACGGTGCTTGTAATATTAGGGAATTCTATGCCCTTAGCATTAGGGCATAGAACATATAACATTAGGGTATTCAACTTCTGAAGTTTTGATACTGTTGATATAGGGTATTTAAAAACTGCTATAAATGAGATGAAATATTTTCAATACGTGGGCCCCGCTGAATAAAACTTAAGATTGATGGTATCTTGCCATCAATGGTAACATCTCCTCTTTCAGTCTGTTCTTATCCTGCTCTCATTATCATTTAAACCCCCTTTTCCCTTTTCTCTCACCATCTCCAAACGTCTCTCTCTCTCTCTCTCTCTCTCTCTTTTCATATGATTAAACAACGTGAATTAACTTGTAATATTTTTAAGATAATGTTATGATTGTGTTCATGAAGTGTAATTATATTTGTATTTGTATGATGCAGAGCCCTGTGGAAGACCAGTAACTTTCTTTTATGTTTTTCTATTTCATTTTTATTGTATATAAATTCTGTATTTCATGTAATTTTCTGTATTAAACTGAACAGGCTACTCTGGGTAAAAATATGAAATAAATAAAAAAAAAAATCCTGGAAACCTTGAATTTGATTGGCTGTTGAACATTGTTACCATGGTAGTTACCAATGAGGGCAAAGTTACCATGAATGGTAAGTTTTATGCAACAGGGCCCTAGAACAGCAAATCTGTCAGTAGATAATGCAAGATGAGAGCGGTGAAAAAATAAGTTTTTCTTCAGTATGTCGTCATTGCATTCATTTGAGAATTTCACAGCTTTGTATGCTATGCAAAATTAAGGATATGGTTAATTAGTGATAATAATCATTTAATTGCTTTGTGTGCCAAACTGCTTGGATACTGCTTTTTTTTTTTAATATGACATTTGTTGAAAACATAGAACTTGATTGTAACAGGGTTATGTAATATTCATTTTGTTGACTTGTTGACATGTACGAATGTGTTTGTCTTTGTCTTTGAATTTCTTTCTGATGCAAAGCACATACAGACATAAGATATACTATTGTATATATAAAACTGAATTATTATCGTCATTATTGTGTATTTGACATCTGGGCCCCGTTTTATAAAACTTGTTATCAGTAACAACTGCCACATTTCTGTGATAAATTTGCACCCAGCCAGTCAGATACAAGGATTTCACTAGCTTTTAACAGTTATTGCAACTTGTTATTGACAACAAGTTTTGTGAAATGGGGCCCTGTGCCTGGAAGCAGATCGAAAACCAAATGTAATCATCCTGTCTGTTGTATTTCCTCCTAATACAACTTACTAGGATGTACATCATGTTTTAAAAAAATAAAAAATATCTGCATTGTTTATGAAATGAATAAATTCAAGTATTGATCCTGGGTATTAATCATTACATGCGTGTATATATTGTAATCTCAGAAGCATAAAGATTATGATTCTAAATGATATTCAAAGTATAATAAAGCCTATGACATGTATTTTCTTATTCAAATGCAAAATCCCACTTTAATGTGTCATTTTTTATTTGTCCTGTAATTGAACTGATGAAATAGGCCATTTTCAGTATATACAGTATATACATGTTTGTCTGGCAACAAGTGACTACGTCAGTCTTTAACATGTCATTTAAATTCAGTGAAATTCATTTTATTTCTAAAACAATGTGAAAACAAACATAAAAACACAAACAAAAGCATGAACTTAAGAAGAACATCAAAATACGACAAAAAAAGGGGAATTTCACTTCAGTAATTAAGAATGTGCATCGTGTACTCTGTAAGCAGTGCATCAAATTCAAATGCATTGCAACAATGGCCAATTGAAATAGAATGTTGAGTGACCTTGTGAACCTTTTGGAGATGGGACACTTTGGCACAGGAGAAAAATGGCAGTTTTACCAAGAATCTCAGGAATTTTGTGCGTGGGAGTAATACTGATGATGATGATAATGACAATAATAGCTAAACATTTTACATAGCGCCTTTTTCAGCTGGATGCGCTGAAGCGCTTTCAGATGTCATCCCTGGGTCGACAAGGAGTGAGACATGGATATTACTGTCATATATTTTTGTTATTGTTATTTTATTCGGCAAATCAATTCACATATAAAATACAACAACTAACAAACATAAATTGAGACAAAATCAGTAGAAAACATATATAAATATTGCAATAGCAGTTGCATCCGGCCATCTGCCCGGGTATGGAAAAAGTTAACCTGATAATTGTGATCCGCAGACCTTCCTCCCCATACCTGACCAGATGCATCTGATATTGATTGAAATAAGGGCTAAAAAGAAAAAGAAAAGAATGATGAGAAAGGGAAAGAAGACATCAATAATCATTGTATTAACAAATTGAAAGTTGCATTTCCATGACATAGTATATCTCGAAGGAAAGAAGGAAACATTATGTTTTCCTCACAGCTGATCCGGTTTTCAGAACAGTTGGCGAAGCGGCGGGGGGGGGGGGGGGGGGGGGGGGGGTAGGACGGGGACAGGATATTCCAAACTGTCAAACTGTCGAAAAGACGACGGCGAAAAATGATTTATGCTTGGGATTGTATGTCGAGATATGCCTAAACTAATGAGATCAGACTTGTGGTATTCATGGCACTTTAAACCATTAGATATTTGGGTAACCTGATCTCTCAGAAAGGATACCAGAGCTATGATGGGAGATGGAGGGGAAGGGGTACCAGTCTAAGCAAAGGATGAGAACGGGATTCAATCTTTTGACATTTGCCTCAAGACGTGTGAGGTCTAAAGCATGGTTTGTTATGTTGTCAACTTCAAACACTAAACTGATGTGACAAGTTTAATGCCAAGTTTAATGACAAGTTTAATGCCGGGGGGGGGGGGGGGGGGGGGGGGGGGGGGGGGGGGGGGGGGGGGGGGGGGGGGGGGGGGGGTGGGTGTGGGGGGGGGGGGGGGTGGGGGGGGGGGTTGGTGGTTGGGGGGGGGTGTGGGGTGGGGGGGGGCTGCAATCTACAAGCACAGCTTTTCAGCAGTTCCCTCCATAACCAACCTTTTTTATTTATTTTTTTTAAAGCCTGTTGTACACTGTGAACTATTTACATTTACGATTACATTGTTAAGTTTCATTGTTTTACTTTGTACAATGTATCCTACTACTCTGATTTATATCGTTGGAAAGGACATTCGAATGTCATAGTGATATTAACACACGCACACTCAAAAATGTACACGCAAATCCATATCATTAATATATTTCAGGTGCGTCTCCGTCACGTTTCCTTTCCAGAAGGATTTCCATTTATGCTTGTTGCCATATTCTTTGTACTTTTTGTTTTTAAAATATCCACTATGTCTCGAGTTGTACAGAGGCGTATCCAGAAAAAAAATCACTGTGGGGGAGGGGGAGGGTAATGAACCTATTCTGACAAAAAATGATCATACCTTTGTGCCGTATGGACAAGTTCCTGACTTAAGAGGCAGGACAGGTCCCCACCCTCTTCCCCCCCCCCCAAAAAGAAATTCTTGCATACCATGAACCATAAATATAAAAAAAAAACAGAAAATAGCTCCATAATTGTGCACACTTCATTATCTTTTAAAATTGTGTCTCCATTTTTGCACCCCATTATATTCCCCCCCCCCACCGGCGTAAATCCGTTTTGAGGAGGGGGGGGGGGGGGAGATGATCACCTTTTTTGCCGATTTTTTTTCCCGTGAACTCACACTTAAGTATACGCACACACACACCCTCATTCACCAGTGCAGACCAACCCCCTTCGAAAAATAACCAATTTTAGGGTTTTTAAGAGCATTTCAAATAAAAAATACCACGATGTGATAGTCATTTATGACATTTTTATAAAAAAAATTCACCAACTGATTAATTACAATATTTTTCCCCCTTAAAATGAGGGGAGGAATATTTGTACATGCCCCCCCCCCCTCGAAAAAGTGGGGGATGTATCCCCCATCCCCCCGGGATTTACACCAATGTCCCCCTTTTTTATTTTTTAAGGGGATGATCAGGGGCCTCAGCACCACTTGTGTGTGCCCCTGTCTACCCCAGTGAGTACAATGATAATGCATATCTGAAAAAGGACCCCAATTATATACTGACTCATACTGACTGCCCAACTACGTGGCCGTAGCATGGATAATTCAAACTGATATATGCAGACCTAGTAATGGAATGTGTCTCACAGATAATAGATTGTAGGAGATCAATAATTGCCCCCTCACAGAAAATTGAATATGAGGCTCTGTATTTCACTGACCTAAAAAAAATACCCTTGAGGTCAATTGATAAAACATGAATGATGCGAAATTTGCAGGCAAAGATGAAAACAGTACAAGCAAAGGAAACAAGAAATACCACGAACTAGTGCCTTAGGATGTTTAGAAGGAAACAAGTTATTATTGAAATATTCTCCTTACTAGTCGGTGGTTCACAAGCATACAGAAATAAGAATGTAATATTTTGTTTGTTTGTTGTTGTTTTTTGTCTTTATGCAGCCAATAAGTATCGTTATCATGTCGTCATTATGTTTTTGAAAAAGTCAAATATTTACATATTATTTATGAGTTTGTTATAAGTTCACAAATTTATTTTAATTTTCCTTTGATACAGATAACATTTACATTTAGGTTTTGTTTTTCAAAATTTGTTACTGATTTTCTCACGATCCGGATTTATCGAGTTGACAATTGGTATTCTCTGTTTTGTTTATTACTTATTTGCTTGTGATCAATCTTGTGTTTTGTTAAATTTTTGTTTGTTATGTTTGTACCTTTTTTACGATTTATCCAGGGCCTTCATGAAAAACAGTGTCATAACCACTGATGAAGCCGACCTGGGTAATAAAGACTCAATAAATAGATAAATAGTTAAATAAATAAATGCAAGTTAGAGGTAATTTTATTTCAACAGGCATGAAGAAAAAGGAAGAAACCAAGGAGAGGAAGAGCGGGAGAGAGATTCAGAGAGGAAGAGCGGGAAGAGATTACATAACAGGAGAGAGCGGTTTAATGTATAACATCCATATATGTTTTACATATTTCTCAAACAACATCTCACAGGCTCATATATTAAACAGCACAACGGTCCCCAACAACCGTTCTAACAATGTTATACATACATGTAAACAAAGATAAGTAGTAAGTATTTTTTAAAAACACACAAGACGATTGCACTGCAGCTCTTTTCATACTGTTAAGAGGTATAATAAAAGAGACGGCTATAGGGAAAAGAGAGAGAGAGCTGATAAGAGGATTGTGTGAAGAAGATAGAAAGAGGGAGAAGTCATAGGACAGCAAAGGGGAAAAAAGATATAACATTCATGTAATCAAATGCACTTTGTATAGGAGGAAGATTGAATATAAGTGCAGGGGAAAGGGTTTCACACCGGGCCTGCGTACAGTCATGACAGTTGCGTAGTGTTGCTTATCGAGTACGCCGAAATAGGTAGCATATTAGGCTCATGGACTCATTAGACACGAGATAAATATATTTTGGTCGAAATTTGTGAACAATATTCATTTTGTGTTGTCCATTTGTGCAAGATGGAGAAACATCCCTTTTAAGATTTTTTTCTCGAGAGTAAGCCAGTAAGCACACGAAATACCTTCAGCAAGAAGTGAAAATAAGAGGAAAGTATACTGCCTCTTGTATGATTGTGGTCAGATTTCATCGATATAAGCACCAGTTTATGTTTTTGTACGATGCCGAGTATAAATATGAAGGCTTTTAGATGTTTTATGAAGGATAAGACTAGTATACCATTTGGGTATATTCAAGCGACAAATAAAAAAAAATGTAGGCCTAAATGTAGATTCATGTTTAAATGATATTCCACGTTAAAGGCATTGGCTAACTTTGTGAGCAGCTGATTTAAAAAATTCTCAAACTAAGATGAAACATGTGTATGAGTACTTGTATTTATACTCAAAAACCCTGAAACCAACCATAATTTGGAAGGAAAAGCTGTAAATTAGACGCAAACCGCGATTTTATTAGCTTTCGTCTCGAGAGACACTGAACTAAGAGGACCGTTTGGACGAATTCAAAAATACCGTTACTTGCCTTCCGCCGCGTGATACGTCAATACACACAGTGCGGTCTGTTGAGTCATGTGCGCATGCGCACTCCTTTTACGTTGGGTCTATGCAACCGACCCTCGTATATTTTTCAAACATTGGTTCACATTTCTAATATTTAAAAATACTTCCCGTGGATATTATGTTCTAAAACTTTCACACTGGTATTTTTACACTATAACCCTAATGTTTATCCCATTTTTAAGTAACAAAATGAGATTTTTTAAAAATCATAACAATGTTAGCCAATGCCTTTAAGTATTTATTGCCCTTTAATGGGGAACTTCCGCCACTCTGCAGGCTGATTAGGCCTTCGTGAATTAATCTTTGTCCCTTTCAAACACAAAAATCATCATCATCGTGAAAACAATGCTGTGAAAACAACTTTGCTGAAAACGTGAAAACCGGATAATTAGACTGTTTTCAATAAAAACAAGACTGTGCAACATAACTTGCAATGTTGTACGAGTCTAAACTTTTGTCCCCCATCATTTTGTTATTTGGTGTGTTTGTTTTAAAGTAAAGGGTGAGTTCAAATGCATGCATAGTAAGTGTAATGAGAGCTTAAATTCCAAAATTGAATGCCTTATATCAGGTTTCATCAAAATAGGCATATACTTGTAATGTAAATATGAAAACTTATATACTTATTCTTGATAAAAACTTTTTAAACATTAATGATGCTTCCAGCTGAATTAGTATAAATTTTGTGATTTACGTTAAGGTAGCATGCGTTACATTGTGTCCATGAATACGAATGAGACACCGGACAGAGAAAATGACTTTAAAATTAACTGTTTTTCGAAATCAGGCAATCTTTCACATACATGTAATATCAATGGAGAAAGCAACAAAAGGGAGCACAATTAATGCATTAGTGATGTGAATTTCGTACGGCCCAAAACTCTTAAAACTTCCTAGCATTAAATACATGCACAGTTGCAATTATGTGTGGGTTGAATTTAGATTTCATTGTCTTCACAGTCTTCGACACCCCCGTTAATACTTTTTCATCGGCAAATATGGCGAAAGAAAAAAAAATAAAGAAAGGACTCAAGAAAAAGGGAAGAGAAGGGAAAAGAAAAAGGAAGAGAAACAGAGGAGACAAGAAAAGAAAATAGGAAAGAGGCAAGAAAAAAAAAAGGGAATAGAAAGTGAAAGAAATAGAAAGAAAAGGGAAAACAGGAGGCTCGCTCGCATTAATGCCGGATATAATATTCTTATGAAAAGGAAGGGTGTGCATGCATCTTGTGCCTCTAACGTTAGTATTCTTCTACTGATGATGTTAATAACATAACTGATAGGAATCGAACTGCGGGTTGACCTAAAAGTTCATTAATTTTCAGGAGATAACGGCCTGTGAACAATATAGCCTATTCCTATGATACCCACTAAGAGATCGAATGATGCCGATGGAAATGGACATTACCATAACTTATGAGAATGGAGGAATGATACACTAGGACCAGTCCTGTTTTTCAGTGTTTTCATTAAAATGGATATTTCCCCAGGGTTTCATTCTCCTTTAAGAATAATACTCATTTCTTGTGAATTCTGCATACAATGTCTCATTCTAACATCTATTCCTTCTCTTTCTCTCTCTCTGCTCTTTCTCTCTCTTTCTCTCTCTCACTCACTCTCCCTCTCCTCAGCTACTACCTCTCTTCTCTTACTTCTTCCCCTCTCTCTCGTTATCATTTGTGTAGGCGTATGGATTCAATAAGTATTTTTATTTTCGTTTTGTTCATAATTATATATAATATATATAAATATGATATAAATATATCATATAATTATGATCTTTTTAAAATTTTAATTCACTATATTTCATTTAATTTCATTTGTAAATCGATCCTTTCAGCCTGTCTGCTGGTCAATTTTTTTTAAAACCAATAAATAAATAAATGAATGAATAAATAGATAAACTTGGTTTCCTGCTTCATTTAGATGATTAGCTTAATGATCATTATTTCTCTGCTATACTCGCATGAGATGCTTCGGTGGATGCTAGACAGGTTGGAACATGACAAGCTGCTATTCATATAAACCTGTATGACTCGTGTTATGGTCAGTGAGTTGTTAGTCGTAGAATTATTTTGGTTTAATTATGAGTCGAGGAGAAATGAGGGACGAGTGGGAAAGGAGAGAAAGAGAAAAAGATATATAGTGAGTCCAAGACGGTAAGTCATATCTTAATCACAGTTATGAATGATAAGTGGCACATTTTGTAAAGCTCGTCTTCTTCCTTGCGATGCCACTCATAATTATGATACATATTTCACGCACGAGTGGATTAAAGACAAAATGAAGTAGGGCTACCATAAATTCGTTTGGCCAACGATGTTTGAATTTTAAAGAAATAATCACATTTATAGAAAGTTCATTTTCTGCCCTTTCGTCTGACACCTCAGTAGGGAAAAACGAACTAGGGATGACAGAGATAACTGGAATTGAAATATTAATTGCATTTCCGTGATTTTTAAAATCAGTCCCTCTTTATGTGTGTGAGGGTGTGTGTGTGTATTGTGTAATGGTCGTTTGTTCATCTAATGAATAAATTCAGTGAAACAGCACTGCATAACCGCAAAACTTGGATGTTAAAACCCATACCTCCCACCCTCCTCCTCATCCCCACCCCATCCCTAACCCCACTCGGAACCCCAAGCCATTAACTCTTCACCCCCTCACACTTCCTCTCTCTCTCCTTCTGCATAGCTGTCAACACTTTCAAAACAAAATTAGTTTCTTATCTTGTTTCCATAAAAACTATTTATTAATTCAACCAGACATGACACTCTTACACACAGCCATGACAGTAACCTCAGCAACTTGCTGAAGGCTCTGAGAACGTCCCCATTCTTTTACTCGTTGATCTGTTGTTAACTGCGTGGTCAAGTAGGTTAATGAAAACCTACTTCATTATCAATCAGCTTTTATCATTTTGATGAGGTTTCGTAATTCGTACTCACAAGTCACAACTCCATTTTGTTGATAATCAACCACGCGTGAAGTATTTTGTCTTCTTTGTCCAGTGCTAGGACAGGCAGCGAGTGCAAACGGATTCATTTAAATGCAAGTATCACTTTACATGAACAGAGCTTAGAGCTCAATTTTTTTTTTCCATTGAGGAGTCATACTAAATAGCAGAAAATTAACCGTTGAGAAGTATTGTTTTCATATCACAATAACAGAAACATTTTTATATCGATCTCTTTGAATTTGAGGTATCATTGTGCTAAGGACTTTTTGGTAGCCCAGACAGTTGTTCTCATTCACTCATGCGTGAAGTGTGTATCTTACGAGTGGTATCTGATGCAAGAAGAGGCTCTGAGCTTTACAAATACATATTAGTTATTAATCACAATTGTAATTAAGATATGAATAAACATCAATACATCACCGTTTCGGTTTTTTCGTTTTTTTTTAACACACTGTATACACATGATATAGGCCTATATTATCAGTATCTTCGCTCTATAGAGCGGAACGCAGAGAGCAGATCGAGACCTCCAACATGTCCAATGACGGTTACAGTTCGTAATTCCGAAGCTTCATTATTCCGAAGGTCCGTTAGTCCGAAACAGATATAGACGGAGAGAAAGGAAGAGAAGGATGACTCACAGAAAATGTCAGATACTGAGTGAAACAATGAAATTAATCAATACGAAGAGAGCGAGAGAGAGAGAGAGTCAGGAGACAGATATAGACGGAGAGAGAGAGGGATGACAATGACAAAAATACTGAGTGAAACGATTAAATGAATGAATACGAAGAGAGAGAGAGAGAGAGAGAGAGAGAGAGAGAGAAAGAGAGGGAGAGAGAGAGTCAGGAGAGAAAGAGAGAGGGATGACCCATAGACAATGACACAGATACTGAGTGAAACAATAAACTGAATGAATACGAAGAGAGAGAGAGAGAGAGAGAGAGAGAGAGAGAGAGAGGGAGAGAGAGAGAGTCAGGAGACAGACATAGACGGAGAGAAGAAAGAGATGACCCACAGTAAGCTCTTGAGAGGTAACCGACCTATTTATTGTTGATTGAGAAAATTCATACTCTTGAATGTAGCACATCATACGGAAAAGTCATTAGCGAGTCCAAGAAGGGGTGCCTTAGTGGCACATGCCCCCCCCCCCCGCCCCCGCAAATATAAACTTTACCATTTCCTAAGAAAATGAAATTCCCTCCTTCCCGAAGAGAAATTTTAGACCACAATATTTTTTTTCATTTAGGTTTTATTTCCACATTATCTGCATTACAACAGTCTTCATCAAGTCAAAACAGGTGCATAGTAATACAACAAATAAGTGCGGTACAATTTATAGCGAATTTTGTCGGTTAATTAATAAACCAAAATGTGGAAGAAACCTTAGAAGCAAATTGCTTGTAGATAAGGCTACGTTGCATACGTGTTAAATACCATTTTTAAAAATCATGTTAATGAACGCACGTGACGAACAAAAAACAAAAGTAAAACAGCACGACAGAACAAAACAAAAGAAACAAGTCAAGACACTTGGACAAAAGCAAACAACAAAAACAAAAAAAACAACAACAACAAAAAGTTTGCACTGACACTGGTGACACCGTTCCCCGACCCCCTTTTATTCCTTGTCGGTTTTTTTTTTTTTCGGACATCTCACGTCATCCCCAGTTGGAGAGATGCACTACCGATTGTCTTTTATGAAAACGTAACCAGACCTGAGCAGTTTATTTCTTTCTTTTCGGGGGGGGGGGGGGGGGAGGGAGGCGGGGGTGTAGGGGTTGAATAAAATGGCGACCGTACTGTCAATAGAGGCCCATTCGGGACTGATTCCATGTCACGCGTCATTCTTTATGCCACCATCATGACCATGCAGAACCCTGAAGGGCTTCAGCACAAATATTTACTGTCTACATTGACAAGATGTGCTTGAGAAGAGATGATTGCAAATATTCAAGGATCGCATCAGTACGAATCATTTTCATATTTATGGCAACCTGCACAGGGCACAACGGGCATGAGCCCCAAATCATTTGACAAAAAGGGTTATTAACAATATGTTTCTTATAAAAAAAAAAGAAGAAGAAGAATGGTAGACAACAGAAAAGAGAGCAAGAAAGAAAGTTGTGGGGAAAGGAAATTTTAAAAGGGAGTCGAAAAGAGGGCAACACTCCCAAAACGATTCAGTCAAAATGACTAGATTAAGGGTCAGCTGGGTGCAACTAATATGTCTCTTCAAATATCTGACTATACACCAGTCAAAACTGACTGTCTACTAGTCAAAATACGACTAGAAAATAGTAAAAAATGACTGAAATAATATTTGCACCCAGCTGACCTTTTCGCCTAGTCATTTTTAAGTGAATCGTTTTAAGAGTGAAGGAAGGAAGATGTGGGGAAAGGAAACAGAAGGGAATCGATAAACGTGACTCCTTCTCAAAGCTCACCCAGTTCATTACAGATTTCATTCTCTCGCATTTCATTCACCCGCTGGGTGTTGGAAGCAGGGGCTACGCCAGGGTATTTTGATAGGGGAGCAAGATGAACCACATGTAAATTCATTTACGTTTTAAATGAACAAATAAGGCTATTACATAGTTGCATGACCCTTCCATCTCTTTACCATACTTTTCTTTCTCCTTCTTTTTTTAATCTTCTTGTTTCTTTCTTTTTTTTTAATCAATTGAAAAATCATGGGGGGGGGGGGACGGCCGCTCTACCCCTGTAGCGCCGTCCCCGGGTGGAGTGCTTAAATTCAGAAGGTTACTTGGGAAGATTTTATTTTCCTAAACATGAAGGAAAGTACGTACTATACTTTCTAATGTTATCATCAAGACTAACTGAATGACCTTTATACAGAGGGAAAAGGAATGAAACAATTTCATCAAAGAAGTGCCATACAGTTTATGACGGATTTCCTGAGATCCGAGCGATATAATGCAGATTCTGGCTGTTTAAAATCTGGTGACTACACCATGTACATAATCTTGCCATTAAATTTTGATGTTTCAAAAGAGACAAAGATGTTTTTCTTACACTTTAAGGCGAATACACTATTCTACTAAGTCTAGGATCAAATCAACATTTTTATCATTACTTCAAACATTTCTGTCGCAGAATATGATGCTTCATTTCATATTTTCAATTATCATTTTGGGGTTAACCTACAATAATTATGTCTTTGGCGCCAACCCTCTTTGCAGTACAATATCTCTTCATAGGTGCAGCCGCCTCCACAAATATTTGGTCCCTATAGGGTATTTCATAAATAGGGTAATTGAACTTTTATTTGACATCATTTCTTTAATTTGATTTGCTTATTTATGCAGCTTATTTTGTCTTTCAAATTTTAATTTGCAAACTGAATATAACATATGAGCACATGATATAATCTATACATCGTCGAAACAAAATATTCACAACATACATAATCAACCTATAAAATAAAAAAAAGAAGTATTGCATCATAAGTATGTGGAGAGACCTCAACATTTATCGGCAAAACAAGTGATATCACTACAAGGCGTATTATTCATGTTATTTTGAACGTTTCCACTCAGGGTCAAAGATACAACACAGGAGAACGTTCTCTTGAATTTTGTTTTAGAATTGCATTTCGATTTTTTTAACGCAAAACATTAGCGAATAGGTATTTTATTGTCCCGTAGGTGACAAACTGCAAATATGCTTGAATATACAGATCAAATTCTAATGTCTAATCAATCTAACCTCTCAGGTCTTTAGTCTTGTGTGTTTTAAAGGTGCGGAAATCATTAGACTGACGTATATGGAGTAAAATAAACAATGATTAGCAAAAGAAAGCAACTGAAACATTGCACAATATGTGCACAAAATGTTGCCTTATTATGTTAACGATGCCGGAGATCTACAATATAATTGTTCCAATGACAGATTGACGAGAAATTTTAAGCAAATAATACATTTATTGTCCATCTGCTTTTAAAAGCTTTACCTGAATTTAAGGACGTTTTAAGTGACAAATGTCTCTGTTAGTCTTATCGAATACATGTGGACTTTTACACAAGCAAATATTAAAACAATTTTGATGACAATGGCTTCTGCCAAGAAAAATAGGTTACAGTTAGTTATTCCGAAGGTCCGTTAGTCCAAAAATGAAATAAGGTTCGTTATTCCGAAGGTTCGTTAATTCGAAAATGAAAAAAGGTTCGTTATTCCGAAGGTTCGTTAGTTCGTTAGTTCTCTTCAGAATAACGATCCTTATTTCATTTTCGTATTCATGAACCTTATTTCATTTTCGGACTTACGAACCTTCGGAATAACGCCACAAATGTTCGAATTAACGAACCCTTTTTCATTTTAGGACTAACAAACATCTAAGTATATGCAATTTGCGTGATTCGGAATCACGAACCTTCGGCATGACGAACATCACCCGAAAAATATGGCAGTTTCTCACTGTGTTTGATTGCGAATGCTGCAGTTTCCTGTGGATATATGTAGATGTTCATGTGTATATGTTTACCTTCCTTCAGTCTTTTGTTTTATGTGTGCACCAGCCAATGTGGAGAGCCTCTTGACAGAATTCTCTAATTCTTTTAGGTGTTCCCCAGGCATTGGCTGGTGCTAAATATTTATACCGTGAATCTGTTATCTTTGTGATGTTCTTTATGTATATTACTTTGTTATATCTCTCTTGGAAATGAAATAAATAAATTAAAATACATGAATGAATAAATACCTGTGATATAAGACGGTGATTAGGCTTATAGGTACTGTGTTGGACATTCTGTGGCACTGATTACGATCTGCGGTATTTTGCATCGATTCTGTGCAGTTCCTGGCCACAGAATAATAGCAGATAAGCGATGGATGTTATGGCAGCTTCAGCAGTGTAAAGCATCCCAAATGTAATTTTTTATAAAATATATCTGAATTGCTGCGCCTGGGGCATCAAAAATTTATGGAATTTTTTGCTCTATTTAGGAGGACAATGCAGACAGCAATCCACCGTTAATCTCCTTCGATATGTGAAATCATGAACAATTCATTGTGTGCTGAAACATAATGAATAATAATAAAATATCAAAGGGAAGATACAACTGGTGTGTACATGGCTTTGGGCATCCCAAATTTGTCTATTTAGCAAATTGTTTGATATGTGCGTATACTGTAGTATTGCAGAATTTAGTAAAAAACATGTGCATACAAGTCATGATGATAGCAAAACCACTCTAGGGTGGTACTAGCAACACAGATTGGACAGTTAGTTTGAGAGGCAAGTAGAAGATAGAATGTCAGTTTTTAGGCTATTGCATGATTCCAGGTTATAAATCCTCTCAACATGCTCAATGTGATATAAGTTAGCGCTTTTTAGTCTTTCAGTTGTAAAGAATGCATTTAGCCGACTATTTGATGATTATTCAGAACTCGATCAGACTAAACAGGTAAAACTAACACACTAAGAAAACACTGGGAGCTCCTTTTTGGGTGCAACTTTGCACCCTTAGACGCTTTTTGCACCTTTAAGGGTGCAGTTAGCTACATTTTGCATCCTAAAGGGGTATACCCTTAGGGAAAGGTGCTAATTTGCACCCTTTTGAATGTTAAAATTTCTGCACCCTTAACGGTGCAAAGTTGCACCTTTTAGGATGCAAACCGGCATTTCCGGGTGCAAACAAGAACAAAAAGGTGCATTTTTGCACCTTTTTCATGTAGGGTGAAAGATTGCACCCCAAAAGGTGCTGCCAGTGTTGCGTTGAGGGTGCAAACTTGAACCTTTTTTTTTCTTAGTGTGCAGGATGACCAGAGTTTGGACCCTGAAACACGGGACTATGGGATTGGAGGAGGGGGGGGGGGGGGTCTTAACAGGTGCTGATGATTTCGAGTCGGGCATTCATCATGTTCATCGAAGTATAGATTTTAAGTTGTATGATCAAATTAGGTCAAATAAAGAAAATAAATCTCTCACATAAAGTACAGTATTCAATATTTAGCTTATAGGGCCTACATCTGCCTGGCAGGAATTAATCAGTGTTGTAGTCAAGGCCCCAGCCTACAGTCCAAGGCCATGCAAGGATGGATTCCTTATGGCCAAGGCCGAGGCTTTGAACCGTCAACGCCAAGGCTTAATGAAAGATGATGAAAATGGATCTTATACAACTTAATGAAAGATGATGAAAATGGATCTTATACAAAGACGGAGATTCACACACAAAAGAGCATGTGCAGAACGCGAGATAAAAATGTAAAAAAAGGGGGGAGAGGGCTTTAGGTAACAGCCCTGTGGCCTCAAATCTCAACTTTACTTTTTTTTTTATCGCTGTAGAAGTTCAATTTGGTATGTGTTTTTTTTTGTGTGTGTGTGTGTGTGATATGACAAGTTTGTTTTTGCACTGTATCTCATAAAATATATCAGGTATTATTAATTTGGAGATATGTCATTGATTGCAAGTCTACCATACAGCTTATCTTTGGCTAGTTGTCCTATTACATATAAGATTTTATTTCTATCATTGTCTGATATGCTCTGATAGTCAATTGTTTGCCTCGCAACCAAGCGACGTTAGGCCCTTTTAAAAGCACAGCTTTGGAGAGAATGCCTTCCTTGCTCGTTGTGAAAACACATAAAACACCTAACTCTATCTATTGAAGAAGGAACATTTTTGGACTTGAATGAAATAATGGTCATGAATAACATAAGGGCATGCAGCTTTTTTATTTGATTTGATTTGAATTTATTTTTTCCACTCTTGTTTTTCTTTAGCAAATTACAATAAATCATACTTGGCAATTGATAGTGAATAGCAACAAAACATGAACAATAGCATAATAAGTAGCAAGAATACAATTGTCTGAGTAATCACAATGATCATGATGATTGGTAAGGGATTTATAATGAAACAAAAGCGGTGGAACCTATTTTAAAAAGCAATACTTCTATTACATAGGTCCCAATAGATACGAATAAAAATTATAATTATTTATAAATTCATTTCTCAAAAAAATGAAAGGCGCCCAACACTGACTTTTAAAATCAACATTCAATACCAAAAAGACGAGAAGTTAAAACAGAAAGGAAACAGGACAAGTAGACGTTTAGGATATAAGAATGAAGAAAAAAAGGGGGAAAGCGGGAAGAGTTGAACAAAGGACATGAAGGAGAGAGGGAGAGAGAGAGCAAGTCAATCAAGGTTAAAGAGGAATATATTTAGTAAGTAATTTTTTTTTTCATTTTTACGTCCAAGGTAAAAGTGCTTTACCTCCGTATAGGCACTTATCATAGCTCAAGAAGGCAGTGACATATCTAGGGATTTTGAGAGGGGGCAAACATGATGATCATGCAATAATTATTGCACCGAGGAAGTTACTGTTCCCGGCAATTGTTCACTTCATAGCTTCTCTTTTTGAAATGAAAAGCAATCTTTATACACAATGCTGTATGATTCTATTCAACCATTTTAGGTCCCAACTTAATTCAGTCATCGAACCAAATCACATCAAATCAAACTGTATCCTAATTCAACAATTCTGTATATATGTTTTTGTATTATGACTAGTAAGATTGAAATAAAAGAGCAAACTGTTAGTCATTTATTATCCATCCGTTACACAGCAAAAATAAAGTTAAACAACTTGTATAAATTTTATACAACCTGGTTCACTATAACTGATCAGGTATTGTTTAAAGTTTAACAAGTGTTTAAAAAGTTAAACAACAATTTTCAATTTTTTGAATAATAAATATTTTTAAAAAAATATTGCTGTTGAAAACTTTGAAGAGTTTTTAAAAAACTTTTAAACAATACCTGATCAGTTCAAAACCAGGTTGTATAAAGCGTTTTTACTGTGTAGTACGGCGCTTCCCTTTTCCTAGTCGTAAAAAGTACATGAAATTTTGCCTGTAGTGAACATTAGCGTAAGCATACAGTATGGGATTGACAGCAGAGTTTCCCCAGAGTATAAACGTCAATGTTTGGGTTACAGCGTAACTAGCATCGCCTCTGTTAATGAGGACATAGCAGTCATAGATGAAATATGGCAACCAGCTTATGATGAAGACGATGATGATGGCGCTGAGGAGTTTAGCTGCTTTATGAGGACGCGCACTCACCGACGAGCCGCTATGTACGCGCATTTCACAGTCCTCCTTCGAAGTAGGTTGGGTTACCGCGGAAGATCTAGGAGTACCTTCCACGATGGACTTGCCGTTCGGGAACTCAACGATCGAACCTTCCGGGCTCGATAGCACCCTGTATGTCTGCAAACAGACTTCACTGGAGTCATAAAGACCACTAGCTTTGTCCTTCCCAAGATCAACATTCGATGTAGCAGCTTTTTTACGATGACCCAATGTTATCCTACTCTTTTGCCTATACAAGTGTAACAACACTTTTGTATTAACGAAAACGAGACATATCACAGGCAAGACAAACTCGATCAAGAACAACGCAGTGACCAACCACTTCTCCCGCCTGTATTCCAAATTACACGTTCGATTCCCAAGGTACTTATACTCGGTCTTTGCGGAGTATGTGAACGCGAGACTCGTGTGCACCAAACTGCAGAGAAACCACATAACCGTAAATATGAGAATAATGCGTTGCCTTGACTGACGAATGCGATGCTGGATCGAGTTCCTAACCATGAGATACCGGTCGACACTGATCGCGATGATGGTAATGACAGACATATCGGTGCAAATGTAATCGATTGCCCACACGATAATGCAGAATTCCCGCCCAAAGAGCCACTCATCGGTGACGTACGTTGGTGTGTTGATGAACATAACCAGACCAACGAGTAGGTCAGCGATAGCGAGGTTAAGAATGAAGGTATTGGTCTTCTTGTTTCGTATCCTCTCATCTCTTCTGTAGGCGGCAAGGACAAAAATATTTCCAAGGACAGTGATGGCTGCTAAAGGAAGGTACAGAGAGCACACCAATGCAATGCGTAGAGCTAACAAGCCAGAATCATTTGTTCCATTTGTATTATTTGCAAGAGATAGTGTGAATCCCGCTGAGCTGGACGTTTCCATAGCTACCAATGGTCATATAAAAAAATCACATAGTACGAAAATAGGTGAATCCGATAACCAGTTTCTTCTCCAAAGTGTCTGCCTAAAAGTTTACAGTTTCAGCAGATTAACCAAAGTAGCATCAGAAACCGCCGTCCAGTCTGCATGTCGTAGCTTGCATGGCGTATGGACTGCAAGTGCAACTGCAGACAAAATGTTCGGCGCACTGTAGCGAGAAGGTCTGTCCTTTCACGGCACATGACCGGGATATATTTCATGCAAGCAAGTTTTCATCATTCATTCCATTGGATAATTCATCATTTATTACTTCCATTAGATAATCCATTAAATGAAGCCCTTCACTTAGAGCACTGATCATAATTATGTACGAGTTAAACTGGGGATATCTCCCCAAGCAACCACGACAACAGGATAAAGGCTCGTTTCCTCGGCTTTACAAATTCCAGATTTCAGCTCTTCCCGCTCACTACCACAACTCCTTTATACCTTTTTTTTCCAGCACCCCAACCAACAATCGGACGTTTTCTGAACGTTATAAAACGTTCTTTGGACGTTTCGTAAAAAAAGTTTTTTGGACCTATTTTTGCGGAAGGTTTTGGAAATCCATAAAACGTATTATAGCCTTTTGTGAATATTCATGAATCATGATCGATTAAATTAAAATCAAATTAAATTAAAATGTCAAAACTTCGACGTCCTGCAAACGTTTTGTAAACGTTTATTAAAGACGAAGACGCAGCGGACCTAACAAAAACGTCTTGTAAACGTTTGTTAAAGACGGAGACGTAGCGGACGAAATGAAAACATTTTGTGAACGTTCTGAAAAAGTTTTGTGTTTGCTGGGACGACTTTCCAAATTCCAAATTCTAAATGAAAGTATTGTATCATCATACAGGCGGTATGTTATCGTTCATTCATTCTTATACCAGTTGGTCATCAGTTACATTAAGCCCTTCATTTGACATAATGGATAATCTGGTGAAAATTGATCGTAACTATGCATTTCTGAAACCGGTGCTCTTCACTCACTATCTATCCATGCAGTTACTTTTGGCTTCATGCCCTTGGCTTTGCGATTTCCAACTGCATGTATACTATGCGTCATCCATTCATTTCTTCAGGTAAGTTCCAACATGTCCAAACCGACTATGATATAATCATCTCGATCAAATATTGATTACAGTCTTTAGCTGTAAGTGAAACTGTGGTTCACTCGCTGAACTTAAACGAAGTTAAGTCTTCCCACGGTTTCTCAAATTCATTATTCTATGCCATTCCCGCATCTTTCACGTAAACATCCACATCCCTAATGGTGATTCATTCCTCATGCTCATCGAATCATTCCGAAAACATTCTTTGCTTACACTTCAGGCGCTACATCAATTACCTGCATGAAGTGAACACCAGGTGATGAACTTTGACCAGCTAATCTCAACACAGTTCCTCTAATGTAATAGTACCAACGAAAAGCCCATCTGGATAATACATCTACAGAAGAAGTGCCCTTTATTCAAACTTTCCTTGATTATGACACCATCTTTGGACAGCGGAACTTGATCAGAGCGTCGATCGGCTACAACGGTCTCCCATTTCCAAAATACACCATCCACGTACATTTATTTCCACTTTTGGCATTGATTGGTACATGAACATATACCACGCAGTTTCGCGTCAGTTTGTCCTCTACTTGGGCTGAAGGAATGCATTAAAATGCTTCCATCACTAAATGACAAGCATGATAAACTCCAAGAACCATTTGCGTAAGAACGTCCGCAATGAGAATACAGGCCGAAATGTAAACATACATGCAGTTCAAATGAACAATTAACCCTGCAGTGGAGTAAAAAAGAACGAATGTAAAGTCTGGCCTGTCTTCCTGAAGTGCACCCTACTCTGGGAAATCAAACCCATGTCTTCCTACGCGATATATGCAACCTAAATCACGTATCCCTCTAGCATTGAATGTAGTTCGAGTAGAATAAGTTTCCATCACAGAAATTGCCCCTCAGTGAATAAACGTTCCCATTCACAGGTGATCGAGTGAACCCTCGTTTTGAAGCAAAGGGTACACCATAGTGAAAAGAATATATTGATTGTGCAGAACTATGGCATTCACCATTTGTCAACATGTATTGTGATCACACATGAATGCGCTTCCTCTATAAAAAAAAAATGTTCTGCTGAGGGAATAAGCAACCTAAGAATTTATCAGCAGCCACAGCTCAATCTCTTCTCAGTCAAGTGTAGCTTACACCATTCACAAGATCTATCGGTTAATCAAAGAAATTGTTTCACGAGACTACTGACTATAATTAGGTTATATTATAGTCACTAATCTCTGGTTGTATGTACTTTTAATGACGTCACAAATGGAGCCTTGAATAGAAGAAAGATGCCTTTGCCGTCAAAACAGAAGCGTAAATAATAATGATAATAACAATAATAATAATAATAATAATAATAATAATAATAATAATAATAATAATAATAATAATAATAACAGTAATAATAATAATAATAACAATAATAATAATAACAATAATAATAATAATAATAATAATAATAATAATAACAACAACAACAATACTAATGATAATGATAATAACAATAATAATAATAATAACGTCTTATTTATCCAGGGTAGCCACTTCAGTTTTTCAACAGCTCTACCTGCGGGCCCTGCATAACGTGATATGTTGTTACTATGAGGGCAAATGTATTAACTATGAGGGCACTTAAAGAGCAATCCTTTTTAGGTATATTTTTTCTACTACTCTTCTTAACTGGGAGAAAAAGAATGAGAATTAACGCTCACAAATTATTTTTTTAACCCTTCCTAGAGTTCGAGTTTCTCTTTAACCTGTTTTGGTTGCCTAAGGCGACCATTCCTATCTAGCCAGATCTTTGCATACAAAAGAACGACTGGTTGGTACCTTTCCCTGGATTTTCAAACGGGTTCACGACCTACGGCATTGGAGTATGCACAGCGACGAATCCAGGAGCGCTCAATATAGAATGAAGATAGCATAGAAGAACATATCCCGGCAACGCAAGTTCATTTCCGAAGATGCGGTCTATAAGTGATTTAGAGTTTTTTTAAATTATTAATTCATCTTTATTATAAAAACATTGAACATTCAAATAAAGTAGATACATAGAAAACCCAGGAACGAGGTTTACACATACAAGTAAGATCCTCAGGCAGGGTAACATAAACTTAGTGTACAAAAATACGAAGATTAAAGACAGAATATCAATACAAAACTAGCCGCTCGTTGTCTCTAAACATAATATACGGTTAAGATATAAGAACCATGTGAACTGGTAGGTTACCGTATTATTGGTGTGACCCCCCCCCCCCCCCCCCCCGGAAAATAAAATTTATTGATTAGAATCCAGTAACAGCGAAAGAATAAACCCGATTTGTAGACAGACTACTAGAATGTTCATCTATCATACAACGGTATATAATGAAATTGGAATGGCATATAATGACATTGGAATGGCATATGATGACAATTGTATGGTGGCCCTGAAGTACGCTCGACATCAGGTCATGTGCGACGTGAATTTCGCATCCCAGGTCCTGAATTTCGCATCGCGGGTCGTGAACTTCGCATCCTAGGTCACTAATTTCGCGCCGCGGGTCGTGAATTTCACGACTGGGATGCAAAGTTCGCGCCACGGGTCCTGAATTTCACATCGCGGGTCATGAAATTCATGACCTGGGACGCGAAGTTCACGACCCGCGATGCGAAATTCAGGACCTGGGATGCGAAATTCACGTCGCACATGACCTGTGGTCGAGCGTACTTCAGGGCCACCATACAATTGAATATAATGGCAAATACAATGGCAAAATGAACAACTGGATTTCTTGCATTTTGAGTAATCAAAATTATGACAAATCAAATGAATTTTGCTCAGAAAACACAAAGAGAAGCATGGAAAAGAGATATAGCTGACTGCAGTAGAATTTGATCTGAAATTCTCTCTCTTCTAGGTTTTTACGTGAAGTCAAGTGTGAGAGAACATTACTTTGAGAGCAGTCATTTCCATGTGACAGTACGTTTAAGATTTGGTCTGAAATTTTCACTCGCCCAGGTTTCTACTTGTAGTCGTGTGTGGGAAAGCAGTTACTATGAGAGCAGTTATTTCCATGTGACAAAACTATTTTTCCGCAGGACAAAGCGAACGAGAACTTAAATAGAGTTCACGAAATATTGTTCACCTTTGCATGAATTCAACTATCTGTTTAAAGGGACTAATCAAAGCGTTGGTTGTATAATGCCATAGCTTCAGTAACCTATCTTTTCTTTCTTTTCTTTCTCTCCCAAAGCGCGTAGGGACATACTGATGTAATGTGACATATGCTTTACGTAAACTGTTCCTTCAATTCAGTTCGATTCAAAGATACATTTATTTTCTTCCACTTGACTTGCAGGAGTTGCAGTCATACCCCCCCCCCCCCCCCCCCCTCTCTCTCGTCCACCGGACAAGTCGGTCTTGAAAATCATATTTCTGAATAGGTGTCTACCGGTAGTGTCCTCCTTCCTCATTATAGAATACCGGGGTTACCGTTGTTTTTAGCTGCACATAGTTATCATGTAGTCTTTTTATGTGGCACTCTACATACACTGCACCGGCCAGCCAAACAAGTACGAGAATACACCAGATGGTGGACTGTACTCATCTAGAAGAAGAAGGGTCATCTTTCGGGGAGCAAACTTTCAGCTAGGCCTAGCAGTAGCTCGTATCCATTCACTGGAAACTTTAATTTGAAACTTTCAAAAGTCTACTTCAAGGACTGCTAAAGTATTTATGTCACAAATTTCAAGAAGATTTCATGACAACAACAGCAACAACAAGAAAAGGGGAAAATGTCATTATACATTTGGGGGATCTTTATGCTCCCAAATTCCCTGACGAGAAAGGAAAATGGGTTATAAAGGGACCACGATGTTCAAAGGGGGGTGGGCGCAATGAACACATTGGTTTAAAAATGGGGCAAGGGCCGGGAGTGCACCCCCCCCCCCCCATCCTTCACTGCATAGAACAGAAGTATTTCAACACGAGTTGTAGTGTTTTCTAGATATTTCGTTGTTTCGTTTTGTTTTTGTGTGTATGTGTGTGTTTTGTTTTGTTTTGTTTTGTTTTTTCCATTTTCACGTGAGATCGTTGATGCGTCTGGGCATGATTTCATGGCAGATGGCGCAATACAGGTGGATTGAATCGCCGACACCAACTACCGCTGCGCGGATTTTGCCTATGTAACAGGGGGCCCCCAGAGCTTATGGAAAGGGGATGCGAACATAGCATTGCAGGCCTATAGAACATTTTGTCTAAAAAAAAAGTTGGAGGGGATGGGGTGCAGACCCCCAGATTGCGGTAGAGGTATTACGCGAGTTGTTTCAGGCTTCTGTGATGAGTTTTTCTTCCAATTGAATGTATCACAGCAATAGTGATATTTGCTGCGAAAAGTTCCATAACCCCGATATTCTTCGGAATCATAAAATTTCATTCGATAAACATGATAAAGAAAGGTTTTTAAAATAATCTCAATCCCATTTCAAAATGTTCATATGTGTCATCAGGTTTACAGAACAAATACTTACTTAAGCTTTCATGACTCATTTTTATGTCAGGTAGATTTTGTTCAGGTAAATTTGTGGGATTTTTAGAATGATAAAGGCCTTGAGATGGTACCTAGATGACTTCAAGCTGAGAAAAGAATAAAGATATTGTAAAATATTCTTTCATTTGGGGGGGGGGGGTGGGGCGTCGATTATCATAGAGAAATCAATAAATCCAAATAGTATCAAACCATCTTCAAATGATTATGTTTCTTGTTCGACATTCAATCGATTCACAGAGAATCGTAAGCGACTATTTATCTTCCAAGATTAAGATAATCACAATCATAAATAGTAAGTGCGAACTAACCAATATCAATTTTTGCTCTGTCATGATAAGTAAATTTCGATAACCAATACATCTTAAGATAAAAAATTATTAATGACTTTCAAAAAAAAAATGGAAACTAGAATTTAAAAATAAAAGAAAATAATAAAACAATGTATACCATATCACATTAGCTTCATTAAATGAAGACTTTGCATGCAAAAGGGGCTTGATCCACTTTTGATGAAAATTGAGTTATTGATATCAGAAAATTGTTTAACCATGTACATGTACCTGTCTTTTCAACAAAAGTCTTTATCTGAATTTTCAGAGCACTTGGAAAAATGCACTTTGTAATTTTACTTTTCCATAGACACCTGTACAAAATCTGGCAAACAAATGCATTTTTCTCTGAATTTACAAAAGAGGATCTGACCCCTTTTGCGAACTAGCTCTTCAAATACTTCCAGAACGATTTCTAAATTGAGACTACTGCTATTCATATTGCAATATCTCTCTACGTGACGATATAAAAAGCTCTACACGCTCGTAAAGACGTGAAAGACCTTCGAAAAATCAATATTAGTTGTTTTATCCAGTATGTGGCCTTACTCCTTTGTTTATTTAAAGAGTAATTGATTAAATGTTGACGTATTTGGAAACAAGACTTGGGGTAAGCGGATCCTTTTCCGATTGTTCATTGTTTAAAATGATAGCCTTCATAATTACGTCAGAGCTCTTACTCACTTCATAATTTGAAGCTCATCTGATATCTCAGGGGTGTTTCATAGAGCTGTTCGTAAAGTTACGCATGACTTTACGAACGACTTGAATATGAAATGCCAAATTGGATGGTCAAAATTTTCCTGACAGTTTAACAGAGTGTGAACTATTTCATATAACCTCAATTAAATTGTGCCAAAATATACTTCGCAATAAAAATGTTTGTAAACAAAAGGAATATTAATCTACGTCTGCATATTTTCACCTTTAGCTGATGTGATTCATACTGATTGAGAATCCCATTTGGTTTGCCATATTCAAGTCGTTCGTAAAGTCATTCGTAAATTTACGAACAGCTTTATGAAACACTCCCCAGATATTTTATTGATAAAGGGAATTAAGTAGCAAAAGAGAATGGTGACCAATATTAAATCAGATTAAACAGCAAATGGCGTGGGTGGGCGTGTGCTTATGTATATGCGTGATCATTTCTTTATTTTACACAAAAGTTTCACAAAATACAAGAGTCGTAACATGCATGCAAATGTCATGAACCGGTCCATGAACCTATTTTGGCTGAACTGTTGAAGGTAAGTTTTTTGTAGTAGAACACAGGTATCGTAAAGTATACACATGAAACATGAATTTAGAGTATACATTAATATGAACATGATATACGGTAGAGTATATACAAAAACAGGAATATAGATACAGTTTAGATAAGAGTATAGCATGTCACAACATACATTTAAAAAATATATATGTAAATGCATCAATTTACAGTATAATGTAGTGTAGTTGAAATATGATGAAGATAGCTTTGAAATCAGTGGGGGTGCGGGGTCTAGCGGCGCACGTTTATCAAATGGAGAGGCGCCATCCATCTTGCCTACTTCACGTGCGTTGCCGAAGTTTTATGTGAAACGGCGCATCCGAGCAGTGCCATCGGCACCCGCGCAATTCGCTAGTCATTGGCGTAAATCTGGGGGGGGGGGGGGGATGGGGGGGGGGATATATCCTTCCCCTTTTTTGAGAGGGGGGATGGCGTGTACAAATATCCCCCCACTTTTTAAGGAAGAAATGATACTGAGTTAATCAGTTAAGAAAATTTTTGATAATCTGTCATAAACAACCATCATATTTTAGAATTTCTATTTGAAAATGCGTTTTAAAACCAGAAAAGCGCTTATTTTTGGCTCGCTCGCTTCGCTCGCTCATCATATTTTAGAATTTTCGTTTGAAAATGGGATTGAAAACCAGAAAACTGGTTATTTTTGGCTAGCTCGCTTCGCTCGCTCATCATATTATAGAATTTCTATTTGAAAATGTGATTGAAAACCAGAAAAGTGGTAATTTTTGGCTCGCTCGCTTCGCTCGCTCGCAAGGGGGCCTTTGCAGGTGGGTAAGGGCGTGTGTTTATACTTTAAGTGTGAGTTCGACAGAAAGAAAAAAGTCGATCCCTCCCCCCAACTCCTCAAAGTGGACGTACGCCGGTGTCGCTAGTGATATATAGTTTCCCTTTGACATGTTTGACAATTGGTTTGCTTCGAACCAGTGTGATCACGTTCACGTTGCGTCGTCGCGCTACACATTTCGTGAATTGAAGGCCCAAATTTTCTGAAAGGTAAGGTGTATAGGCCTGTCTTGAAATACACCCCTCTTTTCTACGAAATGTCGGGTTTGAGACGCGAGTCTAGTCTTCGTAGCTTCGCTGTAGCTTTTTCTTAAAGTGGCGGGTAAACTGGACCCGATTCTGCTTGGATATCATTCACGAAACTTCCGGGCGAAAGGTCCTGTAACGTGACAACGTTATCATTATTATCATGATTACCCGATGATTCGAAGTAAGCCGATGATTGATTACAATAGCCTACAGTTTGATATCGTACGAGAAAAGGAAATGTAATGATCTTGTTTTGAATTATGGAAAGTACATGAGTATGTAAAAGTAGGCCTACATTACACCATCCGTAAACTAATGTGAGAAAAATGTTATGATATACTTTACTGATCTATAACATGACGCGTGAATAAAAAATAAACAGGCCTTGAGATGTGAGTGGAAAGCAGTATCGATCATATCATAATTACATAATGAAATTGCGCGCGAACTAAGTTTCATTTTAGCTAAAGAATCTCGTGTATCTCCCTGTCTTTAGTAATAAAACTGTTTATGTACTTCACCTTAACATCTAACGAGCGCAAAGAATTATTATTTCCACAAAGTGCGAAAAGCAATAGACGGGTAAAGGAATGAAAATATTTGAGGAAATATTTTCAAAAGTATATTCCATCGTAAAAAAGCATGACAGTCATAGATATGTTATGTAAGAAAGAAACTTGGAGAAAAACGAGAGCCATACTTCACCATAACTTCTATACATGCATTAACACGCACACAATTATTTCCACAAAAGTGCGAAAAGCACTCGGTGTAAGTTGTTACTCTGTATTGACTTCGTGTACGCATGATCGTTCGAAATTTCGCGTAAAAAAGGTCTTTTTTTAGCATGTTCGCGATTTCGAAAAAAAATAGGTTTGTTTTCATGAGCTTGTACTCGAAATCGAAAAAAGGGTGTGTTTTTTTCTGGTCCTTGTTTGCAAAAAGTGTACTTGGAATGCGAGGAATAGGGGTGTTTTTTAAAGGCCAATTTGTACCCGTTTTGGCCCAAATAGGGGTAAAAATGGTTGAAAATGTACTTGAAACACCGCGAAATAGGGGTCAAATTCTGGGTTACCGAACGATCATGGTTACACCTTTGAATATAGAGTGACAACACCGGGAAAAACATTAGGCGGGTAAAGGAATAAAAACATTTGAGGAAAATAGTTTCAAAAATATATTCCATCGTAAAAAGCATGATAGTCATAAATATGTTTTGTAAGAAAGAAACGTGGATAAAAATGAGAGCCTCGTGATAAAGTATTCATGTATCTGTAAGTAGTTTCTGGACCTTAGAGCAATTTCCAAAATGATATGCATGGCACTTCAAAGGGGGCATAGGTAGGGTTTGGATATTTATCGAACTCATTCGGATCATCTACATTCACAATTAAGTCACTTATAAACGCATAGTCTTCATTTGTTAGAATCTTTGGGTATGTTGGGTTAGGGGTAGATCCATCTTTGGTTTCGGCGTCCATTTGACTGGATAACGTCTGGGTTATCTCAGCATAGGTTGACCGGCCCCAGGTCGCATTGATGTAACTATGCTGCTGGTCGGGCTCAATGTAGTCTTTCTCCCATTGGATTTCGGTTCCGGTGCCATCGTGGACCAACCCAGTTGTGACGTCTGGAACGTCAGTGGGGTTACTTCCTGGTGCCCTTGTCCTTGGCATCATTGGGATATAATGACCTTCTAGATCTTGATAAAAGTGATCAGATTGCTGTTTACTGCTGCCAAACTGAGCTAACTGATGAATGTCCATGCACTCTTCTTCAATGCCCTTTTGGATCCGGGAACTCGAGCTATTGCTACTCAATGCATTTGAAACATTTGATGGATTCTTATCACGACCATGACGGCGTTTTGTCCATTTTGAATTTGATCGGACAACACCTACAATAACCAGAACTAACAATGCTACCATAATGATGCTTGTAAGCGGCATAATGATTATCAGACTACCCCGATCCGCCATTATATTTGGATGAGAAGTTGAAAGAGAAGTCGCCTTTGTAGTTTTATTTTGCCAAGCTATTAAAATGCCTTCAGCTGTGCTTCTCTCCGCAGATGAAGTCAGTTCCTCAAAATAAACGTTTTCATTGGACGACGTTGTTTGACTTTGTGTTGTCATACTGGTAGTTTGATCCATAATCGTTGTTTCTTCTGAAAAGATAAAAAGATAAAAATTCAAACTTTTATGATTTTATGATTCAGTGGGAAGTTGTCGATTTCGGCAGGAGTCACTGCCGTTTATTCCCTAATGTATGAAACATGCGGCCTGTTGATCATGATCATGTACATAATACATGAATTTAAATTCTTGTCTGAATTACATTGTGATAGGTACATTTATGCAGTGAGCTTAGGTCTAGTGAACTACATGTAATATTCTCAGTATCTATCAGTATTCCTTACATACTTTTGTGACATTTATTTACTGCTCAGTCTTTGTTAGGTACTTTTGTCTTTCTATACAGAAAAGTAACCTAGCTCTCTGTAGAAAGACCATGACGATGTTATTTGTTACTTTATCACAAACTCGTCTCTACAAGTATAAGTGAATGTCACATGACAAGCAGATTTCAAATTCGTGGGAACAAGTAAGCACTCAAGGCATAAACAATTCTAAATATCATGACATACTTAAGCTAGAGACATTACAATACCTTACCAATATAAACTTGTGCAACAATGTCGTCCACTGCCAACACACCAGTTGTTCTGCTACAGGTTCCTATGAAAGAAACCTTTATAGCAAAGATATAAGAAAAGGGGGAATATAGTGGCATATTCAGAAAATTGTGTAGTTAGGTCGCTTGAAGATTAAGTAAGGATTTTTAGGCTAACTAGGTCGTGTGAAACGCCCAAATATATTTGAAAAATTGAGCCGACTACACAAGGCTGAGAAATATACCACAACACATACTTAGAACAAGGAGTTGGTTTGTTGAAGTATAGACACATAACAACAATAACAATAACAACAACAACGATAATAATAATAATAATAATAATAATAATAATAATAATAATAACAACAACAACGATAATAATAATAATAATAATAATAATAATAATAATAATAACAACAACTGGGTTTTATTTACCCGGGGTAGCCACATAGTACTGCTCTTCCTGTGGGCCGTGCAATTATTATTACCCCAGCAATGCCAGGCACCCGTTTAGTAAGTCTCGGACGAGAGGGAGACATGTAAAGCAAAACACATTGTCCAAGGATGTAAGCACCGAGTGAGGATTGAACCCAGGACCTCTCGTATGAGAGGCAAGAGCCTTCATCACTGTGCCACAATGCTCCCACATACTAATCTATAAAAGTAGATATGCATTTCCATTTCATGAGTGGACCTTTGATTTCGAATGATTTGTACTAAAACAAACAAAAAAAGGAGGGGAAAAACAACATTTTTGTGAAAATTCAAAGGGCGTCCATTGGCTGAGTTTGACACCATTTGACATTCAAGTAGGCTAGCTTACTTGTCATGCCAGACACAATTTCCTGCCCATAGTTAAAAATGTAGGGTCCAATTTTCCTAAATTTGCCCGTTCATACATTTAAAATAAACTGCAATCGTCAAAGTCTCAGAAGTATGACGTTTTCCACGTTTGAATGAAGAAACTAAATTACGATTTTTGGTAAAAGGTTGATGTACATAGACTTCTTTCCTTAAATGCTGGTTCAGATTTCAAAAAAGTCTAACATCCACTAGACAAAATAGAATGAATTTCAAGATGTTGAATAGGTTTATAAAGTACATGAGGAATATGATTGCAGGATCTAATAATCTTTTTTCATTAAAGATAATTTTTTCAACATGCGTGCACTGATATTTTGTTAAGTTTCAATTAATCCCTTAAACGGTTACGCTTTGCAAAGGTGAATGAAAGAGAGAGAGAGAGAGAGAGAGAGAGAGAGAGAGAGAGAGAGAGAGAGAATGTGAGTGGGAGCTATCTAGAGCATTAATATGGCTGTGGTAGATTGGTGAGGCTCTTGACTCTCCGATGACAGGTCCAAGGTTCGATCCTTGCTCGGTATTCCCTTCCTTAGACAAAATGTTTTTGAATAACAGTTTCCTCGATCGAGACTCACGTTTATTACAAGTGCATTTGAAAATTAGAGGGTAATGACAATCTTAGGTTCCACCAGGCGCACACTGTACAATCCGTCTGCGATCCGATTTTGGAAAAAAACAATGTAATAGCATTTGATATGAACATTCAAACATATAAAATGTTACAGATCCAAGTTCCGAATAGTGGTATGAATACTAAAATCAAAATTCCGGGCTATTGCAAGCCTTCCTGTAGGAATAAAAGTGAACTCAATTCCGATGTTCCGAATCTTAGTGACGTCATAGTAATCTTGCGATCGGCTACGATTTGAAGCCGATTTGGCCTTTACTCTTGCCACAAGGCTTGCAGTTAACCCAAATTTAGATTTTAGTATTTCTATCATTATTCAGAACTTCAAATAAAATAATTTTACTTGTTTAAACTTTCATATTTAGTGCAAAATGCTATTTGTACAAAAAATCGGGTCGTAGTCGGATCTTGTGCGGCGGGCTTTAGAGAAAAGCAATGTGAACCGATTGGCTGCTCGAACAAGATGGTCTCTTTGATAAGCCAATGAAAATTTAAAAAGAGAAGAAATTAGTAGTCAACGGGTTAATTACAGTGACATGACTGATGAGGCCGTTCTTGATTAGTATGTATCATTATTATTATTATTATTATGCGCTTACCCTTGGGCAAGTATCATCGGGACTGTTACCGCAGATAATCGGGATATCACGAGCCTCTAGCCACCCCGCTTCTGGGTTGATCAAGTCGAACACAATTTTCCCTCCAGCAGTCACATGAAATCCACATTTTCGCGGACCAAAGAACTTGTAGAAAAACGAAAGATGCACGGTGGTTTTCTTCGTTTGCAGGTTAGGTAAGGTAAAGCTCCCTCTACCATTCCCGTTGATTCTTTGAAGAACGTAATAGCCATCTATAAGAAAAGAAAAATATGGGGAGAAATAGAGGAGATGCAGAATGATTCGTTAGGTTGGGGGAGGGGACGATAGACTTTTTTGCCGATTTTTTTTTTTTTTTTTTTTTTTTTTGCTGTCGAACTCACCCTTAAGTATAAACACACACCCGCACAGAGCCCCTTAAACACAATCATGTCAAAACGATGTCATGTTAAGTTTTATTTTGCGAGCGAGTGAAGCGAGCTAGCGAAAAATAACCATTTTCTGATTTTTAATCGCATTTTTAAATACAAATTCTAAAATTATGATGGTCGTTTATGACAGATTATAATGTTATTAACTGATTAATTGAAATATCATTTCTTCCTTTAAAAGTGGGGGGTGGGTGGGGATATATCCTCCATCCCCCGGGATTTACGCCAATGTTCCAAACTGAGGACTACCACTCCCGCTAACAACAAGGTGAAAACCTGCTTTTGATTATGTCGTTGTTGTTGTTTTATTGTGCGTTTCTATTTTAGTTAGTTTGTTTGTTTGGGGCTATTCAGAGATTTGAGAAGCATTAAGCGACAACTTGAAAGAGAACTTACCCATTTTATCGAAAGATCTAGCAAGGCCGAAGCGCCCAAGACCGTTCTGTAAAACCCAATGTGGTGAAGTGATCCCGCATACACGAAGGCCTGCACCGCCATTTGTTTTATCTCTCCCAAAATCGCAAGAAAACAGTTCTGACACACAGATGAAAAGAACCCAGAAGGAAAATGGTGCAAATGAAAATGATATTTCCTCAAGATATCGAGAAAGCCTCCTCCCCCCCCCCCCCGAGGAAAAAAAGCGAAAGATGGAGTGAGCATTAAATTCTTCAGAGTTAAGAGATAAGTCTTGTGAAAACTGATGAACAGAGATTTTGAAAATATGGGTTTCCCCATCGTGGCAGTCGAAATAAATCACACAGATTCGAAGGCTATTCGGAAATCACGGTAGGTTAAATTTCGACCGAACAAGAGTAATGACTTAAATTCCTGACCATTCTGTATGTTGATAACTTATGTAAGAGGGTTGTTAACTTAGTGAAATATCTAGCTAGACTTCGATATTTTGTTAATGAGTCGAACTCGATCCTGATTTGTAAATCATTTATATCCACTTTTTGATTATGCTGATATTTCAGTTGATTCATGTGATCAGAAACGTATTAAACAATTGCAAACTCTACAGAATCGCGCGAGTAGAGTGATTATGAAAGTAAATCCTTATTGCCATATCTCTAATGCACAAATTCATTCAGTTTTGGAATGGTCGTCTCTTGAATCAAGGTGTAAGAAAAATTTGAATTTACTTGTATTTAAATCAGTCAATGATATTTTATCCCCAAATATGAAAAATATGTTTCAACCCCCTTCCCATAATTTACTCTCTCCGTGATTCTGGTAATTTTGCTCTCCCCGCGCATAGATTTGAATACTGCCGACGAACCACTAAGTATAGGGGCTCAATCCAATATAATGCTATTAAAGCTATTAAACATTCGTCAAGCGTAAACACATGTAAGAAAGGACTGAAAAGTATTATTGCTGATTTTATATAGTTGATTTGTATCAGTGCAGGCTTAAACCTAGTGTTTTTCTCCTTCTATTTCTTGTATCGTTGTATATATGTTAACATTTCGTTTCCCGTGTTTTGTTTCAATTTTTCTTCTCAACTTCTGTAATGTTATTTTTCTGTTAGTAGTCTGTTATACATTCTTTTAAATACAGGGACCCCTCTAAAAAACAGCGTTGTTCTGTTACCAACGCTGAGCAGGGCATCCCTCCGTTCTTTTTTTAAATGAATTTTCATATGAATGTATTAATGTTATGTTTTTTTTAATTTGACGGAAATTAAAAAAAAAAACGGCACATCTAATGACCGCTTATCGTGTTAATATGGGAACTATGGGCCTATTAATCTTTTGCAGTTTATCCAAAAACTTCAGTCATTAATTGGTTTCTTTGGCGGAGGGGGGGGGGCGCTGATGTTAATTGAATGAAGAAAAATTTTCTATAAATATAAGGAGGAAGGCTTACCCGATATTTCTGCAACGCAACTCTTGGTTGAAATCACCACAAGGAGGAAGAAAAGTTTAAATAGTGCAATTCTCATGGTGAAGATTCGTTGAAATCCATCCACCGCAATTGAATTTTAGTATTCTGCTTTCTTGCTGAGGTTTGAATCAGAGTGCAAAACGGAAATCAGCTTTTACAGTTTACAAGTCTTGCCTAGCGATGGTTCTTTGTATCCCACTAAGCCACTGATGACATAAATCATTTAGAACAATGTTTTGAAAAAGGTTTTATGGCAGATGATAGTCTGAAAATCCCATAACACTCTTAACTTGAGAGAGAAAGGAAGAAAGAAATGGGGAAAAAGAGAAACACGCCAAAACAAAAATACTGAAAGTACTTGAAATAAATTAGTTTAGGAAGCAGACAAAGATCATGGGGAAAGTTTCTACCACAAAATCAGTGAAACTGGAAAGTATGTGTAACGAGTGTTAGATATCTTGGCGTTGAAGTTGACAGTAAATTTTTAATGAGATGTCTATCTTAAACAGCTCTGTAGGTCAATCTCGTCAAAATTACATGCTCTAAGACAGTTAAGCTCCACGCTAATACTGATATGCTAAATACCCTGTATTCATGAATCGATTGTGCTTACTTTTTTAAAAACATTTTATGTTAACTTCTATTCAATTATACTATGAATATGATCGTGCCTGTAAAAAGTTATGTTGGACTTATTTGTTGATAGTTTATTTCATTGTATTAAAAAATGTAATGTTTTTCTTTATATATGATTCTGGCATGTGAATATACTTATATATGTTTTGTTACTTTGATTATTTGTGAAGATATTGTTTTGAAAATGGAAGAAATAAAAGAAATCTTTAAAAAAAAGCATTGTTTGGGGCAGTTGCTCACTTTAAACAGTGTTAAAACGGGAAAGTAATAAAATTACAAAAGTGATCGGCTCGCATTGTATTGAAGGATATGATTTTTGAGAGAGAAAGGAAGAAAGAAATGGAAAAAAAGAGAAACACGCCAAAACATAAAGTACTGAAAGTACTTGAAATAAATTAGTTTAGGAAGCAAAGATCATGGGGAAAGTTTCTACCACAAAATCAGTGAAACTGGAAAGTATGTGTAACGAGTGTTAGATATCTTGGCGTTGAATTTGATAGTAACCTTTTATGAGATATTTATTTTAAACAGCTCTGTAGGTCAATCTCGTCAAAATGACATGCTCCAAGACAGTTAAGCTCCACGCTGTATGAAATACCCTGTATTAAACAACCATACATTCATGAATCGATTGTGCTTACTCTTTTTTTGGTTTTGTTTTTTAAACATTTTATGTTTTTCTATTCAATTATACTAAAAATATGATCATGCCTGCAAAAAGTTATGTTCGACTTATTTGTTGATAGTTTATTTCAATGTATTAAAATGTAACGTTTTTCTATATTTAATGATTCTGGCTTGTGAATATACTTATACATATGTTTTGTTACTTTGATTATTTGTGAAGATATTGTTTTGAAAATGGAAGAAATAAAAGAAATCTTTAAAAAAAACAAACATTGTTTGGGGCAGTTGCTCACTTTAAACAGTGTTAAACGGGAAACTAATAAAATTACAAAAGTGATCGGTCGCATTGTATTGAAGGATATGATTTTTCAAAAAGTAGTCCCGATTTGATGAAACAACTGAAATGGCAATCATTTGATACAATACCTAGGGGGCAAAACCCCATTTTCAGGGTTTTTGAGACACGGAATGCTGTAAAAGGTTGTTGGGTGTCAATGTGTTCAGGAGATCATACTGCACAACTTCCAGGTGGACTACCTTGAAATTACGCTGCTGAAAAGAAATGGCGACCATTTTTCCAAAATGGCTGCCTTGTAATCTAGTATTGAACTGTTTTGAATGTAAATATTTAATAAAACATCTATTTTTCACATATGATACATCATATTAAAGAGTATTAAATTCCCTACACAGTGATGTCACTTTCGATGGGTTTGAAGATGATTTGCATAACATTTTTGGCTCAAATATGTGAAATTTTACTTTTTTTTACCCAAAATCTTAATTGCATCAAAATACATATTTCGGCGTATTTCAATAGTCCTGATGACTAATAATTTCAGACTTTCTCAAAAATTGTCCATATTCATGGTCAATATCATATGCAAGTTTCAACTTCATCACTTATCTAACAAAAAAGTTGTAGGACTCTGAAGTTAACACTGTGATATTGACTAATTGCACAGAAATTGGTTGTTAAGGGCTGCCTGCTCCCTAGCAACGTTGGCATCTTGCTATGTCTAGTGATCGCTATTTCCATGCAGCTTAATGATAAGATATATGTGCTGTCTATTGATGTAGTTTGATCGTACTTCATTTATTTATGAATCTTAATTAGTTCCCAATGCTATAAAAACAATGCGCATGTAGCAACTGATGTACACATAGAAACTAGGGCAGGCTATTGGTGTATTTGGTGTATACAGAATGAGTCCTTTCTGATGGTGATAATCATGATTTGCACTTATACTCTTAAAAATTACAATTCAAGGTTTGGTCGCCGCCTTCTGTTACATCTCCACTCCTCTCCATCCCGCCTCACCCCCCCCCCTCCCCTCTCCATTCGGCATTTAAAGAGACTGGTACAATGCCTTTTAGTAATGGAAAATGATCAATGAATTAAAAAGGCCTGACAATTTTTTATTTATGGTCAAATGGTTATCTGAAAAGAAATCTGTCAGTGTCTTGCAAGTAGTAAGGCAGGTATCCATAGAGTATTAAAAGATAATTGGTAGAGGAGAACGAGAGGAAACCTTGCAAACATTGATTGATTGATTAGGTCACTGTGGTTTCCAATAATTGGATATTCATGCTAAGAAAACTTCTAAGAATCTTTCCACTTCTTTTATTCCCTCTTGTATAAAAATTGTATTTGAAAGCAACTACAAAAAAACAACAAACCAAACAATACTAATAAACCAAATGTGACTTTCAACCAACCGGGACAGAGTATCAAGGACTTGCGTTTACCATGTTCACCAAGTTTACAGTATAGCTTGATTTGGATGGAACTCTTTTGTGTAAGTGGACCCTTGACAGTCAATTTTTAAAGGATCTTTTGAATGCACGCAAAGAAGACATTAAAATGAAAACAGGAGAGTATTAAAGGAGGCCATTAATTAATAAACTTGCAGACTTTCACACAAGTCACAAGAAAAACTCCGAAGATGAAGATCTATCTGCCTGCTACAAAATCATTGTCTCGGTTTAACACAGGCAGAGCTTTAGGTCACGCCCTAACAAATGAGAAACTTGATTATCTGATTACTTCTTTAAACTGCCAGGATGAGGATGTGTAACTTGTTCAATATGATCAGTCATCCCCAATAGCTTCCTAGTTTTACCATCCTTAGTGCCTTAATTTGCATGGCCAGAATTCAAATTTGTACAGTTGTATTAAAACTATTTTATAAGAATAATTGGATGGGGTAAATTCTGATAATATGGGATCAAAAAAAATAATTGTTGAGCTAGGAAAAGATTTCTTCCTTGAATGCTCTCATAATCTTCAAAGCCTATAAGGCATAAGCAGTACTGTGATGTTTTTAATATGATTTTAATCAATTTCTCGCTTTAAAATAAAAATAAAATGGGCAGGATCATGACTGTTGAGGAAGGAGGGGGAGGACTAGGAGTTCTGATCCCAAAATAGGAGCTTCGCTAGATATGTGTGCGGAGGTGTCACAGCCAAGGATGAAAAGGGGCAAATTTGACATTTTCATATCTATCTGCATGGGATGTTATCAATTCTATGCAGTGTTGCTTTCATGTTCTTTCTGTTCATATATTTGTTTTTATCTCTTCCTGCAGGTATGGCAAAAATCCAATGACCTTTTATTTTATTTATTTATTTCAATTTTATTTATTCATTTATTTATTTTTGCTTAGAAAACAATCGTTTCAGCTGCATAATAAGACATTTCACAACTCAAAAGAAAATAACGACGTTAATATCTCTTCTGAGTCAAAGTCAACTGATCTTCAGTACCTATATTTTTTATTGTTTGATAGCCATTGCAAATATATTTGGACCATATAGCATACTAGTACACATAGTTACCTGTATTGGTGAAACTGTACATAGTAAGGTTAGGTTCTGGGCAAAAAGAGTAGGGTATTGGGGGAAAAATCCTTATTTGTAGATATCCATTTTCTTCCCATCAATTTTCGTAAAACAATAGTTTGGCAACTTTTTTTTTTTTTTTTTTTTTTGGGGGGAAGGGGTTCGAATCTTGAAATGGGCATGTTTTTGAGGTAGTGGGTGTGCGGGATAAGGAATGAGTTCTGAACCCCCCCCACGCTCAGATACTTGGTTAAGATCATTGCCGGTTGCTTATGAACCTGTCAATTTTTCGTAAAAAGAAATGTACAGTATGAAACGTAAGTGAATTTTTTCTAAACCAACGTTTGGTTGGTTCATGATAAGAACCTACCAAATGTTCATCTAGAAAAATTCTTTTTATTATAGAATAGATCTTCAACCAACCTAAAAAAACCCCTTTCTTAGAGGGTAGGTTTTTTTCGTTAAATCTTGTTTAGCTCTTGCATGCATGTCTAATTGTATTTCGCCAATGATCCTAATTGGTTTCCTTGACAGTACTATAAATTTAAGGCTAAATGATATGGCAAGGGGAGTGAAAGAGGGAGAGCAAGAAGGGTAAGCAATGGACAGATATGCTAACCATTAATGAATTGTAGAGACTCTTTCATTTGTTTGTCAATAATTCTCCATTACAACAAAGGTAATGGACAAAAGTCTCTCGCTTTTTAGCTTTTATGTGTGTGTGTGGGGGGGGGGGGGGAAAGGGGGATGGGGCTATGGACACATTAAGATATTAGGATGTGGTGTGGAGCAACATCTGAACAATTTCGCCATGTGATAAAGTCATAGTGTTCTTGTTCTTAATGCATTATTTGACCAATAATCTAGATTTTTATAATAGTTCATGAACACACGACATACATGTAGATTGCTAGGCACAGACAACAGCAACAGCTTATTAGGATGGGGTGAGCGAAGGGGTCTAAACATGGCGCAAGAGGGGGTGAATGAACCGCACAATCTATAATCTCTTTATGAGTTGGAATGTAAATCATAAATCATGAATGCCACTTTAAGAAAGGACTCGTTCCCTGTATCATTGGACCAATGCTGTGCTAGTTTCCATCTATGCATTATCAGTTTCTAGCCGCAGTCGCTTTTTATAGTGCTCATTGGGAACCAATGAAGATTCATAAATGAATGAAATATGATCAAACTGCATCAATAGACATCGCATGACTTACCAGTTGCATGGAAATAGTAATTACTGGTGGAAATGTCATTCTACATAGCAAGATGCCTGCGTTGCTAGGGAGCAGGCAGCCCTTGGCAACCATTTTCTGTGCAATTAGTCAATATCACAGTGTTAACTTCAGAGTCCTACAACTTTTTTGTTAGATAAGTGATGAAGTTGAAACTTGCATATGATATTGATCATAGATAAGGAAAATTTTTGAGAAAGTCCGAAATTATTAGTCATCAGGACTATTGAAATATGCTGAAATATGTATTTTGATGCAATTAAGATTTTGGGTAAAAAAGGTAAAATTTCACATATTTGAGCCAAAAATGTTATGCAAATCATATTCAAACCCATCAAAAGTGACATCACTGTGTAGGGAATTTAATACTCTTTAATATGATGTATCATATGTGAAAAATAGATGTTTTATTAAATATTTACATTCAAAACAGTTCAATACTAGTTTACAAGGCAGCCATTTTGGAAAAATGGTCGCCATTTCTTTTCAGCAGCGTAATTTCAAGGTAGTCCACCTGGAAGTTGTGCAGTATGATCTCCTGAACACATTGACACCCAACAACCTTTTACAGCATTCCGTGTCCCTAAAACCTGTCTTGCCCCCTAGGTACAAGGAGGGGAATTATTCTTCATGCACTCTAGCATACCAATGTAAGCGGCTTGGGACCTTATAGACTCTGTAATGAACAGATGAAGCTGAATTGTTAATAGATAGACATGGATTCAATGCAAGGAATGTCGACTCACTTAATGTTGTTTCACCTGACCCAAAATCGGAATGCTTCAAACATTTCTCCAAATATGCCACACAAAAGGCCTAGAGCTCTTTTCCAACAAAACTTCAAAATCGCATGTCACATCCTTCAAGCGCTCAGTAGAGCATGTGTTTAACTGACACTGGATTTTGTATCGATAATAGTGCTTCAATAACTATCTCAATTATCTTAACATTAATTTATTTTGCTGTTGTGTCTTCTTTCCCTTCAATTTCACCTTCCTTCTTCTTTTTATCTTCTTGTTCTTTTTCTCATTAACCTTTTACTCGGTAACTTCATAGAGCGAAATCTCTAGTACAGTCAATATCCTTACCCTCTCTCTTTCTCTTTCCCTTTCCCGTCCTCTCTTTGTCTTCTTTTATTTTCATTTCATCTTCTCCCTTTCTCTACTTTTCTGCACTATTTTTTAAAACGTTTTCTGATGGCATTGCAGTATGCCTTTATCATGCTCCGTTATATTTTTGTTGTATGTATAATGTGTTCGATATTTATACGTCTTTAAATCAGGATAAAAATGAGAAAATACAGCCTTTGTCGATCATGTTTTATCTTGTATAAGAAGTTTCAATTAATGAATAATAATAAACAAGTAAATAAGTAAATAAATCAAGAAATATGACTAAGATAATAAATAGGTAAATAAATAAATAAATAGGTAAATGAATATGATTTCTTAATGGTGTACTGCGAGTAGAACAATAAACCAAGTCCATACAATGGCTGTAATGTTTCACACTTCATAGAGTTGTCATTACAAAAAGCGACCTTCCCCTACTTTGGAGTAATTGGTGTTAGGAGTTAGAGATGCGTTGATGCATTCAATGTTTATAGATACCATATACTGAATTATTTCATGTAAAACTTAAGTAGATACAAAATTGGTATGACTGAGCACGATTACTGCATTTCAACAGTCCAAGACTGTAGATTTGATTGTGTGAAGCGTCAAACTAAGAAAGAATGATAGGCTAAAGGGTTTGTATCTTTAGCCTATCATTCTTTCTTAGTTTGACACTTTAAACAGTTATACATGCTGATTGATGATTAATCTCCTTTCCTTTCAAATTAAGAAAGAATGATAGGCTAAAGGGTTTGTATCTTTAGCCTATCATTCTTTCTTAGTTTGACACTTTAAACAGTTATACATGCTGATTGATGATTAATCTCCTTTCCTTTCAAATTAAGAAAGAATGATAGGCTAAAGGGTTTGTATCTTTAGCCTATCATTCTTTCTTAATTTGACACTTTGAACAGTTATACATGCTGACTGATGATTAATCTCAGTTTCCTTTTTGATCACAGTATTAAATAAGCATGTAATTATAGAACATAAACTTATCAGTACCCAAATAAAAAGGGAATTTAGAAACAGTTTACCATGTTTGAAGTGACGTAGATTCTACTTTCATACCACTTAAGTACTTCCTCCTCCTTTTCATGGTCAGAAACGAAGCTCAAACTCTTGCCGTCAATACCACTTTTATTCACTTTCAAATACACCACTAAAATAAAGAGGAAATGAAATGTACCTTGCCTGCAATCTCTAAAAAGAAATGGTTTCTATAATATTTGGATAATTACTTGTGGCAAAAATAGTCAACCTTGACTTTTTATTTTAAAAAAAACCCGAAGTATACAACGACTTGCAGAATGAAACAGACGAAATACACTAAACCATGTAAAGACCTTTAAAAATTAATCACACAAATACAAGCTAAATTCAAGCTAGGCTCTAGGTGCTTTCGAGATATCAAGATACATAGAGGTATAGAGGTAAGTTACTCGATTTTGGATGATGTTCTTCGATTAAAATCATATAATTTGTCTTTGTATCGCAAGTATACATTGAAAGAGGATGAATGGCTTCTTTGCGTTTAATGCCATTTTGCTGAGCAAATTCCAAAATCAATTCATCTCTGCAACGCTCTTCGGAAGTTAGGAAATCGACAGACCATTCGAATTATGCATTTTTCGTGGCTTTTATTCACCATTTACCACTGTCTTCTGTACAGGTACATGTATCGTTTTATCATTTATCATTTTACCATGGCAGTACATGAATTTACGCCAGTATTGTAAATGTATTACATACAGATTTGGATAACCAACATCAATACACCAATACAAAACTAGTGCTGGAATCTATGTGAAGAATGAGGAAATTTTCACCCCATAAACCATAAAATCAAAATATGTGAAATGCAAGTATATAGCCAGGGAAGGGTTAAAACCACGGCTAGAAGTCCCCTCCCGTAAACGAACGCTCCTGCATTGCCACGAGCCCCCCTTGCTAGCCGTCAAAGAATGCCCGATCAGGCGGGGAAGTTTCTTATGTAACCCGGGTGCACCACCCATTCCAACTCTCCTCAACGATTCCAGCAAACATCTTCACAACCCGGCCCCATCACTTCGGTCCAGGACTCCGGCCTCCCCGCATGTAGCATCGAGCGAGGCTCCTGAAATTACATGTGTCACCAATGCTAATATAACTCCTTGCTAATATATGCAAATGTGATGAAGTCCCAAATTGATAAATTCCGGCCAGGTTACCAACCTGGTTCTAGTACAAATCTTCATTCATATACCATTCATATACCATACATATAATTACGATGTATACAACACGTCATTGCATAAAATGTACCCACTGCACGTATGGGCATCCCCCATCCCCACCCCCCCCCCCCCCCCCCCGAGGTCACACCATGACCTCCCATCGGATGAGGTGAGGGTGAAAACCCAATGGGACAAAATTCTCTCACGGCCCAGGACTGCGAAGCCACTCTTAAAACGCAGATCTATACTCAGTGCGACCAAGCATTTTGCTCCACATCCGAGAATTCTCCTGCATCTTATCAAATAAATACATAAACTACGACCACAGAGTGCTTTAAAGCACACTGGATAAGCCATGGAAATTCGATTAATAACTAGGTTCTTGGTACCATCAAATTACCTCGTCACATCGAGAATGTCACTATATCTGGTTAAAAACACAGGTAACCAACAAAATCGTTATGGCATAAAGGAGCTGGGACAAATAATCTTTCTCAGCTATATTAACTTCGAACTTGTTAACCCATTCGTGACAGAGGTCCACTTTGTGGTTTGGCCTAATATCTTTTGACGCAAAGCCCTAAGAATCATACCAAATACATGAGCAGAAAGAGCAAAAAAATCTACACAAAATGTGCCCATTTTGGTTGCGTCAATATTCGTTGTTTGATGCTGAAAATTTTTTGAAGGAAAATAAGCATTACAATCCTTAAATTGGCAATGTGATAGAAAGTTTAAAATCACAATTTGCCTCTGCAAATTGGCAACTTTTTGACTTCTCATCGTAATTTCTGTCAATTTATATTAATTTCAGATACATGACGTTTTATAAGAAAAATGTAGCAATAAAATAAAAATGTTGGTGTTGCCAATTTGAAGAATAAAAGCTGATCAAATTAGGTTTTAAATAATTCCTGTAACGAATGGGTTAACATGATGCAAAGTGATTTCCCATTGTACACGATATATTCTATTGCTATAACTTCCATGCATTGCCTACATAATACATTCCATCTAACTACTTTCTTATCCTTGAGATAACACCAATATAATATGAGTCACAACATAATCATTGAACATCCAGAACCGTAAGACAGTACAAATACTTTTGCTTGCAAAAACTTGATAAAATATATACTAGTGCTACATAGGCGGTGATATTGGAGATGGTAGTGGGGATTTTTGATTGTCCCACTCCACACGTCTTGCTCCGACAAAAAGCCACGAGAGAATGACACAATTTCCATTCCCACGCGCATCCATATCCATAACCGTATGTTTGCGCTCCGAGTGCAAAAGTGGCGCGCGTTCGATTACGCGCCACCAAAAAGCGCGCCTTTCCTGGAGGCGCCAACTCCCAACGGGAGATGTAAACTTATTGTTTCGTCATAATGGTCTGCAAAGGCCAAAAAACAAAACACGAACAGGGTATCAGGCGTGTATAAATCTTTTTGAAATCGTTATGCAACTCTTTAAAATTTATTATACATGCATTGAAATATATTCATAAAGGATAAATAATAAGCAGCACGTGCTGCTTTTAATCGTAATACTAATTTAAGGACATAAAAAGCACTGTAAAAAACACATAAGCACATGAAAAAGCATGTAAAGCATAAAGCAATAGCATCAGAATCAGTACAGAATTTAAAAAGAAATGGTGGTAAAAAGTCCAGAGAAGGAGAAGAGAGGATAAAAAGACAAGATTGAAAAGATCAAAGAGAGGACGGGAAAGAGAAAGAGAGAGGAAACGAGAAAAGGGAAGGGAATAGAAAGAAAGGGGAGAAGAAATAGAAGTGAAGTTTAAAAGAGAGATTAACCCTTAACGAACTGGGGCCTCCAAGACGTTTTATAAGATTGCGCAGCAACCGTGTGGGATTTCAAATGGTCGTTTCATGAGTTTTTTCTCTCAAGCCTTACGCACATTCTAATAAGATTCTTCAGCAGTCAAAGGACAAAAAAGGTATAGAGTTTTCTGTAAAATGCATAAAATTATCATTTTGCATAATTAGTCAGGCTACAACGCAAAAAATTGCATATTGATATTGATTGCATTTCCTTGGTTTTTAAAATCACTTGTTTCTTAACTTCTCACCAATTGTTCGCACCAATTATTCACATGAATGGATGCGGAGGTGGTCACGCGTGCTCTAAAAACTTTCGTGTAGAGACTCCTCCTATGCCATCCTCCTCATCCTCATTTCCCTCACCACCCTACCCCACCCCATCCCTAATCCCTCCTGGAACCCAAACTCTATTCCCCCAAGCTCCCTCTCCCTCCCTTATTATGTGTGTGTATTGCGTTATTGTCCTTTGTTCATCTGACGGATGGATTTAGTTAAACAACACTGCGTAACCAATAAATTGCACGTTAAAACCCATCCCTCCCACCCTCCTCCTCATCCCCACCTCATCCTTAACCCCACTCGGAACTCCAAACCATTAACTCTTCACCCCCTCACACTTCATCTCGCTCCCTCTGTATAGTGTTTTTGTGTTGATGTTGTGGACGTTTGTTCATCTAATAAATTCATTTAGTCAAACCCACTGCATAGCTGTCAACGCTTAAAGAATTAATATCTTTCCATAAAAGCTATTCATAAATGGAACCAGACATGACACTGCTAGACAGACAGTAACATCAGCAACTTGCAGAAGGCTCTGGAGCTCAGAATGTCCCTATTTTGATACTAGAAACACTCGTTGATCAATCTATTGTTAACTGCAAGTTGAATTTATATTCATGAAAACATACTAAGGATCTGTTACTTTGTTTTCCTTCATTTCATGTATGTTCTTCTCTCCTATTTCTAAGCATTTCTGCAGGAATGTAAGGTATTCAATGCTTTTTTCTACGTCTTCATCATTGTTATTTTCAGTGTAATTTTCAAACGACCAAATGTATTCTTCAGGAATTCCTGCTACAGCGTGAGTGCAACTCATGGTAAGATCAGAATTTTCCACTGTGTTCGTATGAGTAAAAACAACCATCACATGTCGACCTGGAAACAAAAGAATAGAAAATAAGGATCATTACTTCTGAAAGTGTTCACATTCTATAATTATATATACACACAAACACGCATACATATCCCACACATATGTATACACTTTTTTTTAAACACTTGCACACGTTGGTATTCAAATGCCCATAGCATGTTCATTTATTTGATATATGATGAAAGAGCAATGTAGAAAAAAATGCCTTGCTCAGGGGCATAAGTGCCGCACCGGGGATCGAACACTCGACTTACGTGTTTCCAGTCAAGCGCCTTAAACCACTCGACCACGGCACTTCCACATACACACACACGCGTGCGCCCCCCCCCCCCCCCCACACACAATACTATGTACAATTTGTATATATATATATGAGATCAATTGAGAGAATAATAACGTAGCATGAATCAAAGTTCCCCAGAGCTGCCAAAGCTGCTGTGTATGTTATAATATACACATGATATATATATATATATATATATATATATATATATATATATGCGCTTGTGTGTGTGTGTGTGTGATCCAAAGATAATTATGGATAGGGCTGTTACAAGACTACTACCGAGATCAAGATTTCGGGTGCCTACCCTTTATCAGGATCTGCATACACTAACCAGTAATGGTAAGAACTTATAGTACAATATGAAATAGCAACAGAACATAGATTATCATGATTATGTAGAGTGAAACTGAGACGACGAAAATATGTAGGTGTCGTAGAGTTGCATAATAATTATCAGTATACAAGAAATATGTAATTACAGTCACGATTGCGGTTTGAGTGTTGTCTGTATGTATATGTCTGCCAGTGAAATGAGGTGCAGTGTCTAGGGGTAGATTGAGGGTCAGCATTTTTTTTTTACTCTGGAGTAAAAGCGGATGAGAAAGAAGGGGGGGGGGGGGGCATTGGCCGGCGTTGAAGAGTAGCTTGAATTCTGGGAAAGGTGAAAAATAATTTGTAAGCTTTATCATTCTTTTCATGTCAGTTAGTAAATAAAGTGAAAATATCCCATAAAAAGGGATTGCTCTTCAAATGAAGGAGGAAAGTAATGTGAATTTCAATTTCAGTTTTGTTAATGTGGAAGATCTTTGTTTTGGGTCAGACCTCATCCACTTATGCTTAAGAGTTTTCCTCACGTCGGGATCTCTCGCGGAGTGATATTGTTAGGACAGACCTTCACAATATCTGTAAGCAACTGATTTTATTCCTCTGATGTGACACCAGTTCAGAAGATGTCATGTGGTATGTTTCCATGGTACATGAGTGACATCCCAAACTTATTTTGGGACCATCTCTTATGCCTTCATCTGGCGGAGTCCTCGCTATGTTACTGAACCTGCAACTATAATATACACTGCTGTTTTACCTAGCTCTGTTTCTGTTTTCTTTTCTGTTTTCTTTTAATTTCCCTTTTCTTTCTTGAGGAATCTACGTAATTACAAGCATTGCTTTCTTGTGGATTTCTCTTTTCCAAAAGTAATTCCCCCATTTTTCAATACACTGTGTCAAGCAGACATTTATTTTGTTCTGGTGTTTTAAAAAAAGAGAGAAAAAAGGGTTAATTCATGATATTTTTGTTTAAAAAAGAAAAAAATATATGTTTATGTCTTGTGTTATATTGGAAATAAAACCTAAACTTGAACTTGAACTTGAACCTACAGTTATCTTTATCGTTATATGTAGTTCCCTTAATCACTAAGGTCAGATCATCTATTGATAAAACAAAATGTACGTACCATAGTGTTCATGGACTGCATTAGTGAATTGTTTAAGAAAAATGCACGCAGGATCAAATGGTTTCCTGTGAAACAAACAAACACATTTGCGTAAAATGTAATAGTATGCGGTGAGCTATATACACTTAGAAGGAAAGATTAAATTTTACACCCTAAATGCAACGGTTTACAATTCGTTATTCCGAAGGTTCGTTATTCCGACGGTTCGTTTATTCCGAAGGCTCGTTATTCCGAAGATTCATTAGTCCGAAAATGAAATAAGGCTCGTTATTCCGAAGGTTCGTTAGTCCGAAAATACAATAAAGGTTCGTTATTCCGAAGGTTCGTTAGTCCGAAAATACAATAAAGGTTCGTTAGTTCGTTAATTTTTTCGGACAAACGAACCTTCGGAATGACGAACCTTATTTCATTTTTGGATTAACGAACCTTCGGAATAACAAACCTTATTTTACTTTCAGACTAACGAACTCTCGGAATAACGAACCTTCGGAATAATGCCATAAATGTTCGGATTAACGAACCCTTTTTCATTTTCGGACTAACGGACATCTAGGTATACGCAATTTGCGTGTTTCGGAATAACGAACCTTCGGCATAACGAACCTTCGGAATAACGAACGTTCGAAATAACGAACATCATCCAATGCAACACTGGCAGCACCAGTCCTTTTTGGGGTACACTTTTGCACCCTGCATGAAAAAGATGCAAGGATGCACCCTTTTGTACTTGTTTACACCCAGAAATTCCTGTCTGCACCCTTTTTTCATTTAAAAGGGTGAAAATTGGGACCTTCCCTAAAGGGTACAAACACTGCACACTTTGAGGGTGCAAAATGTAGCTCACTGCACCCTCAATGATGCATAATGCTTCTTTGGGTGCAAAGTTGTTGATTTTTTTTTCTTAGTGTGTAAGGATACTTTTTTTGTTGTTTTTTAATATTAATTTGAGTTAAAATTTCATTTAAAAAAAAAAAAAACTCTTGGTCATTCTGGCCGGCAGAAATTCCATTTATTAAAGTCCTCTATCTCGATCCTTGAATAATAAACATGGTACAGAGAACCTTAACTGATGCACTTTCTCTATGCTGAGAAGTTTCTTTAACAGTCCTTAAACGTTTACTCCATGCAGCAACTGTTCTCTTAGGCCCGACTGTTCCTTTAAAGCATACAATTTAATAGTATATAACTATTGTTGAATATTTGTATGTATATATGTACTTACTCAATTGTCCTGTTTCATTTTGTGTTTAGATATAGAAATACTCTATGTTGTCCTAAAATACCTATTTTCATCTAGTCGCTGCCATGATAACAGCCATGTTACAGCGCAAAAGTGACTGACTTGTTGCAAGGTTTGCAGTTCATGCTTAAATCAGGCAAGAACTCATGTCCACTTAGCGTTGAGGGCGTATGGAAGGGCAACTGAAGCGACAGAAGCAGAGGCAACCTTCTTCCATTATGACATCACTCATATGAGTTGTGAAATTTGAATTAACTCAGGGAAATAGCTAAGGACTTAATTTTGATTTAAATCAGTGAAAGCTTTATAAGTCTGTGACCCAAATCTTATTACAGCTATTTTTTCTTTATTTTGTACACTTTCAATCCACTTTCTCGGATTAAGTCACTTTTATCATTTTCTAACGCTATTTAATGGGAAATATGTATCATGTTGACAAATGAATTTGTTACTAAGGCAATGGCCGAAGGAGTAACTTATGAATTTGGCAACAAACAGATTCGTGTTCACCAACATAAAATAGGGGAATTATAGCACATTAAGTCTGATTCTACAGAAAAAGTTTAGTATCCCCTAACATCACGAGGAGGAACCGATGGTGCTTCTGCAAAATAAATGAAAACATCATAAGTCCATGACATGTTATGCAGGCCTACGTACAGCGCTTAAGTCTTTCGCTTTCTAAAGAAATGGGAGTGACGGACTATTCTGCTTATGTTTATCAGCATCGGGAATGTATCATACATCAAAATGCGACCAAAACCTTTACATTTTATTTCATCCCTGTGAGAGCTTCTGAGGTTGGTAAACATTTTGAAATAAATAAATATCATCTTTGATAATACATGTAAATCGCTCTCTCAAAAAAAAATCATATATATCAAACAGATGGTAACCTACCTGATATCATGAACGAAAATAGGACAGTGGGTTACTACTCCATTACCAGAATCGAGTCCTCGCTCACCACCTGAGTAGAGTAACCAGCATTCATTGTTTACACGTATGTCTAAACTTGCAATATTGCAGTATTTTTTTAATTAGAATCCCTGTACAGGTGGATTTAGAATCTCAAGAAAATGCAAGTGGTTCAGGCGTTACAATCGTTTACGATCTCAATAGAAAATAAGAACGCTTTCTTAAGTCGTAATGTTATTTGAATCTTGTCTGCTGTCAACACCTTTAACTTTCTGAGATATCTCAATACATTTATAATTAACTTTATAATTATCATGTATTCTTTAATATCATATTCAACGTTGCTTACGTTGTTTTCATCATTGGCATTAGTGCTATTGTCATACCTAATCGTAATACTGATCAAAATAATGATTATGATGATGATATTAATGATAACAATAACAACAACAATAATAATGATAACAGTAATAATAATAATAATAGTAGTAGTAGTAATAATAATAATAATAATAATGATAACAACAACAATAACAATGATAATAATGATAATAATACTAACAATAATAATGATAATAAAATGATAATGATAATAACAATGACAATAACATTAATGATGATTAGATACGTTATTGCTTAAACACGTTGTTGTATAATTATCGATAAGCGGCTAAAAAAAAAAACTTTTGCTCACGAATTCCGGGAATCAGGCTGTCTCTAATTTGCCTCTCTGTAAGGTCATTCATTCCTCTGTTGTCTAAAATGTTTATATGTTTGGTAAGACGTATACGGTCCGCGAATTTGCCTTCAACACCATCACTAAACCTGGAGACGACGTTCTTAAAAGTACCTGATGAAAAAGAAACAAAATCAATGAAATTACTAAACGTAATAAACGTGGCAAACACTGAATAGGCCTGGGGAACTATCTATCTCGCAAGATATTGAAACATTTAGGTTATAGATAAACGATGCCGTTTAGTATTATTTCAAGTCGGCATCTTTTCGCTTTAAGTTCTTAAGTTTATGGAAGACTGACGTTATCATGCAAACTAACTATAAGATTTTCTAACTGCCAATTTATTTATCATAATATCATCACCATTGATTACAGTCTTATTTCCTTTGATTAGAAATTTTACTTTGTTTTAATAGTAGGTTGAGTGAATGTAACTTTCTGAAAAATTTGAGAACAATATGTTGATAATTTTATGAAACATAATACAGCTCTTTAATAATACGATAGGCAGTGGCGTATTTTTGAGAGGACTGACATCTTTCGCCCTAATATCAACCGTCACGTTTCTAATACCAGCAAGCGAATGAAAAATATCAGCTTTTTATTCTGGAAATCGGTAGTTTTCATATCGGTGATGACAGGGAATGTAAATAATCCAGAGTTCAGGGAGCCTGGATATATTTTCTGAATGACTGACACATTCTAGAGGTGTCGTGGTGTAGTGGTTCGTTTGCTTGGCTCTCAAGCAAACGACTGAGTGTTCAAATTCCAGCCCGGCAGCGAAATTTTTCCCCCAAAAGGTTTACGAAATACGACGGGATTCAAGAATAGCTATGATACTTTAACCATTTCTGACGGAATAAACGCCATTGGTATCAATTATTACAGCAAAAATAAGGCAGAGACGAGAATGGAAATCAAACCCGAGACCTCTCGTTCATGGTACGCCCACTCTACTGACTGAACCACGAGAAGTTCACGCAGAGATGAGCATTCTCTAAGACCTATACATTGCTAGTCTTACTTCTCAGAGATGTTTTTAAAAATTCCGTCACAGGCTTCACATGTGCCTATCGGTAAACCTGTTTGGGAAAAAATATTTCGAAGCCCAGCACTACAATGTCTTTTCTCTAGTTTCCTCATTAAAGTAAATAATATTCTGAACTTAACGTACCCTTCAAAGCAAAGCTGAGGGAATTAATGAGAGAAGATTTCCCCACGCCCACGACTCCAAATACTCCAAGATTGATCACTCGTGGCAATCTTTTAGTGTTCTTTATGTCAGTCGCTTTCCCGGGCCGATATTTCTTCAGCTGTTTCCTCAGATTATCCAACTTTCTTTCTTGTTCCACTGTAAATTAAAGAAAGCCATAATAATTCAAAGAACTACAAAATACTTCAAAAAAAAAAAAACAAAACACCTATTTCAGAGAAAGGAAAGAACACTGAAGAAAGAAAGGCATGTTCTTCTAAAAATAAGTGTGTGTGTGTTTGTAAAGGAAGGATATGTGATAATTGACATTAAAATTCCTAGTGGGAATAGACCAATTTCACCTCCGGTTTATGTATTTGGCCCTCTATCGGCGACGCCGTTGCTGCGGTGGGCAAGCGCGCTGACCGCGATTGGCTCTGTGTACAAAGTGAATGTAAGATATGAGATATGCCCTGATATTGTTCCATTTACTTTATTCTAGATCAATAAAATAAAGCATGGGCAGATGAGGTAAGACAACGGCCATATCTGACAGATAATGATATGATGTATTTTTGTACTTTCGATGGTTTTTCAACCTAATTTTGTCAGTAAAAGTTCGATTGCAGCATAGAAGCCGTAGTAAACGGGAGCCCTCAATCTTACCCTGTTTACAAAGTCATGTTTCCACTCATTAAATTTCACGCCAAAGTACATAATGATAATGTTTCTTGACTTCAAAGTCCTTTCTGTTGATGTTTTTACCCACTGGCTGACGAATTCCTTCACATTGCTTACGGAAACCTGTGTAGGGAGTAAGGCTGCTCACACAAACAGGCTAGTCACGAGTCAAAAGCGAGTGAATTTCGCACTCAGTTAGCTTCCAATTTTTAAACTTTCTTCAATTCTTGTGGCATTTGAGGACCGCACAGCTGCGACCTGAACTTCCCTGATAATTTCTCATTGCAAATATTAAAAGAAATCTGCATATATTTGTCAAAATAGACAAAAAATCGAACGAATGTACATAACGCGCCCACCGCAGTATGTCGAACCGTGTCGAACAGTCTGCTGCCCTCTTGCGTTGTGGGAATGGTCAATAGTTATTGGCGATGCCCTATAAACTCTATCAACTTTCTGGGTTTAAAAAAAAATTAATTTCGGATTTTTTCCTTATAGAAGGATACCATTGTGTGATCCTGAATGTATCCGAGTTGGCCAGGTTGTAAGTACCTCACCGTATTTTCTTTAATGTTGCTAGCTTCGCTGGGACATCGTGTGAGGGTCCTTTGAGACAAACCATCTTTTTCCTGAGTCTGTTCTCCTATTCTTGTTTAAAAAATAATTATAGGGAATAGCCTCAGTGTAGCTAGTTTGTTCACCCTGTATTTTTTTAAATATAAAAATTAGCCAGGGTAGCCACTTCAGCTATCAGCTGATCTTCCAGCGGGCCCTGCATAACATAATATGTTATTATTTCCCTTCTTCATTCTTAAGTCTTTGGTATTACTCGGCTGGGGATCGAACCCACGACCTCCCGTTCATGAGGCGGACGCTCTATCAATTGAGCCAAAATGCCCAGTTGTAGGTCTATGCATCAATTCAATGTTAATAGAAAACAATATCCTTAAAACTCACTCAACCGTTGTTGTTCAGGGTCGGCATTATGCCAATCTGGCTTCTTGCAACAGAATACCCAGCGAAAGCAATCTGAAAATTAAGCCGAATATTTAGTTACAAAAGCATTGCATATCTTGTCTAATGTCGACATATTCATTTCATTGTTTTTCAATTTCACCTAGGCATAAAGCCTGCAGAAGGAGGTTGCATTGAAACTTTTCGCCAATGAAAATAGTTTAATATATAGGCCTATAGTAGCAATGATTAAATAATCATTTTCAACAGAATGCCATAAAATTATCACCATTTATTTCAAGCTATAAATAAATAGCATCTGCCCCTTTATTAAGAAATAATAGTATCTAATTACTGGGTAATAAAATAAGCAAAATAAACAACGCCTTCATGGAAACCTTTGTCTCTGTTCCTGCTACGTTGGAGATTTTCAGGGAATACAAATATAAGCCAGTTTTGGTTGCCTTTTTTACTGGGAGGGCTTAAAATATAATGGTGCATTATAACAATTCAGAACTGTTTCTATTAACATTTTATCTACATGAACCTTTAATGCCTATATTTTCGAGGTTGCCTTTAAGTTGAATAGAGATTGCAACAGTTACTTATCAATAGTGAACAAAAATAATAACTTGATAGTGTGGAAGGATCTCTAGTTGATAGTATAATTTATTTAATTTTCCTTAAAAAGCTGCAACAGCAATAACTAAAAGAAGAAAGGAAACTCATAAAAAGCATAAAGATTATTACCACATGTCATCATATGAGCACATCGAAATCCATTCCGAGTGTTGTCTTCAGATGATAAAAGTCGATATCAATCAATGACGTAGACGACATGAAGAATTAGCAGCGATAGAGAAGAGAACAGTAAAGAAATGAAACATGTATGAGATTGGGTCCGTTGAAACCTCTCACATATATACACACCATTACTTTGTAAATAACGTTTATCAATTTAAAGTTTATGGAGGTGTTAGGGCAAAGTTGGCAAGAGCGCGCTCTTAAATGTCTAAAAATTTAATAATCTAAAATGAATTTGTCTGCAGTGCATTATCATTATGAAACACCTTTTTTTTTCTCTCTCTCTCTTCAGTCTCTCCATTTTCAAGGTTGATGTAATCATGCAATTATAATGACACAACGTTTTCAATACTCACTCTTGAAGAAAGATCTATACTGTAATACGCGAACCGTGATGAAAATGACGACAACGACTACAATCAAGACACTGATCATGATGATCACGCCGATGATGATGGGACTTGATTTGGTGGCTGAAACTGGAGCAAAATGAAATTTGTTGTCAAATGATTTCTTTCTACGGCAAATGGAAAAGAGGAGGTCATGTTAAAGTCCTTAAAACTGCATAGGTGACAGCATGTATTTCGATGTATAACCTATCTGCTGACAGATTATAAAGTGAAGGGTTGATCATCTAGAACTGCAGTTCACATGGATGGTTCTGCACGATCAGGTTTGTTTTTATCATTCTTTGCAAACATGCAATAAAACTTCGAAAGGTTGGAATGAAACTCCGTTAAAAAGAAAATTGGGATTTAGGGGAGTACTCATTTTTCGGAGGGTTGATGGTTGCGAAAAGAGAAAAAGGTTCATAATTCCGAAGGGTCGTGATTCTGGGTCCTATTTTATTTCCGAAAATATGAACTCTAGGAATAACATAACTTGTCGGAATTTATACCAAAATTTGAAGAAAAAAAGCAAACAAACTAAGAACTACAGGATTACTAAATCTTTGGATAAATTTAGCTGTTGTCATCATATTGCCCCGCCAAATTGTATGGTATAATAGGGTTAAATACGAGAACTAGTCATTTGACCCCGGTATTATGCTTCTAAAGTTCCTACTGTTAGAACAGTGTGACACAATCGTCCAATTTTCATTGTCTTAGGAATAACAGACAGAACAAAATGATCCCTGATCTGTCATGTCTATGCAAAGCTCGTTTACCTCGAGATTGATAGACAAGAGAAAGAAATCTTGAATCTTGTTTCAATATCTTCTCATCCCAAGAAGTTAGGTTGGCTTGATATTGGATTTCGTCTCTTCAATGAATCATCCTCATGAAGTCGACTTGACAATATATTATTTTATAATATTCCTACGACAACATTCAGTTTAATAAAATCCTACATGTTATACCATCTATGGCCAGAACCGTTGAGTTTTTCAATTCGATTCCATCAATTGTCGAAACCAAACAAGTAAAGTTTCCTTCGTCCGAGATATGTAGGTCCCTGATGGTCAGTCCGTAGTTATCGCTCCAACTGTAGCTGCTAGCTCCAGGTGCCTCGCTGCCGTCAGATGTGTACCGAAGTATAATCTGGCCTTTGCTCTCGCCATCGGAGTAGACCCTTATCCAGAAGACTTCCCCCGCCTCAACTGCAAAGTTGCAGGGGAGACTGACAGATAACCCAGCCTGACCTATCACATAGGGTTCAGTATAAATACTGAGCTGTCCAGGATCTATCAACGACAATGGAGAATGGATTATATGGTGAACTAAGATTTTTTTCCAATTAAATATCTTTTGTGGATTTCGATTGACTTGGCTGAAGCATCAAGGCGAAAAAAGCAGTCCTGAGCCACAGCTCAAGAATATTTTAGGACAAAGAAATTGTATCAGGTTGTAAATAACTGATATTTCTTTATGGTTTGCCTTGCTGACATGTAAATACTTTAAAGTCACTTTTTGGTCGAACTTGAATTTAGCGATGCGTGCTGTCAAGAAGAACTCCCAAACAATTTACTGTGGGTTTTTTTTCTCCTCGTGTTTCTTCTTGCGCACAACCCGGGCTCTAAAATATGATAATTAACATGATAACTGATTTCGGGATTTGTACAATATATTATAACTGGGACCCCTCGATATCGAGTCCACATTTTATAAGGCCCTACATAATGGCAAGTTTTGCCCAAGTCTCAGTCCAGTCTATCCTTGTTAATGCAGCCCGATCTATATGAGTTTATCTCATTTAATTCAGCCCCCTTTAGTTACTTTGGAGAAATACTTTTTCTTCTTGTTTTTAAATGTTCAAATCATTACATAGGCATAGTTATCCTACCCTTTACAACCAGAACCGTTGATTTTTCTTCTTTGTTTCCATCAAAAGCCGATACTGAACAGGTGAAGTTCCCTGCGTCCGAGAGATGTAGATCCCTAATGATCAGTTCGTAGTTTTTGCTGCAGTTATATCTCCTGTTACCCAGTACCTCGTACTCTCCTTCCGTGTATGAGCAGATCGTTTCGACGGAAATGTTCCCAGTATTCCAGAAAACCCTTTCCCATTGAACTCTCTCGGCTTCAACTCTAAAAATGCATGGGAGGCTGACAGAATAACTAGTCCATCCTGTCACATAGGGTTCAGTGTAAATACTGGAGGAATTCAGATCTATTAAGGAAAATATGATTTGTAGAAAATAAAGGTCAACAGGGAAAGAATAAGAGAAAAAAAAGATGTGAAATTACTGTTCTTCAAATTATGCATAAATAGTTGTACTTTTTGTACGGGCTGGTAACATTATAGGCCTTGGATAGGAAAACAGTCCAAAGACAGTGTATCTGGTAGTTTACAAGTCCCGAATTTTAACACTCATTGTCATTTATCATGTATTGACCCTGCCAGGCCGGATGCTGTTTTGTTCTGTGTAATGAAATAATTCATTCATGATAAATGCATAACAATTACCGTAATCCCGCACTTGCATAAAAAGTGAATGTTCAAGCGGAAAAGTCTCAATCTTTTCTCTTTCCGAAAGTTGGAAGAAAGTTGGAAGTTCAATATGGGGGCAAAAGAGGACAACAGTCTAGACAGATCATGTAAATTTTACGTTATAGGGGGAACCTATTGTCTGTTTGAATAATTTTTTAAAGAGATATCCAATTTTCATTGAGTAAGAATATTATTATCTAGGGAAGTAGACTTCTTAGATGATAATAATGATAATAATTAGACCATTTATATAGCGCAGTCACTATGTAAATATACTCTACTGCGCTGTAGTGTAACAGAGCTCCCAACAATGCTACTGCTCAAACAAATTAAACAATTATACATATAATACAATTAACCAAAAACTTCTGAAAAAAGATGAGTCTTCAATAAATGCTTGAAGATGGTAACAGTTGGTGCTTTTCGTATTTCCAGTGTTAATTTGTGCCAAAGCTTTTGGAGCAGCACAACTGAAAGCACGATCCCCAAGAGTTACTTTTGTTCTTAAGTGAGGTAGCTTTAGAAGCAGCATATCCTGTGTACTTCGTAAGTTATGTGCATATGAATGTGACCTAAATGATATCAATTCAGACAAGTAATTAGGAGCTTGACCATTCAGCGCTTTGTAAACAAACAAAAGTATCTTAAATGCAATTCTCTGCCTTATTGGCAACCAATGTAATTGAATCAGAACAGGTGTAATATGGGAAAACTTTGAGGAACTGGATACAAGTCTTGCACATGCATTCTGAACATGATGCAGCTTGTTAATCTGTGAGTCTGGTAAACCAAACAATAATCCATTACAATAATCAAGCCTACTGCTAATAGATGCATGGACAAGGGTTTCTGCGCTTTTCTGGTCCAAGTATCTACGAATATCGCTATAATCCGATAATGTACTCTATTACAGCTTATCTTCTAATTAAGAAGTATTATCTATATGACCCTAAAATCTTTGCCTGCCAATTTCGTAAAATTGTCATCCATTTTCGTTTTGAGTGCATTCAAATTCGTGTGTTTGAAGCAGTCTTTGATCTATCAATTTCATGTTCAGTGCTTTCATTTTCGTTTGTAGGCACCCAAATTAATGGTTACAAAGTTCAAATTCGGATATTCAATTTCGCCTTTGGGCATGAATTTCCACATCTTTGCATTCAAATTAGTGCGATGGGCGGGATTAGCAATGAAAAAAAAAAAACACTTTCACTTTCGTTTTCGAGCGATCGATTTTCACAATTAAGCATTCATAAAGTGCTCAATATCTACGGGGCATAACTAGAACATTGTCGGAATGGGGATGTAAGACCTAAATCTGCCTACAATTTTGTCGATGGTGACCTCAAATTTGCTGCAGTCTATTAAAAGGCCAATAATGCCCACATGTACACACACATACGAGAGCATGATTTTCAAACAATATTGCAGATGTAGGTCTTTATTACTTTACTGGAATTTTGAATTTGGTGGAAATGACGCTTCTTGCTAGATCATGAACCACCCTGTTTATAAATTTTGCGAGCGAGAGAAGCGAGGGGGCCAAACTTACACATTCTGTCCATAAAATAAACAATAGGCCTATAAGATATCTAATGATTATTTTGTTACCTCAAATATCTATTTTGGCACATTGTTTGTCCAACTGTTTGCTATCCGACTGTTATCGATTCGTATTTTAAGTTCCTTCAAAAAAGTAAACCACAGTCTTTTCTTCCTTTCATCTGTTCCCTTTTCGTTCCTCAGCGTCAACATTTTGTATATCCTCCAAAAGGCAATAGACATGATGTCATCAATAATTTTTTCTTGATAATTTTTCAACAAAGTACTAATTTCAAACAAAGTTCTACGTTATAAACATTCTTAACCATCATGAATAAATTATCAAAAAATGAATGTTCATTTTGCATTTCAACAAAACATGAAATAGGCCTTCTGTGCAATTACAGGCTTCACACTTTCTTTTCTCTTTCTTTTTCTTTTCTCCTTTCCTCTCCTTTCTCTTCCATTTCTCTTTCCCCTTCTCTTCCCCCTTTCTGTTTCCTTTCATTTCTTCTGGCGGTGGCTCATTTGCCGTCGGAAATTTTGGTGGGGTGTCACACACACCCCCCCCCCCTCCCCCGCTAGCGACGGCCCTGGTGATAGGCCTGTGAAAGTTGATTTTCAGGAGTACCACCACCAATGACCACCACCGAATTATTCTTCTTCTACTCCAGTCTCCTCTATCCCCATCAACGTCGTAATTACCGCTGTCATTAGTGGGATCGCCCTTTTCACTTTGTAAGTCCATATTTAGCTCACTTTCCTCATTTACAGCCGATATTTCGATCTCTGAATCTCGAAAGTTTAGTACGAAAATAACGCCAGTCTTTACGGCATAATACATGAAAGCCGCGGTAATGTTACTCTGTGTGCCCACGTTGTGACATCACAAATCTCCCCACTATATACACGGAGGACAGCTGAATGCCGAAGGCCGAAAATGTGGGTCTTAAAAATAATTGTAAAATGAACTGTAAAATTTTGACTAGAAATTTCCCTTTAGTCCGTATAGTATGAAGTATTGCAAATAATTATATCGACCTTTGTCCGCCATCTTTGCTCCCTTATCTTTAAGGATCGAAACACTTTAATTTTGATCTCTCCTTTTCCCTAGTCATGCCGATGATCCGTGGACACTCACCTATTATCTTAACGTCTGTAAAATTGTGGCGAGAAATTCCCCCATTGTATGAAGCATTGCAAATATATCGTCCTGTGTCTGCCATCTTTGCTCTCTTAAGGATGAGAGAGAAATCATCATCCAACGCACAAGCCCCGTCTTCAATACAGGAACCGGTAGGCTGTTCGTCCCCAAACCGCGTGATCAGATTGGGCGCTGATCTTGGGTCGTTTCCTTTCTTCCAGTAGACAGCGAGAGGCGTTCCAAGAAAATGACATTTCAAGACAGCATCATCTCCTTCGATAACAATTTTCCGCCTATCAGTATACACGACACCATCTGGTACATCTGCATTGACATCTGCAAACATGAATAGAGATGGTTATTAGTCAACATACTATGTCAGTTAACCATTCCGGTATTCCCTATATACTCTCCTTATAAGGTATCATGCCGAATCATCCGACACTATAGAATCAACTACCTCAAACTCTCCGAAGCCAACAATCTCTCAATATCCTCAAAAAGCATCCAAAATATCACTTATAGTGTTAATTAATCTATTGTTGATTTTATTACTATTATCATTATTATCATTTTCTTTCCTCTCTCTGTCTCTTTTTCTTCCTCCCTCTCTTTAATATCCCTTTCTCATCATTCTCATGTCATCATGTCTTAATTTAATTGTATTATCTATTCGCTTAATATGTAATTTTCTTTTGTAGATATTCTATGATGTTTCAAATGTGAACTTGAGCAGCAGGGCTCCCTTATAAAGCAGGCCTTGCGGTTTGAATGGGACTACCCTGCGTTTTTTTAAAAATAAAGAAAACTTTAAATGAAAAAACAACATTACTATCATTATTATTACTATTGTTATTATTATCATTATTATTATTATTATTATTATTATTATTATTATTATTATCATCATCATCATCATCATCATCATTGCTTTTATCGATTTTGCTAGATAAATAATGAATGCTATAGGGGGAAGTCCTGGCCGATTTTGAATGAAAGCAGGAAAATATATGCAGAGAAACCGGTGAAAAGGGGTGAAAATTATTACCAGAACAATTGCACCTAATAGATAATTTACTAAAATGAAAATGATATGTGAAAGCCCACATTCGAAGCTTGAATACTACTGCGAACATGTGAAAGACAAATAAATAACTTTTTTTTTTTTAAAACGGTATACCTTGAAAACAGGTGAAACGATATTATCCTATGTTTCGAACAATTATCTCCGTGCTTTAAGTTCAGGTATTACAATTGTGCCACTGGTAGTGATATGAGAGGTATGAAAAGATCATAGTTAGCATGTTTAGAACATTATTTTGAAGACACGATTTAGAAGTGAAAATCTAAAATTTTTATTCAAATCATGTCGTTAGTTTTATATATTTGATTCTTTGTTACTTATCAATACACCTTGCAAACTATGCTCTCTACTCATATTTGGTTTAAATGTTTCCTTCGTCAGAGTGTATTGCAGATTTTCCTACCTCAAAACTTTGAATATAATTTTAAACCCAGTGTAGAGAATACGAGAACAATACATGTAGAGCGAACATAGTTGCTGCTTTAAATCAAACCTCTATTTCACTAAGTGCAGTCATGTGATTGGGATATGCAGCTTCATGCACCCTTTTTATGAAAGAAAAAGAAACCCACCTTGAATAATTTCAGGTGCATGCCCACGCCTCCCCCACCCCCTATCCCCCCCCCCCCCCCTCGAAAAAGGCGCAGATATCTCATGTGGACAATTTTTAGATCGATCATCTACCCTAACAGTCTAAATATTTTGTAATTGTATACTTGAAAATTTCTCTTTGAAAATGTGAACCCCATCCCGCATGCCAAGGCCATTGCTTTCTTCGTTGTCTAGCCCTAGCATTTCCTCTTTCAACACATTTCACTTATTTAGTACCCATTCTTCATTGTCGAGGAAAGAAGGAAAGAATCTAAAGTTCCAAACTTCCAGTAATCCGCATGTCCTAATATATATATATATATATATATATATATATATATAATATTAATATAAAGCGGCACTTCCAGAAATTCACGAAAAACATGTTATGTGATACATGTAGAATACACTGATTATCTTGCCTTGTAGCAGGCCCCCTGATGCCTGCTCCTACGGCATTAGACTCCCTTTTACCCCTATTTTTGTACTGCAGCCCACGGGCTACATGTGGCCTGCCAGATCTTTTATACTGCCCGCCGAAAAAAAAGGTTTAAAAGGAAATTCCATTTTATGCCATAAATGGACGGCTTGTAACTGTATTTTATCGTCTTAAATTTATTTCTCAAAATATGTGATCAGATGATGGATACAGTGGTCACCTTTTACAAGGATCTATCTATTTTTTGGATGACAATTTATTGATTCACCTCCCCCATTTGTGTATGCGTTATGACGAAGGAACGTACGTGTGCACTGGCCCTTCTCCCTAGAATTTTGAAAATGCCCGAATGAGCTTCTCGCCACCTCATTTCTATTCAGTGCAGTGGTCTTGTTATATTTTCTTTTTCTATCTTGTCAAATATATTTGATTACGAAAATACAATGCAGTATGAAAATTTGAGCGAACGATATTCGGGGAAGAGATATCAGGCGCTTTTGTAAGAGGTCGAGATTTATATCATTACTTCTTGGCCCTCGCCGTAATTTCAGAAATATTTCTGGCCCTCGGGAGGAATTGATTAAGGCCCTATAACCTGATAACAATCATGTTAAAAAATATCACGGACTCACTTTTATCCGCTTAGATCACTGGCCGAAAGTTTTTTACAAATCGAAAGCTGAGACTTCAGACAGGGTGAAAAAAAAAACACCCTTTTCTGTGAGTTGTCTTCACCGCTAACTTTCCAGTAAAATTCAACAAAACTGCCCCCAGTAATTTAGTCTTATACAGCAATTCATGGAATGCGTTGAAATTTTCAGATGAAAATAACTTTTGTTTATTATGTTTTGTCTTGTTTTTGTTCTGTTTTGTGTAATGTTTTGGTTTGAGTGCTGTTGTTTTTTTTAAAGGGGGGGGGGGGAGCTGTTAGCTAGTTTTGTATTATTTTCTTCTGGTACCTTCATTTATCTTTTCTTTATTGTACTATACTGTCTTGCCTGGAAGTTACAAGACAAATTTGGAGCCATGTAGGTTGGTATCATTCACGTACCTAGTTTGAAGCTTTAAGCCTTGCCTGAGTTTGTACACACATAAACAGTACATGTAGGAAGCTACGCTATACTGTCTTTCTAAAGTGCAGTTGGTTGTTCATGCCTGAAGGCTTTGCTGCTATTCTCTCATTGTTCATGTTGTTTGTCATTCTGGGTCCTAACAATAACAATGAATTTTCCCTCTTCAGTAACCTTTGTTCTCATTGAGTTCATGTTGTCGTAGGTAGGTATCATTCACTAGCTGTAATAGTGTTGATTTTTAGTTTCCTACTTCTGCGTACAAAACTCTACCTATTGAAATTAAAAGTATATTCGTGTTCCTGTACAATTCTATGGTAACGCTGAATCCACTTTTTAGATTTTGATATCGATATCTGATGATGTAAAATCTGAACCCAGGTCCTCTCTCACATTAAACTTGGCCTCCTCGGAAGACGATTACAGTCAAGTAGGCCTACAACTGCTCACTCTTTCAATTCTCGTTTTTCTGTAATCAGGTAATGCGGTGCCGAGTAGCGAATTAGGTACACTGTACCTATGTAGTAAGATCATGTCTCTAGCTCTTAATGAACAAAGGTCGGAAGAGACATCGAAGTAAGAAGGATGGCCGTGATCGTTTTCATGAAAACTTCAAATTTATCACTGACTAGCGATTAGATTTTACTTTGTGAAAGCTGGTTAACTGTATCCGATGATGCAGTCATAGCTGATCTTTGTCCTTATGGCTACGCGTGTTCAAGCATTGCCCCAGACTTTCCACGGATGGCGGCGGAGTTGAGTTTCTTTGCTGGGACAGTCTTTATGTTGACATTAACCCAACAGGACAATTGTGACAGTTTCGAATCAATGTCTGGAACCATCCAATGGCTCTACACTGCTGGTCGACGTAGTCACCTACAGATCACCCGGATATCAATCCTTCGCTCAGTTCCTTTACGACCTTTCTGTGGTTCTTGATTAGGGATTGTTGAATCCTCCCCCACTTTTGATAACTGGAGATTAAAAGATTCATCTCGATAACACTTCGTCCCAACACACTAACAAGTCTCTGGACCTCTATCTCAGCTGATCTCATCTCCGTCTCATTATATTAGAGGGGTCACATTCATTTGCCGATTTTGAAGCCCACTGTCTCAAAATAGTTCGTTACCGGTTGCGCGCTTTAGGCTTCATACGTAAATGTAATCGGAGTGCCACCGAGCATATTACCCATATGTTTTAATCTCATTTTTATTTCGGAAATGCCATATTATTCAATTTGCCTAAACCTGCTTGCAAAATTTCAAAACTTACAGAATGTTGTGACCATTCTTGCAATTGACAAAGCATAGTTTACTGTAATTTGATACGTGCTTAATTGCACCTTATGGCACTCGTTGCAACTACTCGCCTCACCAAGTATAGCTTCCAGAGTGAGCTGCCCAAGGGATTACCTCATCAAGCATCAAGTATCAAGTACCATCTCCAACAAACACAGTCCAGTTTTCATATAACTTCAATGGTTGCCCTTGAAAGAACGTATCGTTTTACAATTGTTATTTAACCGGCAATGACCGGGGAGGAAAAAAAAACCCTCCCATCTCCCTGATTTAACTTTGTGCATGGCGCTGCTCCTCAGCACAACATTGGCTTGATAAATCCAATGAGTTATTATAGTAGTAATAACTTCCTTGATAAATTATTACATTCATCAGAACTCTAGATCAATTGTTCTTCCTTTAAGCTTTGATAATACAGAGTGCGAAAGGGCCTCTGCTCATCGTGAGCCTTCGATGTGGAATACTCTCCCTCGAGATATTTCGAAATAACAGTTCAGCTGAAGTGTTCAAGAGGAATCGTACATAGTATCTTTATGATACGGTATACAACTCCTTTTCCCTACCATTCATATCCTCTCTCTTGCACTTTCGTCTATTTGTTATCATATGTGATTTCATCTTCCACACAGGTTTCAAGTGGATTGGGTTTCTTAAAATCTTACGTATTATTAAAATCATGTGTGATATCGGAAATATCCCTGCCTTCGTCAGCCCATCGTGCGTGCTGTCAAAACTTCCCTCGAAAAATGCTCGCGAGGACTGCAAGATTTCAGTTTACAACCCATAATGATAACAAGTTACACACGGAGCCCGTAGAGCCGGTGAGCGATGCCATTCCGGGTAAACAAGGAACAAGGTTTTGTTTATTCACTCAAAACCAAAACATGAAAAATGTAAGAATTTTCTACGGATATGTGACCGTTCAAAGAAGAGGAAATGTATTTAATCACGTTGCAATTCAATATGAAACACATGCACGCATAATAGTGTTGGAATAAGCCCCCCCCCCCCCAAGTCTTTCGCCTATTTGGCATCGACATCGTGAAGTTATCCCCCGAAGTAATCCATATAGTTTCCGAATAGTTACTTTTCTTGCATCAAGTTGGCTTATAACGACTGTGTAAATGTAAAATGCAAGTACGAGAATATCATACTTAGCATATTATAGAGCACACACGTTTTACAAATAAACATAAGATACAACTCACATCAAGGTTTGTATTCATATCCCTGTATGGGAAATGATCGCCATGCCTTGTACACATATACTCTCTATTCATATAGTATATTTGGTTTAAACGTATCCTCCATCATATTTCATGCAGTTTCTTCAACCTAAAAAAATATCTTCAAAGAACAAAATGCAATTTGGAAAACTCCATGCTCACCCAATGCCGAGAATATGATAACAATGCTTAAAGCTAACATGGTTGCCACACCAAATCGTGCTTCCATTTTATTAGCGGAGTGATCTTGAAAGAAAGAAATACAAGTTTGAAGGCGCACCCATTGCAAAGAATGCGAGAACAATGCTTTCAGCCAACATGGACGCAACCTTGTAAATAGGTCCGGATAATAGGTAATTCCCCCTAAAAGAATGTTATCAAAGATAATGTAATATTTGAAAAAAAATATTCATATAAAATCATTAGGACATATCAAATCAGTATTTTTGATATGTGGAGAAAAGAATAATAATTGGCGCTTCAGATGAGCCCTTTTGGGCAGCTGGACTTGGCCTTAGTCAGATTTTATAGAGAACTGTATTCATTGGTATGGTACAAGAGTTGAGGCAAAGAGCGAAAATGTTGTTATTTAGCTGTAAGGGCGCTTGAATTCAAGTTGGAATATTTACGCCAGTTTCATTGTGGAAAAAATAATTGTGAGAATTGTGAATTTTTATCTGCACTGGAAATATTAAGTACTTTATTTTGTATTTTTGAAATTTTGTGGGAGATTCATTGCAGGCTTTGATCACAGATCATTAGTCTGTTTTTATCGTATTTTCTGGCCAGCCCGGTTCGGTACATTGAACAGGCTTCTCAGTTGATCGCGCGCATGCCAGCCCCTCCAATACCAAACATGACAGTGTGAGACTAGTCTCATTGCAGGCCATCTTAAAGAAATTGAAGCCAAAAAAATGTGCCTGAATATACTTTCAGGAAATAAAGACAAATATTTGGTATCCTCCCCCTAGGGATAAGTGATTCACACGCTCCGCGTGCTCACTACCGCCCCCCTAAAATGAAATCCTAGCTACGCCACTGTGGGAGTGAAACCCTACCCCACCGCTTCACACCCTCTCCATGCTCGTCCCTTTTTATTTCGTAGTGTCTTTGTCTGTATTATTATCATAAGTTATAGAGTATTTTGTGTAACGCTGGCATTTGTTTGAAACTTGCGAAGATTATTTGGGCTGCATGTTTTCATGTTTCCAAGTTCATGAAAAAAATTCCTTTTCCGGCCGGTAGGATCATGACACGCTTATTGATGTTTCATATTGCATGTATTCTACTTCTAATGTTTTATTTTTCATGATATCTACTTCTTTTGTTGGAAATGAGAAAAAATGAGAATTGACCTGAACTGAAGTCGGAATTTCCTTTTCAGGTTTTGCAGATTGCACATTCTTAAGTAGAAAAAAGTAAAACGCTCCGTTTCGTGAGGGGGGGGGGGACCCCCGGCTCGGTCGCTACACTCCCTCAGGATTGGTCGCTTCGCTCCTCGTAAAGACTGAGCCCCCCAAATATTTTGACTCATTACGCCACTGCCTTCAGAGAACCTTTAATGGTTCTTGGAAGAACCTTCCAAGGTTCCAAATGATGTGGGACACAAAAAGGTTCTAATCAGCACAGTTGTTTTTTTCTAAGAGTGTAGGCCTGAGAAGGCTCATTCTTAACATTGATTTTTGATGATGTTTTTACTTTTCATTTCACAGGGGAGATAATTACTGATATGTGACCTGAAATGCAGCCTTTAGCCTATAGCCTATGCATATGAGCATATTTTAACATTCTCCCGTTCTTTTAAGAAGAGAGAAGGGAGAATGTTTGGAGAATGTTTTGTCTAGCCTAGAAGGCAGGGCCATTTTCTCGAAACCGTCAATAGTCTGACTTCTTGAGTAAATTGACGCTAGATGGCTACTGTCCGCTAAGCAGGAGTGGCATTACGGGGGGCAGGGGCGGCCGACCCTTGTGATTTTACCAGTTCTCAAAAACATAAAGGAGAGTAAAAAGAAAAAAGAGAAGAAGAAGAAGGAAGGAGAGTATGGCGAAGGGCGGGCAGGGCCATGCAATTATAACCCTATTCATTTCAAAAGTAAATAAACTCATCAATGGGCAGGAGGGGGGTGGGGGAAAAAAAGATGCCCCCTTTTACCCACGAAAAATTATCCTTTTTCAAAACCGTTTAGTGCATTCTTTTTTTTTTCAAGGGCCCATCTTCTTTTTTGATACGTCCCCTTTCAGCTTACAATAAAGTGCCCTTTCTCCTTCAGATAATTTGCCTCCTTAGTCTTAGTTCAATCCCACTACTGCTCCCCTTTCACATGTTTTTCAACAGATTGGTGATCCTTTCCTATTTTCATCATGCCTCTTTTCCCTTCTGAGAATTGCGTCCTTATCACTGCAAATTAATGTCTCTATTGAAAGTAATGTGATAAGTGCCCCTTTTGACTGTACATTTTCGGTTCTTATAGTGCAATTCTCCTTCTGCTAATTGCCTTCTCTCATCTCTGATAAGTTCTCTTCTTTCTTTTTTTTTCCATTTGAGATTTGAAATCCGATACAAGCCCCAATTTACTTCTGATGAATGCCCCTTTTCCTTGCCAGTACATTATGTCCAATTTTCTTGTAAGTTTGCTACAGTACCACAAGTGCCCCTTTTTTCTAATAAGTGTATCTTTTCCATTCTGGCATCACCTTCTTTTAAAATTTGATACATACCTACCTGATTTCTGATAAGTGCCCTTTTATGCTTTGTGCCACTTCTCCTTACATCCCCATCAGATCTGATAAGTGCCCCTTTTTATTTCTAACGAGTGTCCAATTTGATTATAAGTACCCATTTTCGTTTTGAGTATTGCAACTTTCCTTCCAATAAGTGCCCCTTAAAATATAAAACATACCACTTTTTCGTCTGATTAGCACCCCTTTTCTTGTGACATTTGCCCTGATCCTAATTACAGTATTCCTTTTCACATCTGGTAAGTGACTATTAGAGTCTCTTTAAATAGCAATATACATAGCTCCAAAGAATCAGAGAAGCTTCATGTAATAACAGATAACCTTCTTCTTGATGCGATTACAGTGTGAAATTGTATAAGAGGCAAGAGCTAGGGGCCGGGGCCCAACACACAACACTTTCAAAAGAACGTACGGTGCCCCTAAATTGCAGCAATGAAGATATCCCCCCCCCCAAACTCGCTCGCTACGCTCGCTGCCTCGTACTTACTCATTATATCTCAAGATGACATATAAAGTGTGTTTTATCCATAACATGCATAATATAAAGTCTTATTTATTCTCCTATTCATGTCGAGATTGTGGTTAAAATAAAAATCCCTTTTAGTTTGACCTCTTTTCTCTAGTAAAATATCGGTCGTGATCATGGAATTTAGACTTCAAAATGCATTAAACTTTATCCCATGGTCACTACAGGAAACGACAGGGTTAATGTATTTTTCTCGCTCGCTCACAAATTATGAATAATCAGAGCCGTTTCCAAGTTCAAGTTCAATTTTAATTTCCAAAATAATGCGAAACATAAAATATCTTCTTTTTTTTTTTTTTTTACAGTTATTCATAAATTAATAGGCCTATATATTATTTCTCTTTTGACATGTGTACAAAACAAAATAGTGTCTGCTTGACACAATGCATTTAGAAAAGAAAATTAAGATTGGAAAAGAGAAATCTGCTAGAAAGCAATGATTGTAATTACGTGTTTTCCCCAAGGAGGAATCCACAATTGTTATGTAAAGATTAGATAATATATGTCAAAAATTATCCTTAATAGTGTACAACGCATCAAAACGCCATTTTCCATTCCAGTGTTCATCCTTTGTAAGTGCCCCATTTTTCAAAAAAGAGCCCCTTTTCGCCGGCACCTAAGACGTCTTTACCAAGATCAAAGACAACTTGCAATACAAAGACTTATGACACTTCCAAACCTGTCATATCTTTTTTTAGTCGACATGCAGAGCCATCAAATAGCAATAATGACATGTAGTTAGATTATGGCTGGCAAAAAGAGCCGCTACATGCACAGATATAATTATAAACACATCATGGCCCTCTTGCATAAAAAAGCTGCATTTAAAGGCAACTCAAAAAATTAATCGCAAGTCCGAAATACTCATATTTTCTGATCAGTTGAAAATCAAATTGCGTTTAATTTTGGTGTTGCGTTTAATCGCAACTTTTTATGCAAGAGGGCCCATATTCATCTTTTCTATGGTTCCTGAAATCAGTAATTCAGCCTTGTTTATGTATAAATATTACATTTTATATTCTTTTATATAAAAAGCGGGAAAAGGGTGTCTTAGGGGTTTCTTCCATCATTGTAATAGCTCACAAAAGAACGGAATTCTGCCACGTAAGGCAAGGCAAAGTCAAAGGCATAGTCTATAATTCTCGGACCCATATCTTTAAAGAAAATTGTATCTTATGATTTAAACGGAATAGTTAAAATACCTGTCTTAGCTTTTGATTTGCCAAATTGTGCATATCAGTCTTTTGGTTATAAGCCTTTGTGAACACTGAATAACATTGTTATTATATCCTCTCTGGTTTTACTACCATGACTGGGAGGGGGGGGGGGCGTGGAGTTGTATTACATTAATAGTGCTGCAGTAACTATCTCACTTATTTCAGTAATGTATTTAATAATTCTGTCTCCTCTTACTTCCATTTCACCTTTCTTTTTTTCTCTTCCTCTTTTTGTTCTTTTCTCATTTACCATTTACTCAATAACTTCACATCTTAAACGAAATCTCTCGTGCATTCAATCCCCTTACCCTGCCTTTGAAACATTCATGCTTTCTCATATTTCTCTTTTTCTCTCTCTTTCTCTTTTCATTTGTCTCTTCGACCTTTCTTCTCTCTTTCCCTTTCCCGTCTTCTCTATAATCTTTTCAACCTTGTCTTCTTCTTTTTTTATCCCTTCCTCTTCGCACTCTTTTGACTTTTCTGTACTTTTTGTAAAGTTTTGTAATCAACCTAATGCCAATGTAGCATGCCTTTATCAATCTCTGCATCTATTTTTGTCGTATTTATGATGTTTCTGGTGTGTTTTATGTCCTTAAATCAGGATCATCATCATCATAATGAAACACAACATTTGCTGATCATGTTTATCTTGTATAATGTGTCTAAAAATGAATAAATAAACAAGAAAATAAATGAACAAATTAGTAAATATATACATGAGCTAATAAATGAACAAATAAATGACTATCTATTCATTATACAAAATGTTATAAGGCTATATAGAGCAAGTGAAAAAAATAAAGCAAGTCAATGCAATAGCTGAATATTTTGTACTACATAGAGATGTCATAAAGAAGCGACCTTCTCCTTCTTTGGACTGAATTGTGTAAGGAGTTACAGAGTGTTGATGCATTCAATTTTTATAGAGACCATACAACTGAATTATTTCACTAAAAACTTGGGCAAAGACAGATTTGGTATTATTGTTCAACAATCCAAGACTAGAATTCGTTCTCCAGGGTGTCAAATTAAGCAAGAACGATATCCTAAATTAAGGATACGCATCTTTAGTACATAAATGCTGCTTAAAACTACGCTCAGTGGCGGCACCAGGAATGTCAAAGTGGGGGGGGGGGGGCAAATGGAGGGCAAAAGAAAATGTTGAGGGGATCAGGGGCAATCAATATTTTTTGCGTGTATGGAAAAATCGAGCGTGAAGCGCGAGTTTTAGTCACCGGCGTAAATCCACTTTGAGGGAGGGGGGGGGGGGGATAATTGAATTTTTGGACAATTTTTTTCCCCTCTTACACACATTTTGATCAATATCAATTTTGCTAGCGAACAAAAAATAACCGCTTTGGGGGTCAAAAATGGCCACTTTTCTTGTCTTTAATCGCATTTTAGAAAAGAAATTATAAAATATGACGAGCGAGTGAAGCGAGCGAGCCAATAATAACCCCATATTATGGTTTTCAGTCACATTTTTCAAATAGAAATTCTAAAATATGATGGCTGTTTATGATAGATATTCAAAATTTTTACTAATAAATAAAAATATATTTTCCTCCTTAAAAAGTGAGGGGGATATTTGTACACACCACACCCCCCCCCTCCAAAAAGTGGGGGAATAAGATATATCCCCCATCCCCCCCCCCATATTTCTGTTACACTTGATATAGAGAAATTTTTGTAAAATCAGGTAATGGAGCAAAGATATTGATCAAAACTAGATCATGAACTGAACATTTACAGTACAAACTAATAGTGTGAGAGGAAACCAACAGCGACTGAGTGAGAAAATTTTCAAGTTTTGAAGAGCGGAAAATGGTATTTTAGAGCACTTCACAGCTTGAATATGATGCTTATGACAACATCTACTTATTCATACAAATTACTGTATAATTTTTCTTTTCAGTCCTCAAAATTTCTGGGGGGGGGGGCAACTGGGGGGCAAAGCTTCTGAGTGGGGGGGGGGGGGGGCAAATGCCCCCATGCCCCCCCCCCCCCCCTTGGTGCCACCACTGACTACGCTTGATGATTTAAGCTGAATTTTCTTTTTGATCACAGTATGATCTAAGTATGTAGTTATAGACCGAAACATTATCAGTACCCTAATGAAAAGGGAATTTATATATAATTTACAGCGATGGTGATTTACTTTCATACCACTTAAGTACTTCCTCTTCCTTTACATGGTCAGAAGCGGAGCCCCCACTCTAACCGACAGTACATTTTTTTTTTGCTCTACTTTAATATTCCACTTTCAAACACACCACTAAAATAAGAAAAATGAAATATAACTTTTAATATTTAAAAGAAAATGTTTCCACAACACTTCAATAAAAAAAAATACGTTTAGAGCAAATACAGTAGTCCATTCTGCACTGGTAACAGAACAAAAATGAAAACAAAAACAAAAAAACAACGAGGTCTTGCAGACTGAAACAGTCGAAATTAACTAAGATCATGCAAACTATTTTAAAAAACACAAATACAAGCTATCTTCAGTCTGTATGTACACTGACTTATCAATGTACATCATATTTTGTTGTATATGCATTGCCCATTCTATTCAGATAATTTATTGGTATTTCATTCAATGAACTTCATTAGCATATCCATCCATATTTTTTCCAATATAACATCGTAGTCAAAATGGTATATCTTAACATATTGCAAAATGGAACAAAATAAGACATACATGTAATAGCGCATAAAAAACAGACTTTTGTCACAGTTATCCATCTTTGCACAACTGGAAGTGTATTTCTTGCACCTACATGTAGAATGAGAGTAAGCATCCTCCTAATGAACTGGTAGAAAATTGTGAGCAAGTAGGTTGACAACCTTTAGGCTATCTTGTACTTAATACTTTACGAATATTGCAATCATACGATAATGTATATTATCTATTGAACTATTGTTAAAATCCTAGTGCCCAAATTATTTCCACTAACTGATAATTCTGTGTATGAATGCTACTTAATTTCGACTACAATATAGCTGAAGTTTAAACAATTTTTAAAAGGCGTACATTAAGAATTAAGGTACATTATCCTGGAAGCGTTGGAAGTAATATGACATAATTCTGATGACTCCAAGAAGTTTGACTTGCTGGCAAGTCAGCGGCCAGCCGCTGTTCCTCAAATACCGGGGGAAGAACAACTCAGAAGAAGAAGATTTGGGATCACCTGGCTTCCAAGTTCAAGGAGCCAGTTTGCCGAATATAAAAAAAAAATAAAAAATAAGTTCCACTAAAACATATCCCTGTATTTTTTCGATCAGGAACCTTTCATGAAATCTGAATACAGAATCATGTAGCTACACTTCTCAGCTACATTTCCTGGAAAATTCAGGGCAAACCCTTCAGTCACGCTTCAGTAAACACGACAAATATGCAAAATTGTCAAGTTCAAAAGCCTCGTGCCATGACTTTATCGGAACATACTTCAAGTTTTCTGCGTTTGAAGGCATGCAACATAAATTTTATTCGTTACCAAACATGCCAAATGAGTTGTGCACCAAATTTCATGCTTGAGTGAGCAAGAGGTGAAAATGGCAAAAACTGCAGTTTTGACATCTCTTGCGCGGTGAATTTGATGTAATGCAGAGGAATTCATGTTTTGGAAGGTGTTTGCAACTTTTGCAATTAATACCTATCAATTCACGGTTGAATGAAGACATAACAAAAGCAAAATATCACCATGTTGAAACTATCCAGTCATATTGCCTTATTTTTGTGTACTCAAAATCTTATTGATAACATTGTTACCATGTTTATATGGCCGGTGTACATGTATCAGTCTCATGGCATTTGATTAAAAGTTCTCGCTTCAATGAGCACGTGGGACTGGAAAAGCTCTTCTTTCACCTATCGACCAAAATTCAATTGCTCAATGTGGTCAATCATCAAGTCTTCTTGGGGAGTTTAAATAATTTCCAGTTTTACTATAAAATGCATTTTTCACCTTCGCATGTGTTTCAGATGTATTCAATTTGACTACCAACAATCAGAATATACCCCTTTTTGTTGGGGGGGGGGGGGGGTGGAGGTTTTCTCTGTTCCCTCCTCCCATGGAGGTTGATTTGTTTTCCCCTGGGTCTCGTTCTCCTTTGTTGTATTGTCATATATTACGGGTATTTTATTAGTTGCAATTGATTGTTAATTATTCTGTAATTTGATTTGACATGTGCATTAATGTATATTTCTTTGATTTGTGTCAGTCTTTGGACCGTTTGTCTTTGTTCTTTGATTGTTTTTTTAACTGAATAAATCCAATATATATACAGAAACTGATATACATGCACAGTTTGTCCTAAATATTACGATGAGCCTATAAGTATCATTTATGAAAGAAATCAGTTTGCAGTATGAGCAGTCATTATAAATTATGAAACCATAATTATTTCTCTGCAAGTCAGTGAAGACCCCGTCTGATTCGGTCCAGTAGTCACAAAGAAATGGGGAATTTTTTCGGTAAACAGTGTCATAAGTTCCTACTGTCCAAGTTTGAACAAAAAGGGACATTCAATCACTACTGACAAATGACACTCCTTTTTGAATTGTTTGCAAAGGAAATTGCTATTTTCTTTTTATTTGTTATAGGTTATGATGAAAAAAGAATATTTTTTGTCATCATTCTTGATGTCGTTGTTGTTATTGTTTTCGTTGCAAATGAAGGGAATGTGAATATGTCTTTTCATAACTAAATGAATCATGAATGTGAAAAGATTAACAGTTTTCAGAGTTTTTAAGATGTTGGCCATTTGTAAGCAGTGAAATTCTGTGAATATAAAACACAATTATGAGACTATTTCTTAAGTGCCTTGGCGTGATCTTTGAAGTGAGTTTTTTATTTAAAAAAATAGATATATAAATAAACACTCTAAAACAGTATTTGTTGAAAAAATATGCATAAATTTGACTATATTTGTAAATTAGTTTCATGTGAACAAGATATTTTCATTTTGTGAATGGCAAGGACATTATCGATAGAAGATGCAATGACGCGCTTTGTGGTAGGTTTACACTATGTTCCAGACGGCCACGGCTATCACCCTTCTGCCCACCGTGAACAAAACGGGATGGACGTGAGACAACGTGGTGGGACGGGATGGGTAAACGTTGCTGTGAATGCCAGGCCAGATTTTTGAAATGTCAAAAAAATTGCCACGGCAGTCACGGTGCGAATGAGAAGCGTAGTAGGCCATAATAAAACGGGGTGAACTCAACAAAACGTGAAAACTTGGAGACCGTTCGTAGTGAGACGGGAAGCACGAGTGTAGCCCAGCACCTCACGGTCCTTTCAAGTTTTGGGTCACGTTCTAGCGGGCGTTTTGTCTCATTAGGCTACGTTTCACGGTTCTCACGGCAAGCTAGGGAGTATGATAGCCATTTCGTCGCGTTCATTCACGGCGCGTCCAGATGTGTGACGGTTTTACAGGCCGGTGCGATGCGGCACATTGCGTTCTACTGCGGTCTGATACGGCGAGCGCGGTCTGGAAGGGAATATAAAAGCAGGGTCAGGCAGGGGAACTTTGTATGCAATAACATAATGAAAAACTACTTTCGAAAAATCAACTTAAGACAACTTCAAAAACACTATCTGTCACCTTTCAAATTGTGCGGGCTTTACAAGCGAACGCAAATCATTCTTCATCTTGAAGATTCATGATATTGTCTTGTCGAAGTCTCAGGATCATAGGTGGCGATCCCGGGGGGGGGGGGGGGGAGGAGGGACATGTCCCCCTCGATTTTTTTCTCGGGGATTGTCCCCCCCCCCCTTCGATCTTTAAAGCTTAACAATGTTATTTTTTCTATTTTGAGTCAGGTGATCAATTTAAGGACAACCACTTAATATTGTATAGACCTATCCCGGGGCCTATCATGCCTATAATGCATTTTGATAAAAATATATCGGGCTTCTTTCATTATTTCTTTCCGATTATTTTCAGCTCGCTCGCATAATAACGATCATTCCCCCCCCCCCTCACTTCCCGAAAGAGATTTTCAGCGGAGGCCTTCCGTGTTTCCGTCCCCCACTCGTTACATGAAATCGCCGCCACTGCTCAGGATACATTGCTAGGGAGGCCTTCTTTTCATATCGTGGGCACAAGCTTGCTCCGAAGCTGCCAGGTGTCCACGCTTCATCCATAGAACATGGTAGAAAGCCTTGGTAGAAAGCCTTGACAGAAAAGCGAAAAACATGTCAGACCTTGATCAGAACGCGAGGAACTTGAGGGACCCTTCAGAACGTGACAGGCCGGGAGGGAACGTACCGGCATCCGCTGTAGACCGGGCCGAACCGCAGTGCGGCTTTGTGCCTCCGGAACTCAGTCTGTCAGCAGCCCCTTTTCCACCACGGCCCATCACGGTGAGAAAACTTAGCAACCTAACAAAACTCGACTACGGAGGAGGAAAAATGCCAAAATCCCACGGCGCACTACGTTTCGGGCGCTGCCGTGGCCGCCGGGAACATATTGTAAACGTAGCATTATTAACCTATCGGAATACAGAAAGAACAATTACCTAGAAGTCCTAGATGATACACCACTGCTATAACATTCATAGCAAATCAAAACAAAACAGCGATTTCCTTTGCATTGTATAACATATGAACCTACCAACTGTTTTTTTAAAAAAAATCCCCATTTGTTTTACATACAATTGTTTTTTAATCAACAGTTGGTAGGTTCATTATGTTAAACAACCCAATTATTTTAAGCAACCATTCTAACAGTGTAAACCATTCAAAAGGATAGTGGGGATTGTCCATTGTGCTTTAAGTTCTTCATCATTCTGTCCAAACTTGGACAGGAAGGACCTATGACGTCCAATCAAAAATCTGGATTTTTCGTGAACTACTGGACCGAATCAGACGGGGTCTTCACTGACTGAAAGAGGAATAGATATAGTTTCATAATCTAAAAAGACTTTTCATATTGCCAAATGATTTCTTTCATTATCGATACTTATAGGCCCATCGTAATTTTTAGGGGCAAAAAAATATTTCTTAATACCAGTTACAATATTTGATATTTTCTGAATGTTTCTGCTTAAAATCTCTTCATTAAAACAGTTAGCTTGTCTACCTTTATGTCGTAAATTCATTTATAAATTGAGCGTGGTTTGTTGTGATTTTTGCAAAGGAAAAAACAATTGAATGGCAGGGAAAGAGTACATTTTTTACATCTCCCATTAATTATTTTTTGCCATGACTCACATAATTTTAATCTTATTTTGATTAAGTATATTGTGCTTGTGGTCAGTCAACTCTTGTAGATCCTTGTCAGCTTTCATTTATTGGTTGTCTAGCGGTACGGATTTAAGCTCCTCATCAAGTTGCTCCTCTTTGGCAGCACTAAGCCTATTCGACTTCTTCGAACACTTTTTGCGGTGAAACCGATCTGAAAATTGAGCAGAAATTTTGGTTACATTATTAAACACTGATTATAAATAGCGTTCATGTTATCATTTCATATTTTCTATTTAGCAACTCTCTAGTAATTCTCTTACAAAAATTAACCTAAGGAAAATTCGAATGGAAAGAAATTGTCTTGAACACTGTAGAATCACTGATTCTACAATACTACATGTATTTCTACTTCACTTTATTTTCATGTGTAGCTTGTTTTCCTTTTGAGATGGCTTGTCTCTTTTTTTTTTCTTTCTTTTCTTTCTTTTTTTCATTTTCTCTGTTCTATTTTTGTAAGCTGGTGGAGAAAAAAAACCAAAAACCAAAGAAGTCACTGTTATGACCTACATGTATGTTTGTGTTTCCATTTTTGCATGTTGTATTTTTATGTCCTTATTTTATTCATATGAGAAGTATTTCATTGATTCTCCCTCAATGACCTATGGGTAGTCATTTGAATGATATTGATCCAGATACATGCATGTCTGCTTCTAATGACACGTGCTCATGTTATACACCTAGTGAATTCAATTCTTGCTTTGTAAATAATGTGTATAATTTCAGTATAATTCATATTAACGCCCGTAGTCTTTCCAAAAATTTTGAAAACATTCTAAATCTTCTCGATACTCTGAAAAATAAATTTTCAATAATTGCAATTTCAGAAACATGGATTTCTGGTCAACCAAGGCTTCCATGTCATATACAGGGTTACACTTTTTTACATTCAGACAGAGCTGGTCAAGCCAGAGGAGGAGGTGTTGCACTGTTTTTAAAAGATAACATTGTAAATACTGTTCGTAATGATATACTTAATACTTATGATGAATCAATTTGTGAATATTTGTTTGTTGATCTTAAACTTGGTCCAAATCACAAATACACTGTTGGTGTTATTTACAGGAAACCAAGTTCTGATATCGATACCTTCCTACATTTTTATAATGAGTTGCTTTCCACTGTATCTTGTGAAAACAATGATGTGATAATTACTGGTGATTTTAATATAGATCTTTTGAAATCCCCAAATTCTGCTGAAGATAATACTAGTGTAAATACATTTATGAATCTGAATTGTTCATTTGGTTTACGTAATTTAATTAAATCTCCAACTCGTATAACACTAAGTACTGAAACATTAATTGATAACATATTCATAAATTTCAATAATTCAAAATGTATCAGTGGAACTATCTGTACTGATGTCACAGATCACCTGCCTGTGTTTTCCCTTTTTGAAATCATGAAGTTTAAAAATAATCATTGTGACAAAGAAACTTTTCAATCCTTTAATCGAAATATCACAAATGAAAATATTTCACTATTGAGTGGTGAATTATACAGGACAGATTGGTCTTTTTTGTATAGTCTGAATGATTTAGAACAAATGTATGATAGGTTTATTTCTATAACATGTTATTTATATGACAAATGCCTACCACTGGTACCATGTAAAGTCAAGAAATCTAGAACTAGGAACCCTGGATAACTGAAAATTTGAGAAGATGTATTAAAAAGAAAAACAAACTATATAAAAAGTTTATTCATAATAGGTCAGTTACAAATGAACATAAATTCAAGATGTACAGAAACAAAGTAAATGCATTATCAAGAAAAGCTAAAAGACATTATTTCTATTTACAATTTGGAAATGTTAATAAAGATATTAGAGGAACCTGGAAAATAATTAATAATCTCCTTAATAAGTCTAAATCTTCATCACCAGCTTATTTTAAGAAAAATGGTGAAATGATTGATAATCAACAGACTATTGCAAATGAGTTTAATTCTTACTTCATCTCCTGCTGTAGTAATACCGGTCTTGACAATGCAACTCAATTTGATGATACTTCTCACAGATATTACTTAACTAATCCGAATAGTGTTTCATTATTTTTCAAACCCATTACTGAAAGTGAATTGATTCAAGTTTGTAAATCACTGAAGAATACTAAATCTTGTGGTTATGACAATATTGCTTGTAATGTACTTAAACAGATTATTCATGCTATTGTCAAACCGTTGGTGTATATTTTCAATGAATCTTTATTAACTGGTACTTTCCCAAGTAAACTTAAAACAGCTAAAATCATACCAATTCATAAGAAAGATGATTCCCATCTATTCCAAAATTATCGGCCTATATCTTTGTTGCCTTGTATATCAAAACTGCTTGAAAAATGTGTTTATAATCGTCTTTATGACTTCCTTTCTAAGAATAACATACTTTCAGAATGCCAATTTGGATTCCGATGCAATCATAGCACTGCGCATGCTTTAATTAATTTACAGGATAAAGTAACTTTGGCAATAGAAAAATATAAATATTGTATTGGAATATTTATGGATCTGTCAAAGGCATTTGATATAGTGGATCATTCGATACTTTTGTCTAAATTATATTACTATGGGATACGTGGTACTCCTTTCAATTTTTTTAAAAGGTACTTATATGATCGACACCAGTATACTATGTTCAATAATGCGGTTTCTGATTCTGCTAATATTACATTTGGAGTTCCGCAAGGATCTATCCTCGGCCCGTTACTTTTTTTGATATACATTAACGATTTGACTCATTCCTCTTCCAATTTACAGTATATTATGTATGCAGATGATGCAACACTTATTTATTCGCAATCTGGTTTTGATGATATTGAATATAAAGTAAATGAAGAATTGGACAATGTCTCAAAGTGGTTTAAGGCAAATAAGTTAAAACTTAATATTACTAAAACAAATTTTTGTATATTTCATAATAGAAATCACCATGTATCCACCATCCTTGATGAGGTATCCCTAAGAATAGACTCAACACCTATATCTAAATTAAATGCTATAAACTTCCTTGGAGTTATAGTTGATGAAAATCTTCGCTGGGATGTCCATATTGATAATATTGTACACAAAGTTTCAAAAAGCATTGGTGTATTGTACAAATTGAAGTTTTATGTACCACTGCCCATATTGTTTACTCTATACAATTCCCTTATTTTGCCTTATATTTCATATTGTATTGTTGTCTGGGGAAATTCCTATAAGGGAAAACTGGACACTTTGTTCAAATTGCAAAAGAAGGCCCTTCGTATCTGTACAGGAAGTGTTTATAATGCCCATTCTGCCCCTTTATTTTTACGTTTGAAATCCTTGAACATTTTTTATTTATTCAAATATCATACTGCATTAATTGGTTTTCAGTATTTTCATGATTTGCTTCCCAAGTGTATATCAGCTATGTTCTCAGTAAACAAGCAAATCCATACCCACGAGACCAGATTACGTTATGTATTTCATTTATGGAAAGTAAAAACTGCTTTTTCAAAAAAATCGGTTCGGAATACTCTATCCAATATTTGGAATAATATACCACAGGCCATACGTTCATACAAAAATCTTGTAACATTCAAAAAGAAATTTAAATTAATCTTGTACTCTAATTACCATTAAAATGTCCACCAACTATTTCTCTTTCCATTTCCCTTTCATTTCTCCCTTTTTATATATATTATATTTACCCTAGATTTTGATATCGTTTTACACTGTATGTCCTGTTTTTGTCGTTTTCTCAGTTGTTTTGCTTCTGCCTTTGTATCATTTGAATTTCTTTTGATCTGCTCCCAAACTTTCATTATTTATCTGAAGGGAAACTTTGTTTTACAAGCCACTCCAGGCTTTCATTTGAGTTTCCCATTTCATTTTTGAGAATTGTTATGTTTTATCTGCATGTTTATGTTATATGATTGTATATATGTATATATAATTGTATTGTTTTTATGAAATGAAATGAATAAATGAATGAATGAATGAATGAATGAATGAATGAACTGTGAATAGAATTTGACTCTGCCATAGAATAGATGATTGCTAATTGAAGATGTAGGCTTGACATTGAGTTATGATAATCAAAATAAATTTCCAACAGAATCAGTTTACCTTTTTAAATGAAAAGCATCTTCCAAATAATACCGAAAAATAGTATTTTATTACTGAATTATAAGCAAAATAAATCCCTTTATGCCTTTTGCCATTTCTCATGCGTACACACCTGCATTTGAGGCTTTCAGAGGAAACAGTTTTTACCATTTCCCTAATTGAACTATACGTGGAAGGGCTAAAAATAATAACCAAATCACTGTATATATTTCACAAATATTTCCAAACACATTTTATCCAAATGAATCTTCACTGAAAAAAAAGGCATATTAGGATGATTATCAAAAGTGAAAAAAAAAAAATCAGTAGCGAGGGAAGAATCTCCCGGCGATACTATTATTCCGTAATCTTTCACACACCAAAAATATATACTTTGTACATTTGATATCAATTTATCTAAAGGATTATTCCCTTTAAAAAAAAATTAGCACACATTGACACTGTAACCCTATAGCTTGTTTTCCCAGTTCTTGACACTGCGTCCCAAACTTATGTTCCTATTGGAGCTGAAACTAACACCAAATTAAGGTTGAAATTATCATAAATATTACAACAGTATCCTTTGATTGCTGCACATCTGTCAAAACCCAATTCGAGAGGGAGAGAGAGAGAGAGAGAGAAAGTCTGAAAGAAATCCAAGTCATAACTATTATAGTTTGCTGTTCTTGTTTTTTTTTTTGCCTATTACTTTAGTCGGTTCGTTTTCAAGGTAGACTTTATCATGCAATGATATGAAACAAAATTTTAAATTCTCACCTTGTTTATACTTATATAAGGAATATAAGATGTTAGGACCAGTAGGACCAAGAAAGCGATGATAGCAGCAATGGTGATGACAGTCCATTGATTCGATGATTCTGTAGTAAAACAAATTTGTTTCCTTCTGATTTTTCTTTTCGACTGGAAATGGGAAAACAGAGGCATAAGGAAGTGCGTAAAACTACATTCATGCTGCATAATATTTTGATGTAGGCATTGGGATAATTATGTCAACAGGGAAGGGTACGTTCTAAACCTACAGGTTTGTTGATAGACCAATTCCATCTCCGGTTTATGTATTTGGTCCTCTATCGGCGATAGCTGCGGTATGTGATACTAGTACACTGACCGCGACTGGCTTTGTACAAAATCGATGAAAGATATGAGATATGCCCTGATATTATTTCATTTACTTTATTCTAAATCAATAAAATAAAGCATGGATACATGGGTAAATGACGTAAGACAACTATATCTGACAGATGAACTATGAAGTATTTTTGTACTTTCAGTACTTTCTATCCTTAGTTTTGTCAGTAAAAGGCCAGGAAACCTGTGTAGGGAGTACGGCTTCTCACACAATCAGGCTTCATGAGTCAAAGACGAGTGAATTTCGCACTCAGCTTCAAATTATTGTGGTATTTGAGCACCGCACAGCTGGGACCTGAACTTCCCTGATTATTCTTCATTGCAAACATTAAAAGAAATCTGAATATTTTTTTCTTTATTTTGGTCCAAAATACATAACGCGCTATTGACTTATGTACTGTAAAAAGTTGGGCAACACACACAGCAGTATGGCGACCAGTCTGCTGCCCTCTCGCGTTGTGGAATTGGTCTATACGCACTGTATCATTGTTTGCAGACGTGCAGTAACTTCTCCGCATGATGGAATAAACTTCCGTCAATTGGAGGGTTAGGACGGTTGGGACATGGGCAAAAACTCATTTTCCAAAGGTTCTGGGGGATCCGAAGATTTCTTATTCCCAAAAATACAAGACAACTTCGCAAAGTTCGTTTCTCTTCAGGTCAGTTGTTGGGAATTTTGTCTCTTTACTGCTTCATCCCCAGGAAGTAGGTTTGACTGGATATGATAATAAATATTCTAATCATGGCCGTGCGCACCTAAGGGGCCAGGAGGTAGTTGCGCCCTTAGAAATTTTCAAAACCCCAATTGTTCTATTTTCCCCTTTTTATTGAGAATTTCCCCAAATTCCACCCCAAAAAATGTTCACCAGGGCCCTGTTTCATAAAAGGTTGCTATGATAGCAACTCCTGCTGGAATGGTAACTACCATCGCGATAGTGAGAATTCTGCTTCCTGATTGGCTTTTATAATGAAAGTTACCATTCCAGCAAGAGTTGATATTGTAGCAACTTTTTATAAAATGGGCCAGATCATTCAATTTCAATTCTAAAAATTCAAAAAAAGCTCCCGGTCGGGTACTTCTCTCCCTCGCTTGCGTGTTCCCTCAAATAATGAATATATTCTTGCCCCCGATGAAGAAAAAAAATCCTGCGTACGGCCTTGATTCTAAGAAATTATTCAGTTGAATGAATTCTTACATATCTTACCAATTACAAACAGAACCGTTGAGCTTTTTATTTCGATTCCCTCAATCGTCGAAACCAAACAAGTGTACTTCCCTTCGTCCGAGACACGTAGGTCCTTGATGATCAATCCGTAGTTTTCGCTCCAGTTGTATTTCCTAGATGCAAGTGCCTCATGACCGTCCGATGTGTGCCTCAAAATTGTTTCGACTTTGCTCCCTTCTTTCCAGGAAATCCTTTCCCAGAGGACTTTCTTAGCCTCAGTACTAAAGTTGCACGGGAGACTGACAGAAGACCCAGCCCTTCCTGGCACATAGGGTTCGGTATAAATATTAAACTGATCCGAATCTATCAAAGACAATAAAGAATGGAAATATCAAGGATAAGAGAGCGCTTTTTAATACTCAATTACTTCACTTACTGTCACCTTATTGCGCATTGGGAAAAAGTACCTACCATATAAACGCTACGAAGGGATGTGACCAATGAGCGTAAAATATGCCCCTGAAGTACGCTCGACAACAGGGTCATGTGCGACGTGAATTTCGCAGCCAACTTTGCTTTCCAGTCACGAAATTCGTGGCCCGTGACGCGAACTTTGCGTCCCAGTCGCGAAATTCTTGTGACATGAAATTCATGACCCATGTCTCGAAAGTCATGACCTGGGATGCGAAATTCATGACCCGTGACGCGAAATTCGCGACTGGGACCCAAATTTCGCGTCATGGGTGGCGAATTTCGAGACTGGGACGCAAAGTTGGCCCCGAAATTTACGTCGCACATGACCTGTTGTCGAGCGTACTTCAGGGCCACCATACTAGAAGGGCTGTAGAACAATCCTTATACGGAATAATTGTCATACTATGGAGCAGTGTGTATGGCGTGCCGTTTGTCCCATAAAGGCGATAAACTCAGTTTATCGATCGTAAAACTAACTTTATCACTCGAAAAACTCAGTTTTTCGCCGATAAACTAATATCACTTGAAAAACTCAGTTTATCGCGAAAAACTCTGTTTATCGCTGAAAAACTAAGTTTATCGCCGATAAACAGAGTTTTTCACGATAAACTGAAATTTTCACTTAGAAAAACAGAGTTTCTTGATAAACCCTGTTTATTGACTTTCGACTGGTAAACAGAGTTATCGATTCGATAAGCAGAGTTTTATCGAGCGAAAAACTAAGTTGATCGAGTGATAAACTGAGTTTATCGAGAGGAGATGAGCGCATAAAGCGTTGTTTATCGAAAAACTCAGTTTATCGCTCAAAAAACTTAGTTTTTCAGCGATAACTGAGTTTTTCATTGATAAACAGAGTTTTTCGGCAATAAACTTAGTTTTTCGGCGATAAACAGAGTTTATCGTTGAAAAACTGAGTTTTTCGAGTGATAAACTTGGTTTTTCGATCGATGAACTGAGGTTATCGCCTTAATGGGACAAACCGCGCGCCATAAGCATGATAAGTGTGTGCAGCGCTTTCTAACTCTGAGGAAGAGGCATTATATCAAATGACTTTTGGATTTAATTGGATACTATGGGGATTCTATTAAATCCAAAAGTCATTTGATATAGTGCATCTTCCTCACAGTTACAAAGCGCTATATCAAATGACTTTTCGATTTCACTGGATACTATGGGGATTCTACTGAAGTAAAAAAATATACATCCTACAGGGTATCTTTTGAATAATCCTAATCGGAACATGTATCAATTCAAGTGTAGATTTTTTCTGGAAAAAAGTTCGTAAACTGAACTATGACAGCATGGATGTCTCCATAGACTCTGCTCTTAATATGAAGAATCACATAAAGAAAGTGTGTAAGGCTGCATCTTATGGTATACACAGAATTGGTAAAATTAGGAAATTTCTAGATAAACCCACTACGGAACGACTCATACATGCTTTTGTCACTTCCCATTTAGACTACTGCAACAGCCTCCTTGTTAATCTACCACCCTCCCATCTTGTTCCTCTTCAGCGCATCCAAAATGCTGCAGCTCGTATAGTCACTCGCTCCAAGCCTTATGAACATATCACTCCAATTCTCTCCAATCTCCATTGGCTTCCAATAATTCAACGTATTCAGTTCAAAATTCTTCTCCTTGCCTTCAAAATTCGTAATGGTGATTGCCCCACGTATCTTTCCAGTCTTGTAAAATCCAAACCCCCCTCCTCCAGGTTGAGAGCTTCAACTTCCTCTCACTTTCAGTTAATGCCTGGCCCCCGTGTGAAAACAAGATACGGCGATAGAGCTCTTTCTGTCGCTGCTCCCCAATTGTGGAATAGCCTTCCTGCCTTCATTCAAAACGCCCCATCGCTACATACTTTCAAAACAGTGTTAAAGTCCCACTTATTTAAATCTGTATAGGTCGAATTGATTTGCCTCTTGTAATATAAATTTAATCGTGGTGCTGCTGTCCCAGCTTTCCATTTGGTATAAGGATAGAACTTTACTTAATGGCTGCGGGGACAACAGCAACACAGCGCCTAGAAACATAGTATTAGGCGCGTTATAAATGTGCTCTATTATTATTATGGATGTAGAGTTCTTGAGAAGCATGAAGATGACTCTTATAGATCAGAGATGCTGTTCAATTTCTTACTTCCTTGTTGTGCACAACTGAATTTTCTCTGTCTGTGGAATGTGATACGTATTTATATTATCATTAGGGGACGACTTTTGAAACTGTGGTCGGTTAATGTGCTCGGGGGGGGGGGGGGGAGTTGTTAGGGTTAGGAAGCCGGGGGAGGGGAGAGACGGTCCAAGCAGTTTTTGTCATGATATGGCACAGGTTACGTGTGTGAATGTGTTGTTGATAGCCTTACCTCGATCTGACTCTAACCCTGATAACAGACTGACGTCTTTAAGACGTCATAAACTGGTCGTAAACTGATCCACACGTCATACGTCGTATAGAGTACTATTTTACGACGTCAATAATTATGAGGTCTTTATATATGACCAAAATGGTCTCACCTTTTGTTTGACCATAGTATGACATCAGGGGCGTCGCTAGAGGGGGGTGTGGGGGGGGGGGGGGCGACACCCCCCCCCCATTAAAAATTCTTGTCGGCAAATTCGCGATCGCTGTCGGCAAAAAAGAGAGAGAGAGAGAGAAAGGAGAGGGAAGAGGAAGGAGGGAAAAAGAAAAAAGAAAGATGAGTAAGGTACCCAAATAGAGTCATATTCGGCTTATTTGCTTGTGCATTTTGCCGACGAAATAACACTGGTAACACGAAAGAGAGCCTATTTTTCCTCGCTCGCTGCGCTCGCTCGTATTATATTAAGATACAGGATGTTTTCGGAAAGCAAACACATTTGCCAAGTAAAATAAACAAATATATAATTTAAATATTTTGGGGCCCATCATGCATTTTGTTGAAGAATTATCACCTCTATACCATAAAAAAGAGTAAATATATTTTTCCTCGCTCGCTGTGCTCGCTCGTATGATATTTAGATACAGGATGGTCTTTGAAAGCAAATAGATTAGGTAGGAGAGGTGACCAAATATATCACAATAGGTATCTTAAAGGCCCATCGTGTATTTTGATGAAGAACTTTCACTTCTACCATGAAAAGGAGTATTTTTCCTCGCTCGCTACGCTCGCTTGTACAATATTCAGATACACGATGGATTTGGGAAAAGCAAACGAATTCGGCAAGCGAGGCCCATCATGTACTTTGATGAAGAGTTATCACCTACCATAAAAAGAGTATATATTTTTCCTCACTCGCTGCGCTCGCTCGTATGATATTTTGATACAGGATGGTCTTTGAAAGCAAATAGATTAGGTAAGAGAGGTGACCAAAATATCAAAATAGATATCTTAAAGGCCCATCATGTATTTTGATGAAGAACTTTCACTTCTACCATGAAAAGGATTATATAATAAGGAGTATATAGATTTTTTCCTCGCTCGCTGTGCTCGCTCGTATAATATTACGATTTAGGATGGTCTTTGAAAGCGAATGAATCATGTGAGAGAGGTGACCAAATATATGATTTAGATATCTTTAAGCCCATCATGTAGTTTGATGAAGAACTATCACTTCTACGAAAGAGAGTGTATATTTTTCGTCGCTCGCTGCGTTCGCTCGTATTATATTTAGATAGAGAATGTTTTTGGAAAGCTAACACATTCAGAAAGTGAGGTGAACAAATATAATTTAGAAGGAAAATATAATAGAGGCACACAATTGAACATGCCTCGTGGGCTTTATACAGTTGAATTTGTCGGCGTTGGTCGTCGGCAATCGAAGGCATAATTTGTCGGCAATATGGCCTCTACACCCCCCCATTAAAAAAAGTCTAGCGACGCCCCTGTATGACATATATTTTACGTCAATTATTTACCATTTTTTAACGTTTTTTAAAGACCAGAGCAAGACGTGTTCTTCCGCTCATTATTTCTCACTCATGAATATTTATGAATGACCAGAAACGACTATACTTTGTGGAAATAGAAAGATAATATTTGATTTTCAATATTTTATGCAATGATTGCACTATTGATTCAATGAAAAATTACTTCCATCGATTATTATGTTGTACACAATTCAGTCAATTTCATGGGCAGGTTATTCAGAAATGCATAATAAAATTGTAAAATTGTAATTGTGACTATTTTTCACAAGAACTACATTACCCTCCATATATATATATATATATATATATATATATATATGTATGTATATATATATATTATACAGTAATGTTGATGCAGAATATCAGTAGTTAGGTATAGGATGTAGGATGTTAGGGTATAGGGTTAATATAGGACGACAGATTATAGGCCAGAACATTAACAAAGAGGGAACGCCATAAAATTGTTTATATTTTAAAATGTTTTAAAACCATTTCGACGTCTTCATGACGTCTTATATTGGTAATATCATAGACAAATAACACCGTATAGAAAGAAATGAAGCACCCGCGGATTTTCCTTATTTGCATATATGACACCAGGGGAGCGTTTCATGAAGATTTTTGTCGGTGATTTTCACTGACTAATTTGCTTTCAGCCAATCAGATGCGAGGATTTTCATTAACTTATAACATTTGTCGGTGATTTTCACAGACAAAACTCTTCATGAAACGCTCCCCATATCACCATTCAGGCTAAGCGTATTTAAGCATATTTTAATCTGACTTCCGGGGGGACATTTGAACATTCCCGAAGCCCCCGATACCATTCCGATAGCCATAAAACTGGAAAATATCGATTCTTCCCATGCATTATTCATTTTTGCATTTGCGCACTGCGATATTCTCAAATTTTTATTGGACTCTACCTTATGAATATGGTAAACATTAGAATGTATGAATCAACAAGAAATATGACCTTTTTTCGTCACTTCCGCTAGTAAATGGGCTGTAATCACGTCACCCGCACAGAATGATCATTTCAGGGGGAGAAGTTTGTCGGTGAGCACAACTGTAATTATGCTTGAATTTCTTAAATTCACTTATATTTGAAAGAAATCTTAACATTGTGAGCGATCTACTGGTATTTATTTACATTTTGAGAAGTTGCAAAGGTGTTTTGATGAATAAAGCTTAGGGCAATCTACTCTCAAACTTTCAATACATTTTTCATCGTCATGAGCTTTATTTTTAGGCTTGATTGCCATTAGAACCCCTTCGTAAATATGACGTAATTTTCACCAGTCTCTGCTCTCAGGGAACAGCCCGTGAACACTCACCTATTACTTCAACGTCTGTAAGATTGTGAATTATGTTCCCTTTGTAGTTCAAAACTCGACAAATATATCGACCTTGGTCCTCAAATCCTATTTCATTGATGGTCAAAGAGAAATCATCATCCATCTTACAAGCCCCGTCTTCAACACAAGAACCGCCATGCGGTAAGTCTTTGACCCATGTGATCAGATTGGGCGCGGATTCTAGGTCCGATCCTTTCTTCCAGTAGACAGCGAGAGGTTTTCCACGGAACTTACATTTCAAGACAGCATCATCTCCCTCGATAACAACTTTCCGCCCATCAGTATACACGACACCATCTGTTACATCTGCACTGACATCTGCAATTAATATAGAGGATTCTTATTACTTTGCTGGAATATAAGAGCAAGTTTAGGACCAAAAATATTTGATTTGAATGTAAGCAGGATACTATCTAGAAAAGCAGCTTTAAAAGTTTTATGAAAAATGTGATAAAGGAATATTCTAAAGAATCAAATTGTAATGAAAATGACTGACCATTACTTCCTTGTCAATTTCCCCCAGGTTAATTACCTTCAGGACCAACTCTACAGTGCGTCCAAAAGAAGTATACAGTTGGAAAAATTCTTGCCATCTGACAGTCTGAGCATTTCAAAATATTTTCATGAAATTTTCATACCTTCAATCAAATGCCATCCAAAAATCTCAAGATATTTTACTCTGAGTGAACAGACATAACTTATATGAAAGGGTGGAAAATTTGAGCTTGACAAGAATTGTTATTTGTTGTGGTTAGCATCAACGGGGCTGAGAGAAGTGCAACCTCTGATGGCTTAGAAATTTTCGTTTTCTGATACTTTTGCAACGATTTATAAATGAATATACTTAGTTATGTGTATGTTCTGACATATTTCATCAACGTGTCAAGCTTGAGTGAGGATTCGAATACTTGATTGGTTGATTTGAAATATTAAGTTTAGGTAATAATAATAATTGATAATAATTGTGAATTTATATTGCGCAATTTCTACAGGAATATACTCAACTGCGCAGAACAATCCATAGTAAAAATAGGAGGGACAATACCAACAATAACATAAATGAACATAAGTCAGGGGCCGCGGAACCGGGGGGGGGGGGGGGGCTAGCGGCAGCTCCCTTCTTTTTGAGTAGACACGTTGGCCTCTGTACAAGTATACAGTGTACAAAAACGCGGAAATGATTATCCTGGTTTGTACGCTCACCCCCCCCCCCCCCCCACACACACACACTTTCAAAAACGCTCCGCGGCTTCTGTAAGTTAAATCATAGCTAAGGGGGAACCTGAGAAGCCTACTGTCTCTCAACATGCTCAAAAATGCCGCCTTGCAACAAGCGTATCTACGGAAAACTCTCCTGAAACAGTTCTTACCATTATAGCTGGCATATTTTGGATATCAGACAAAGAATATCAGCATGCAGTCATGCAGACCAAGCAAAATCAACTAATCCCTCAGTCAATCAGTCAATTATCACTCAATAGGTCAATCAATCAATCAATAATTCAGAAAAAGAAATCAACCAATCATTAACTCATTCACTTGTGTCATCTCACTTGTCTTGCGGATCGAAAGAGTCAGATTGGATAATTGCTTTTCTGATTGACGGACCGATTAATTGACCTATTCATGAGTGGTTGATTGATTCAGGGTCCGCGGAAGCGGGGGGGGGGGAGGGGGAGGGCTGGGGCTGCACCCCCCTCAAATTTTGGCTAAAAAGTTTATATCAATTGTAAAAAAAAAAAATTAATATCTAGATTGTAAATTGCTCATTTAATAGCCTTGCAAACCTTAAAAATCCAAGAGCCTCAGGGGGTCCTGCCCCCCCCCCCCCGAACCCCCGTTAGGGGCCCTTCAGCCCCTGGACTCCGCTTGTTCTGGGTGTCAACCCTCTCACTAAAAAAAAAAGAGAAGAAAAATAAAAACGTTCCGCGGCTTCTCTGATTGACTGCCTGATCTTTCTACATGACCATTATTATGACATCCAAATCATCAGCTGAAATGTTAAAACTTACCGAAAATTAACATCACAAAACAGTCAGTAAAATAGCCAATGCAATCGCTCACTGAAGCATGACATGTTAATGGAAATGTCATAACATAAACGCAACAATGGATATCCACTCATAAATCTCAAGAAAACTCTCAGAATATAAATTATAAGCCTCCACTGTTAACACTACATCTATCCGCTTCGCTAATAGCAACTAGCGCAAATAACCATTCTTGTCAAGTCTGGATTTTGCACCCTTTCACTAAAATTACTTTCGCTCGCTAAAGTGTAAATTCTTTTGAGATTTTTTAGGATGTAGTAGAAAAGTCTTTGATCTATCAACCAGTATAAAGATTTCCTGAAAATATTTTGAAGTGCTCAGATGGCAAGAATTTTCAACTGTATACTTGTTGGGGGATGAACTTTAGAAAAAAAAGTTCCCTCGTATAACAAGTATAAAGTATCCAGGACAAGTACTCTAGGACAGTCAACCCTAGGACAATAATCCCCGGGGAATTTTATCCAGAACAATTACTCTAGGACAGCCACCGATAGACACCCCCGGAAATTTATTCCCAGGACAATAGCCTTACGGGATAATGTACTAAAACTTTAATATGGAAGAACGTCCCTACAAAGATCCATCAGTCAAATTTCAATACTGCTGTGTAATGTTAAAGTAAAAAAAAATGAAGAAAAAAGGACTAATATATCATTGAGGGATTTGGGTTTCATCTGCAGTACTGTAATATATCTAAGTTGCCGACATTTATTTTGTTATCTTAAATTGGGTTAGGCCTGCATTTGTGTAGGCCTAGGTGTAAATGATATGCAAGGCATAAGAAGATCGTACTTCATCTCACACGTCTTACAAAATACGACCGAGATTCTATTCAAATCATGTGGTTTGTATGTCATATTCCATTTTCAACAACCATCGCCGCACCATATATGTGCCTTTTACTTTGGTTTAAACCTGTCTTTCATGTCACAATGCTATGCAGTTTCTTGTCTCTCGAACGCCCCCCCCCCCCCTCAAAAAGGAAATTTTATAGAAATCTTCAGTGCAATCCATATTAACTAAATGCTTACCCAATGCAGAGAATGCGAGGAGAACAATACTTAGAGCGAACATGGCTGCTGCATCAAATCGAGCCTCCAGTTTATTGAGTAAAGTCATGTGATTGCTGTATGAAGTACCATAAAGTGAAGAAAAATTTTCTAAGTAGTAAGTTTAGTAAGGGAATAATAAAAATTCTTAAAGTCTATCAACGTTGTTGTTTATGGGGACATAGTTGAACCTTATTAAAGTAAATATAGATAACTATCATGTGTACGTCTAATATACATTCATATAAGATTTCAATCAGCCATGTCTGTCATGTTTGTTGTTCAATAAACTGAACCATAAATGTTCATTTTATTAGAGATGAGCTGCAGATAGTGAAAGACAATAAATAATTTTTGTGCACGTATTACATTTTATGTGAATGTTCATCAAAGTATAATGCGTCAGGTTGCTCCTGAATGGTTGGTTGGTTGGTTTTATTTACAATCATAAAAAATCCAGGTTAAAATGTAAAAACAATATAATGTAACAATACAAATACAGATATATCAATGGTGGAATACAAGACAAAAGGGGACAAAATGATCGAGGGATAGCCCGCTTCAGATTAGCTAACATAACTAATCTGTTCGGTCCCTTTAAATTAAATGAACATGATAATTACAAAATAATTTAATAGAAAAAAATAGTGCAATTGAAATCAATGAGCTTGCAGTGCGAATTCATATATATCCCTGCCCCCCCCCCTTATACCCCATCCTCTCTGGTGCCTAAACATACAATCATCAATGTATTATTTTACTATGATTCTGTTCTGCTATAGATTACCTTCTTAAATGCTGAAAATTTATTTAGTTGTCGAATACAAAGAGGTAAGTCATTGTACAATTTACCAAGATAAAGAAAAAAACGTTTGCAATTTTCTGTGTTCGGCTTAGGCAAAATTACCTGGTTACCATTTCTCATGCAATATTCCAACGGTTTAAATACGAATTTCTCTTTTAGATAATCTGGAGCCATAATAATGAAAAAATTTAAACAAAAGAAGATAAGTATGAAAAATTTGACGTTGCTGTAAAGTCTCCTAGACTAGGATATCATGAATTTTATGCACTGTCAGCATAATCAAAGTGTGCAAGATGACAGCCTTATTCAGAAGATTCAAACTTGACTCATTTAAAAAGGAACTGAGTCTAGCAAGAAAACTAATCATCTTACTGACTTTTCGGCACATGTTCAAAACACGATCATTCCATTTTAATTCAGAATCAATTATAACACCAAGGTACTTTAAAGATTTTACCTGGCATTGCTCAATATGATATAAGGCTTTTAAGATTTAATGTTACTAAGTCAACATGCATACTGTTTTTGAAGAATTTATTTTTAGTCCATCGCACGGTATCCAATTTTTTAAAGAGCTTAATTCGTGTTGCAAAGTATTTTGAACAAAAAAATTGATCTTTATTGGAATAATAAACTACAGTGTCATCTGCTAAAGGTGCACTGAGGATTTGTGGAAACATAGGGGCATATCGTTTATAAAAAAGAAGGAAAAGAATAGGACCCAAAATTGATCCTTGTGGCACACTGTGTGGAACTGATAATTCAGACGACAGAGATCCATCAATCATTGTGACAAATATATATCTATTACTTAAATAGCTATGGAACCAATCCAAAGACTTCCCACTTACACCCTTGTATGCCTTCAGTTTGCACAAAAGAATTTCATGGCTGACCAAGTCGAATGCTTTCTGTAATTTGCATGAATAAATGCATGTGCCCAGGCTTTCAACACTGCACATGTGGAAGCAATGTGTTACTTATTGAAGATGTAGTGGTGGGGGGGGGGGGGGGGGGGGGTCTTAAATCACGTAAATGATATGAGCAACAAGAATAAATTGACTATCGAAGTTTGCATCTAAAACGAATAACGCCCAACGGAAGTCCAATAATAATAATAACAATAATAATGATGATGATAATAATAATAATAATAATAATAATAATAATAATAATAATAATAATAATGATAACAATGGATATTTGTATAGCGCACGTATCCATCAAATGCTTTACGCTTAAAGCTTAGGAGAGCTATAAGGAGATTGAACACTCTTCTTTTGGAGGGGGGGGGGGCAGGGGGTGTGGTGTCGATTATTGTAGAGAAATCAATAAATCCAAATCGTATGAAACCACCTTCAAAAAATTATGTTTCTTGTTCGACGCAGCATTCAATCGATTCACAGAGTATCGTAAGCAACTATTTATTTTCCAAGATTAAGATAATCATAAATAGTAAGTGCGAGCTAACCAATATCAATTTTTTTGCTCTATCATAAGGCAATTTCGACAACCAATACATCTTAATATTAAAAGAGATTAATGACTTTTTAAAAAAATCAATGGAAACTAGAATAAAAAAGAAAAACAATTAAAAAAATATGTACCATAACACATCATTTTCATAAACTACTTCCAGAAAGATTTTCGATTTCTAAAATTAAAGACGCTCAGTCGTGGGCTTTCACGGGGAGTTTAATACCTTACCCAGTAACAGGTGTTGTCAATCACTATGAGGTTTATGACCAACAGACCTTATGTAATGCTCTGTACACCCTTTGCCCCATATGGCAAACTCATTATCTCACTTTCCCTGGCCCGAGAATGCCCGAAGCAGGCTGAAGAATGTTTACGGTGGGACAGCTTGTTTTGCTCTGCTCCAGAAATGTAGTAGCTCTGTTACAGGTATTTCCAGTGCTTTTCACAAATTCTGGTGTCAGCAAATTATGATCGAGCTCCCCATGAAAGCCCACGACTGAATGTCTTTAAAGTACTGCTATTTATATAGCAATATATCTCTCGATTACATAAAAAGCTCTACACACTCGTAAAGACATGAAAGACCTTTGTGGCCGCACTCCTTTGTTTATTTGAATAGTAACGGATTAAATGTTGACGTCTTTCGAAACAAGACTAGGAGTAAGCGGATCCTTTTCGATTGTTCATATTTCAAAAGATGGCCTTCATAATATATATATATATATATGTCAGAGCTTTTTCTCACTTCATAATTTGAAGCTTATCCGATATCTGGGGGTGTTTCATAAAGCTGTTCGTAAAGTTACGCATGCTTTACGAACGACTTGAATATGAAATGCCAAATGGGATGCCCCAAAATTTTCTGACATTTTAACAAAGTGTGACCGCATTTCCCACAATCTCAATTAAATTGTGCCAAAAAATATGCTTCGCAATAAAAATGTTTGTAAACAAGTGGAATATTAATCTACGTCTGCATATTTTCACCTTTAGCTGATGTGATTCATACTGATCAAGAATCCCATTTGGTTTGCCATATTCAAGTCGTTGTAAAGTCATTTGTAAATTTACGAACAGCTTTATGAAACACCCCCCCCCCCGGATATTTTATTAATATAAGGAAGTAAGTAGCAAAAGAGAATGGCAACCGATATTAAATCAGATTAAACAGCAAATGGTGTAGGTGGGCTTGTGCTTGTGTATGCGTGATCATTTCTTTATTTTGCACACAAGTTTTACAAAATACAAGTGTTGTAACATGCATGTAAATAAATGTCATGAACCGGTCTATGAACCTATTTTGGCTGAACTGTTGAAGGTAGGTTTTTGTAATAGAACACAGGTATCGTAAAGTATACATATAAAATATGAATTTAGAGTATACATTAAAATGAACATGGTATACGGTCATGACGGTAGAGTATATACAAAAAACGGGAATATAGATACAATTTAGATACAATTTCGCAACATATAAAATTTATGTAAATTTAATGTGAGAAAAATGTTATGATATACTTTACTGATCTATAACATGACGCGTGAATAAAAAATAAACAGGCCTTGAGATGTGAGTGGAAAGCAGTTTCGATCATATCATAATTACATAATGAAATTGCGCGCGAAGTAAGTTTCATTTTAGCTAAAGAATATCGTGTATCTCCCTGTCTTTAGTAATAAGACTGTACTTCACCTTAACATCTGACAAGCGCACAGAATTATTATTTCCACAAAAGTGCGAAAAACGTTAGGTGGGTCAAAAGTATATTCCATCGTAAAAAGCATGACAGTCATAAATATGTTATGTAAGAAAGAAACTTGGAGAAAAACGAGAGCCTCATGATAAAGTATTCATGTATCTGTAAGTAGTTTCTGGACCGTAGAGCAAGTTCCAAAATGATAATCATGGCACTTCAAATGGGGCATAGGTAGGGTTTGAATATTTATCGAACTCATTCTGATCATCTACATTCACAATTAAGTCACTTATAAACACATAGTCTTCATTTGTAAGATTCTTGGTGCATATTGGTTATGGGCCGATCCATCTTTGCTATTGGCGTCATCCTGACCGGTATTGTCACATGTCTGGGTTATCTCATCGTAGATTGACCGGCCCCAGGTCGCATTGATGTAAGTATGCTGCTGGTCATGCTCAATGTAGTCATTCTCCCATTGGCTTTCGGTTCCGACATGTCCGATGCCATCGTGGACCAACCCAATTGTGACGCCAGGAACGTCATCGGGATTACAACTCTCTGGCGCTTTTGTTCTAGGCATCATCGGGATATAATGACCTTCTATATCTTGATAAAAGTGATCAGATTGCTGTTTACTGCTGCCAAACTGAGCTAACTGATGAATGTCCATATACTCTTCTTCAATGTCCTTTTGGATCCGGGAACTCGAGCTATTGCTACTCAATGCACTTGAAACATTTGATGGATTCTTATCACGACGTTTTGTCCATTTTGAATTTGATCGGACAATACCTACAATAACCAGAACTAACACAGATACGTTAACGATGCTTGCAAGTGGCATAAAAAATATCAGACTACCCCGATCCGCCATTATTTTTGGATGAACAGTTGAAAGAGAAGTCGCCTTTGTAGTTTTATTTTGCCAAGCTGTTAAAATGCCTTCAGCTGTGCTTCTGTCCGCAGATGAAGTCAGTTCCTCAAAATAAATGTCTTCACTGGACGACGTTGTTTGACTTTGTGTTGTCATACTGGTAGATCGATCCACAATGGTTGTTTCTTCTGAGAAGATAAAAATTCAAACTTTTATGATTTTATGATTCAGTGGGAAGTTATCGATTTCGGCAGTAGTCACTGCCGTTCATTCCCTAATGTATGAAACAAGGAATCACATGCGGCCTGTTGATCATGATCATGCCTGAATTCAAATTCTTGTGTGAATTACATTGTTATAGGTACATTTATGCAGTGAGCTTAGGTCTAGTGAACTACATGCAATATTCTCAGTATCTATCAGTATTCCTTACATATTTTTGTGACATTTATTTACTGCTCAGTCTTTGTTAGGTACTTTTGTCTTTCTATACAGAATACTAACCAAGTTCTCTGTAGAAAGACCATGACACTGTTATTTGTTTCTTTATCACAAACTTGTCTCTACACGTACGAGTGAATGTCATGGCAAGCATATTCCAATTCTGAATATCATTACATATTCAAGTCAAAGACATTACAATATTTTACCATTATAAACTTGTGCAACAATGTCGTCCACTGCCAACACACCAGTTGTTCTGCTACGGGTTCCTATGAAAGAAACCTTTATAGCAAAGATATAAGAAAAGGGGGAATATAGTGGCATATTCAGAAAATTGTGTAGTTAGGTCGCTTGAAGATTAAGACTTTTTAGGCTAACTAGGTCGTGTGAAACGCCCAAATATATTTGAAAAATTGAGCCGACTACACAAGGCTGAGAAATATACCACAACACATACTTAGAACAAGGAGTTGGTTTGTTGAAGTATAGACACATAACAACAATAACAACAACAACAACAACGATAATAATAATAATAATAATAATAATAATAATAATAATAATAATAACAACAACAACTGGGTTTTATTTACCCGGGGTAGCCACATAGTACTGCTCTTCCTGTGGGCCGTGCAATTATTATTACCCCAGCAACGCCAGGCACCCGTTTAGTAAGTCTCGGACGAGAGGGAGACATGTAAAGCAAAACACATTGTCCAAGGATGTAAGCACCGAGTGAGGATTGAACCCAGGACCTCTCGTATGAGAGGCAAGAGCCTTCATCACTGTGCCACAATGCTCCCACATACTAATCTATAAAAGTAGATATGCATTTCCATTTCATGAGTGGACCTTTGATTTCGAATGATTTGTACTAAAACAAACAAAAAAAAAGGAGGGGAAAAACAACATTTTTGTGAAAATTCAAAGGGCGTCCATTGGCTGAGTTTGACACCATTTGACATTCAAGTAGGCTAGCTTACTTGTCATGCCAGACACAATTTCCTGCCCATAGTTAAAAATGTAGGGTCCAATTTTCCTAAATTTGCCCGTTCATACATTTAAAATAAACTGCAATCGTCAAAGTCTCAGAAGTATGACGTTTTCCACGTTTGAATGAAGAAACTAAATTACGATTTTTGGTAAAAGGTTGATGTACATAGAATTCTTTCCTTAAATGCTGGTTCAGATTTCAAAAAAGTCTAACATCCACTAGACAAAATAGAATGAATTTCAAGATGTTGAATAGGTTTATAAAGTACATGAGGAATATGATTGCAGGATCTAATAATCTTTTTTCATTAAAGATAATTTTTTCACGTATCAGGACAACTCCCCCGGAGGACAACTCCCCCGGGGACGACTCCCACCTGACAACTCCCCCGGAGGACAACTCCCCCGGAGGACAGCTCCCCCGCAGGACAACTCCCCCGCAGGACTGGTCCCTCGGAGGACATCTCCCCCGGAGGACAACTCCCCCGGAGGACAACTCCCCCGGAGGACAACTCCCCCGGAGGACAACTCCCCCGGAGGACAACTCCCCCCGAGGACAACTCCCCCGAGGACAACTCCCCCCGAGGACAACTCCCCCGGAGGACAACTCCCCCAAGGACAACTCCCCCGGAGGACAACTCCCCCGAGGACAACTCCCCGGAGCACAACTCCCCGGGGGATGACTCCCATCACCCAACTCCCCCGGAGGACACCCCCCCCCCCTTTATGGACAAAATTACGCATGAAATTTTGTTTTTGTGACAACGCCTTGCTCGTGAGGAACTGTAAAATAAATCTTTCCTCTTTATAAATCAAACTTAAGTAATTAATCCAGTATTTTTTGTTTTTATTACAACTCTCCCGGAGGAGAACATCTCCTCGGGGATGACAAACGGGGATGGGCGAGGGGTAGAGGGTTGCTATTCGTTTAATAAGGTATTAGGTAATTTGTCGCTCTAAATGCTAACTTTAAAACAAAAATACCCACCCTTTTGCTCCCATTTTTGCGCCAAAGTACACATTCAAGAAAATAAAAACTCTAGTAATTGGTACGCTTTTCCGCCCAAGGTGTTGGGTTTGACAGCTTCAGCGGCACACTCCCATCGGAACCAAATCTGATCATGAGAAGAGAGAAAAGAAAGGAATAAAATGAAGAAAGGAAAGTGAGGAAACTAAGTAGGAAGCTACAAAAGTAGAGAATGGTGTATCTAGTCGTAGTCTTCAGGAAAAGAGGGAGATGGCCCACAATCAAGCTTAAGAATAGAAGTCACTTCGCTCGATCAGCAGCCGTGATTGGGTCCCGTTTCTTTTTTTAAAAATCTAAATGCACAATTTTCAGGCAGGATATCATATAAAAATCTTACTTTTTAGGGGAGCGGTCGACCCCCCCCCCCCCCCCCGAGATCCGGTATCCGCCCCTTTGTTAAACTCACTGACTATAAATGAAAAGAAAACCTTAACGGAATTTTATATTGAATGCAAGTTAATTTCATTTTTATTAAAGGACTTGGCTTCTACGTATTTAGCGTCCAGCGAGCATGTGCGAGTATCATTCTTTGCGCTGAAACCACATGAAAGCATTTAATTATAAAGTACCTCATTCAAGAGTAAAAGATAAACAAAAAGGAAAAGTTATCGTTAGATTCTTATGATTTGACAAATTTGGACACATATTGAGCTCTGGTATCTAAATTTGCTGATGAAATTAATAATTTTTTCTTACTTAGAATATCTACATTCAGCTGACCTGAAACCTAGAGGTTTTATGTATTCGTTCTTCTTATTTTTTCTTTGTTATATAGAGCCTAACAGTGCCTAAAGAAATCTATCAGTCATAAAGCTTCTTATTTTTTTTTTATATATTGTCGTTTCGAGCCATCACTTCGTCTTCTAATGTAATCATCCAGGCCCAACCCTCCGAACATTATGCCATAATCTTAAAGGTTCTCATTTGGGGGGGATTGCCCCATAGATGTATTTTTGTATACGCGTTTATACTACACCAACTTCCAAACTTCGAAATGTGGCGGGTCATCACCTATCCCATCCCCCCCCCCACACACACACACACATTTGTACTTTGGCGCAAAAATGGGAGCAAAAGGGTGGGTATTTTTGTTTTAAAGTTAGCATTTAGAGCGACAAATTACCTAATACCTTATTAAACGAATAGCAACCCTCTACCCCTCGCCCATCCCCGTTTGTCATCCCCGAGGAGATGTTCTCCTCCGGGAGAGTTGTAATAAAAACAAAAAAATACTGGATTAATTATTACTTAAGTTTGATTTATAAAGAGGAAAGATTTATTTTACAGTTCCTCACGAGCAAGGCGTTGTCACAAAAACAAAATTTCATGCGTAATTTTGTCCATAAAGGGGGGGGGGTGTGTCCTCCGGGGGAGTTGGGTGATGGGAGTCATCCCCCGGGGAGTTGTGCTCCGGGGGAGTTGTCCTCGGGGGAGTTGTCCTCCGGGGGAGTTGTCCTTGGGGGAGTTGTCCTCGGGTGGAGTTGTCCTTGGGGGGAGTTGTCCTTGGGGGAGTTGTCCTCCGGGGGATTTGTCCTCTGGGGGAGTTGTCCTCCGGGGGAGTTGTCCTCAGGGGGAGTTGTCCTCCGGGGGAGATGTCCTCCGGGGGGACCCGTCCTGCGGGGGAGTTGTCCTGCGGGGGAGCTGTCCTCCGGGGGAGTTGTCCTCCGGGGGAGTTGTCAGGTGGGAGTCGTCCCCGGGGGAGTTGTCCTCCGGGGGAGTTGTCCTGATACGTATATATATATATATGGGTATATATATACATGTATATATATATATATATATATATATATATTGTGTGTCCCAGAATAAACGAAACCGAGACTGATCGATGTTTAATCATATCTTAATCACATTTATGATTAATAAGTGGCGCATATTTGTAAAGCTTATCGACCCTCTTCTTTCATGCGATGTCACTTATATCATGTATATGATATATATTTCACGCATGTGTGAATAAAGACAGTGTGAAGTTGGGTAGCCAGAAATTCGTTTGGCCATAGGTGTTTGAATTTAAAAGAGATAATCACATTTCTAGAAAGTTCATTCTCTGCCTTTTCGTTTGAAACCCCAATCGGGAAAAATGAACCAGGGATGACAGAGATAAGTTCAATTGAAATATTGATTGCATTTCCATGATTTTCAAAATCATTAAATGTTTCTTAATTTCTCACCAATTGTTCACACCAATTATTCGCATAATTGGATGTGGAGATAGTCACGCGTTATCTAAAAACTTTCGTGCAGAGACTCTTATCCCACCCTCCTCATCATCATTGCCCATCACCACCCTACCCCCACCCCCATCCCCAATCCCTCCCGGAACCCATACTCTAATGTATACGATACGATCCCCTAAGCTCCCTCTCCCTCCCTCGTTATGTGTGTGTGTGATGGTATGTGTATTGTGTTATGGTCGTTTGTTCATCCGATGGATAGATTTGGTGAAACAACAGTGCATAACCGATAAATTTCATTTTAAAACTCGTCCATCCCAACCTCTCTTCCTCATCCCCACCCCATCCTTAACCCCACTCGGAACTCCAAACCATTAACTCTTCATCCCCTCACACTTCCTCTCGCTTTCTCTGTAGGCATGTTTGTGTGTGGATGTTATGGTCGTTCGTTCATTTAATAAATTTAGTCAAACGCCACTGAATAGCTGCCAACGCTTAAAGAAATAATTTCTCTCCATAAAAGCTATTCACAAACTGACCCAGACATGACACTGCTAGACAGACAGCAACATCAGCAACTTGTTGAAGGCTCTCGAGCTCAGCACGTCCCTATTTTGTTACTAGAAACACTCGATGATCATTCTGTTGTTAACTGCAAGGTGAATTATTTCAATGAAAACGTATTTCATTATTAATCAGCTGTTATAATTTTTGTGAGGTTTTGTACTCACCACTCCATTTTCTTGATGATCAACCATGCATGAAGTTTTTTGTCTTTTTTGTTCACTGCTAGGACAGGCAGCGAATGCAAACGGAATCATGCAATAAATCATGGAAATGCAAGCATCAGTTTACACGGACAGAGCTAATTAGTCATCCCCGACTCATTTTCATCCATCGAGAAGTCATATTAAAGAGCAGAAAATGAACTATTCAGAACTATTTTTTTTTTCATATCACAGTAGCAGAAATGTTTCCATATCTGTCTCTTACAATTTGAGGTATGGATGTGCAAAGGACTTTTTGGTAGCCCTTCTTCATATTGTTCTAATTCAATGCGTGAAGTATGTATCACATAAGTGGTATCTAATGAAAGAAGGGGTCTAAGCTTTAGAAATATGTATTAATTATTGATCATAGTTGTAATTAAGATATTAATAAACATTGATTCATTTCGATTTCGTTTTTTCTGGGATACACTGTATATATATATATATATATATATATATATATATATATATATATATGAGTGGGCGTGTGTGTGTGTGTGTGTGTGCTTTAAAAATAAACCGTATATTCATTTTGTGATCGTGCACTTAAATGCCCCCCCCCCCGAGCAAATCAATTCTTAATTTTTATAAGAGGACTCACAGTACTGTGTTAAATACATACTTAATGGGCAAATCTAAAATTAATGTATGTCATTAATTTTTTTTAAAACAACATTTAAAAAGAAAACAGGCATTGTGGACCTAATGTACATATGTGCATTTGGGTGCGTGTGTACTTTTGTTAATGTTTGTGGGTGGAAAAAAGAAGAATTGTTCAAAGAGATTGGGGTCTTTTATGGGGACAGGAGGCCGAACATGCAAATATAAACAAATTTATATCGAGAAAGCCCGGTTGGGTAGCGTAACGACATAAAAGGCGTGATCTGAAGAGGGAAATAGTCGGCACATCTCCCCCCCCCCCCCCCCGCACACACAGACACACACACAAACAGACATACCAAACCAAGTTTTCTGTTCTTTTCACTCTCAAGTGGAAAGGGCTTTATGCAATGTGGAGAATCGTCAAATAGGCAAGTTGATTAATCAGGGGAGCGTTTCATGAAAGGACTTGTCGGATGTTTTATCCGACAAAGTCTGTTTTATCCGACAGTTGCCACAGTAACGATGCTTCTCAGCGAATCAAAATCAAGGAAAGATGTCAGATCTGACAACTTGTCAGACAACAAATGTTGATGAAACGCTTCCCCGGTTTCTTAGACTCGCACTATATACGTACTATACACGTTATAGTGTCAGTTATCTTGTAATTAATCTAACTACTTCTTACTCGTTGGGCCCACACCAATTTTCGTTGTTGTTGATTCGTGTTGAATGGCGATCAGTCAGTCTTGACTATTATCACCAACTAAGTTAGCTTTATTTTGTTGTTATTATTTCTTTTAAATAGCTTTGGTATTTTAAGGATAAGTTCTATTGGCATCTCTGTTTTTTCCTATATATATTTTACTATGAATTATTATTATTTTTATTTATTTTTTAAATTTTTTTTAAAGATAAACTAGTATCATGCCAGGTTACCGAATCCTGCCGGTTCTCAGACACCGTCCTGACAAACCTGCTCGAAGTAGTTCGAAGGTTTCTCGGAAACAAGTTTCCTATGTCTCTCAGGTGTAGACAGGGGGCTCCTGTCTCCTACGCAGTCGTTACAACATGTACAACAAATCGAATGTTTTTGTGGTGTGTTGTTTTTTTTTAGAACACAAGAGTGTTTTTTAATAAGTACTCGGTATTTTCGGATGCATTTGAAATGACTAATGATATTTCTCACTCATAGATAAATGAAGTTGTTTAGCTTTCAAATCATGATAATTTAGATATCATAATGTCTAATGACTTGAGATGTAATTATCATTATGATTTCACACAGCTAAGGTTTTCATCGATCATTGTCGACGATGCCTTCGAAAAATCTGTGCGTTCATGCAAGATTAATCCCTTTTCCCCTTTAAATCTTTATTGATCAAATAAATCAAATCTCAAATTATACAAATCATAGAAAATATTTGCATATTGATTGGCAGAGCAGTGCTTTGCTGTTAATGTCTATGTCGAGCAGTCCATAGGAATAACTTACAATTTATATCAAAACTCCACTTTTTAAGAGTTTATACCGTTTTTTCTTTGAAAGAAAGAAAAAGACACAGGCGTCCGTAGCCCATGTCTTTAATAAATCTTAGCGCTTTGGGAAAGAATATATCACTGATGTCGAACGAGGCGTAAGCATGGTAAGTGGGATCGGAATAAAATTGATAGTTTTGATGGGAGGGAAATATTGGGTTATACGCATTCTAAGTCGGGAAACGCCTCACAAGTTATTGGTGTTGCAACCCATCTTAGGAAACTCACGACATCCTGACAGAAACCAGTAACCATTAACGTATAGATCATGAGAGATCATGACCTGGTGCGACGTACGCATTGTCGCTTCCCTCATCGTCTCGGCTGTCGTCGACGTCCTTCTCATTCATGGCATTTTCTTCCCGAAGAGCACCACTCGTCTCTCCCTGCCGTATCGGTTGCATGGGAATGTAGTGATCCTCCAGTTCCTGTTGGGAGCGGGCAATTCTCTGTATCATCAGCTGATTAAAGTTGCTGTACTCGTTTTCATTGTCAACTTCCAACTGGAGGCGAGATCCGACATCAATGGCTCCAAACAAAGCCCGCCGTTGTTGTATGGAATCAATCAAACGCAATAGGCCAACGCTTACTATTAGCGTGATCAGGGCTAGTGTGATGATTGGATAAAGAATGTTGGGATGTTGGCCTGTGGTCAAGACTGTACTATATGGTTGAGGAGCTGCAGACGTAGTAATGTTTGGTCGAACTGTTCTTTGAGAAATCTTCATTTCGAAGAAAGCAGTGGTCTCGAAAACAGTATGTAAAGCGGTTGAAGTATCCATGGTCGTGGGTCCATCTGGGGTAAATAAACAGTATTTAATGCAAATTGTGATCTCACGCATTTCGCAGCCTCTGTGGTCTTACTATTGGAAAGGCACCTACATCATCTCATCAGTACGATACCTTAATACTTTTCAGATAATAAGTACAGAATCAATCAAGATGAATTACTTTCAATTCGTTGAAAAATATCGTCGGGAAAATCAATCTAAACAGGAATTAAACGGATCTGATTGTCATCTTATATTCATCAACTGAGAAGAAAGATTACAACGTCGTTATCTAATTACGAATATATGTTAATTCTTCATACATATATATATAATTATGTCTTTGTTTTGTAAACTTACTTATGATAATGATTTTAAAAATGATATTTGATTTAGGCATTATATACTGATTTTGAGCGTCCCCAGTCATCAACTTTTGTTTGGCAGTGTTTGGTACTTGATTAAACATGTATACGAATCTAGTTTGAAATTTGAGATTCTTTAGAAGCCGCAGTAATGGTGACTGACAATTACTGCATATCAGCATTGAAGTATTCCAAACAGCTGAAATCATTGTAAAAAGAGAACTGATACAGAAATATGTCATAAATGTCGTCCAAATAAACATGCGTATTTATTTTGCCATGCATTGCCGACAAGTAAACAATTCGATATTCAAACAAAATGTAGATCACAACTAACCATCAAAAGCTTCTACCAGAATGTCGTCCACTGCCACAACACCGGTGCCTCGACCACATGTACCTTTAAAAGCAATCTTACGAAATCAAATGGGAAAATTTAAACAACTTTCAAAATTCCATCTACAAAGAGAATTTCATATATAATATGTAAAATTTGGCAAAATGAATGAAGTAATAAGTTGGAAAGGTCCCAAAGGGCATTACTGTACTGTTCAATCTCATATCATTAATTTTTGTCGTATGTTAGGGGCTGAGGGAGGCTATAGGCTCCTCTATTTTGAAGCGTTTAAATTTCCAAAGAAGATCTTTGGCATTGGGGCCACTGGAAGAGGAATGATATCGTCAATCATTTACCCTATCTAAAATAGATTGATAAATTTGTATTACTTTTATATCCTTAGAGGTGTAAAACTTTATTGTATTAGCGGTTTAAAGGAATTAGCTGTAAGTTGCGAAACTTCCGTGTTCTTGGTTTGATCCTTGTTCGAATCTTTGAACCACAAATTTTTCCCTTTCTTGCCAGGAATATTAAATAGATACTTGGCAAAGCTGAAGTAAACTTAAAGGCCTGCCCTCGGGTTAAAAAAGATATTGTCAACACTGGCTTGGCTAGCCTTGGAAAGTAAGAGCATAAAGTGATTATTTGATCGTATGGAATAACTTTCACTGTTATGATATTCAATACGCCATCACTATACCATTATCAATGATTTCTACACAATGTTGTAAACATAGAAAAGACCTACTGTCGGACAGGTATGATCGGGGTTGGTCCCACAGGGAAGTGAGATGCCATGCACTCTCTTCCATCCTGCTTTAGAGTTGGATGCGTTCACGATACTAAAAATGACTTTTCTTCCAGCAGTCACTTCGAATCCACATTTTCTTGGCTCGATGAACTGGTAGAGGAATGAGAGGTGTACCTCTGATGCTTTCGTTTGCAGCGAAGGAAGAGCAAACCTTCCCATTCCATTTATTCTTTGGAGGATATAGAATCCATCTGTCCAGAGTGCCAAAGAACAGGGAGGTTATACGACACAATAAACTCCTATATAGGGCTATTTCTTGCAATTTTCGAATTTCAGACGCCAAGCCTTGATCGAAATTTATGTACCCTCTAGGAGAGAGGGATTCGTGTATCTGAACATTCACCAAAATTAAAGCCGTCACTTTTGAACTGGAACTTGATGGAAATATGCATTAAATACACTCTTATTTCAACGGTGTCAAATTGACTCGGAAACGGCGTCAGCTGGGAGTCAACTCTATTCCGAGTTGAAGTGAATCGGATTCCGAATTAATTTGACTCGGAATGGTGTGGCATTAGCTGAAAATCGACTAAAGTCCGAGTTTCTGAGTCAATTTGACAACGTAGAAATAAGAGTGTAGAGCTCTCCACTATGGATATTTGTAATTCATTATAGTTAACCCGGTTAACACAACTGTAAGAGAATTCCTTAACATTTCATACAAGCTTTTTAAAATTGCTTTTTAAGTCGTCTATCTAGAACATAACGAGTGGAAATAAACTCTAATTCCATGTCTAGCTCTCTCCATATGACGAGAAAATGCGCGGAGTAAATTGAGAGGGGAGTAAACTATATTCTGCCAAGAAATCACTACATGGTATGGTTATTTCATAACTTCAAACGATGGGTTTCGATTCTTGTCTGATCAATGCATTGTCGCTAACTAATGACCGATGACCAGGGAAAGAAGCAATGTTCTGACACACGCTTTTTTCATAATTCCGCATAATATGGCTTGTATTCTTGATTTACCTAGTTCGTCCAGAGATTTGTTTAAGCCGTAGCGTTCCCAGCCTTGCCGGTCGTTGAAAACATCCCAGTCTTGGGAAGTGATGCCACATTCCTGAAGACCACCTCCCAGCCCAGCTAGTTCGCCTCTCCCGAAATCGCATGAAAACACCACTGGCATGGGTTGAAGAAAGTGAACAGAGAATGTTTCAAAGAACTACACTTCGATACCAATAAAGGTTTGAAGGTAAGGAATGGTTGTTTACTAGTTGTAGAGGGAATTTATTTGAAGACGGGATCAGTATGGCCCGAGGTTGGTTTACTATACCATGTATACGGGGACTGCCAATTGCGGAAAATGGTATAACAACATGAAAAAATATGTAGGGTAATTTACACGGATATGCCGTTTCGCAAAAGGAAAGGCGTGGCAGGAAGATGATTACAGTGTTATTTCACAGAAATCATGTCCTTCCAGTAGAAAAATGGACAGTTCACCACGTGTAATAATTGTTCATTTTTGTTCAGCAAACAATAAACAAATGGTCGCTCTTTGGCGAACAGTCTTAGTTACAATTTTTGTGTAATGTGTGAATAGTAGGACACCTGTAATCATTGATGTTATACGTTATTGAATAGAAAAAAAAAGAAATGCAAAGGAAACTGTTAACCAGCCAATTTGAAGACTTACCAGTAGTCTTTGAAACACATGTCCTCAGTAATATCATAAAGACAAGACACGATACATGTACCTTCATTATTGCCACTGTTGCTGCAACGATTATGAGATCCTGCTTCGAGGGACTTTCGTTTTCGAGCAATCACTCCTTGACATATGGATAATCATTCTTCTTAAAAAGATTGAAACTAGTGTTACGCATGGGGGCGTAATGAGCCAAAAATCTTTTTAGGGTGCGCGATCCTCCCCCCCCCCCCCCCCCGAGAAAATAGGAAGTGTCCAGCTGTTGATCCCCCCGCCGGAAAATGAAGACGGAACTATAATATTCAAGAAAAGTCGAAGCAGTAACAGTGTTGAAGATATGCAATCAATAATAATTTTTAAAAACAATAACAACATAACCTTAGTCGTGGGAATTTGGGGGCAGCACTCCCCCCCCCCCCCCCCCAAAAAAAGCACCATTACGACAGTTCACATGCGTATGTCATAGGGGCCAATGAGCGCTTTACTTCCTATTCACCTCATCTTCGTCAGTGTTGCAAATATATGGAGAAACGGGGGCACATCCCTCTATTTAGTTTGAGTGGTGTGAACAAATCAAGAAAGGAGAAATTATCACCAGCATAAGAGTTCAGCGGGCTTCCGTTGTAGAATTAAACTACACATTAATTAGTGTTGTATTCTCGCGCTTGTGGGAAATTCCAGTTGTGTGTGATATCTCAGTTATCATCAATGATTTATCGATCAAAACTAAGTTTAGTCAAGATCTATTCTTGGAACCGGACCGCAACGATATCTGCTCCATTTGTCTTCATCGATGATGAATCGATGAAATAAAAGAAATAAGGAAAACTTAGTTGTGATGATAGGAATACGTACAATTGATACGCCTAGTGTCAATATATCACACAATGATTATTATAAACATGTAAAATGTATTAATGTACTATCAAAATACTTCATAGTGAAACATTTGTTGGAAGAAACTGTTCCCCAAATTTTTTGATATGGTCATTTTTGGAAGGTTCTAGTTATCAACTGATCAGCAGGGAGATCTCCCGAGGCAGTGTAATCAATAATTTGACAAATATTCTTTATGAATTGTAGACTATTCAGCCGTATGTAGGCAGATGAATTTGAATGAATGGCGATCATCACAAAAGCTACGGGTTTCTATATATTCTTATATAAAAATTCAGTCAAAATTCAATTCATATACAAACAAGTTTTTATCAATAATATAAAATGTACAATCAGCTTTCTCTCTCTCTCTCTCTCTCTCTCTCTCTCTCTCACTTTCTTCATTTTTTTCCATTCTTTTCAACCCCCCCCCCCCCAAATAAAAACAAAATAAATAAAAAGATATATGGTATCATGCCAGGTTACCAGATCCTGTCACTTCTAAGGCGGCACCGTGACAAACTTGCTCGTGAAATGACGAAGGCTTCTCGTGTGCAGACAGGGGACCTTGATTTCTAGAAACTCGAGAAGAAAGGAAAGGTGTTTATTTCCCCCCCCCCCACCCCTGTAAAAAATAGAAATAAAGAGAAGATCTTTTCCGAGTTTGACGGTCTGGCAGGAATTTATAAAGAAGCAGGGGCAGACTGGCCATGGAGTTTGACTTTGCACACGGACCAGTCAATAATCTAGTTTAAAGTGGCCTCTCAAGGTGAGTCAAAAAAAAAAATACAAACAAACAAAGCAAAACAAATTAAAAAGCAAAAAATACAACTAAAACTAACAGCAAAAATAATTTAATTTGTTATTGAAATACAGGTTAAAGACGGGGTTAAAGAGTAATAAAGAGTAATCAAAAGTGGGGAAAGAGGTGCATAGGCCTATTTTTTGCTAACCACATTTAATCTCTCGCAAAATAGAAATGTTGGTAAGCTTTTTAAAAAAGTGTTGCTTTTGTTTGTTTGTTTGTTTTATTTAAGAGAAATAAACTCCCGACCCCGCAAAATTGCCATTCCTGTTATTTAAATTTCCCTTTTAATTTTTTTTCTTCAATATTTGTGTTATTGATGATACCTTACCTTATCCTGACGAGGTACTGGAACAATCCTCATGAATTTCATGGCGTTTTTTGTGAGTTTCTGAAGCTTCCATCCTAAGATTGAGCCATCATAGTTAAATTGAGAAAATGTTTAACTTATCTTGGGAGTATAATTACATATATTTACAAACTTGTGTTAAAATAGGGCAATGAATTTTGTCATTTTGTTGTGTGGTCCCATATGCTGAAATCAGTGTTGACGTATGTGTGACAACTTAGCTTCTTCTTCTCTGTTGAATTCCTCCATTTACTGGAGAACTGCAATCCTTGGCTTGCAGCGGGAGCAAGTAACAAGATACATGTAGACTATAAATTAGTGATGGTGTGCAGCAGCTTGGTCAATAAAGCGTTGCCTGGCATAGTGCATACAAGCATGTCAAGAACAAATTGTAACGTAACTTGATGAAGAATTGAAAGTCGGAATTGCACGATATTGTTGATGACACTAGTCGGGAGACTTCAAGAGAGTAGAAAAAAAGCGCTAACGCTACTACTCTCTATAAAGTCAGGTGTTTTTACCCCCTATTTGTACATAGCAAGCATCTTGGGCTTGGCACTTCAAAACAACCCCTGGAAAATCACTTTCCCATGGGCCAATGACACCACCAGCCTTGTAACTATCGGCTGTGGTCATCACGAACCCAACTGACACTTGGGACTAAAGATCGGTTTTCTAACATTATTCAGGAAAGATCATTTTTGGAAAAGTAATGAGAAGAAAATGACAAAGAAAATATCAAAATGTTAACATGAAACGAGATGTAGATTTATGAAAAGAATAGAAAGAAGATGAAGAAATAGTTTGAAAAATTCAGGCATTGGAGGAGAATAAAAGTGGACTGTCTACATGGAACAAGTTTGATCTCAAGTCTTAAAAATATGAGTTGAAAGAGTAATGGGGAAAAGATATGATCTATCTTTAACAAGAAATTGATAAGAAAAGGAAGGGAGTTCAGCAAGAAACCAGGAAGAGAAAAAGAAAGATATGGAAAAAGAAGGTAAAATAAAGAATATTTGAATGAAAGTTTATATCTATTTGGATGTATATTACGGTCAACTTTTCACTGTTAAGTAGCATTCTTACTGTAATATTTCCTGTCATTTAAAACTTGTTTTAATGATGAATTGTTTGAATATATACTTTTATGATATTTGTTCTCTTGATCACCGTAACTGTTATATGTTGTTACATCTCACAATTTCTTTGTAATGTGTGTGTTTAGGGACACCATTATTTTATGAATTGAAAGATGGAGGAGAAAGTGAACTGCCAAGATGAGATGACTCCTGAAGCATCAGTGGAAAAGCCAGTGCTATCTAAAAACCAATTAAAGAAACAACAGAGACTTCAAAGATGGGCAGAAACAAAGAAAGAAAGAAGGTATAATGAAATGTTCTCTATGTGCTTTTGAAATAAAACAAATGTTTATGTATATATCATTAAAGATATATATATTTAAAATGTTTGAACAAGTTTACTGTAATACAGCATTTTGTTCCAAAATTAGATTTTTTTTTTGGTTGTATTTTTGCATGTGAAAAAGGGAGAATATAGACACTTGAAGAAAAGTGGGTACTTAAATGTATTTCTACTTGTCGTACAGAGTAGGGAATAGAATTGCATCTTTTCTCTCTGTCCCTGTCCTTTTTCTATGTGCCATTGTCCCTTCTTCCTTCCTATATCCCTTTTTCTTATTCTCTTTCTGGATGACTTTGTGCCTTCCCTTTCTTTTTCTTTTCCTTTTCCTCTCTCTCTCTCCCTTTGCTCCTTACTTCACTCATTCTGATGTATTTGAATCCACAGGAAAAAGGAGAAGGAGAAGATGAAGGAACGGAAAAAGAGGATGTATGAAGAGATAAGAAAACAAGGACTTGATGAGGAGAGCCTCGTCGTCAAAAAGAAAAAGATGAGTGATCCTGAAGCTAGTGACATCAGTGTAGCCGTTGACTGTGCTTATGATTCTCTCATGACAGAATCGGTAAGTTTCCTAAATAGTGCTTATTCACTGTAGGTAATCTTGCATTTAGGTTCTAACTGAAATTATGCACTTCAAATTTCATCACTTTTAGGGGTAGGTCACTTTGTTTTTAGAGGCAGAAATCTTCAAACAAATTATGCGATATTAGAAGGGTCTGTCTAGATTAGCCTCAAGCTTTGACATTATAGAAAAAACAATTTGTGACTTTTTATACTTGTAATTTGAAGCCTGGTGATCAGTAGAATTCAACAAAATGAGCAGCATGTTTTCACCCAAACTTATGAAGTAAATGCTAAATGAATGTGATAGAAATTCAAAATTTCAAGTAAGTGACATCCTCTAGTGGGGTAGGGAAGGTTTTTAAAGAAAGTTTTCTTTTCATGGTCCCTTGCATTATAAAATAAGTTTCCTTTGTTAGTTTACAATGTGTATTGGTATTCTTTGTGTTCTTTAAAATAAAAGTTGAGAAAAAAAATCGAAATCTAAAATCCATTGTATCATTCTTGGGAGTTTATTTCTATGAATCTCTATCTATTTCTCTCACTTTCTCCCTCGCCTGTTGCTGAGTAGGACATCAAGAAGTTGATAAAGCAGATACAGAGATGCTATGCAGAAAACAGGAAAGCAAACAAACCTCTCCAGTTCTATGTATCCAGCCTGAAGGATAAAACAAAACAAATCTTGGATGATGCAATCCAAGGCTACCAAAACTGGGATGTAAGTGATATGTTTCCGTAACTATAATAACATCCATCTCTTATATTGTGTCAAAACTTGTTGATAGAGAACATTTCAAGACGAAACTTGACATCTCTCAATGCTGCTTGCACTATTTGCATAAATACAGTGTGCATTTGTAAAACAGAAACCCACACTCAACCCTTGACATAAAATCATAAATTTGTGAAATCCGTTGCTCTCTGTAAACTCTTCAGTTAATGTGCTGTTATTTTCTTATTACCTTGCATTTCATATTTATAGCCTTTATATCTACTTCTAGCTTTCATAATGCAAGGCGATTAATATGACTTGCTATCTCACAATTACTCTCCTCCGAAGTTTAAACTTTCACATTCTTTAGTGGTCTGAAATGATGTTAATAGCAGTGAGTTCTTCTGTAGTGCATATCACATATTTATCATTGTATCTATGTGTTTATAAAGAGCTTTGAATTAATACCCTGACTCAGCCAGGCTCCATAAATGAAGGTGCAGAGGCATCAAGAAAGTTATTTCTTTTGCTACCCATCTATTCACCCAGGTTGAGTGTGGCAAATGTAGATTAATACTTTGCCAAAGGATGTCCCTTGTGCAGTAGGGATTTGAACACCATAATATGTAACAAGCAGTCTGGCAATTTTTCCACTAGACCATAACATGAAATATTCTTTTATCTTGTTATAATAGATTCACTTCAGAGAGGAAGAGCCCAAAGAAGCATTTGGTGCAGACAACATTGTCTACTTGGCAGCAGAGTCTCCTAATGTTCTTCAAGACCTGGACCCAAATAAGGTCTACATCATTGGTGGTCTAGTAGACCACAACCATCACAAGGTAATAGCTGTTTCTGAGCAGAATCTGTCTACATTATGCTTATTATGGGATTTTGTTAGCTGCAATTTACAATGAGGCTATCATTGCCTTTGATGTTACTAATTCCTTGAGCAGTGATATCTTCAGAGGCAGGTCCAGGATTGTCAGAAGTTTTGGGGCGGGGAATAAGAATGAGGAAAATGTAGTGTAAATTATTTGCAGACAATAATTGACTAAAGTGATGTAGGGTACCTAATTCCGTACTGCAGAAAGTTACTGGAGCTCTTCAAATATGAGGATCAAGAAATAAGAATATACAAGAAACTTCTGATTTGGGAACCACCGGCATCATTCATACTTTAAAAATTTTGTAATGTTTTTAATTTTCTCCTGCAGCAAACTGACTGTAATGAATAAGTAAGTAGGCTCTGTGTGTTTATCAAAGTTTTTTTTTTTTTTTTTGTTTGTTTAATTTTCTAAATTTCCTTGAATTTAAACAGGGATACTGTTATGAGAAAGTGTTGGAGCATGGATGGACCCATGCACAACTTCCTATTGGTGACTTTGTAAAGCTTAACTCGAGGAAAGTTTTGGCAGTCAACCATGGTGAGTTTTGCTTTCTCCTGTGTAACTCGATTAGCCCAAGCATGAATATGCAATTTGCTTTCTGAATTTTTGCCAGCATTATTCTCCTACAGTCACTGATTGATTACTAAACACCATAAAGCTGATACATTGTGCAATTAAAATGATATTGTGGTATTATTAGATGTGAAGATGCCTGACACTTTTTATCAGTAATGACTCAAAAGAAGTTTGCACATTGTGAAGGATGCCAAATTTATTTTGAATAATGATAATGATAATACAATGCACTTGTATTGCGCCATCTATCTAGCAATACTATTCTGAGGCTCGTGAATAGCAGAACAGAAAGAAAGTAGGAAGGAAATGAAACAGAATAAGCCATACTACAAATTTGTGTTGGCATTATGTTCCACTGTGTGCTTTACCAAAGAGGACTGTTTTCAAGTTTGCCTTGAATAAGTTTCATGGTATTTCTTGAAATAAATATTTTTGACTTCATTATCTCGAATTACATGGAGCACTAAAGTAAACTATCTGCCTTTTTCAATTAAATATTGAACTGCATTTTTCAGATGATGTACATTAGGAATTGGACTGCTACTGATTCAACATTTCCAAGAAATGTTAACACATTTCTTCTTTCTTCCTCAGTTTACGAGATCATCCTGGCATACGTTCAGCTAGGCAACTGGAAGGATGCCTTCTTTCAAGTCTTGCCGAATCGTAAGGTGAAGGAATACATCACCGAAGACAACCCACTTAGCGACTCTTCAAGAGCAAATGAAGTTTCTGCCCATGAAGAGGAGAAAAGCACTTCAAAAGAGGACTCGGTTGTTGCCACAAGAAGGGAAGAGGATGATTCAGTTGATGAAAGGACAAGCAAGGGGAAATTTAATGCTGATGTGTCTCAGGAAAATGAGGACCTTAGACATGATGTTGTCAGCTCAGAGGCAAACAACCGAAGTGAGAATTTAGTGGATCAGAGTGGTGCAAGAGAACTTCATACAGAAAAACTTGTCTCAGGATTGGAACCGAAGTCGGTAGGAGTAGATGGACATGAGGAAAAGGATGTAAGCTGATGTTGGAACTTCTCAGATAGAGAAACCCATTAAGTGCCATGACTCCGTGGGTTTAGGTTCTGCGTTGTCCATCCACTAGAAGATCACTGCTGTTGCACACGTGATGAAACATTTGATGGGATGAATGTCTTGTGATAGAAATTTGTCTCATGAGAACATGCTAGACTCTTCAGATCTTGCTTTTAATGTAAGGTCCATTAACAGTAAAAACTAATTATGGTTTTATGATCAGTTGTGAAATTCTTATATCCTGATGTGTCAGGATAATGCTGCATCTTCTTGATACTACATGTACACTCATTCCAGAAGAATAAGTCATACAACTGGTTTGAGAAATTACATGCATGTATGTTGTGTCTAATTTTCTGTTGAACCAAATAATACAAACATACAAAAATAAAGAATGCAAGAAAGTAATTATTCTGAAAACGATTATTTTTGCATATTTTTTATTTCATATATTTTTGAAAGGAGGTGCTCAGCACAGAGAACTTGGAAGCAAGCAAAGAAATACTATATAGCATTGCAATAAATCAATATTTACATGTACATGCTGTTAATATTAGTACAAAACATGAGTATAACAATATTTTTGGACGGAAAACATTTCAAGTGTTAGGTTAAACAGATTATCCCATGCATATATATTAGTACAAATTAGTTACCTTTAAACATTGCATAGCACATACAGTAGCTTGCATACTCAATCCACCTACCAAACATGTCATGATTGATATTTCAACCGTATATTACAAATTTACAACTTTTATTCCCTTACAGTGAGTTTGAATTCACAAGAAATATTTCTTTAAGAAAAAATGATGAGTATATGCATAAGAATTGCATAATGAGGCTTCATCTTAAAATCTTTTCACAATCCAAGTTTAGAATTAAACCATACCTTGATTAATGCCACTATCTCTAAACTCATTTTAGGTGCATAGCTTAGCAAAATATGATTAAGCAAAAATACCTGTCCGAATACAAACAACAATATGCAAATCTTGCATAGGCATCAGTCAGGGAGGGGGACAGGGGTAAATGAAATGTCTGAAAATTTTTTATGTGTGTCCCCTCCTCCCCCCCCCCCCCCCCACCCCATAAAGAGTACGTAATGGATTGATGCCTGTGATATCAGGAAGTGTCATCTTTTTTCTACTTTTTTCTTCTTTTTTTTTTTTTTTGCTACTTCTAAGACATTTTGCCAAGATACCTTTATGTTTATGGAATGTTAACGCTGCTTGTTAATTAGAGATTTGAACATTGTTGAAATCTATAATCTTAACTTGGATAAAGTGTTGTGATCTAACAATAAATCTAGTTTAATTTTATGTCCTAAAGATAATTGATGAATTGTCACTTAAACAAATTACAAATGGTGCATTTTAGAGATATAAAAGGAATGGCGAATAAAGGCATAAGCAGCAGCAAAAGTTGTGAATTTTTTTATTTCAAACTAAGCCTTTTACTGTTCACATAAATACTGGAAAGAATGAAAGAAATAAAAATGGTATTTAACTGCAAATGATAAAATCAAAATAACTCCTTTTCAAAGCAGCACTGCAAATATGTGAGTGATCGACATTTCAAAAATAATCAACATTGCAACAAACTCATAAACTAATGCAGATCAGACATCATTTTGACACTAATACAGTTTGGTTTAAACATGAAAGAGAGTTGCATAATTGTTTTCTAAGTCAACACTATATATTGCATCAAAGTAACATATTACTCAGCTAGTAGAAAAATACACCATATGTAACAAAAACACATGAAATTCAATCCATATCAAAATGCAGTATTCTCCAATCTGCAATGTTATGAATATAAAACACAAAGAAGCACTTTTGAAATTATTTGAATATTCCTGTACTCGTCTCCATACTTATGCATAGTAATTGGGAATTCTTTTCATTGAAGACACTAACATTCTCAAAACTTTCATAATTAGGAAAATACCAGATTGATTTCTTTTTTATTATTAGTAAGTAGGAATTAATATCCACTTTTTTGTACATGACATGTGCTAGCTTGTAATTCTATCAGCTATATATTTATACTGGACCTTATTTCAGCATCTTTTTCACCTAACATTGCAACTGATATTGAATGAAATGCCTTGAAGCATTTGTCAGCCTTCTAAAAAAAGATAAGTCCTATATTAAAAAAGAAAGATACCTAGATGTTATCAAGACCTCTCTCTCTCCCTTTCTTCCAAAATAAATTTATGAATAGTCCCATTTTCAAGATTTCATCTGAAATTAAATATTTATCCAGGGAAGATTATCAAATAAGACCAATTTTGCAAAACTTGTTTACGGTTATAGTGATTAAGTCTGCTCTTCTTCTACCTGGCAGCCAACCGTTGCACTCAGAGGACTGCTATAAGAATATGCATATATTATATTTGATGATCTTTTATACTGTTAATTTTTTTTTGAAAGTGCTGAATAAAAAAATAGATAAATAATGATCTCACCTTGTTTTCATCTTCAATTTGAGAATTGTCATCTATTACTATTTTACTGTGCATCAATGCTATGCAGATGTATAGGTGATATTACAACTGCACGTATAATTTGAGACTATTAAAGGTGAAATCTTATTGGTACATTTCCAGTAAATCAATCTGAAGCCTGCATTTACAACCAACACAATCGAACATTTTTAATCTTGCGTAAGGTGATTACCATAAACAATGCATGAATAGTGTCCACAGACCAGAGAAAGTGCTATTACTTCATCACGTAATCTCAGCAAAACACATCATTATTCTGTGAACATTTATTATTGAATTATTATGTAATGTACAAAAGCGAGGTACTAATCTTTGATCAGTCTTAGCTCTTCTCTACTGTAATATCAACAGAATCTCATATTGTGGTGATTAATTTCTTCAAGTATATCTACTGCTGATTTGATTCTGTATAGTATACATGCGTATGTAATGAACAAAGCAAGCACTGCCTCAAAGTAAATACTCGCTTGATATGTAAAGATCTATATGTTCAATGATTCTGTGGTTGCTAAATTCTCAGTGACTTATATCAAATGACTTTTGTGGTTGCTAAATTCTCAATGACTTTTATCATATGACTTATCAAAATGACTTTGTTAGCTCTCCTCAGCATGAAATGTAACCTATCGTAGTCTCTACATTTCCTTAAATCAATCTTTCTCCTTATAGATAATAATGTCATCTGTAGAAGAGAGTATCAGTTGAAGTTGACATGATCATTGATGACATTGACAGTGACTTTCAGAACACAGTCTCTGGATTTTGACAATGACCTTCAGACCACGGCATCGTCTGGTTTCCAAGATTCACCATTTTCCAGTTGCTCTGTCTTTCCGCCGTCATTTTTCGGGGAGAGGGGAGGGAGCTTTGCTGGATGCATTCCGTTCTTGGTGGCAGGACGAGGGGAATTGTGCTCAATTTTGAAAACGTCGGGCTTGTGACTCTTCTGTCGCAAAGCTGGGTGATCTGTAAAAGAAAAGAGAAAGAAACCATTGAGATTTTGCCTAAAAACGAGAAAAAAAAATTTGTCATGATTATCTATTATTATGTAGCAGTGTTGTGGTCCAGTGGATAACTTTCCAGACTTTGAACCACAAGGTACGGGTTTGAATCCCTGCCGCAGCACTAATGTCCTTTGGCAAGACATTTATCTACATTTGCCACACTCGACCCAGGTAAGGTAAATGGGTACCCGGCAGGAATTAATTCCTTGAAATGCTAATGCACTGTAATGGCTGCTAGAGCCGGGGTAATAATATCCAAAGTCCTTTGGAAGCAAATAGAAACGTTAAATAATAATGTGATATGCGCTATACAAGAACGGAATATTATTATTATCTGATTAAGTTCTCTAAGACAGTCTGTTAACATCATAACCATTTATCAATAACCAAGAAAGGTCCTTTATTCTGGAGCATACCCAGTAACAAATATATCAGTAGTTGTCATATGTTTCATATTTAAAAGAAACAGTTTCCATTATATGAGAATACCTAAAGAGTAACACAAAATTATGGGATATGACTGGATGAAATTCATTCAAACCCCTCAAGCTCAAAATTGTCAACAATATCCCAGGATTCTTAGTTGAAAGAACACACAACACATTTTAATCTGCAAATCAAATTCAGATTTTATTTTTCATGCATTTTACATGCACTTTACATGCAATTTATGTATACAAATTTAATTTTCTAGATATATGGAGGTGAATTTATGTGATATCTTATTTGGAATGTCTATTCTTTTTGTTAAAGAATAAATTACAGAATGTGTTTATATGACGATATCTTGTGATTGATTATTGATGCTAAAAGGAATATATTCTTGTACGATGATCTTCAGGTTGCCCCTAACCTCATCAACAGTATGTTGGGATTTATAAAGAGTCTTTGAAATTGGACCACATTCTATATCTGAAGGTGATCAAGTGTTTATGCACATGGTGAAAAGAATTTGTGAATGCAGAAGTCACTTTTTTTTAAATTCATGACTGTAAATGGTGTAAAATGTATTTCTATACATGGTTGTTCCATCCTGCCCCAATGGCCCATGACCATTCTCGCCCACACCACATCACCAACACTTCAATAACTGCAGACGTTGTGTTCCGTTCACACTTTTCTTGTACTGCAATGTAACCTCAAGCAATCACTCTTACATGCAAGGTAATGATATCAGGAAGGTGTTTCACAAAGCTGTGCACAAAGTTACACATGACTTTATGAAGGACTTAACTATAAATAGCCAAATGGAATGCCCAGTTTATCCTCTATTTTCTATGCTTCAACAAAGTGTGAAGTGTGAATGTATTTTCCATAATCTAAATTAAATTGTTGGCAAAAATCATACTTCACATTAAAATTATTTTGTTGATAATAAGAATGTTAATCTAAATATATATTACATCTTTAGCTTATGTGATTAGGTATGATTGAGAATCCCATTTGGCTTTCCATATTCAAGTCATTCTTAAAGTCATGTGTAACTTTGTGCACAGCTTTGTGAACACCCATCCAGAATCACAACAAGCAACAAAAACCCTGATACCATTTGTCTTACCATCTTTCTTGGCCCTTAACTTTTGAAAATTGCCTGAGAGAAAAGGTAATACTTTTATGAAGAATTTCAGCATCAACAAGTAAGTAGTGAAAAAAATGACTAAAAGCTCATATTAGTAGTTGTAGTAGATGGCAGTAGTGAAAGTACATGTAGTATAATGTAATATAAATAGTTGGAAGAGGAGTTATAATGATAATAGTAGCAGAAGTAGGAGTAGTAGAAGTAGTAGTAGTAGTAGTAGTAGTAGTAGTAGTAGTAGTAGTAGTAGTAGTAGTAGTAGTAGTAGTAGAGGAAGAAAAAGAGGAAGAAGAAGAAGAAGAAGAAGAAGAAGAACAATAACAATAACAAAAGAAGAAGAAGAAGAAGAAGTAGTAGTAGTAGTAGTAGTAGTAGTAGTAGTAGTAGTAGTAAAGGTTCAGATGTAGAATTAGCAATATTATGTCAGATACAGAAAATGAAATGGCATTGTTTCTTCGCATGTGTTTCATCACATGTAGTACATACAGGAAATATAAAGTATGTTTTTTAAAGAAAGAATGATGGAAAATGGTAATAGAAAGACCAAGAAAAAATCGGAAGAAAATAGAATTAAGCCGACGAATAAGAAAGGAAAGAACGAAGGTAAGAGTGAATAGGAAGAGTAGAAAAAAGAAAAGTACCTTCTGCGTCGAATATTGTCTTTTCTTCCTTATTATTCTCGCCCATCTTCTTTGGCGTCTTCAGGCCGGCTGCGGCTTCTGTCACGGCCTGGTAGCGAACGTCCCTTCCTGCGAACGGCGGCGGTGACGGTACGTCGACATCGCCATAGCCGTTAGTGATGTTCATGTTTGCCGGTAGGTTGGTGGACGGTCGCGGCGGTGGCGGTGCGGGCGGAGCGTCGTTGTAGGCGGCGGCGACGCTGCGTTGGAAATAGTCAGCCTCACTGCTGATCGCCGAACGGATCATATCCAGCACAAGCGACTTTTCTGTAAATTATAGAGGTTCACAAAATGAATGAACACCAATCTTCAGTCTGATACCAACTGTAAAATATACATGTACAACTACAAATTCATAAATGAATATAGATTCATTAGGAAACAAAACAAATAAATCGCCAGCCCTTATATTAGACACAATTATTCAATGATTTTGAAACATGCTTTGAAACATCTTTAATAATTAAAGATTCCTTTTGAATAGTCCCGATTAGTATTTCCTCCCACTCTCTATTTCTTTATTTACAGCTGATATTTACTTCTGCAGTTTTATTCCATTTTCATTGCGCCAGTTTTTAATATAGGTTTCTTTTCTCCCTCTCTCTTTTTCTTTCTCCCTCCCCTTTCTCTTTCATTCCTTCATATTAATTCTTGGAACACGATCCGTTTGTTTGGGTCTGTCATAGCTCTATTTTTTTTATAGCAGTTCATTTCTCACTATTCAATTCTCTCCCAAATTCACCTCTGCCCCCCCCCCCCCAAAAAAAAGAACTGATGCTGCATTTTCAGTAACCCATACACTATTCATGATATTAATTCATCACGCCTCTGGTTATCTACATACCTCTTTCTCCAGCCGATACGAGCCATGATTGCACTGCGTTGAGAGAGTCTGTCTGAAGGATTTGGCAAAGCATTTCAAGGACCTGTCAAAAAATTAGACCAAAATATAACTACAACATGAAGCATTTTCCAACCATATAATTATGATGCTAAAAACGAAATAAGTTGCAGAACTTAACATGCATCGCAGGATTATCTGTCATATGAAACAGGTACATGCATAATAACATGATAAAAGTGATGAAATAGAGGAAAATAACCGGAGAACCAGGCTCGAGTTTTTAATGGGCGCATGACGCAAAAATTTCTGGCAGGCAAAGGACTGGGAAAGGGGCAACGGATGGGTGAAAATTCTTCCCCGGCCCCAGTAACGCCACCCCTGTGCTGAACGATTAAGCAGGCTGCCTTGTATAATAAACTTGTATGACCGGCGTGGCATAAGGTCCGTTGTAATAAAAAAAATATATAACATATATTTCACTTTTTCATACGTTTCCATGATTCTTTTTTTTAAATCTGTGTCATTCATTTTCGTTATCTGGACGTAGTACTTGTGATCACATAGACAGACTTTTGCATTTATAATTATTAAAAAAAAAAAACCTCCAGGAATGAAAGTCCAAAACTGTGCAAAGGGTGTCCCATACTGCCCCATCACATCATCACAAAACATTTCCAGTTACTGCATACATCGTGATATTTTCAACTAATAGTGTGCACCGCAGTAATTTCAAATATCAGAAAAGCCCGTTACCAGAAAGAAAGGTGTATAACCCAGTTTTTTGTTACCTTATGATTCCTGTTTGGTCCTCGAAATCCAATTTGTGGTAATTTCTTTCGAGGAATATTCGGATAAACGTTATAAAGGGACAGGAAGAGCACGCCAGTTAAAGTAATTTTCATACTGCGCGTTTCAGTTTTGTTAAATATACAGGTAATTCTTAAAGCTCTTAGTTACTCACTGACCAAATGCCCTAAGATAGTTTGCTTACTGAAAAATCGTCATGTCTGACCAAGTCCCATCTTGCACATTTTTCCATTATCTGTCTTTTTTGTCTTATCATTTACCAATCGAAAATGTGTTAATAGAGACACTACAAATAAGCACACTTTTGGACTTTCAACCTTTCATGGAGTATGGATTATTTTCTCATCTCTGCCATAAAATGAGAATAGTCACCATGTTACAGGGGCGGTATTTGCTACCCATTCTAAACATAATTCTTGTACCACCCCCCCCCCCCCCCCCCCCGTCGGAGATTATATTCATGCATCATCCCTGATTCATTTTAATCCGATGTCACCTCTTATCATGACTTGGTTTTCATTTGTATCTTCATGTCTGGCATACATAAGTGTACATTCGATGATGTTACTTTTGAATATTAAAAAAGGAACCTAGTCTTTAAACTTCCGTGAACCAACTCTTGGCCTTCGTCGTTGGAATTATATTGTTATCGGTGACAATAGGTTATCGATTAAGCAAGTCATCAGACACTTTAACTACACGGCCAAGTCATGTTAGAATACAATAAATTATCGATTCGAACTTTGCTCCGGGCTATGACTGCCGGAGGTAAATAGATGAAGAATAAGAGACAAGACAACATCGTTACAGATCATTCAATGCTTCATGCTTGAGGTAAAATTGGGCTTGAAGTGTGTCACTATAAAGTGTGGATAGTTTTTGTTGATGGAATGCCAGAGTTCAGGAGATCTCAATCTGTTCGCTGATGATGTGTCCTTACAAAATGTTCTCCCCAGTAAATTGGCAATTAAAAGACCCTGAAACCATAATGTAAATCGATTTTCATCAATATCAGATTGTTTACAGATTGGAAATAACTCATTCGTAAAGAATTTTAGGAATTTTCATCTGATCAGTCATACCATTGTCAAATTCTTTGAAATGGCGTCATGTTTGAATCAATCTCCCATTTCAATTTTCGAAATCGTTCGAAATCGTGCCTATGTCATAAATAGTTCATCATGTTCATGAGCAGGAGGAGGGAGACGAGGAAGCCGAGCTAAAAGAGACGAATGAAAGCAAGAGGGAAGAGGAAGAGGGGAAGAAGAAGAAGAAGAAGAAGAAGAAGAAGAAGAAGAAGAAGAAGAAGAGAGAAGAAGAAGAAGATGATGAAGAAGAAGAAGATGAAGAAGAAGACGAAGAAGAAGAAGGAGAAGAAGAAGAAGAAGAAGAAGAAGAAGAAGGAGGAGGAGGAGGAGGAGGAGGAGGAGGAGGAGGAGGAGAAAGCAAAAGAAAATGTATGTAAAAAGAAAATCATGAAAATGAGATGGGAGAAAAGAACAAGAAAAACAAGAGTGTGAAGAATATCAAAGAAAGAAGAAGCGGAAGGCGAAGACAGAACAGGAGGAAATGTATTAAGAAAGAAATTTACATGGAAAAGAGGAGAGGAGAGAGAATGAAGAAAGAAGAATTAGAATAAAAGGTAGGAGAGGGGGAGAAAACGAAAATAAAATGAGAAATGGAAGAAAATGACGAAAGAGGAGGAGTCGAGAAGAAGAAGAAGAGGAGGAGAAGGAGGAGGAAGAAAAAGAAGAAAAGAGAAAGAAGAAGAAGTACTATTTTAAAACGATGCCGAAACTTACCAGTGCTTCGTTACTGCCCTCGACAGCGATGTGGTACATGAGATCGTGCTCGTTATGTTTCTGTCTCGACGCACCGCGCGTCATCGCACGAGAGGGTGGCGGAATTAGCCGACCAGTGTCTGCCGAGTAGACCGAAGTACGCTTCGGCTGTTCGGCCTGAGCCTGCTTGATCTCCTTCGGCAAACCGAGACCAGCCTGCTCTGTTATCTCCCGAAGTTCATCTCTCCATTTGTCGGTGACGGGAACTGTAAAAAAATTCCCGATTAAAAATAATAATTTCCCAGTTCTTGAAGAAGGTAGAAAGTCGAAATGTCAGTGAAGAAAGATTTTTTCGTTTTATTATCAATGATGAAAATTCAAAACATATCATTGTTATCAACTGATTATTCATCAAGATCCATTTATATTGAAATCGGAATTTTACGATGATTATTACAACAAATTCGTTTAGCAGCATTCACTTTTAGTGATGGTTGGTCATAAACAGAGTTTTTTCATTTAATTGTGATCTATACGTCAGTAATATTTAGGCAGTAGCAACTTTATTCACATACATGTACACAACTCCAGTAATATTCACAAACATTTTCTTCTTCTTCTTCTTCTTCTTCTTCTTCTTCTTCTTCTTCTTCTTCTTCTTCTCCAAAGTTCTTAATTTTATCTTTAAAATTGAGAATACATGTAGTTTGTCAGCACAGCACACTGCGACACAGCAACAAACAAACTCTATCGTGGGGTCAGGATTTACTTGTATGAAAAGAGTCAACGAGTATGATATATTAAATTACAGGTCTTTTACTACATTCAAAACCCATCAAGTTTAATATTGATTTCAAAGAAAATACAAAACAGAGTGCAGACAGTAGTTTTCATTGTTAGGGGTTCTTAGGTTAAAGCATAGAAAAGACAGAAACACATGCACTGCTTATGATAAGCACGAGAAAATAACGCCTGGAAGAAAAAAAAATCTTGACATGAAGCAAAGCATATTATTATGGTAAGCAAGAGAGAAATGGATGGGAAAATAACACATCACAGCACACGGATGATATGATTATTGTAGAACCACCCTATAATGATAATCAGAAAAATGGGAAAACAGATATCAGTGACTATTCACACACACATATACTTTGAACATTAGCAAAATTAGACTCGATTGGCTACTACGGAAGGACAAACGGCGCTCGTGCAATATTGAAATTGTCAGCAGGTGGAGGACTTGATGTCCGTATATAGAAATAATTTCCCTCATATCAGGTATGCCTGCCAACCGTTCAACATAAGTGCTTTGTGAATCATTCACAAGGTGAGTAAATGGGGAAAATAATCGTTTGTGAATTATTCAGTCGGTACAGTGAGCGACTGTATATAGTGCCTTTCTGCCCATTATGACATGATGCCCGTTTCATGAACACGTTTGCAGTATAATTTGAAAAAGATAATGAAAGTGCTTTGGTGAATACTGTGATGGTGGCGAAGGTTTCTCAGAAGGTTAAGATAATCAGTGGGACGACAGGAGTGGCGTTGAAAAGAACACGATGAGCGATAGAGCGAATGTACTTTGGCAAAACTAATCAAAATGTAAGCCTTTGAGAGGATTAAACCGTGACTGCGATGACAAGAGGGTAATTAGATGATTAAAATCATCAATGCAGTAATGTTGACGAAAATTAAGCTTTGGGACACCGTGATATATCCTATGTATCAAATATAATCGACTTTGCTGTTCATGTTGTTGGGAGGCGAAAGTATTGTTGTAGTGATGATGGCAAGTTGCTTTGTTTCTCTTTTTTATGATGAATTTTCACACGACGACCTACTAATGAAAACAAAAAGACAGACTTTCCAGAGATTTATGTGGTATACTGTATAATGATGTATCGAGTCTCACTACTGTGCAAACGGCAAAGAGCTGCTGACAAGCAGTATAAAAGTCGGTGCAACGTGAAAACACAGAAAGCAAAGGGTGATAGTCAGGAACCAGTATAATTTTGTTACTATCTATAGGCCATTTCAAGGTTCCAGAAAAAGACGAAGGGTGGGAACGTGAGGGGGGGGGGGGGGTGAACCTCAAGCGGGTCATGTCGAGGGTGTGTCAAGGGGATGCACTGCAATCGTGTGAATCGACAAACAACACAAACATAATCATCTGAACTTGAACATACTAAGTCCGAAAATGGGAGCGTGAGTCTTCTCCCTGAACCCCTGCGGGAACATGCTAAGCCCTGTGAGGGTGTTGATTGGGTACCGTGAGGCGTTAATTGTAGGGTTCAGGTTGTACACCTCCTTGGCAGGCTTGGGAATACGGAAGGTATACATCCCCCTCGCCTCGGCCGTCGCCGGGCGTCGCCGAAGCCTTGGGTTGGTGAAGTAGCCCTCGTCGTGAACAGCACATATTGGAACATCGAGGAGGCCTGTAGCGATGTCAAAAGATTTATAAACAGTTCATTTTTACTGGGTTGTGATGCTGAGATTTCTGCTCTTAAGGACAGGGAGGGTTATGCAGTGAGATAAGGAGGTGTGTGCACGCTCTTTATTGGAGTTATAAGGAAAATAATTAAGCGAAATGGGATACTGCACCAGGGTTGACGAAAGGGTGGCGAAGCGTTGACGAAGCGTTGACGAAGTGTTGACGAAGTGGTGACGAAATGTTGACGAAGTGCTGACAAAGTTTCTTTCGGAACATAAGGAAGGCCCATTGAATATTTCTGACATTTACTTTGAAACTCATCAGAGTGAAAGTTCAAAGGTTGGGAAGTTGTATGGGGATTTGGCTCGTATAGGTCTGAAAGCTTTTATTTTATTTTTTACATATTCTTTTTTTTTTTTTGCATCGTTGTGTAAAATATAGTTTATCGAAATGGCATACTGCGTCATTGTGTACTACACTTCCCAAAATATCGACCTGTTTACATTCCCAGATCATTTGAATATCACACATGCCAGAGAATGAGTTTTATCCTTCGGAAATTGATTTCAATAACCACACGGTTCTAATCGATCCATCTACTTGATACTGATCCTGAAGCTTTAGGTAATATTTTCACCATGGCCTCCTGTCACATCCTCGAATATTTTACCTTAATATTTAACGCAGTCCTAATCATGATTGCCAGTTTGACTATTTAGAGCATACGAAGTACGTTAAAATACTTCAAATAAAGTGAGTAATCTTTGCCTGACTGCATGGGAATCCATTTCAACAAAATATTTTCTCTTTTACGGCAATTTGGTAGTATTTTCTTACGTGTTAAAGAGGTAGGCTAGGGGTAAGCTGCATGTTTTATTTTTTCTAAAAAAAAATATATGCTGTTCCGCTTGATTGGCTTTTTCCATGTGGCTTCATCTGTCTTTTAAAACATGTTTCAGTTTAAAAAGAATGCGCTCCTGGAAAGAAAGAGATTAATTTGAAGAGAGTACAGGACGAAATAATATGATCATGTAGTTAATAACTAGTGAACCATTGATGTAACACCGATTCCACAAACATTTAAAGGCTATTAAATGGGAATATATACACTGCTTGCTGTATCTGCCAAAAATAAAAAATAATGAATCTGACGAAGTAAAAATAAAAGGGGGTGAGAGTATTAGTGATGGCGCATGCAATGAGCTATAGGGGTACATGGGTGTGTTAGGTAATTCATGGACATCCACACCAAATATGACCACTCCAGACAATGTAGCACAGAGGGTGTCGCCTGACTTCACTTACTCAGCCCAAATTTTGGGTCGGCCCGCTCTCGAAACGACAGCGGGTACCGCCCGTAAATACTATTCGCATCGAGACCATTGATCCTGTGATTTTGGAGGGCGGGGTTGATGTGGTTGGGGTGGTAGTTGATCGCGTGAACGGGCAACCGCCCGAGAGGGGCCAGGCGGCCCACGGGAGCCGAAGCCGGTGGGGCTTTTGATATCAGCGGCCACGATTTCCTCACCGGGTTGATGTCGTCCGTGGTTGCGGGACGCCGGTTATGACGAGCGTTGGCGATGTAACCGTCGTCGTGGACGGAACAAATGGGATAGTCTAGCAAGCCTAGATTTTAGTATTGTCATAGTGGAAAGCGGAAAGAATCTGTAAATATATCTCTAACACGTCACACACAAAGAAATAGCAACGATTACTTGAATAATCAGTTTTAAAAAGGAAACAATTACTGCACTAAGTAAGTAGAATGGTCTCACGGTAAATTCTTTTAGGATGTCGTTGTGTCTTCATATTTTGAAGGATAGAATGATAATCAGAAATTATCTTTTCAAGCACACTGAAATCATGTTAGATGTTGAAAGTCATCAATATGATAAAAAAAATGATATACTTAATTACTCATTACCGAGATTATCAGGATTATAATCTTCTGTAAAGCATTTTCACAAAGGAACTGCATAGGTCTCAAATTTTCCATCTTTTCTTATGACTATACCTTCTAGCTCTTTATCATTGTCCATTGTACACTTTATCCAAGTGTTTCGTGTTTTTAAAAACTATTTATTACAAAATATGGACATCAACTTAAATTGAACATGTTGAACACTCCGAGAAATTTCACATTCGGTCAATATACATCTAAAAATATACTCCTATTTTTCTCACGATTTTTGTTTAGATTTTATGAAAACAGTATGTAAAAACAACTTTTTTTCATCCTCCATAACTTTTTCTCCTCTGTTCTTAGTGCTCATATTTTACCTTTTATGTGCCTAACCCTCTTCGACTGAGGGTTGTGACGAGCGAAGAAAGAGCTCTGACTGAGTTGGCCGAATCGCGCACTGGCCTGAGTGTGTGGACGACGACCGGCGAAGTCGAGTTTGGTGATGGGGTGGTTGGCCGACCGGGCGTTGTTCTCGGGGACGTGCCCCATGGTGTGGCGGACGATGAGGGAGTCGCCCTTGGAGGGTCGAAACACGGGTATACTCATTGGGAAACTATCTGGAAATAGGGTGAGACAAAATTGAAGATTAAAAGATATTTATCAAAACGTCGCGGTTTATATTTGTGTTCAAACTGCCATAAAACTTGGCCACAAGACGAACATTTAGAGTTTTTTTTTTTTTTTTTGGGGGGGGGGGGGTCTCCAATTTATTGTACAGTGTATCCTTCCTTCTTTATATACAATATTAATCACATAATCATCTTTCAAATATTATGAATAAGGAAACAACTTTCGTCGCCTTTTCCTCCGTTTTTTGACCTTCCGACAGATGTTCGATCCCTTTTCTTGTTCTGTGGCTAAAAAGTCCATGCAGTGGCGGACAGAAGGGGAGGCGAGGGGGGGGGGGGGATAGTTCCAGTCCGTGCTCTCCCAGCCTGAAACCATTGTGCCCATTTTTTCAGACCTGCTAAACTTTCTTTGTTTACTGGGAAGAGACTTGGACCGACAAAGAGATCCAAAAATCATTGATTAACCTTTTTTAAAGATTTGTTTTGTCAGGAAGAAAAAATCTGAGGTTTTTGCTCCATCTTTTACGACCCACCCCTGTATAGCTTTATGTACTCAATCTGTATAAAGAAGGAGTAAATTTGGGCTCTCAGTGTGCTCAAAACTATACAATAACAAAACACACTACCAAATGAGTTAATTCACCATAACAAAACACTTTTCCAAATGAATTAGCTCATACTTAATGTAAATTCAAATAAAATGCCCCGGCGTTTGCGACACAGTTTACCATATAGGTACAAAGACATCAGCACAACTTAATGTACAAAAGAAAGTTCACTACTGATATCATTACTTTTTTTTGACAAGCAAATACAGATCAATAACTGTCGCCAAAGAATAAACTTTAAGCGATGCTTCAGAAGACCTTAATGCCTAGATAGTTAATGAAAATACGCACACGTACGAAGTGTCTGAATTACAAAGGAGACTGCTTCATAGATTAATCTTATCTTATAGAATAAATAAAACAAATCGTGCTAGGTTATATTAGTTTTAATTGCTCTCGAAGTCTGTCTCGAAGCTCTTAATGTTGATATTATGAGCTACGTAAAAACATTTATCTCAATTAAGTCAGCTAATGCTATACTGCAGTGATTAAATAGTTTGTTTTCATAAGAAGCAGATCTTTTGCTCAAATGAATCGAGTCTAACAAGTAAGTGGTAAGCATCATTGATATTGGTTGCCTTAAGAACATTCACAAGAGATAGAATAAATCCGATTACCAAACGATAATCCGCTCTGTGAGATCAACATTTGAAAACGAGAATTTCTATCAAAGAATATACATGTCGAGTTTTTTGTTGAAGCTGTAATCTTCTTCTTCTTCTTCTTCTTCTTCTTCTTCTTCTTCTTCTTCTTCTTCTTCTTCTTCTTCTTCTTCTTCTTCTTCTTCTTCTTCTTCTTCTTCTTCTTCTTCTTCTCCTCCTTCTTCTTTTCAAAGTTCTTAATAGCATCACAGTATAACAGGACTGTTCTTTTTTTTTTTTGCAATAGAGAAGTAACTACGACAACTTCTAAATCAAGTAGGCCTGCAAATATGACATTTTCTCAATGTCGAAGCTGCCTGCTTTCCCCGCGTATTTTGTCACGTTTCCTGCTCATTAAACATTGAATCATAATAAGGACAGTTAACAATTAATGTTGTGACCCCATGCCCTTCGGTTCTTGAATAGTTCCGAGACAGATTTAGTATCAAATGCGAAGCTTATGATTTCAAGGGTATGTTCCTGACAAAAGATGTATTTCCTTGCAAAAAAAAAAATGTAACCTTTTTTTTTTTTTATGTAAAAAAAAAAAAAAAAAAAAAATGTAACCTTACATTAAGAAGTCAGTCACCTACACATTGGCTACTTTCCCTACTTTCAAGAATTATTTGAGAGCCCCTCCCCAAGAAGTATCGAAAGCTAATCTATCAAGTACATACATACATCAAGTAAATAAAAAAACCAGTCTGATAATGTTTCAAAAGTGAATAGAAAAACACGAATAACACGAAGTCCATTTGTTCCATCATAATTTTGGTGCTGATTTTAAAGCATGACATTACTAAGGCAGGTTGACAAAAGTTGTCCTTCTGTGCATACATTTTTTCTGATCCATTATAGGAGAAAAGAAAGAGTAATGACAGTATTTTGAAAAATAAAACTGAATAGCCCATATTTCCAGGCCCTTCTGTGCAGCATTATACAGAAAAAAAAAATCCTGATTTGTGGGTGAAAATATTGCGTTTGACACAGTGCTGGAAGCAATACGAAAGGTCATGACACGAAAATATTTGACTAGTTCCGAATAAAAGTTAAGATTACTACCCCGTTGTGTGAAATATAATATATGATATGGACTCCATCACCACTGTGAGGTTTACTTTGAAATAAAATTTATATTTATAGATTTATATTATTCCAATAATTCATTTTATCGTAGCCTCAGTAGTACACAGATACATGTAGTTTACCTCTCATGCCAACTGAAATCATTATTATCCGTACATCTTTATATGATGTTAGTCATTGGTATATTACACCATTTCTCAGTGTTACAAAAATCACAAGAATTCTTATGGACGTCAACAAAATTATACATGATTTGTATTATAGTGTTTGTTCATAGATCATTTTTATGTGACGGAATATATGTTGTAACCACTTAGACGAACGCTGATAAGATAATTAGATAATCCTATCATTTTTAACAAATATTCTTTCGAGATTTTAATCCGACATGTGACTTTCTGTACTTTTATTCTTCTTGATTAATATACTCGTGAAAAGTGAGTTTTCATGACAACGAAATCTAATTACATATAGAAGACATATAACAGAATATCACTTTTTTTTTTCAAATCGCGACTGAAATATAAACCAAAATTAATACATGTTCTTTAAAAATGTATATATGGTCAGTTTGTGAGTATAAATATTTAAACTTACCTTCTTCTTTTCACCTATTTCCAGAATAAATATGCAGATGACAGCAAAATCACCACCACTTAAAAGTGGACATATGGAATCGAAACGCTATCACTGTATGAGCTTCTAAGCTGTCGCTCTGTCTCTTTACTCGAAGCACGTACGAGTCAACATCGCAACATGAAGAGAAATCGTCGAGTACATGCTTACAGCACAACACTGCATTCAATTACTACAGCAGGTACCGACAGCCCGTTGCTAAGGGACGCCTTTTCTCCGCGCGGGCACTGGGGGGTCAATTCCTAAATAGATCAATGCACGGGTTTTGTGTATGACAACCGGGCGAAGCGGGCGAGCACGACGCGCACAATAGGGCCCGTCGTCTGGTTATGAATGGGAGATGGAGGGCGATGAAAGGAGTTCGGTTTGAACAGCATATAAGATGACAAATACTAGTAGAGAAGAGACACCACTTAAAACTTGTTTTCCAAAGTACTTTGAGGAAGTTGGTGCGTTTATATTTAGCTCTTTTGGTCAGGGGGCTTAAGTGATGTTGAGAGCATTTTGTGTACAGTAGCGACAAGGGGAAGGGGGAAAGGGTCACATTTTCTTTTTTTTAAACGAAAGGGCACTATATTCAGAGATGATGATGCTGAAGATAGAAACATAGATAGCACTGGCGTACGGGGGGGGGGGGGGGGGGGGGCAGCTATATAGTTGTCTCCCGCCTCACAAATAATTTTCATGCGTGGTTTATTTCTAATACGATACTGGTGATTTAGAAATATCGCTGAACTTACATGAATTTCTGTGTTCTTTTTTTTTTTCTCTCCCTTTTTTGTAACTTATGTTCTTTCTGCCCCCATATCATTTTTCTCATTACGCTCTACTCCACTGATAGATGGATAGGCAGCTAGGAAAGATGGGTAGGTAAGTGCAGGTAGAGATAGAGAGACGGGGGGGGGGGGGGGTGAAGGGAGAGGGACCCCGTCCAGGACAAGGATTTATACAGTAAGATCGGTTTGTAGCACAAGACCGGTATACAATTTTCGCTCCTCCCCAGTAATCCTTGAATAAATTCTATTTCAGAATGTTATTAACTCCACCCCGCCTCCCCAACCACCCCAGTCCCGAAGATGGACTGACACCCCCACCTGCCACCAGTGGGGTTATTGCAGTGGGATGCAGTCCAGACATGACATTATTAGGGACTTTGTGATCTCTTCTTATAGAAAATAAAAAGAGAGAAAAGGAAGGGAAGAACAATTATATGCACCTTTGATGAACAAGAAGGCGGTGGAAAATGACATTTTCAATTCAAATCATTTTAGTCGACAAATGACAAGAAAATGTGATTAAAAATTTCACGAGGGTTGACCACAGAAATAGAAGACTATTTCTGTGGGGGTGACATTGTTAACTGTTACAAAGTGGAAAAGAAACTGGTACCTCCTCTAAACCTTCTTTTCGTCTCAACATTGTAAATACTGAATTCATGCTTAAGTCTTAAGATCTGGTGGCAGTGTTGTTTTCATATATGGGAAATGGAAGAGGGAGGGGGAGGAAGATGACGACTGTTTTCATGCGAAATTGGCATGCTTGCCAGCTGATACTAGTAACGGATTTATATCTGTCGCCCTCTCGTGACAACTGACAGCATAAGAACCCGGAAGTCTAGTCTCAAACAAAGTTACGTACGTCTGGGTTAATTATGCTGCATGAGTTTGTTGCAACAACTTGTTGACGCCAATCTCTTCAACTTGTTCTCCGTGTTCTGACTGCGTGGAATGGAAAACCAGCTCAGACGTGGTTTTGAATGATTGTGTAAGTGATTTCCAATTATTTTTGTTAATTTGATGAGATGACGTGTATGTATTATAGCTCATTGAAAATGTACTCTACGCTGCACTACTTTTTGTGAGCAGAACCAGAGTGAGACTAGATCTAGACTGGGGCGGATAGGAAGAGATCAGCGGGTGATAGCTGGTGAGAACCGCGAACACTTCTGGCATAGCTGCCAGACCTCCTCCTACTCCTACTAGTCTAGTCCTAGCGAAATTCGCTTCGAACCGGACTTGTACTACAAAAGTACAATACATATATTGTTAGTTTTGGTCTACTAAGTTTAGTTAGGAGTTAAGTAGTCAGACCTGACGCCCTGCGCTGTGTATAGCTAGGACTCTTTTTTTTTAGGAGTGTAGGACGTCGGAGATAAGAACCTTGTTCTTTAAAATTGCTCGTCATGACTTCTCTTTCTTCAGGTGTTCATGTCTGCCTCTTGCAGCCTTTCATTTGGGAGTCCTGTACATGAATGCAAGGTTATATAACTGCACCCATGTAGATCTGTTTACTATAGGGGAAATCACTGACAATAGGCCATTGATGTTCTATTTTCCAATTCAGTTCAGTGATACATTTATTCAAATCAGATGTATCAAGATAAGGCAGGAAAGCATTTACATACATGTAGGTCTAGTACGTCACAGTTTACACACAATGATCCAATAAGAAGGACGAGACCCAAGAAGTTACATAATGTATGTAACTTGTGTTGGGATGCCCTAGTTGAAAAGAATTACAGTGTAAATAAGTTTGATATACAGTGTACATATACTATAAGTAATGATGTAGGAGTTTCAGTCTGAGAGGAGCAAGAGCGATGATTTAAACAAAACAAAAAACACAAAACAAGAATCTCACTTGATCAAGTCTAAGATCCAACTGAAGGAACGGGATGGATATAAAATGTTTAATCATCCTAGATTGTAAATTGCAAATATTTTCCAAGAATTTGTTGTTTCTTGTACATGTAGTAAGCAAATAATCACAGTTGGTGAAGGTGACAGTCAAACTATCACTTCCGAGGCAATCTGGTCATCTGGATGTAGCTATCTTTCCGAAGTGAAGCTGAGAAAAGATAGCTTGTACATCTAGATCACCGAGGAAGTGATAGTTTGTCTCATTGCCTGAAACCAGAAAGTGATTATTTGTTTTATATTCCACATCTGAAACCATTTAACTGTAAATAAAGAAAATGATATGTTCTTTTCTGTGAGAAGGAATTGTTTTTTTTTTTTAAACATTAATGTTTAAAATGTATGGAAAAGTTAACTGCATTCGTGCACTCCTGTCTTAACGCGTATTTTGTGACAGCGCAAGTACATGTACGCGCGCAACTTTCTTGGCCTCAGCCGCTCAACAAGTAGTAACCTAATTGTGACGTCACAAAAGAAGCAAAGATGATGTGATGGCAAAAAAAGATTGCCAAAATCATCACAGTGGTCACACACTTTTATTTCGCGCTTCCCCCCAAATATTGATAACGCATTGTGACTGTATTGACTGAAGTGATCAGCCAAAGACAAAAACTGCCATCACTGTAAGGTCGCAAACTTTTCTTATCGGGTGATGATGATGGTGAAACTAACTTTATCACGCGATTCACTTTTGACCAATCCTACAGTCTTAGTTCTTAGTATGTGGAATACAATGTTTTCTTTCCTTAAACGCTTAACATTAAAAGTTTAGTATTTTATGAGTAAATATATATGATTCACAGCCATGTACCAAGTTGATGAAAATCCAATTACTTGCATTTTCATAATCTGATTGATGACAATACCAAAGTGTTAAAGTTTACCATTCACCAAATGACATTTTGCTCTGTCTCATTGTTTAAACTACAAGCTTCAAATATTACTTCTATAAAAGATTCTGCTGGTTCAAATGTATATGTACTTTTCAGTTAGCATTGAAGTAACTAGTGTTTAGACGTACAGTGTATGTGCAAAATGCAAAATGTGCCCATGAATTAGGGTGTTTTTGGAATTGAAGTTGAACTACCATTCGTTTCTGCACATTGTGGTTTTGTGTATCTTTTATTTTACCCTAAATGGAGAATTCCTATACTGTTTACCCGTAGGATGCTTTCTTTTTCTTTTTTTAATATTAATTTACATAATACCGGTATATGTACCAGCTCCTCGCATGCTATGCTTATTTCAGGTACATGTACTTGGTACACTTTAAATATCTGCCTTTAAAAGATACTGTAAGTCAGCTCAGCAGTCAAATACCATCTCTGGTTAGCTGTTTCTGTTAAAGCAATTCACAAATTAAAGAATCATATGGGAAGCCGATTGAGAAACCCATTTCCCTTGTCCATTCATTCACAGTCTCGTGGTGCTGGATTTGCCATCAAAATTACACTCACTCACTTAACATTCTTGTCAATATTACTACACGTGCCAAGAGTTCATGGGGGGAAAGTGAGTTCATCAGGTACATTGTACATGTACAGTAATTCAGATAATACTCTCTAGCGTTCTACCAGGCATGTTGAAGGTATTACATGTATTTGGCAATTTTCTGTCTGATATGTCACAAATTAATGAATATTGTCACTTTAATGGTAATTTTCTTGCTACAGTGTATTTGGTCTAAATGTTTCAATTCCAGTTTTGGTAGGATAACATCATGGTGTCGGGCATGGGACTAAATAGCATGTACATGTATGTACTTCTAGCACTTGCCCCACCATAAAGCAAACAAGGTTCGGTGATTAGCATTAGAAATATTTCCCCCAACAAGATTTTGTAGTAACAAAATGAATGATTGACTTTCTGCCTGCACTTTGACTCTGGAATTTAGATGACTCTAAATTACAAGCTTGAGCTTTGGCTTGAAGCATGGTCAAATAGATGAATCTCTCGCTGTTTAATCAGGATGTCATACAAGGTCACCTTGCCAAGCCGGGTCAGAATTTGGATGTGATAGAAATTAATAGCTCTCCTAGATTAGAGGACACATGCAGAAACTTTCTGGAAGGCATGTGAAATGACAGTGTGGGTCAAATGAAAGGGATAAGGGATATACAGCAAGATGACAATATGCATATGTAAAAAAAATATTAAAGCAGTTTAGGAAGAGTTGGTTATTTTTAATGTGTCTCAGTTAAAAGTTACCATGCCCACTCTGCAGTATTTCATTAGTTCATGTTCAGAGAAAAAGTAACTGTCATAATATTCATTTACATAAGTAACTGTACAGATACATGTACATTTGTTTTATAATGGATGTTCAGTCTTGCTTGTCTGAATGGGGGCGAGGGGTAAGCTGCTACATAGTACATACATTGTATGTACACATGTACTGTAGTAGTTGTATTCATCTGAAAGGGGGTAGAACATACATAATGGTCCACCTGTAATGGTCACTTGGGGCCTGTTGCATAAAACTTGCTATAATAATGGTAACTTTGCTATTATAGTAACTTACTGGATTTGGATTGGCTGTTGAGTGTTGAGCAACATGATATAATCAACAGCCAATCAAAATCCAGTAAGTTACTATAATAGTAAAGTTAATATTACAGTATTTTATGCAACGGGCCCCTAATGTAATATCTTGAATCAATGGTGTGAAATAATTATTTGTAACTGTTTTGAAAAGGGGAAAGGATAAAGCATAATTTGATGTGTCATACCAATTCCAGTTAACAGCCAAACATGTTTGTAAAACTGGAATTAATAGCAAGGATGTTTTTAATTAACATCACTTCCAAGGGGAAAGTTGAATGGGTCCTAGATGACATCTGTTTTGACTTTTGAAGAAACACTTTCATACACTGTGCAGGGCATTGCTGCTGATTAAACTTGCAGCGATGATGTATAGTGCAAATTATGACCACTGAAACAAATTGAACAGCATGTGATTAAACTTTATTTAAAAAAATACATTTAAAGTGAATATGCAACAGGATTTGTTTCAAATTTCATTAGCCTTTTAAAAAAAAAACCACACACACACACACACTTTTAACCCATTTGTGATAGAGGGTCCACATTTTGTGGTTTGACCTAATAACTTTTGATGCAAAGCCCTAAAAATCATACCAAATACATGAGCAGAAAGAGCAAAAAATTCTACACAAACTGTGCCCATTTTGGTTGCGTCAGTATTCGTTGTTTGATGCTGAACATTTTTTAAAGGAAAATAAGCATTAAAATCCTTAAAATTGGCAATGTGATAGAAGGTTTGAAATCACTGTTTTCCCCTGCAGATTGGCAACTTTTTGACTTCTCATCATAATTTCTGTCAGTTTATATTCATTTCAGATACATGACGTTTTATAAGGAAAATGTAGCAATAAAAAAAAATGTTGGTGTTGCCAATTTGAAGAATAAAAGCTGATCAAATCAGGCTTTCAGTAATTCCTGTCACAAATGGGTAATGAAGTAAAGTTGTAAAACTCATCCTGTATTTTATCAGTATTTTTTTAAATATAAAATTACATATTTCATATTTTCTAGAGCCTGCTCTGTTGGAGTAGTCACTGACCTGTTGTGAATAACTACTGGTACTATCTGTGTGCTTAGACAATATGCACTAGTTGTATTCCCACATGTTGTGAGAAAGAATTTGTCAATTTCCTTATCCGTGAAGGAAATATTTTTTTTAAGGTTAAAGCAGGACATTGTAAGCCGCAGACCTTGAATTTACAAGGAAGGAAAACCTTCATTTTTTTATATTCATTTGGAAAAGATGAGTTTTGATGTAGAATCTTTGTGGCTTCTTTGAGTCTCACTCCCTGTCTCTCTTTCTTTCTCTCTCTCTCTCTTCCCTTTTTAAACTTGGCAAAGAGAGTTACATGTATACCTATTGATTTCATGAAAGCTGTCTAAAAAAAGATCATTGAGAACTTTGAGACTGATCCACTGGATATTTGAGATGCTTCCAAATATGCAGTGTACGTCACTGAAATTGCTCTGCAATGGACCATAACAAAATGCGTACTACCTTTGCACTTGTAGAATGTGGGTCTTTGTATTTGTTCTACAAAAATATACATTCCATGCAAATTTTTGCCCTCTTTTCATTCAAGGCAGTGAAGCTCAAGTTTGTATTATTGTTTTGGGATTGTGGTGTGTTTGCTGTCAGGACAATAGCAGAACTTGAACTTTTCAATTTGACAATCCCTTGGGAAACTACAAGGGCTGTTTGAAAAACAATGATTGAAGACTATGTACATGCACGTTCTGTATCTTGTGAAACGGAGAACGTGTACAGTACATGTACATTAGCAAAACATAGTGGCATGAAGGGGTGTGTTCGGAAATCGGAATCCAAACTGCATACTGTCGTCTCAGTGTCGTCTGTGTTGTTTCCGTTCCGAACAAATCTTTTCGAGCAACTCCATTTCACTATGCTACTGTACCTTGTTTCATAAGATGTACAGTAGGTGGCATAGTACATGTACATGTACATGCACATGTATCTTCAGTTTGTAGAATTGTTACAGACATACTCCAGATTATGAGACAATATTTGTTCATTTTAGGGACAGGTTTGAACTTTGAAAGCTTTGAAAGCATGGAACACTGTACAAGATGTGGGTAGTCATTCAGAAACACATCTATTGAACTTGAAACCTGTCAAAGGCCAATTATCAGTCAACCATAATCATTTCAATTACCACTCTCCAACTTTTTCACACTGTGCCATAATGAAGGAAACTTGTTTCTTGCTGACACGACTTCTGACTTGCTGTAACAGGGAAAGGGATTTTTTCCTTATCCAGTCATTTGTCAACGAGATTGAATTTCCTGTTAACCATGTCACCGCCCATCGAGGGATGTTCGGCTTGTCTGTCTATGTTCCCCTCTGCTACATACTATAGTACCGGTACATGACATACATTATACGCATGTAGGCCCTGTTACACCTACGAGGTAGTAATGTCACCATGACATATGATATCATAACAACACATTTATTAGAGAGTGGTAGAGTACTATTTTCAGCTGAATGAAATCATTTCTGTCACCGGGAAAGTGTAGTGGTTCTGGTACTTTGTGGACTTTGCAACATGAAAACATGTTACATGTGTTAGCATCAAATCCCAAGAGTCCCATCGCACTTGTCACTGGAGAAGAGGTATGTACTTGAGGTTGTTTTTTTTTTCAGCTCAAAGTGTGAGTAGCTAAATTGATTGTACATGTACAAATTTACCCATCATATTCAATTCAGTGCCAAAATGAGTTTTATGATCGGAAAATTACTTAATCTTGTGTCATTGTCATATTATACATGTACATCAGTCTGACATTATCAGTTTGAACTATTTTCCCCTTTCTGTTGAGTACCAATGAACTTTGGAATCGTCATGCTTTAGTAATAAAAGGAACTGCACTTTTTCCTCGAGCATGAGTTATTGTTTGTATTTGTGTAAATTTGTTTGAGGCAAATAGAGTACCTTGGAAAATTTTAAGCAGAATATGAGGATCAGCACGATTCATTGATCTCTTAACATTCATGTACATGTACGAGTGCTCTTCGTGTACATTTCTTGTGCAGTATACATGCAAATCTGATAAAGAACATTACATGTATGTACAAGTACATTCCAAAATATGATTAATCCTCTTTGATTTCTTTAAAACCAAGCATGGGAATATCGCAGGCCAAATTTATTTTGCCCAATGGATGAAAAAGGCAATTGTTAGCAAAGGTTATTGCAAGTACATGTATTAGCAGTAATTCTACCTATTCGTCGGGACAATACATACATTATACATATACAGTACATGTAGATATATTCCATTTGTTGAGCTGATAATCTTCAAAGAATCAAGTGTATACATCCTCATACATGTACTACCAGTATTGGAGATTATATTTCCAGGAGAATTGTCTTCTTTTGTTTTAGTAATCTGCAAGCATTTGATTCGAAACTAAAACCTCATTATAATTTACATCATTTAAGTCCTTTAAGCTTTAAATTATAGAGAAGCTTGAGTCCTGGCGAGAGGTGAAAGATAATTTATGAGCTTAAAGGTAAAGTCCACCCTAGAAGTATCACTATTTCAATAAAAGGAGATACATTTGAACAGCATTTTAAAAAAGAAATGAGCAAAATCAGTCAAACAATAAGAAAATTATACTCATTTACATTTTCTAGTAAATTACTCTCAGCTCTGCAAATTGGCAACACTGATGACATCATATGCAAGCAGGTCTCCATTCACTTTGTACATGAAATTTCACATTTTCTCAATTTTGTTGGAAGTTACATATTTTCTTACCCCATAGTCAAACTATGTTATGTAAAAAGCAATTCTTCTGAACATACATTGACTATGGGGGTTAGAAAATGTGTAACTTTCAACAAAATTGAGAAAATGTGAAATTTCATGTACAAAGTGAATGGAGACCTGCTCGCATATGATGGCGTCAGTGTTGCCAATTTGCAGAGCCGAGAGTAGTTTACTAGAAAATGTAAATGATTGTAATTTTCTTATTCTTTGACCGATTTTGCTCATTTCTTTTTTAAAATGCTGTTCAAATTTATCTCCTTTTATTGCAACAGTGAAATTTCTAGGGTGAACTTACCCTTAAATTCTCAGCCTTTTTCCAGTTTGGAAGAATATCACAGTAGGAAATTAATGTCCCCTGAAAAGGATTACACTTCCAATGTCCTCTTCTTCAAAATATGACAAGAAACAGCTTGAATATTCGGCCCAAACATTTGTGTGTACATGTATAAGAGAGTTTAGTTCCTAATACCCATTTTTTGTGTGTGCAGTGCATGTGTTTTTCAACAACATACATGTACATGTAAAGTTGATTTATCATTAAAGTTGACATTGTGATGATTATGAACCTGTTCCATACATGTATCTATAGGCGAATCATCTGTTCACTGATGTTCTCAAGATGTTCACGATTGGAGAAAAGTTTCCAGTTCCAAGCATCTAAAAAATTCTCATTATTGAGGTTTGATACTGTAATGTATTTGAATGGAATGTGTTAAGTATGCATGAATGTGTACATCGGCATGAACAGGTGTTCTTGTTCGGTAAGATTGTATAGCATGCGCGGTAGCGCACTTGTGCATTAAAACATGAACTGGTAGAGCTTGTGTCAAGACGTTTATTTCATCCTTCCTCCGAGTATGTTACAAATACCAATACTATTGAAGTTTTTACCCTCAAAATTAAGTATGAGCAGTGTATACATCTGGTTTTAGGCTACAGATGATTGCTACAGTCTGATTACTGGCCATTGTGATGTTATCATGGTCAATAGTTCCATATTAGGTGGTAATATGAAGGGGATTCCCCTTTTATTAGCAAGTCTCATGCTGTGAGTGGAGTGTAACGTGTCCATGTCGTAAATGGTATGTAATTCTTGATAATTGCACTCTCCAGGGAAGCACAGTGTAAATTACAGTAGAGAGAAAAAGATATCGTCAAGTACTGAACAAGTACTGTGTAGTGGATCTGATAAGCATGTTCACACTTGAAACATTAGTGAGATTTGAAATGCAATTCCTAGCTTGCTGTTGTAGGATCTTTCAGTCACACTTGGGGAATGTAAACTCATTTATCTGAATGGCTTATCAAATTCTACCTTACATGTACATGTAGTTGTAAATGCATTTGATAAATAGCTGCATATTTAATTCAAATAACTGTATCAAAATTTCTAAGCTATCATATTCTTTCTCATTACATGTACATTAACAGTTGTTTATGTAGTAAGATTGTTTACCCTAAACTACATGTATTATTGTTTCATCTCAGTTCAAAATTTAACTTGTCGTTCTCTGTAATTATGTTGTGTGTGTGTATGAATGATGCTTTTATGTTTCTTTTGCGGCATTATTGTATTGTGTGACTTATGTTATCAATTTGATCTTAGAATCAGACTATTTGTTGGATCAAGGAGAGTCGAGTCCATAGTATAATAGAGAGTATTGCAAATAAGGTTAACGATTTGTGAGAGCAGAGATATGCAATTCAGCGTCAGATTTTATCTTGGTATTTGTGTGCATTACGCATACATGTACATGTATGTATAATGTACCTCTTGTGATTTGTGACTGTATTTGACTTTGTCATTAGGGTTGGATTTCTTTAGTATTTTACAGTGTATCCTTGCATGATTGTGGGGTGTGTCTTTCTAATTCATCTACATGCAGACCGTAAGTGCACATTATGTACATCTAAATGTTTGCTACAAGTCGGTATGATAAGTGTACATGTAATTCCAAGGTACTTGGTGATTGCGATGTCTCTTTCTAAACAAAGTATCACCTTGTTATGAACATTACTACCATCTATATGCAATGTATCATTTTACTTTATATTTTGGGTCTTTTAATACTCTTTCTCTAATTTGTAATGTATGAGTACACAAAAGTATACAATTGCAATTATTATATGCAATTATTAATGAAATCCAGGTGTTTGCTTGGATTTTTTTTTTACATTCGACTAAAGAAATATGAAGGCCACTATACTGTACACTACCTCTTCCTGTTGTGCTGCATTCCTTTTCAGCATACCCCCCCCCCCCTCAAAAAAAAAAAAAAAAGAGCTTACTTTATAAAATAGACATCCTTTGCTCAACTAACAACATAAAAAGAAAACCATGTATATTTTTCCTATTTGCTCATTCAAACTTTACATGTACATGTACATGTACGTGTAGCTACATGTATGTGTAGCTTTTCCAAGTCAAAATGCCCTTGTTTTTGACCAGCTACACTGTACATGAATGTTTTTGGTTTGTTTTGTTTTGTATCGTTCTGTCTTGGAGGGGACAGTGTACAGCACATGTTACCCTTTAATGATTGCCCTCTTTTTTCAAAAACTGAGAGAATGGAGTCACGAGATGGCATGTATGGTGTTCATGAATCATGCATGCACCATCTGATCATGACATTGTTTTTCTCTCATGGTAATTAACTGAAATTATTAAACTCACATATTACTTTCTGTGTGATCAACTCATCACTTGACCAATCGAAACTCTGTACCAATATTGCTACAGAAGATATGAAGATATACTGCTGGAAAAAGTACTCCGATATAAAAAGAGCCATGGTGAGTTTCAAATTATCGATCTTTATTTTAGATCATCTTCAGGAACTGAAGCAGTGAGTGAAATGAACTGTTTACATATAGTAGGAAAGTTTGAGAACAAATGAACTAGATCAATTACATTACCAACAAAAGGAATGAAAAGGGGTACCCTTTGATAATTGATCTAGTTCACTTGTTTTCAGACTTTCATACTATATATAACCAGTTCATCTCACTCAATGCTTCAGTTCCTGAAGATGATCTAAAATAAAGATCGAAAAAATGGAAATTAACGTTGGCTCTTATTGGAGTACTTTTTCTAGCAGTAAAACTCTGTACTTCATTTTGTTTTGTTTTGTTTTGTTTTGATTTGTTGTTCTTCATCATGCGCAGTATGTTTGGCAATTTTTAGGATTTTCCACTTTACATACTGAGACGGAAAGCAGTCATGGGATACAACTTCATCCATAAATCATGAATGTACATTGCATGTACAATCTGTCCATGACCGTGTTTTCTTCACAGTGTTCTCTCTCTCTCTCTCTCTCTCTCTCTTTGAAAGTAATTCATTTTTCTTTTTCTCAGGGATTTTTTCTTAATGGGTTTTCTCTTCTTTTTATTTTAAATTTAGTATTTGTTTTCACTGTCAAGATTTAAGATTCTTCATACAAATATTAAAAAAAAAAAGATTTAAGATTCTTCATACAAATATATATATATATATATAAAAGATTTAAGATTCTTTATTGGTTCCATGCGTATTATAGAAATTTTGTTTCCAGTGACTTAAATACATGTACATACACAATTCATAACAATAAAGAAAACAAAAAAAAGAACAAAAAGTATATGAATGAGCATGCATGTAAATCATAACAACATAGTCTATTTTTGTTTTTTGGTCTTGTGTTGTGTTTAACTGCTTTCCTGTGTCCTGTACAGCTTATGGTTCCATTTTTAATAGATACCGAAACTGAGAGGAGTCATGAATCAGATTTATTTACACAAGAACATGTATCCATAAATCATACATGCATTATCTGGTCATGACATTATTTTTACTCTGTAGGTGATTTGTGAACCATGAAAATGAAATTAATCGTAATTTTATAACCTGTGAAAGGCCTAATAAGCTTCACTCTATATGAAACAGTTTCACTTTTCAGCAATTAACCTGGTAAAGAAGCCTATTTTCTGGACTGTTCTCTTGACCTTTAGGACACTGTTTCTTAAGGAAGCTGTATTTGGCAGCATCGTTTCTTGATATTTTTTTTGCTTTACATGTAGGTACAGACAATTACCCATAATAGCTACATTTATATTATTTTATGCCCTGCAAGAGCTTTAATTATTTCATTTGAAATAGTTTCAGTTTTCAGTAATTTCATTACATGGTAATCAAGCCATTCTCTTGAATTATCTCTTGACATTAGGAAGTTGTATTTGGTGAGATATACATTGTAGGTACAGACAAGTTAGCATTTAAACAACCATAATAATTACAATTTATCCATACAGTGTACCTTTGCTAAAGGATACATGAAGCTTTAGGTTATCTGAGGTAGTTTCAATTTTCATAATAATGAATGTTATTTCCAGTCCTGATTTTTGAAGCCCCATTTTCTTGACTAGTCTTAACTTTCCATACATTGATTCTTGAAGGAGGAATATTCGGTAAGACTGTGCACTTCAGTTGAAGCAAAATTATCCTTATGTACAGTATGTATAGCATCCATTATGATAACCAAATTTATCATTACATTCTATGATCTTAAGTGGGCTGATAAAGAAGCTTCACATGTATTTGGAATGTTTTAGTTCAGTTTTGAGCAATGTCATCTGGTAGTGAAGTCCTTTTCATTTGACTTGTATCTTGACTTTGAGGACACTGCTCCTTGAAGAATGGAGGCAAGGTAATTGTTTATTGACTTTCACTTTTTAAGCCTAAATTACTTTTATTTTATGCCTTACAAAAGCTTCAGTTTATTTGAAATAGTTTCAGTTTTTAGCAATGTTATTACCATGGCAATAAAGCCCTTAATGTATTCTTGTGGTTTGTCTGTTGACCGAGGGAGAGGTATTTTGTGAGATTGTTTGTTGAAATTTTTGCTTCAGTTTTCGACAAATTACCAGTTAAACAACTATAATAGCCTGCGACTATCATCTCATGCCCTGAAAAAGCTTTACACAATTTCATAGTTACCTACATGTAGTAATTTGAAGCCCTATTCTTGTGACTTGTCTCTTGACTTGAGGACACCAGACATTTTTATGGTGGCCCTGAAGTATGCTCGACAACAGGTCATGTGCGACGTGAATTTCGCATCCGAGGTCCTGAACTTCACATCAGAGGCCATGAAATTCATGACCAATGGCGCAGACTTTGCATCCCAAGTCGTGAAATTCACGACCCGTGGTGCGAAATTCAGGACTGGGATGCAAAGTTCGCGCCACAGGTCCTGAATTTCGCACCGCGGGTAGTGAATTTCACGACTTGGGATGCAAAGTTTGCGCCACGGGTCATGAATTTCGCATCATGGGTCGTGAATTTCACGACTTGGGATGCAAAGTTCAGGACCTGGGATGCGAAATTCACGTCGCACATGACCTGTTTGTGGAGCACACTTCAGGGCCACCATACATTTCTCCTGAGGGAGAGATATATGTACATGTATTTGGTAAGATTTTTTGTTAAAATTTTTTGCTTTACATGTCGATGCATACAGTACATGTACCTGTACATGTACACAACTTACTAGTTGAACAACTGTAACAGCCAGATTAATCATTACTCTATTCCCCACAAAAGGTTAAGTTCTATTGAAACAATTTCAGTTTTTAGCAATATTATTAACTACAGTTTTTATTATGAAGCCCTATTCCCGTAACTGGTCTCTTGGTTTTCATTGCATTGTTTGCTCATAAAATAACGCATTCAGTTAGATTGTTAGATTGTTAGTACATGTACAGTATATGTATGTGCACTTGGTAATTAATGAAGAATTATAAGTTTAGTGGCTATAACAACCAATAGTTTGTGTTCTTCAAAAGGTTTTATTGGTTTTTAACCGATTTGAAATAAGTTCACTTTTCAATACTTCATATCACTTTGCACTCACTTATAAAGTTAGGATGTGATACTCATTCATTATTTTCAACAGTACACATTCTCCTTGTGTCTGAACTTTTAAAGCTCTATGTTTTTAAAGAGAAGCTTCAGTTCTAGGACTCAAGGGGGTGAAAGATAATTTGTGAGCTTTCTCAATCACTTGGAGTCAGTGCAGTAGAAATTCCTATTAAAAATGACTGCTCTTCACATACATGTACCTTCAGCAAGCGAGTTTGCTCAGTTGGTGAAACGTCTGCCTGTCGAACCAAAGATTGTGGGTTCGAGTCCACCCCGGGCGGATGACTATTAAAGCGTACGTTGTGTGTTAACGTGCCCCTCACCTGTTTCATAGACGCAGGCTGTGTTACAGTGGAAAACACTCCGTCCCTCAGATAGGACATTACATGGAGGCCTCATGTAGAGGAGAGTCATCACCTTCGCACATTATGAACCCACTGCACTATTTGTATAAGAGTAGGGGGAAACCCCGGTATAGTGGTCCATCTGCACACCCCTAATCAGTTATATCAGGAGGAGAGACCCGAGGGTTACAGTGATTCATTTAACTTTTTGCCTCCCAGGCACAGGTGATGCCAAAGAAATAATAATAATAGTAATAATAATATTTGAAATATGACAAGAAGCATTTCAAGTGGTCGGTCTGAACATCTGTATGTAGTCCACTCCCACATACCTACATGTATTTCTGTGTGCAGAGCAGCAGGTGCTTTTCAACGAGATTTGATTGATTTCTTATCATTGTGATGATTTCAAACCTCATGGCCTCATCTTGTTTTGTTTACTATTACTGTGTTTACACAGTGACTCGGCTCAAGTGTTGAATCCTCAAGCAGGGTCGAACGCTGCGAAGAGGGCAACTGTGATCGTGTTTATACCGAAATGAAAAAAGGCGAGTTCGACATTGCCCGTGGATCACAAACGGAAGTAGAATTAACGTCACAAATGCGGGAAATTTGCCTCCGACTACATTTTTCCACAACGTTCACAACAAAATACGTTAAACACTGAACAACGAGAGTGAGGCTGAGTTACGTTACATGTAGTTATAAAACTGCCGTGGTGACAGCACTATATTAAATATATAGAAGAATAAGTAATGCAAGGATCATACCAAACAGTGATATACCATACAAGCAATTTTACGAGCAAGAGTAGAATGTCAGGATCCCTAAAAAGAGTATTTTTACCTAGGGAAATCGAGCGAAGGCAGGGGCATAGCAAGGACAAGACAGCTATCTCATGCGATACTGGATGCGGCTATTCTGTGTTTGACCTACGGGTCATGAGGGTTCGACACGGCTTTCTGTTTACACACAAAAAAATAGACGAGTCTGCCTCGGCTCGCGGGTTGAAACCTACGATTCTGGCGGATCAAAAAAGCAGTGTTCGACACGGCTCGCGGATCACACTGATCACATTTACACAACATAAAATTGCCGTGTTGAGCATGGGTCGCGTGTTGAACCCCCGAGCCGAGTCACTGTGTAAACACGGTATATTTAATCAACCTTTCCTAAGTGATTTGAAACATTTCTTCCACATTGTAATCACCAGAACTCCACTTTATCATGTAAGGCATTTGGTATTATTGCAAGTATACCATTACAGGTACAACTGTACATGTACATGTATACTTTCTTCAAGTTTCATTATGAACTACAGTGTAAAATTACACTTTTTGATGTGCACTAATGCTACATGGTATGGTTGTAATTATTGCCACATACTCTACAGCACAGATAATCATCGTGACAGATACAGTACTGCTTGTAGTTTACTGTAGATAAGGAAGTGATTGAAATTCAAGCTGGGAAGAGGTCTGCAGATACAGCGTTTGAACAATTTCATGAACCTACAATACGCTATGTACATGTACATATACATGTACCTTGTATCGAAGTCAGGGAAGGCAAAAAGACAAAAGACGTGTTAACAACTGTAGTATGTATGGATTTCAATTTCCTTTTGCCACTTAAAACCCACAAAGGAAACCAAAGAGGAATTGAGAACGTATGAGACCTAGGCACATGAGTTCTCATAAATGTATATTTTAAAAAAAATTATTTAATACATGCAGCCCAGGGCGCAAGCTACCATGACCTTTGACCTTTCAATCGGGATTTCTATCCATGTTTTATCGCGATGACCTTTCAAACAGACTGTCACTGGGTGTCACCTGCGAGTTCACCGTTGAACTAGCGGTGTTTAATCTGGATGTTTCGAGGGTACCTTTTTCAGAAAATTTCCCCAGTAGTTCATTGTCCTTTCAAACAGAGACTTTCAACGGGTGTCCCTGGGTGCACCGGGGACACCCGTTGAAAGTGGTATTTGTCAGCACTTGTTGGGTACGTCAAACATTTCGAAGAGTAATTCATCGCTATGAAATGTGATACCGGAAGCGTCATGGTCTGGTGGTTCTGACTCTCGTCTTTCAATCAGAGGGTTGTGGGTTCGAATCTCAGCCATGGCGTTAATTTCTTTCAGCAAGAAATTCATCCACATCGTGCTACACTCAACCCAGGTGAAGTGAATGGGTACCTGGCAGGAATTCATTCCTTGGAATGCTTGCGCACTGTAAAAGGCTGCCAGGCCAAAGCTGGGGTAATATTATCCAAGTCTTTGGAAGCGCATAGAGACATTATATCATAATGTGATATGCGTAAGAACTGTATATTATTATTATTATTACTGAGACCTTAAAATGTTCATCTTATTTTGAGCACTAGCCCAGTCTGAGTAATAATAGTCAAGTTCAGTCCTCAAAAAGGCTTGTTGTGGGAGGGGATTGTAGACTCACTCTTCACCTGATTCATACCCTATTTATACCGAGAAAAGTTCATCATCTTGCTTGATTCTTGTTTCTTGTTACATTAAAACTGATGGAATGATATTAGAGATTTGTCTTTAACCCATTCGTTACAGGAATTATTTAAAGCCTAATTTGATCAGCTTTTATACTTCAAATTGGCAACACCAACATTTTTATTTTAATACTACATTTTTCTTATAAAACGTCATGTATCTAAAATAAATATAAATTGACAGAAATTATGATGAGAAGTCAAAAAGTTGCCAATTTGCAGGAGAAAATGGTGATTTTAAACTTTCTATCACATTGCCAATTTAAGGATTTTAATGCTTATTTTCATTTAAAAAATTTTCAGCATCAAACAACGAATATTGACGCAACCAAAATGGGCAGTTTGTGTAGAATTTTTTGCTCTTTCTGCTCATGTATTTGATATGATTTTTAGGGCTTTGCATCAAAAGATATTAGGCCAAACCACAAAATGTGGACCTATGTCACGAATGGGTTAATGGACTATCTAATGGCAGTCAAGAATACATGTACATGTAGTGTGTTCTAAGCATTACAGTTTCAAAATATTAGCTGGATTTCATTATTTATGTGATGGTTAGCTGCCTTCTCCATGTTTATTGATATTCATTAAAAACTTTCAATTCAGAGATACCTGTTGATGATACACTGTAAGTCTTGTAAGACAAAAAATTAAGTTACTAATCTCTTTGTAAAATTGCACAATTCACCAACTCAAAATTGTCTTTTCATTTGATTGTAGCATTGCTGTCGTTAATGAGGAGTCTTTTTAATAAAGATGCTCTTAAGATGTGCTTTAGTGTTTGCTATACATGTAGGTTAATTTGGTTTATTAATGAGCAGTGTGTATCTCTATTCATGTAGTCCTGTATTATAGCAGCAGTGCTGTTTAGGTATACATATGTGTTCATGTACCACAACAAAAATACCAACCTCAGTTTAGTTACTAGTACCCATGGCTGTGACTTCCTGAATTAGCAATAAAACTTCCCTTGCAGGAAACAAGTAACTGTCCCTTTCCTATTGCTATGGCCTCAGTACTCGGGCAGATATGGTTATCTGGAAATAAACAGTTCTACCCCTAATGGGCAATTAGCAGGAGTCCAGGGGTGAGATACCTGTTACAATCTAGGATGAGCAGTTGAGCGCTGCAGTCAAGTTCCGAGAGTCCTAGCAGGAGTGCGGAACATATACATGTAGATCACTTGATAGGTCATCACCTACTTAGTTTTTCACCTACTTTATCTTATCTGTTCCAGTGTGAATTACTTTAACCCCAGCAAAGAAATGAAAAGAATTTGAGAGAAGAGAGAAATTTGACTCTTCTCTTGAAATCTTGATATTAACTTTGTAAACTTGAAGAGAGCAGTGAAATGCAAGGAAAAAGGCTCTATTGTAAGGGAAGATGAAGTGTAGAGATCATCCTGTGAATTCTTGTGAGTGCTCATGTGCTATTTTGCCCAAACCAAATTTTCAAATTGCAATGACTTGAATTCCACATGGAGTGCAATAGAATCATACATTTTGAAAATGAGCCACTTCTCCCTTTGTTGTCTCTAGTAAAAGGGGTTGGAGGATACAGACAGCCATTAGCATTACAATAGAAGTAGAAGTTCCCAATAAAATCTCTTAATTTTCCGTTAAATACAGCTAACAGCTTCCTTATAAGAAATGGTGTCAGAACACAATACACAAAGTGATCTAAGTGAATTGAATTAGCCTTATTTTGTGTATATTTGTTTTTCTAAACCTCTTTACCTCAAACTTTGAAGGAAGTGTCCAGTAGTTTGGATTCGCTCAATTAGCAGAGTAAAAACAAATATTAGCACCTGTTTTATCCTTGAACAGGCTCTGCAACCTGAGTTGGGTCAGAGTGAGTTGGAATATTTATACATTGTAAGCCCCTTTATTAGTACATGTAGTTAGAAGAGATCTCTAGAGCTGTTAGCACTGTCCAGGGCTGTCACTGAGTTTAAAAAAAAAAAAATCAGTCACAATCAGAATTTTGTTTTCATTTATGTGTTAACTAAAATCTCTTACCATGCTTTATTGTATATCATGATCTACATGTATGTGAAAGCCTTTTACGTGAAATTAATAAATGCATTTTACATCTTATATAAAGGGGTATGTACAAGGTACACTGGTAACCCAGCTAGGATAAACAGTCTGCCATTTCTCTTCATTCTCAACATCATGTGCATATTGATGATGCATGCAAATGCATCAGAAGAATCATGAGCACAGTTTGCTTTTGCAAATTATTTTTGTAGCACTCTAAAAGGGGTGGCAGCAGTGGGATATCAGACCATTGTACTACACATTGCACATGTAAGGTTCACAGCTCATAGCCCCATTCAGATTTCAGAATGGCGAAACTGCAATGTTTACTTCCGGATGACAAGCTACATGTACATGTATGCAGTATATGAATACAATATTTCATGTGTGAATGTTCTGTATTATCAGTATTAAGACGTGAGAAAGAGTTACTTTAACTTTTTGTGTAGACATGCATGAATCATGTAGCCTTGCACTTACTTCACAAATAAATTTATGTAGCATGTCTCTCATACATGTACATACATGTGAACACTTATCACCATTTTGCTAAATTCTGTAACTGCATGTGTTTTGTGGGGGTGTTTTTCTTTATAAGATGTTTATAACATTTTTCCTCTTCTGCTGTTAAAAAATCCTTATAAGCAGTGGCAGCGGTAGGATATCAAACCCATGTTGTACTAAGGTACATTGTAAATAGTCCCCCAAATATAGTAGGGTCAGAAGGTTATGATCACGCATCAGGTCTCCAACTGACTTTGTATGCTTTGTGGTACATGTATATTGCATGTTTATCTACACTCATAACCTACTGTCAAGATTCATCAACCTGAACATGATAAAACACTGGCATGCATATTTTTGAAGTATGATACAAACACACTCGTACATGCTTCACTACACTCTACTGGTAGTACTTCTAAACTTAACTTGCCGGTGTAACTGAAATATTTCAGCTATGTACTCATTATTGTTTGCTTATTGTGGTTTTAAATATAACTTTGTTCATATGAATAAAAGAGTATTTACTCTTGTCCTGTACCAGAAGTTTCTGTGTCACATTTTCTTTTCTCCTTGTCAAAAACACATAAGGATTCTCAGCTGCTCTTGACTGAATATGCTTGGCAGTGTGAACTGACCAGCTCTCTCTTAGTGCCCTCGAAGACTTTGCCTTCTACATTCTCCTAATTCTAAATTGTCTTGTTTTATTTTCATTTCTTCCTCCCAGGCCATGCTTTGATTTCCTAGGAGGCCAGTGTCCCTGCTGATGACAAGAAGGATGCCACTTGTGTCAGTAACAGGCATACTCCACTGACCTACATGTAACTGCTGGGATCTTCTTCAGGTAAGCAAATCATCATATCTTTCTTGATTACTAAGCAAAGTCCTGCTCTCTAAAAAGTGCTGTTAAAGCTTATACATGTATGTTTGTTTTACATACAGATGTTTTTGATGACACTAGCTATTAGGTAAACAGGTATTTATATGAGTTATTCTCACTATGATTAACCGAGCTATCAACATTACATAGCCAATCATTTTTAGTGTTTAGTTGAATCAACAGCCTGTTTCTCATTTCACACGTTCTGTAGAACTAATTCTCTCCTTAACAGTACATTCTTGTTTTGTTACTTACTGTACATTGGTTTGTACTGGTTATTGGGCTCTACATGTGCATGAACCCTTTTTTTCTCTTTCTTCTGTGTATTCTTTGTGCGGCTTGGCCCCCTTTCTCTTTTCCTTTATCTGTTTTCTGTGTTTTTCTCACCAGTAAGCCCCATTTCATAATTTACTTATTACCAGTAACAACTGCCACATTTCTGTGACAAATTTGCTCTCAGCCAGTCAGATGCAAGGATTTCAGTAGATTATAACAGTTATTGCAAGTTGTTATTGACAACAAGTTTTATGAAATGGGGCCAGTGTCTCTTTGTAGTCTCTGAGTCTTTATTACCTTCTATCTGTGCATCTAATTTTCTATTTCTCTTCCCTTATCCTTTCTCACTTTCACTTCTGCTCTCAGGTTTCTGTGCACATACGTACATTATTCCTCTCTTCCTCTGTCCTTTTTATTTCTCTCTTCCTATTTCCCTTTTCTTGTACTCTTTGTTTTGTTTTCTTTGTTTTTCACATTTTTTATCATGCATTTTCCATATTCATTTATTTCCCTTTTCCCACTCCCAGTTCTCTCTCCCAGCTCCCATCTTTCTATTATATTCTCTTCTATTCTGTTCATGATATTTTGGAATTCCCACTGTTTATCATAGGTGAAAAACCATTAAATTTTCCCAGTATTTTTTCTGTACTCAAATTAGATATGCATGAGATCAATCTATGTGGCAAAATGGAAGCATCTTTGCCTTTTGTGTGATACAATAGGATGATTTAGATGTCGCGATATATATATTTGTTTGAATCCTTCCTTTTCCTTCTCATGTTTGCATTTATAAGCCATGATATCCATTTGTATAATAAACATAGTTTCAGGCAGTATCTTTTGAAACCAAAGGAATTTCCCGACTCTTTTTACCACTGGATATCTTAGTTATTGAACATTATATGTTCTAGAATATTTAAAATTTAGGATTACTTTGACACAGAAGGAAAGGGGACTGAGCAGTATTGAATGAAAGAAAGCCCAGGGGTGCGTTTCACGAAACCGTCATAAGTCTAACTTCTTGGACATACCATTGAAACGCGTTTTGTAGAATTAACACACGTTTCAATGGGATGTCCATGAACTTAGACTTATGAAGGTTTCATGAAACGCAGCCCAGGGTTCAGTATGAAAACAAAAGATATTTTTGAAAATTTCCATCATTGAATACTGCAGAAGGGAATATTTTCCAATTGTTAGGCATAACATTGTGAGTTTTAAGCAATATGATGGCTTGTAATACAAGGGATGCTCTTCCTTTTTTGTCTTCATCAATTTAGCTTAGAAACATGGTGTAATAAGAGATGTTGTGTGTAGCTTGCTGTATGGACCCACTTCCTTTTATGAAACACAGTTTTCTGGTCTTCTTGATTTGAATCAGTAGTACTGATTTCACATTATGTAATTTTAAATGTTTCTATTCTCTTTATATCTCCTTGTAGGGTATTCTTTTGTGGGCAAGTTCTTGTCCAGAGAGTTCAACCCCCAATTAGATCAGATGTTGTTCTGGTAGTCACTACAGGGCAGCAATCATGACGGAAGAAGGAAGGGACATGTTGGAGACCAGATACAGGTCTCTTGTGACAAGGTACGTCGAAAGAGGAAGGTTCTAATCAGAATGATGTGTTTAAAAAAATACACATTTGATATGTGTACACAACGATTTATGAAAATCTGCAGATGCATTGATTACTTAATGCTAGATGTATTGCAGATTCCACTATTATAATCCTTTATCAGGATATCCAACAGTACAGGGAAATTTGTCTGTGTATTATGAGGCTTCATTGTTTTTACAAATGCATACCTGTCAGTGCTTAGAATATTTTTTTAAATGGGAACTAAACAGATAACCCATTCCTTAAGCCACCTGGAAATGACAGTAAGTAACATGAGGTATGATGTAGATGAATTATTGATTTGAGTCCATTTAAATAGAGTTTACAATCACCAATTTGAATCTCATTTATTTCCACAGACAATCCTTTGCCTCTGAACTCAAGCAGTACAACCTTTACTTTGCTGGAACGAGACCCACTCAACAACTTCAAATTCATGAGGTGGGCATGGATGTAACATAATATGAGGCCTTCCTCAGTAGTTTATACTTTTAAATTTAACCAGGAGAATGGATCACTTTTGTGATACCAATCTTAACCTACATGTACCAGATTAAAGCACATGCCATGTTGTTCACTTTCTTCTTACATTGAGACAACCCCCTAACCTCGGTCGATCCTTAGTGTAAGCAGGCATGGAATGGTAGGCACTTGATTGAAGAATATCTATTATACTTTAACTATTTCGTCAACGGAATAAACACCATTGTCATCAATTTCATAACGACAAAAAAATTACCAGCGTGATGCGGATTTGAACCCTTGACTAGCATGACTAGTAAGATATCAAGCTCTGACAGTGGCTTTAACCACTGCGCCACGAGCAGTTGACGAAGTTGACGGTGCACCTTATTCATTTATACCCGGATTCATTTCAAACCCGGATTCATTTCTAGTCTTAACTTCTCAGACGTGATTATTTTTGTAAATTTTGTGCGTGCTTACACTAAGGATAGAACCTAACCTTACAATAATTGTATTACATTGCTCAGGCATTTGAAAACCCACAGAATTTCATCTTTGTATCATATTCTTATCTACGTGACCAATAATGATTTATTAGATACCTTCATGGTACATGTAAAGGCTTTTTTAGATATGAGGGGGGGGGGAAACTGCAGGGATAATTTAAAGTATTTTTTGTGTACAAAATGAATGGCAATGATGCAACAGAGGATTGCACTTATTTGACACTCATTCACTTGTATGTTATAAAATGTGCTTTAACCCCCCCCCCCCCCCCCCCCCTAAGAAAAAACCCCTTGGTTTCCTCATATTTGAACAGGCTTTGAGGAGACGTCTGGCCTATACGAATGTGAATTATTTATTTCTTTGATATGAAATATTCATGTACATTGTTACAGTTTTTATACTTATTGATGTACAGAGGAAGGGGATGCCAGTTGTGTATGGAGTCCTGAAGCTATACTGGGGAACTCAGCAGGTGATCCGCCTCAAGAAAGAAGAGCCTTCATGGAAGCGCAAGAGCACCAGATTGGCCTACGAGAATGGACTCGATGAGAAGCTTATGAATGCCATGGGAAGTGGTGCGCGGAACAGACGGTCACTGACAAAACTGCGTGACAGCGTGTCAGAAATTCCAGAGGAGTGCGAATCGTCTGAAAATGATCACAACGAAGGAGGCAGTAATGGTGTTTCATCCAAAAAAGAGGACAATATGGCAGTATTCGAACGATTGACGATGTCAAACTCATTGCCTAGGGATGCATTGAACAATCACGATATAATCGCTGAGGTGGAGAAGGCAGCGAACGGATCACCGAATGGTGATGAGCGGACACCGCTTTCATCGACAATGCCAAAGAAGTCAAACTTGAGGAGGAGAACAATGTCGTTCAGTGGACATCTCTATAACAGCAAGGTGAATTGCAGATTTTTACTTTAAAATGGTGAAGGAATTCAAGTTCAGGACTCAGAGGAATTATATAGTAGCAATACCTGTTCTGAGAAGAAAACAGAGGTGTGAAGAGTTAGATTGCGAAAACTGATAAATGCTATTTTTTTACATTTTTAAAGCAACACCCCAATTATATGATACAAAAAATACCTTCCATTTGATACCTCACTCATTATATATGAAGGAAAAGTTTTGCATTGTGACCTAAATATCATATACTGAAAAAGCAGAAATATTCGCGGAACACGCGAAAATATAAGCGTGATTTCTTATGCATAATGTTTTGAAGGCACGCTCCAGCTGATTTTCAGAGTGTGTGTGTACGGTACTAGTAATTGTGTCTGTGGTATGCATCTTAATCTGCTGTGTGTGTGTGTGTGTATGAAACGACAAATGGAGCGGCACTTGCTGTGTAAAGTTGTGTGCCTAATTTTTATTCATATGTGACCATTTTAGAGCTTAAGTTATAGCTTTGGGAGAGAAATTGGTGTAATTTTGCTGTTCATTGAATGAAATGCCAATTTAATGATCCTTCACTCTTCTCTAACCATCTGTTTTTTGCTTCAGACAAGAGTCTTCAGACCTCGATATGGGACAGTCTCTAATGTCAGAGCTTCCAGCACACAATCAACCCTAGAGGTCATTAAAATGCTTCTTACCAAATTTGCTGTGGAGAATCCACCTGAAGACTTCAGCCTATTTTCTGTCTCAAATAGTGGAGGTACAGTGTCTCTATTTCTTGTCTAGGCAATGGAAATCAGCTTATTAAGGCTAAGGTCACAAAAGCCAGCGGCGACCGACCGATTTGCAGCTTGCTCGGGCGCCGCTGGGATTTAGGCATCGCCCAATGATTTCGAGCGGACTCTAAAGCCTAAGCGATGCCCGGCCGATGTCCTGTCGATTTCCCGTCGGTTGCCGATCGATTTAGGTAAAAAGTTGGCGATATCGGGGGATTTTCTCTGCGCGGCGTCCGAGCAGTGACCGAATGATGACCCACCGGTTCCCGCATGATGTCCCACCTGCCAACGGCCCATTTTTAAGAAATCGCCCGGCATCCGACTGGTGATTGGCGGGGAATCTGTGGGTGTCCCGTACGTGTATCGGCGGCGGCCCGCCGGTCTTCTGAAATTTCCCAGGAACGACCCAGGTATATATGATTGCCTTTTGGATATCCACAACAACGCTTTTGCACTGCATGTGACAGGTCAACAAGGTCTATGATGCCATTGATTCCATCTCAATGACCACAACAGCGAGATCCACAAGCCCATAGGCTGAGCAGAGGATGTGGGTAATTAAGCAGGCGTCGCTCGGACACTGATCTATTTTAAACTAGCCCACCAGAGACCGACAGATACCCTAGCGACGCACATGCGGCAACTGCTCGGCAGACTTTTCATCTAGCGCCTTTGATTTTTTTACCTAAATCGCTCGAAGGCGACCGCTTGATTAGGTCGGTCTCCGGGCGGTGACCGCTCAAGCACCGAGCATATTTTGGGCGGCGAGTGAAAAGTGAGCAGGCGCCGCCAAAATTTTAACTCTGCACTAAAACTTCAGCGGCGACCGAGCGATGCCCTAAATAACAGCATTGCCCGGGCAGCCGCTGCTCGATGCCCGGGGGAAATTGGCAAAAAACTTGTCGTCCGGCCGCCGAGCAGGGTGATTTGGGGGCTTTGTGACCATAGCCTTAGACATAGTTATTGAAATGGGGGCATAACACCACAAAAGATCTTTTTTTCCAAAATCATATTAAAGATCCCTTAACTCATGGACTATGATCATGTGTGTCCTTCAAAAGTTTGGAAAGCATTATGTCATGCTAAATAATTTTCCTTGCTCACCTCCCCATCTCTCTCTCTTTCTGTCTTGCTCTCTCTCTCTCTCTCTCACACTCTATCTTTCTCTCTTTCTCTCTCATTTCCTGTCTATCTTTCCACAATAAAATTCACAATATTCACTGCAATCTTTATTATCTCCATCCTTTGTTATTCTGAATTGCCCAAAGAAAGTGGATTTGAAGTCGTTTGCCCAAGGATTTGAAATGAGACTTCTTTCAATTTTCAGAAATAACACATGAACACATTTTCAGGTCATAGCTTCCAAACAACATACTACATGTATCATACAGACTTTCGGGAAGCGCCTCTCATTGTAAAAGCATTGCACACGTCATTGTTTATGCTTGTAATGAGGGAGAGTTAGGTTAGTGCGGAGTGGTGGAAGTGAATGAAAGAACATATGTACACTGTGAGATTGTGTCCGGTTGAGGAAGAGATCTGTATAATCGGAGGCTGGATAAACGAGGTCAGACTGCATGTTAACTGAGCCCTGCAATTATTCATTACCATCTTCATCCTGTTATGTTGTCCTGCTTCAGGTACCCAAGAGTTGAAGACCCATGATTTCCCTCTTCTCAGGAGAATACAGCTTGGACCCGATGAAAATGTGGCCAAGATCTTTATCATGGAGAGCAAAACATCTCAGGTTTCTCAAGAGGTTAGTGGAAAAAATACGAAATGCTGCAGAAAATTGAAAATGGGTGGCATAAATTGATTTGCTTGATTTTCAGATTGGTTTGTGTAGCTTTGAACTCCAGGGGAGCGTTTCATCAACATTTGTTGTCTGACAACTTGTCAGATCTGACATCTTTTCTTGATTTTGATTGGCTGAGAAGCATCGTTACTATGGCAACTGTCGGATAAAACAGACTTTGTCGGATAAAACATCCGACAAGTCCTTTCATGAAACGCTCCCCGGAAAGCTCTTTCTGAACATTGCTGAAAAACAAGCATGAATTGGGCTTGTCGGTTCCCTGTTTTAAAAAAGATATCAGAGACAGAGAAGAAACTCTGACAGAGTCATGTTAAGCATTTAAAGGTTTTTTCTGGTATTACATATATTATGTACAATTAATCTCTAAAAACCATTTCGTCGATCTGTCTGTCAATCCATACCCATCCATTTACCTAGATTCATTCATGTACCAATCGCTCATTCAATCAATCTTTCAATTGGTAATCATATATTTGAATGTAATGTGTGAAATATCCCTGTATACCCTTCTGTCTTCGGGTCATTGTAGATCTCTCATTATGTCGGCTTCAAGTTTCCATTCCTAGAAGTCGCATCCATCGGTTTTCATCATCTTTCCCATGCCTGGGAATTCACATTGTCTTTCCCTATCCCCTGTTGTTTCGTCTATGGAGGAACGGAAGGATAGTGGACCAAAAGACCCTGAGCGGGAAAGACGCTAAAGGCTGTGGTCAAATTGGGTTTAGACTTTAATAATATGTTAAGAAGCCTTAATCAATTAGTCAATCATTCCATCAATCAAGCTATTGATCTCTGGAAATTTAATATTCCCCAAAAGTTGATATGACAGATAATGAATATATTATCATTCTTTGATATAAACAAGAAAGAAATTATTCTTTCCTCTGTGTGTAACAGATGACTGAGTACGTCACCCTTCCATTTCAAGTCTTCAGTACCATTATGCAGAAGTTTAGAATCACTCAACACATCTGATATCATTTACATGTAGTCAATCAATTAATCCACCAGTCATTCACTTCAGTCAATCATTCATTCGATCAGTCATTCAGTTATTTGAACAATTTTATTTTTCTATTTCTTCAGTAAATTTCTTTATCTCGGTAGGTGACCCAGTACATTCATCTCATCTACCATTACTAGTCCTCAGTGCCCTTCTTGAGAAGTTTACAATCAATCAAACAATCCAACATCAGTCAAATAATCAGTCGACCAGACAGTCAATCAGTCATTCAGATTTTGTAATCAATTTCTTCAATGAATTTCTATTTCTTGGTAGGTGGCCCAGTACGTGAACCTTCCCTTCCCCGTCCTCAATGCCATTCTGGATAAGTTTAAAGAGGAGGAAAACAAAGAGATTGAGGAGATCAAAAAGAAGTAAGTAGAATAATATATCTTTGGATCAAGTCCCTGTAATACAAAGCTTAGCAATAGATTGTGCAATTGATCAGTCAATTGTATGACTGATATTTGCAAGTAGTTGTATTCCATAAATTAGGGGTCCAATTTGTGACATTTTTGGTGTCCCTGTTACATATGAAACCCACATATTTTCATGGCTTTTGCTGGAGATGCAGATAGTGGAGCGAGATTTTAAAGTCATTCTATGCATGAGGATGCAATATCATGCTTGGAATTACATTAAAATCTTATTCCACTACTGGCATCTTTGCTCAGAGCCACAACAAACATGCGGGTTTCTTATGTAACAGGGACACCATAAATGTCAGAAATTGGACCCCTAATTTATGGAATTATAGATGTACAATGACACAGTGATCAGTCTCAAAAATGGTAATTGATTACTGACTTGGTTTTGTGTTACAGAGCCCAGGTATGTACATTATAACCCCTGCTACACTGTCGAACTGAATCCAAGTGGACTTTGAGCTGATGAAGTTTTAGCTCAGTCTCTTCTTGGCTTCCATTGTATAATCAACATAACAGGTCTATTTGCCAATCACATTCAGATTTAAAGTTGGCTGATCTGATGACATCAGTGCACTGTATTAGTAACCAGTCTATTTTCATATTGTAGATTGTCAATTTTTTTTTGGCTGCATTTCATGTTTATTGCCATAAACCAGATTTATCCAGCCCTTGCCACTGGCTGCTGTAGAAAATTAAGAAATGCTGCCCTCTCTTGTCCATTTCGTTAGATAAAGTAAGTAGTTGTTATTTGGATCTGCTGGTATCTAGATGTAGTGGCAGCTTGAAAATATTGTTCTCCAAAAGAGATTATTTTTTGCTGTAGCATTTAAATCTGCTTTCAACAGTACTTGTATATTCTGACTAATCTAACTTCAGGCAAATGCATTGAGTTTATAATGACATACAAGTTGTACATATACCAAGACAAACCCAAATAAGATTACAAATACAATTGCTGCTCATGTGAAAATCCAAGAGTCAGAAAAGGATTTAATTAGGTTTAAACTTATTTGCTGCTTCATAGACTGGGATATTATTGTATTTTAGATGCACTTTCCTCAGTTACCAGTTACTCCCCTGGAATCAATATTTAAATTTTCTGGAACTGGTTGGCTCAGTGCCTGTAGAAGCTGTGCTGATGTAGTGTTTCTGTGTATTTTTCTTCTGTTTTTTTTTTTTTTTTTTTTTGGGGGGGGGGTCCTATCTTGTGTTGCATGTATAAAGTGTAAAGTTTAGGTGAGCATTGTTTACACTGTACTGTTGAATAGCATTTCCATATTTCTGTTGAATTAGATTTATTCACTACTTTTTAAAAAAATGCAAATTCAAAGAAATCATGAGTATTTCTAACACAAGAGAAAACTAAACAGACTAAAAAGAAATAATCAGATGAAAATTATATGAAGCAGTTTATGAGAACTTTATGATAAATGGTTCATATACAAAATGCAGAATGAATGAATAGAGACAGGGAATCTTTAATTACAAGCTTAGCTTTTTATTAGATTCCCTCATACTTCACTTTACCAAATTAATTTGTCAATATATCCATGATGAACATATTAAGATCTACGTGTTTGTATATTCATATTTTTCCCCCCTTTGTATTGTTAAAACCTTTGTAGATGTTCTCCGATATTGTTTATGATTCGTTCCATTTATGATGTGAACATGTACATTTATGTATGAAATATTTACATGCATGCATGTATTATGATTTATGTGAAATATGAAATAAACTAAACTGAAACTGAGACACAGGGATATAGTAACAGCTACATACTGTACATGTATATCAAACATAACGTGTCATGTGATACAGTGTATTAGGAACTGTTGATTTGGTGATGCTTTCATGCATTTGATTGCTTAGCACAAATGTGATACTTTCACCTTTACCCTTATGAATATATTGCAAAAAAGGATAGATGAAATGCTAGATGTATTTGACAGGTCGCAATATTTGCACATTAGTAACAGTAAATGAAATTCTGTATGCTTGAAGAACACTGAAGGTAATGAAATACAAAGCAAATAATGAAGAATTTTCCGTTATAAGGTCAGAGGTTTTCGGGACAGTTTTAATAGGATGTTCAACATCATTGAATGTTTATCTTCTGGACTATACTAACAAGATATATATATATATATATATATATATATATATATATATATATTTGCTTTATTACCTCTCAAGATTTTAAGAAGAATAGCAAGAAAGATGAGAACTAGTTGCAGTGAAATTCAGGCAAATCAAAAAGAGTTTCAGAGTGAAATAAAGGGGGGAATGAAAGAAAAAAAAAAAGGAAAAAAAAAAAAAAGAATTTCAGAGTGAATAAAGGGGAAAAATAAAATTTGAAAAGGAGACGGCATGGAGCTCCGAATATGAGGCATCATCATACACTCCCTTCTTTCTTGATTGTTTTTTAAATTATTATCATTAATTTAAGCAGGTAATCAAAAACAAAATAAAAAACACCACAGAATATTTAGCTTTCCTCTTTTTATATTTATTCAGTTTACATTATTCCATGATATTTTTTCATTTTTTTCTAGTTGGACACTTAAAGGTCAGTTATCACTGAGCTAATGATATAATGGTAATTGATTTTTAGCAAAAAGGAACAATCATGAATTTCTTTGACAATGGAATTGTATTTCAGAAGGATGTCTTTCCTTGTGTTCTATCATTAAGAGCTGAAGAATAGCTTGCCAATCAATGAGTATTGAGTAGTGTAATCTAATTAAATCTACATCTTATACATTCAAAAGTGCGCATTATAACAGAGTCAATTTCAATTAAACTGCATTTGTAGACCTTTCACTATTGATCAATATTTTGCAATATACTGGAAATAATTAAGTAGGACACATAGTCACAAATTGACTTCAGGGCATATTTCTCTGTCTTTGTCCTTTTAAAAGTCTCCGAATAGTGAGAGCTGTTAACCCATAGAAGTACAGAATTTTCTGTATGGTTGAATTAATCAGCTTTCCCTTCTTGGCAATGCTTGTTCCTATTTTCCACTCTTACATAGTTTGAAAAAGAAAAGAAGAAAAATTGACTTCAGGGCATATTTCTGTGCAGTGGCGTAACTATGGGGGGCACGTGCCCCCTCCCCCCCCCCCCCCCCATCGGCTGACCAAAAAAAAGAGAGAGAGAGAAAAGAAAGGAGAAGGAAAGAGAAAAGAAAGAGGGCAAAGAAGGAAAAGGAAAATGGTCCATTGGGAAGCGCTCCCTCGCTTCGCTCGCTACCATTTACATAACTTAACCATTGCCGATGCTAATTAGTATTCTTATGAAAGGAATCAGTTTGCATCTTGTGTCTCAGTCTGATGTTATAGGCTGCTATTGTTCCACTCATAGAATGTTAGTAATAACCACTTCTGGATTTCACTCCAAGAAGTTTACCTTAAAGGGGCCTTTTCAGTAGATGGCCTAGACAAAAAACAAAAATTCCCATCTGAAAACCACAGGGTTTTTTAAAGCACATCATTATTGTACAAAATAAATAAATGCCAATAAAAAGGACTGCGCTTAAAATGTTGCACACTCATTTGCGGGTTATTAATTGCGCTTTAAAAAAACCCTCGGCCCCCCCCCCCCCCCTTTGTATTTGGTGCACCTTTATTGGTAACTATACAGTACGCTGGAAATAGGAGACTTATCCACTAGACCACAACACCTCGCTAGCCCTCCGTGTCCCCACACCCTGGGCAAATACATCTATGGAAAGTCCAGGGGACAAGTACAATGAATCAATCAATCTAATGGCTATTTGGTCAAATGAATTCATTTTGAAATGAATTGATTGACAACAACGAAGGCCTGTTAGTTGATTGCATCAAGATAATGCTTGTGTCAAGGGGATGAACAATACAATGCATCATATGATTAAAAACTTCTCGTATTATTTATTCTGAATTTTATACATTTTTTGTAAACTTGATGGAACCAGAACAGTAATATCTGGTGCAAGTACGCATGATCTTTCACATTTGAAGGCATTTCAGTATACTACGATCATCTCTTTTTCATTTTCTGTGCTTGTATGTGTCATTGTATTTTGTTATTACTTATTGGTCTGAAAGTAATTTTCATCCATGCTTTGGCAAATTTGATTGGATTGAATTTATGGAAAGTTGAATTGGATGTCTACCAGACAAAATACATGTCAATTTATAGGCCTGCTGTGCATACATGTGTAATAACTATAGAGGGAAAGAGTGAGTCCTGACAAATATAAAATGGCAGAAGACGGGTCTAAATGAAAAGAGAAAAAGGAAATGCCCCCCCCAAAAAAAAAAAAAAAATTTAAAAGTAAAATGAATAAATTAATATATCACTCCGTTAATAAATCAGTAGATAAATGGAATGAATGAATAAAACAAAAGATAATTTTTTTTTTTAAATTTAAAGCTTTTGAAATGAGGTTTTGGTCATTCCCTCTTTTTCTCGATCTGTTTTCTGCTATGTGATGAAAGCAACGTCCCTCGCTTTCTCTCTCTCCCTCTCTCTCTCTCTCTTTCTCTCTCTCATACAGTACCTGTTTTATCTTTGTTGCTACTTCTTTTCCTTGTGCTTTACATATCATTTGGATAGCTGACTGAAACTGTCAATTGATAATATGGAATGTTTCCTTTCTGTCTTTTCTCCAGATACTCAATATACCAGGCCACCCTGAAGAAAAAAATGGACGTTTTAATCGAGGGAACGTAAGTATTCATCTTCCAATCCAAACACAGCATTCTTTTTTTTTTTTCAGTAAAAAAGAAAAGAATAAATATCTAAATAACTCAGTATAAATGATATTGTTTAGGCCCGGTTGCCTCAAAGAAAACAGATGGAGAAATCAAGGGAATGAATCACAGAAAACTAAATCGGAATAGAGTAGGTGAGTTTCCTTGGTCGGTAAAGCGTCTGCTTGATGAACCAAAGATAGCGGGTTTGAATCCACCCCGGGCAGATGACTGAAGCCCGCGTCAAGTGTTAACGTACCCCTCCCCTGTTTCATTGAAGCAGGCTATGTTTGAATGTTTCAGTGGAAAACATTCCATCCCTCAGATCGGCTGTTGAGTTGAGGCCCCCCTGTAGAGGAGAGTTACCACCTTTGCATGTTAAGAACCCACTGCACTATTCGAGGAAGAGTAAAGGGGAGGGGGAGGGGGGGGGAAAACACTGGTATACTGGTACACCTGGGGAGCATTTCATCAACATTTGTTGTCTGACAAGTTGTCAGATCTGACATCTTTCCTTGATTTTGATTGGCTGAGAAGCATCGTTACTATGGCAACTGTCAGATAAAAGAGACTTTGTCGGATAAAACATCCGACAAGTCCTTTCATGAAACGCTCCCCTGGACATCCCAATTAGTTCTATCAGTAGGAGAGACCTGAGGGTTACAGTGATTAAGTTTACTTTTCCCCTTCCATTTTCATTTGAATTTGGCCAAGTAATTTACCCTAAGTCTTTACAGCCCCCCAGCACACTTAAGTCAATTATGGGCAGGTATGCACTTGCTATACACAAGTAAATTTCATAATCATGCAAAGAATGTGACTAAAGTCATTGCGCGTTATTTTGGATAGACTGTGTCACATTGTTTATCCATAAGTATTTTGCCTTAAAGTCGGGTTGCTAAAGTAGGATGCTTACATGTACTCTGAAAATGAGTGGAGGCAATTTACTTCTAGATGTTAACCCATTCGTGACAGGAATTATTTAAAGCCTAATTTGATCAGCTTTTATTCTTCAAATGGGCAACACCAACATTTTTATTTTATTGCTACATATTTCTTATGAAACGTCATGTATCTGAAATGAATATAAATTGGCAGAAATTATGATGAGAAGTCCAAAAGTTGTTAATTTGCAGGGGAAAACAGGGATTTTAAACTTTCTATCACATTGCCAATTGAAGGATTTTAATGCTTATTTTCCTTTAAAAAAATTTCAGCATCAAACAACGAATATTGACGCAACCAAAATGGGGACAGTATGTGTTGAATTTTTTGCTCTTTCTGCTCATGTATTTGGTATGATTTTTAGGGCTTTGCATCGAAAGATATTAAGCCAAACCACAAAATGTGGACCTCTTCACGAATGGGTTAAGTTATTCCATGGACTGAATTGCATGCTACCCCTGGTCGGTAATTTACAGATATTAGATAGCTTGGACTGTCCCAAGAACACAGTATGTAAAGACCACTGTTGTTTCTCTTCATATCAACAACTTGAGGGAACACGTAGCAATGTTGATAGGAATGTGGTCTTGTTATACGAGTTCCCTTTAATACAGGATGCACTTTTCCTCTTTTCATTTTGCTTAGCATTGTCCCCAAGCGACTCCCTAAACAGGTTGAGTTAAGGTAAAGAAGAAGAACAATTTTTGAGCATTCATGTTCTTTCTATGTCATTTAAAAGAATATCATAGTGAAAATGCCCCCTGAAATGGATTACTCTTCAAATGCCATCATATTGAAATCATTACAAGAAACAGCTCCAAAGCTTGGACCACAATTTCTTTCCAAGTGTGTGTAGTCCCACATTATACCCCTTTCTGTGAGCATGCCACATGATAGTCAGCAAGACTGAGTCAATTTTGTATCCCTTTGATCATTCGAAAACCATTACAGCAAAAGTTAATGCTTATGTACTATATAACCAGCATTTCCAAATGATTTCCAGCAAGTTTCTTTCAATGCACAACATAATCACATGACCAGCACTCACCTAAAGTTATCTTTAGGATCAACAAGTATCTACATGTATTCTTGAAAGTGGTTTATACTTGTCTTCTCTGCCCCTTTCTTTCTTTCTTTCACCTCCCACCCCTCACTCCCTCTTCCCTGGCGCATGCCACTGTTTCCATGATCAGATTCATCTGATGTGTCTTTCTCTCCATGTATCACATGTATCACAATCATGTTGCAATACCCAAGTTATCCTTTTGCATGCATGTATTTACAGTAAGTCCACTCATAGAAGGAAAAATCATTCAGAAAAATAAAGAACGATTCCATTCAAACAAAAATTTCATCAAAAAACAATTCCCCATGTAAAAACAATTTGCTCACCTGGAACAACTCAAGATCATTCCAGCAAATATTTCTCTTCTTTTCACTTGTTGAAGATTAAATTTGATTACTTGCTCCTCATGTATTGGTACATTAAACAAAAACTTGACAATAACAAAGATAATATTGTTTATGCAGTGAAAAATTTGATAAAATGGTTGGTAAGATACTGCCGAACACCTCTCCTAATGTCTACAAGACTTGTCATTTTTGTTCACCATAAAGCAAAGCATGATTGATTATAAAGGCAAAGTGTGTGCATTCATTCATATGCTTGATTTCACTGACATGTCAGAATGAATTTGGGTGCCAAGGAATTTGAAATGAACACAACGTAGCCATTGATGTGCACAAATAAGGTTTTAATGTATGTTGTCTGAGAGTGTAATTCTGAATTTAAGCTGTCAGCACAACACTCCTTGTTTGTAAGACTGGTTGTGTCTAAATAACATGTTGCTTTCTCAAGCTATCATTTTAAATGTATGAGTCAAAACACAAAGTTTTATTTTTCACATTCCATTCAAAGTGACAACAGCCCCCCCCCCAAAAAAAAATATAATGATTATAAGCAATCGATGTATATATGTTTTAAAAATTTACTATAGTTCAGCAAATTAACAACAATAAAAAAAATTGACAATGATATAGCTGTCAGCTGACCATGCATTTCTGATACACAATATGCATTCACTCTCTAAATTCACTCTCTTTTAGAAAAAATATCTCTCAATTCGTTTTTAAAATGTCAAACCAACATGAAAGCCAAACACATACTCATGTTTTGATAGCATTCACTATTTATACAGAGAAATTCTGTGATGCTTCTATTTTCTTTGAAAGTATGGTATGAAATGACATTTTTATGAAAAAAAAAAAATCTGTGACTCTTCTAGTCTTCTACATATCATCTTTGTTTATCTGTCTTTTGAATCTTCTTTCTTTTCTTAACCTTGACTTCTGCAGCTTGCAAGGTGCTTGTAACCTTTCCTTTGTGTTTCCATTCTAAACACACTACTGTACTTTCTATCCTTTTTTTTTACCTTTTATCCTTCAAAAGCCAGGTCCCCATACAGGATGTTATCAGTCTTTTTCAAATCCCACAGTACATGCAGTGAAGCATGATTAATGTAAATCTTGTCTAAGTGCCATTATCTCCCTTGATGATAAGAAAGATGATGATGGTGTTATTACAGGTCAGTCAATAGGAGGACATTTTGAAACTATCCAGGCCTGAAGTCCTTAACCTGTTGAATGCTAAACCCAAGATAACTCAGGCTGGATCTGTGGGAAATGAGTGTTATACTGAATTCAAATCGTGTGTTCTTCGGTGACATGTACAAAACATCTGACCAAGCAATTGTAAATAGTAAAAATCTTTAAAAATCATACGGTAAGTCACCCTAATCACGCACTCCAGTATGCAGACGGCAACTTAAACTTCACGAACACATGCTTAACACTGCGAACATAGGTTTGGTCAACATATTCTGCTGATGCACGGTGATGTTTTATTGGATTTTGATTTGTCTTGTATGTTTTTCCCTGTATTTTTTCGTAATCTAAATTTTTTTGCCTGAAAAATCGTGTTTTCTGTGGAATTCCATGAATTCCATGTTCTTCCTGAATTCCATGAAATTTTTCCGTTTTCTGTATTGCGTGAAACTGGGGACTTTAACTTAAACTGATCACTCTTAATGTTATTGAATTGATGATGATGATGATGATGATGATGGTGATGATGATGGTGATCTAATGTTAAATGAAATAGATTTACATGAAGAGCTGCAGAAGATTTTTTTTTTTCCTGTGTAAAAAACATTTGTTATAATGGTATCACAGTGACAAGTTTGAAGATTGCAATGATTTTCAAAAATCAACCGAACATAAAATGTCATAGCCATGTGTATCACCTTTTGAAATGTATGAACGTTACATTGGCTTGATATTGCATTGATCAGATCATGATTTCTGTTACAACATAATAGAATAATGAAATTACCAATGTATTGATCGTTTCCTGGAAAGTCTTTCTGGGACCATGTACAGTATATTATCTTGTAAATCAATACATGAGGCATTGTTTCAATTGTGCATGTCATTAGATTCATTGCTTGTGGGGTAGTTGGGTGCATAACTTTGTGCCACACATGTTTAAATTTCCTAACTGAATTCTATATTGTTTCCATTTCCCCCTTCTTCTTTTCCTCCTAACTTTTCCATCATCTCACAATAATTCACTTTCATTCTTGGTCATGCTCTAAGTTCTGATCTTACTTTCTTATTCACACCTACTGGTAATGGCACCATCCATTTCTAATCTTGTGTAGCCATTATCTTCTTCATTTTGTTATCCATGTCCTATCCTTTTCTCTCATATCCTCTCAATAACATTTTCCATCTGTTGTCTATTATTTTCTGTCATTTAAACAATGTATTTTTCATTATTCAATTTGTTTTGTCATGCATAACACATGCAATTAAATTGAAATGCAATTAAACTTTTACTTAAATTACATTTTTCCACATGTGCTTCAGCTTGTTTCAACCATGTGCTTGTTACCTTCACTATTTGCCTTTAACTGAATTTGTCCCATGTCAAATTGCACTTTTCATGTACCTGTCTACTTTAATTGTATTTTTTCGCTATTGAATTTTACTTGACCCCTTAACTTAAAATCAAGCCATGCTCTTTTTTTTTTTTTTTTTTTTTTTTTTTTTTTTTTTTTTTTGAGTTGGTCTCTTTTCAACATACTGTTTTCTGTCTTGCTTTCATTCCTAATGTTCTGTTTTTCTTTCCTTCTTTCTTCCTTGCTCCATTCTTTCTTTTTCTCTCTCTGCTCTCATTCTCTTTTTAAGAATTCCTCTTTTCCTTGTCTCTGTTCTTCATGCCATCATTATCTCTCTTTCGTACTATCCATATTTCCTCTATCTACAATATTCCTGCTTGTATTCTCTTCTTGTATTTCATCTTTTCCTTTCTTTTCTCCTCCTTCTCCCCATTGAATTTCTCCCTTTTGGCCTATCTCTCCAATTTTCATCCGTCAACAAATTATCATTTCTTATCCATCAAATAGTGTAGATACAAGGCTGTAGATGTTTCTCATTAATAGTGTGGTAGTTTCTCTCAATCTGTTTTTCGTTCTGTCTATCTCTCCTCTGCCCTTCTCTCCATCTTCATCCGTCAACAAATTATCATTTCTTATCCATCAAATAGTGTAGATACAAGGCTGTAGATGTTTCTCATTAATAGTGTGGTAGTTTCTCTCACTCAGTTTTTTCGTTCTGTCTATCTCTCCTCTGCCCTTCTCTCCATCTTCATCCGTCAACAAATTATCATTTCTTATCCATCAAATAGTGTAGATACAAGGCTGTAGATGTTTCTCATTAATAGTGTGGTAGTTTCTCTCACTCTGTTTTTCGTTCTGTCTATCTCTCCTCTGCCCTTCTCTCCATCTTCATCCGTCAACAAATTATCATTTCTTATCCATCAAATAGTGTAGATACAAGGCTGTAGATGTTTCTCATGAATAGTGTGGTAGTTTCTCTCACTCTGTTTTTCGTTCTGTCTATCTCTCCTCTGCCCTTCTCTCCATCTTCATACGTCAACAAATTATCATTTCTTATCCATCAAATAGTGTACATACAAGGCTGTAGATGTTTCTCATTAATAGTGTGGTAGTTTCTCTCACTCTTTTTTTCGTTCTGTCTATCTCTCCTCTGCCCTTCTCTCCATCTTCATCCGTCAACAAATTACCATTTCTTATCCATCAAATAGTGTACATACAAGGCTGTAGATGTTTCTCATTAATAGTGTGGTAGTTTCTCTCACTCTGTTTTTCGTTCTGTCTATCTCTCCTCTGCCCTTCTCTCCATCCATGCAGGAACAAGAAATCCAAAGACAAGAAGAAATCATGGTGGAAAACATGAACCTGAGGATCAGTCATTGAGTCAAGCCTGAAGTTGGAATGATAAACTACTTCTTAAATACTCAGATACATTACATGATGTGCATTCTAAAATTACCTTTAAAATGATCACTTTAGAAATGTTTTGTGGAAAGAGTCGTACGTAATAGAAAGTTTGTACCTTCAAAATTATGAGACTCTTAATTACTCTCAGAGAATAATTAAAGTGATTACACAATGGTAAAAAATATTTTGATATATGATCAAGAATAGAATTCTAAGAAACATTACATTAAAAATATGATGATTTTTCAATCGAAATCAAAGTATTTTGGCTAATTTTATCATAAAAAGTCAAGAGCTGACCCAAAAAATTTGAGGATGAGGTATGACGTAAAAGTGGGTACCCAGCTTCGCGCATTGCAGTTGTGCTGCGCGCTAGACTGTACAATATGTATTATACCTTGCGCGCATTTTGCTAGAAGTGCGCGACAAGGTACCCACTTTGACGTCATTTTGACGTAAAAGTGGGTACCCAGTTGAAACTGGGTCACAGCTGAGGGGTCAAAAATATCCTGAAATCTTACCACATTTGGGGGTTTCTTTGGCAACACGACTTTTAAAAAAACTTTAAGCAGATGATTTTCTGCTAACAAAATCATGCTCTTTCAAATGAGCTAACATTGTTTCAGCATTGGGTACCCCCTTTAAGACACAATTTTAAAGACTGTTCAGAAATTAACTTATACCATTTTCAGCAGCATTCCGTGTCATTTTCTGACATGTGCCAACATTATGATGAACATATTATGTAATCCACATGTGGTTTCTGTAGGCAATTCAACAGGATATTAAATTGCCCTTGTGTTGATTTCTGAAAGTCTTTCAGATCGTGTTTTAATGACTTTATAAAGCCTGAACAAAATCTAACAAATCTCAGTGTTAACAACACCTTAACCATTCCTATTCTAGGCTCAGTTAGCCTCTCCTTGTATCTATACAGTTATCTGTATACATGTAATTCTGTCAGGATACTTGCTATAATTCAGTAGTAATCATATTTTTTTATATGCCTTTATTCATATGTTGTACTTATCAATATAAGTCTTAATCAGAATCACATGCTCAGGAGGTGTCTCTTTATCTGTAGTATTGTTAGCTTTCCTGTAATGGGCCTACATGTATATCAAATGAGAATGAAATTCAGATTTAATGTGACCTAATGACTTTTTGTAAAGGATACTGTGTACACAATGTAAGTGTGTGACATTTACAAAGCTTACTTAACTCTTGTTTATGTCATATTAAAAATGTTTCATTCAGAATATCGTTTCCCTTTTATTGTGATCAGACCTTGTGATCAATATTGATTTTGGCTTGTTTCATATTTGGCATAATAGATTCAATATCCTTCACACCTATTGTGAAATAATTTCATATCATGAGTATTTCAATTATCGATGTCAAAAAATGTATCCATGAAGAAGTGAATTTTGATATGAGTTGATCTGCTCCGTGTATTTGCATATTTCAAAACTTGGATTCAACGTAAACAGTCATTTAATATAGTCACCTCAGGATCATATACTCTTATATTATGACCCATAACTGTGAGCTTGTTAAGTCGTACATCTGAGATCTTCTTTATATTTTCTAATAATCTGAATTTTAAGCAATGCTGCTATTAGATGAGAAATACATTTTAATTTTTTATTTTAAAATGTTATAAAATGATTTATCACCTTTTTTCTTCTTATTTTATGAATGTTTGATTTATTGGTGAATCAAATGCTGTTTTTATATCTGAGCAACCTGACATTTGAAAGATCAAAAGTGCATTTAAAATCGGCAGTTGGTGAAAACGGGTGAGAACTGAAATGTTGAAACATACAAATTTGATGAATTGTCTTCCAAAACTATATCTCTTCATAACACAGTGCCTTATATGCATCGAATATCAAGTTTTTGCATCTAGAGTTATTTTCAATATATTGGAGAAGTTATGTAAGATATGAAAGTATTATTTTACCTTTAAAAGTATTTTATTATTAATAGGTGGATTGTAAACATTGAGATGAAATTCACATAATTTTGTCTCTTTGGTATATATGCACGTATATTTCTACATATACTTGTCAAAATTTATATTTTTGTTAATTGCATACTTTGTATATTTTTGTTTCATGTTATAAACATATATGGTTTACCTCTACTTTGATAAAAGAGAAATGTGTTTTATTTTCTGTTTGTGAATTTGATTTTTATAACTTCTGTTTGGCTTTATTAAGTAGTTATTTTACAGAAAATTGTTTTATGACAAAAATTTAGGAATTTTAATCTTTGATTGTCTTTGTAGTCTATACAAAAAAATCATATCTTGATGGAAGCTACATTATGTTATCCTTCTAAAATTCACATGATTACCATAACGGAGTAAGAGACAGCCATGCCATATTTACCCTGACTTTAGTATCGACAAAGAATTAGTTACCATTCTGAAATTAATACGGAATATATGTGGAATATATATTTTGTGTTACTCATGTATTTGAGGATATTTTCAAAGGGTATATTTCAAAGAAAACTAGGACAGATAGTGAGCACCTAATGCGTTAATCTGTAAGTCATTTATTACCTTACAACTTATAATTTTCCTATTGTTGATCAAAATTCCATTTTGATATCAGGTTTTATAAGTTGGGGGTGTGTGTTTCACAAAACTGTGCGTAAAGTTACGCATGACTTACATTGTAACTATGAACAGCCGAAGGGAATGCACAAAGTTTTTCCTCTCGTTTTAACAGTGTGACTGTACTTCCAACAGTCTCACTTATATTGCTGGCAAAAACTATACTTCGCATTACGATTTTCTTTTATTATTAATGATGAATAATTAATAATTCATATATATTTCAACTTAAGCTTATATATGCCATAAAATATGTTTGAGAATCCTGTTTTGGCTTTCCATATTCAAGTCATTCTTAAAGTCATGCGTAACTTTGTGCACAGCTTGTGAAACACCCACGGGTCATCTGGATTATGTATAAGCACTTAATCTTATACATATTTTTTCCCAGTGCAGTATGTGAAAAAGATTTTTTTTTTTCAGTACAGCTTTGTTAGGCATGGGTCATATCGGTCATATTGAACCGATATCGATAACTGCAGTTTTCATTAAAGGTGCACCCTAGAGTTGCCGTGCCCTAATATAAACAGACATAGGGATACACTTGCATACACACCATGTCCAGAGTGTGCCTTTGAATTGAAAATCTTGTGATCGTTATGTTGTTATGTGGTATATGTTACACACTCATTGATTCTGTTGCTCTGTGAAGGCACACGGTACTTTGTAGAATAATTTATGAGCAACACTCATTTTAATGAAAAAAAAAATTAATTAAAAAGATGTTTGGTACTACAGAATCAGACAATAGCGTTGCACACACACATAACTAAAGGAAAACAAAACCCTCAGGTCAAGTAGTTTTTTAAATCAAAGTCAAGGCAGAATAAAACAGATCAGCGAAAACTTGAACGAGATCGGACACGGAATAAGAAAGTTATGCCTATATGAATATTTCTGGTTTTGACACTACCATATCTATTAGTTGTGGACAACTCTCGGTATGTTTTGTAGACAGAATTTCACATATTCTTTCTTTTCTTGAAAACCACATGTTTTCATTGTCCTTATCCCAAATATGTTGTGGAGAAAACACTCCTACATGATTATCTTGGGTTTAGCTTATGAAAATGTGCAAATCTTAAGCAGAACGAAATTGTTAAATTATGTGTGTGCAACACATACTGAGAGTTGTCCACAAAAAAAAGATGTCATCAATAGGTATGGTAACGTCAAAAAAAGTCAAATAGAAAATTTAATTTAGCCATAACTTTCTCATTTGATGTCCGATTTTTTTTTCTTCAAATTTTCGCCGATGTGTTTTATTCCATCTCAGCTTTGATATAAAAACTACTTGATTTAAGGGTGTTGGTTTTCTTTAAGCTTTTCGGCTTTCTGTTCATTCCTGCGGTATACATGTATGTCTTATATGCGTGTTCAACGCTATTTTCCAAATTTATTACTGTTCAACTTGATGAGTTAACTAGAAATGTTAACAGGCGTCTCTGAGGTTGTTTGCCCACTACCAACTTTGTGTTTGTAACTGATGACCAATGAATCTAAATTTGAATTGTGTTTAAAAATATTCAGGATTGCCAAAGGGATAAATATCACAGGATGATCCATATAAGCAGTAACATATTGCATACGCTTACTACGTGATTATATTACTAAGTGACATTTACATGTATTATACTACTCAGTTCCTGAATCCATTCCTGTAGTGTAATGTGTGGTGATATTATTATCTGGGTAAATTGCATACAATCAAAGTTGTATATATACCGAAATAATATGATGAGAATATCTTGAAATGTAATCTGAAAACTTTCTATTAAATCCTTTGGATGTGATAATAGAAAGATAATGTTCTGTTTAATTTGCTTTGGGTTGCTTTTAGTTGTATGTCGTCGTTTGGTTATTGTGACAGAGGAGTGAGAGAAAGGGGGAGAGAGAGTGAGAGAGGGGTAGAGAGAGGGAGACAGAGAGAGGGAGAGAGGAGGAGAGAATAAAGAGGAGATGACAAGGGAGACAGAGGAGGAGAGAATAAAGAGGAGATGAGAGGGAGACAGAGAGAGAGAGATAGAGGAGAGAGAAATAGGAGAGGCTGTGAGGAGAGAGGGAAGAGGGAGAGAGAGGATGGGGAGAGGGTTGAGGGTCTGGGCAAGTAAAAACTGCAAGAATAAACGTAATGCAAACGAAAACAATTGAAAAAAAACAGGAAAATAATGACATGGATTGACGAGGATTGACGATGGGGGACAGGAGGGAGGGAAGGAGGAGAGAAGAAAGAGAAGGTGAGAGGGAGACAGAGAGAGGGAAAGGGAGATAGAGGAGAGAGAGATAGGAGAGGCTGGGAGGGGAGAGAGAAGAGGAAGAGATGGAGAGAGAGGAGTGGAGAAGGTTAAGGGTCTGGGGGAAGTAAAAACTGCAAGAACAAACGTAATGCAAATGAAAAAAAATAAGAAAAACGGGTAATTAATTACATGGAATGACGAGGATCATAATGTGTGAACGATTAGATGTGATATTTTTTCGTTAACTTTGTTCCATGTAATTCACTATTCAATGACAGAGGTGGATTTGGGATGGCACAACCAGCCTATCCCCCACCCCATCCGTTTAAAACATAGTCGTGCATAAGTATTCAACATCCCCCGCCCTCTTACACCACCCTAGATAAGCTCCAGAATATGCCTATATACTGTCAAATTGCGAATGAGCTTTGTTAAAATAATAAAATAAAGCGACAAAATATGATGGCACTTCGTTGCAATTAAAAGCTGAGGGCCATAATCAATAAATTGATTATGTTGATCAACCTTCTGCCACCGTGCCTCCACGTCCATAAAATATTCAACAGGATCTTCACTAATTAACCGAAGTAAACATATTGAATGCTACTGACAAACCCTAAGCAATTAATCCATTATGCAGGGTATTAGTATCGAATCACAAATGCCAAAGTGTCATTAAAACACCCTTGAACAATGGCAAGAATGCCTTCTTCCAATTTGTAGCCTAAAACTTTTGAAAAGGCATGGTGGAAAGTCAGTCAACAAGGTTAGATAACTTTGTCATTTTTTTGTGTGTGCGATCATTGTGCTGAAGTTTATGATTAATGTTGTTTGGTAACTTTTTTTAGATCAAAATTGCAATTGAACTTTGCTTGAATCCCCAATTTAAAGTTTTAAAAAGAAAATTTTGAAAAATAATAAAATAAAGCAACAAAATATGATGGCACTTCGTTGCAATTAAAAGCTGAGGGCCATGATCAATAAATTGATTATATTGATCAAACTTCTGCCACTGTGCCTCCACGCCCATAAAATATTCAACAGGATCTTCACTAATTAACCGAAGTAAACATATTGAATGCTACTGACAAACCCTAAGCAATTAATCCATTATGCAGGGTACTTAATTTAAAGTCGAATCACAAATGCCAAAGTGCCATTAAAACACCCTTGAAAATGGCAAGAACGCCTTCTTCCAATCGTAGCCTAAAACTTTTGAAAAGGCATGGTGCAAAGTCAGTCAGCAAGGTTATAGATATAGGATATTATTATTAATATTAATATCATTATTATTATTATTATTATTATTATTATTATTATTATTATTATCATCATCATCATCGTCATTATTATTATTATTATTATTATTATTATTATTATCTTATTCGGCATTTCAACAGAAATACAGAGGAAATCAATGCTGATGCTGACCATACATGCCCGGGCTGCCTGGGAAATCTCATGGAATTTCTTCGTCATTTTTTTTTTCTGATCATTACGCTGAAGTTTATGATAAATGATGATTCGAAACTTTTTGCGATCAAAATTCCTTTCTTCTCACTGAAAACCGACATCAAATTTCTAAACGCATAAGTGCACAATTTTTCCAAAATTTTCAGTTTTGTTGTTGCTGTTATTGTTCTTGTTTTTTTTTTTTTTTTAGTTTTTTAGTTTTGAGACATTAGTGAACAAGTGAAAATGAGAATTATATTCGTTTTTGCCACCAGAATTTATTATTTATTTTTTTTTGGTTACACTTTTCAGTATAAAACTACAAGGATAACGAGTAATCAAGAAGAAATATAAAGAAAAATGAATAGCTGATGCTGACCACGCATGCCCGGGCTGCCTGGGAAATCTCATGGAATTTCTTTGTCATTTTTTTTTTCTGATCATTACGCTGAAGTTTATGATTAATGATGATTCGAAACTTTTTGCGATCAAAATTCCTTTCTTCTCACTGAAAACCGACATCAAATTTCTAAACGCTTAAGTGCACAATTTTCCCAAAATTTTCAGTTTTGTTGTTGCTGTTATTGTTCTTGTTTTTTTATTTTTTTAGTTTTGAGACATTAGTGACCAAGTGAAAATGAAAAAAAAAAATCGTTTTTGCCACCAGAATTCATTATTTTATTTTTTTTGTTACACTTTTCAGTATAAAACTACAAGGATAACGAGTAATCAAGAAGAAATATAAAGAAAAATGAATAGCTGATGCTGACCATACATGCCCGGGCTGCCTGGGAAATCTCATGGAATTTCTTTGTCATTTTTTTTTTCTGATCATTACGCTGAAGTTTATGATTAATGATGATTCGAAACTTTTTGCAATCAAAATTCCTTTCTTCTCACCAAAAACCGACATCAAAGTTCTAAACGCTTAAGTGCACACTTTTTCCAAAATTTTCAGTTTTGTTGTTGCTGTTATTGTTCTTGTTTTTTTTTTTTTTTATAGTTTTTTAGTTTTGAGACATTAGTGACCAAGTGAAAATGAGAAAAATATTCGTTTTTGCCACCAGAATTCTTTTTTTTTTTTTTTTGGTTACACTTTTCAGTATAAAACTACAAGGATAACGATTAATCGTAATTCTGCGACCATATTAGGTAATATATTTTATAACCAGCTTGAGAATGTCTCAAGCATTTATTTCAAAATACAATATATTATATAACAAACAATTCGGTTTTAGACAGGGATATAGCACTGCTTATGCCTTGATTGATTTTACAGAAAAAATAGCCAAGGAATATGGAAATAAAACACTAACGATTGGCATGATTGGGGTATTTTTAGATCTATCGAAAGCTTTCGATTGCATCGAATAGATAAGTTATCATCATATGGATTTAGAGGTACAGTATTAAAATGGTTAATAAACTATATCGGGTCGATAATTATTCTGAAGATCGTAAATATTTGACAGACATAATATCATGGCAGGTACATTCTTAGAAAAACGTGTCAGTTGGAACCCCTTTTTGTCCCGTATTTAGAACCCTACAAAAAAGGGGTTTCATAAAGGGTTCTTTATATTTTCAAGAACCCCCAAAGGTTCCCTGTACAACCAATAATGGTTCTAAAGACCCCTTTAGAACCCTTTGGAGAACCTTTATAGGCTAGTAATGGTTTGAAGAACCTTTGAAGGTTCCAAATATGGGACAAGAAACGGTTTTAATCAGCACCTTTTGTCTAAGAGTGATGTACCATATCTTTCATTTCGTTAGATTACTTCTGTATCAAAACGTCACCATCCCATATAGCGATGCATGTCAGGTCTTTTCCTTTCAATACGGTTTTGTTCGATGCCCTCCCACCCCAACCCCGCTTCACCCCCCCCCCCCTTCAAAGTTTGTCAAATGCTGATTATTTCGTGCTGATAAACATGATAAATTTCTCCTTCTGAAATGAGGCAGAGAGAAATTAGAGGTGGAGGAATATCTTGCATGGGACCAAAATTGATTATCAGTTTTGAAATAAAAATTATGTCTTTACATTCTTCCATTCTCCTTGTCATTTCCTTTCCATACCTAATTGATTTCAGGGATTAAAAAGGCGTCATGCGAAAGATACGTCACTCTGAGATAGATAGATAAAGGTGGACCATCTGCGCTCAATATGCATGAGTTGTTTATTCATGCCCAATGCACAACCACTTTGACATCTGCTAATCGATCTCTTGAATGCGTACGCGTATACGCCACCTGATAATACACAATTTTTTTTTATATCCACTAATAAATTCTTTATCGTACTTGACTGCATTTAGGGAGTAAACACATCTCATTCACATGCAGTATAGGCTACTCTTGGCTTTGCCTGTTGTTTCATCCTTCATAAATTTGTAAAAGTGGTGACCATCTAGTAATATACTGAAGTTCGACTTAATCACTACCTCTTTTACATTCAGCAATCAATCTCTCGAATGTATGCATACGCTGGTCAATGAATAATACATAACCCCTTTGATATCCATCAATGAATTCTTTATCCAACTTCCTTGAATTCGGAGTGTAAACAGACCACATCCAGAAGATACGCTACTCTCGGCTTTTCCTGTTGTTTCCTCCTTTATAATTTACAGAAGTGATGACCAACCACATTCAATATGCATCTATCTCTGAGGTATTTATCTTTACGCACAACGCACTACCGCTTTTGGCATCCACTTATCGATCTCTTGAATGTATAATTATGTACGCCCTCTCATCGTAGCTCTGTCTTTTTTTTATAATTTATTTACATTTATTTTTATTCTATTTTTAATAATTGTTGAATTTCGAGTTTAAACAGACTTCATTCACAAGATGGGCTACCCTTGGCTTAGCCTGTTGCTTTCTCCCTTCTTATAATTGTAAACGTGATCATAGCATATCCTCTCATCAGTCTTATGCATCTCAACGTAAGCCTTCTACGTGAACTGGCAGGTGTAGTTTTTAATTACAAGGCCCTACTATAACAGAGTTCCTCCGATCCGAAAGCTTAAACATGCTTGTAGTATTACTGATCGAAATACATTAATGATTCATTTGTAATTGATTACATGTACGAGTAGTACAATACCTTGGGAGAAAGTGACTTCCCACACCAACCCCCTTTAAGAAAGCTGATTTTAATTTATTCCTCTACAGAGAGACTTTCACTAAGATTGAGCTATATGGACCTATTTTCATATGAAATTGGTCTACCAAATCAATTGTCAAGGATGTACACTTAAAATGCTTCCAATCGAGACATAACACAGTCGACAAAGAGTAACAATGATTTTCTTATTATTAAAAAGTCATATCCCCGCTCTCTCCCTCTCTCTTTCCCTCCCTTTCTTTCTATTTTTAATTTAATTTCTTTATACGAGTTCAAGTGAAGATCAAATTCAATTTCTGTGGCCATTTCCATGACAACGAGAATGGATATAACATAAAGCCAAACCGTCAAAAAGTAAGAACAAAACGATATCTCTTTTACACGTTATTGCTATTGCTAATTATGCAGACGACAAAATTGCCATTTATCCCCCGGCAGCTTGCGCGCCAATTCGTGGTATGATTTCCGTTGACCAAGCCGCGCCGAATAATCAATATAGAAGGCATAAGATTTAATCATGATATAGTTCTGTGCTTCTTAGACATACTGTTCTAACAAATTCACTGTTTTAGAGAGGAAAAGGCGGATGAATTGTGTATATAGCTGTCTTGAAAAGCTCAATGTAGATGGAAAATGTAGATGGAAAATACGTAGAGTCTCATGGAGAAAATGCCTAATTGATTTAAATTATCAAAACTACCAATTTTCAAAACTGCTAAGACAAAAGTGGAGAAATAATTTAGAGGGAGTCTAAGATTTCGTAAGGGGCAAAATTCTGTATTTATTTTTTCAAACATGCACGAAAGGGAGGCAAGCTGGATTTTCAAGGGCATTTAAGATCTAAAATATAGAAAAGATGTGTACTCGTTTTTCTCAGGTTAATCAAGGCGAAGGGAAGTTTATGTAACATTAATTTGGGACTATTATGTGAGGAAAATCATTTTCGCAAACACATACAAGAAGAAGAAACGGAAGATTAGATTCCTCAGCTATGAAGAGATGAGGAATCTAAGATCAAATTGACATTTCTATTGCATAGCGAGCTAGTTATTGTTTATTCTGTTCCTCTGCCCAGCTCGTTCTACCAGTCTCCTTGTATCATCCCACTCTATTTACCCTCTCTCTATCTTTCATTTATGTATTTCTCTCTCTCTCTCTCTCTTTCTCTTCTTCCCTTCCTCACTCCCTCCCTTGCGCGATCTCTCTCTCTCTCTCCATCTCTTCTGTCTTTCCTGTCGCTCTTTCTCCCATCGCTCCCACTCCCCTGCTCTCTCTCTCTCTCCCCCTTATCCCTTCGTCCTTTCTTCCTTATTTCCTCTCTCTCCCTCTCTCTCTCTCTATCTATCACTCTCAAAAGACATGATACCATTAACACTGCACTCTCCTTGAGAGCCAGAAGGGCATTAACTCATACATTTTCTTCTTGCTTCTCGCCCTATGATGTCCAAAAAAAAAAAAAAATCAAGTAAAGGTCATGAAACTGGGAGCCCAAAACAGAGAAGTATGATTGCAAATGTTGAGAGAAAAAAATATTTATTTTGCATCTAACCTGACGTTCAGTAGTATATTACATGTAGATAATATCTTTGACCAGTTGGCGTTACAAGAACACATTTGATTTTATTTTGCATAATATTATGCTAATATGGTGAGACCAGACGTGTCGAGACAATAATAGTACATAATTATGCAAATGCATTAAATGCAGATGCATATCTGAAAAAAAAGAAACGAAAAATCATTTTAAACGCTAAATCGTAGACCTGCTGAGACCAGAGGTGTTCAGACAATAATAGTGAATAAATATTCAACTTTTTTAAAGAAAAAAATCTTTCTCCCTCTCCCTCCCCGCCTCCCCACCCATCATGACTGTTTTCATAATTCACATCACAGGCCTTATAGCATGATTAAAAGAAATATGTTTTTAAGGAACAAACACCAGAACACCGTGTATTCTGCAAACGAGCCCAATATTGAGAAATTTGCCTTTCACCTTACGGAAATGAAAAAGTTAAAATAAAATTTAAAAAATCCTCTGTGTTTGTCAATTTGTATCATGGTAACACAGAAATCAATTTGTATGTCCTTATTTAACTCTATAAGTTAATTCTTATTTGAATATGACTGATATAATTTCAACTGCACCTTGATTTATAGACATTATAAAGAACTTTTGTCACAAAAGAGTCGATGTTAGTTCTTTTCGTAATGAAATTTCATGCCAATTTGATTTATCGGATTCCGGGATCAGATTAAGAATGAAGCACATGATACGAAATATATATGTCTAAACTATACAGGAAGATTACAATTCCTTTCTTCATGAAATAATTTTGAAATCAAACATAAGCTGAGAAGACAATTGACTTATAGACTTATCACTGCTCTTATCACTGCTCTTATCATCTTATCATTAGGTTCATAGGGTTCATATTATTGTCCATAAAATAAGATGGAAATTTGTTGCATTCACAAGGAATAGTTCAAACATAATTATAAATCAATACATTTGTGCAAAAGATGCCAGTCGATAAGCACTTACTGCTGACAAAAATATCTGTCTTGAATCAATAATAATTTCATTCTAAAACATCTTAGAAATAAACATAATAACCAAATGCCACTCATTCTTCATCATGTTCATGGAGCATTTCGTATTCTTTTTCCTTGCAAAGACTCCTGATAAAACAATGTCCTTATTATTAGAATATTATTATAATCAAATGTTATATAATCATTTCATATGTACATAATTTATCGGAAAGATGTACAACATTTCAAGATGCCTCTTGCATAAACAAAAAAGCAAATCATATTTTAGAAGGACAGTGTGTCAAGATTACAGAACCGGTCCTTATGAATAGTCCACCGAATTCCTTGATTAGTACTTTATTTCTCATCATTACCAAACATCAGGAATTAGTTTGATGTAACAAAGTATGATATAACAGTTATGTTTTATTATAAACAAAGTGTGTTTGGAGAACAAGAAGTTCATCAAAAAGAAAATAATGTGTATCACTCCAAACTATGAAACTTGAATTCGATCTATTTTCTCGGCAGCCGTTGGGCATGTTAGGCAACAGCGGTGTCAACGCAATGTCCCTGTGGACATGGTGCTCGCTTATCGTTGGTAAAATATAGACATAGAGATAATATTAATACAACAGAGGTTTTATCCTGAGAAATGCACGCACATGACCAATAACACACGTAACGCCTCAAAGCAAAGGCGTTTCAATGAAATGAAATTAAAATTTTTATTTTATTTAAGAGAAGGAAAGCAATCGCTTACAGCTATACCGGCGACGAATTCGTGTCAACTCTCCCGTGACCACATATTTTATATTATAAAGACCGCTCATTATGACAGAAAGATAGATGCAAGCTCAGCTGGCTTGAAATGAATATTGGAAAGTGCAGTCAGCATTGAAAAAAAATTACTGATAAAAAATAATTTCACAGATGGTCTCTACTAATACGACTGCGTGGTTAACCAGTGCAAATTTTTCATGTAGTCACCTAACCAGTACACAGTTTGCTTGAAAATTTACCCTTGTTGCTTTAAATTGATTCAAGGATACTTGCCGTAATCTTTAAGTGGCTCTAAGGACTCTAAGGACTGGGTCCTACTTATTGGACCGAAATGGTTTCCTGATATATTTATTTATTTATTCATTCAAAAATATTTATACAGAGTGGCCTGATCAGCATAACAACACAACAAAAATAACATGAGAAATGACATAACATAATATGGAACAGAAATATTTCGGGGATAATGGCAAGATATAAAACACTTTGAAATTAAATACAGATTCGTCTTCCTCGGGGGGGTCTGTTTGGTAACAATCAAAAAGATGCAATAATGGACACAGTAAGAAATAGATCGCAGTTTATAAAAGCTCAATTAACCCATTGCCTACGGGAACCTGGTGGCTCCTGTATAAAGTCTATGGAAATGACAGAATTCAGTAATCGACGGGTTAAAAATGGATTAATGAATGTAAAGTAAAGCTGATTAAATCTAAAGCAATAAACTGCGCATGAGGGTCGATTTGAGAATAATAAAAAACATAAGAAATAAAATGTGACATAATATATTAAGGTATTGTTAATGTATGTACCTAACTCAACTCTCAGATCCCCCAAAAGTCTGTTCTTATACACAAAAAACTACAAAATTCTATGGGTTATGCCCTTTCCCTGTTGCATCAACAGGACTTTGGAATGGACTGCCCGAAAATATTCTTGAAAAAAAAACTGTTGACAACTTTAAAGCAATTTTGAGACATCGTTTTTAGGAAAAATTTATAATGTTTAACTTTTCTCTCCATTGCAACGACTACAGACATAATTGTCAGATGAAATGCGGTGTATTACAATATCATCATTATTGTTGTTATTATTTTTATTATTCATGGTCACTGTCTTTGTTTGGAACTCGAAATGTTACGCTATTGCCGCTAAAATCTAAAACTAGCCCAGCATTATCTTTGTGATGATTCTATCTTCTGTGAGATTTCAGGGAAACCAAACTCCCTCAGAAACATTTACAACAAAAGCATGGAAAGGGCAACAAAAATCAAAATAAAATGCAATTTTCATCGAAATTTGTAAGAAAACAAACAGAATAACTGGCTGTCTGTCGTTAATAAACCAGATTATAATGCTCACACCCGTATGTAAATCATTAGCACTGCTTGAAATCGAAATGGTTTTATAGGCATTTCAAGTTTCTCTTCTACATTGAAGTTGCACAAAGTAGCTATTGCGATCAGAATTTTGATCAGAAAATCGACAAGTAATTCATCTTCCTTGTCACGAGTCCTGGGCTATCAAGATGTTTAACATTCACTGGATCAGCGATGAAAAGGGTTAAACAAGTTTAAGCGAATTGCATAATGCAATATTGATGTCTTGTTGAAGCTTCAGCAACCCGTTATGTTATGTAACAAAAGTGTGTATGAGTTCTCGTTTCATGACAGTACCCAAAGTTTAAAGAGATGTTGCTCATCCAAAAACACTTCGTCGCATGATGGCATATCCTAGATCTCTACAAATAAGTATTATGATTCCCGCGAGCATCGATCAGTCTGGATGCAGATACATCGTGGACATTATCTGATTTATATGAGTGAGGTTTTTGGTGCAGTGCAAAGTGGCGGCCAGTGCAAGATCTAAAAGACCCAATTTTTCCATGGTGGTTGGTTTTTGTTTTTATTTTTTGCACGTGATCAAACAATTTTTCCCGCGACATTTGCTCCGGACTTCACTCTGTCAAAATCGTGTAAGGGATATGATGTAGTCTGAGGTATATATTCAGGCTACGAATATAGGATAAGGCCTGCGGTCGTTGCGCGTGATGTGTCATACCGATTACATTATAGTAATATGTACCCTTATCAAGTCCATGAAGGCAATTAGCCTGTACGCCAGTAATTCAACGCAACGTTCGCACTGTTTACTTTGCCTCCACTCACGAGTTCCCTCTCACACAAAGCGTAAAAGCTTACGCCAGTCGCTGATGCCGTCCTGCTTTAGCAAATTGACGCATCATGTGCAACGGCCACCGGCGACCAGTCCAGCATTGAAATAAGGAGTTCATCTCGTGTACAAAATTTCTCGCGGAATATTTTGATGACGCCATAGCATGTTACATCCATTCCGTCTATAAAATATGTTTCTCGTTCAAATTGGGGATCCTCGGCGAACTCTAAGGGCACGTCGTGTAATTAGTCTTCAACATTCCATCGTCGTCGGTGGTCAAGTTCGGGTTTTCGTTGACGGCCAGGTGGATGCAGGTCTTGCCGATGTCGCTTTTAGGTTTGCTTTCGACGTCCACTTTGCGATTGAAGTAGCGTTGGCAACCGAGAAGCTGAAGAAAGCAGGAAAAAGAAAGGAATGGAATGTGATGTTTCAGAGAGAGAGAGAGAGAGAGAGAGAGAGAGATTTCTTCCTTTTTTTTCCCCCTTTCACATATGATAGTGTGTCTTTGCTCATTTACATTGACAGGCGCGAAATCTCTTTCATGATTTACAAAATTCTTCGAAGAAACTTGATCTAGGGAGACTGAAAACAACAACATAAAAGAGATAATAAATTGAATAGTGGTATTGCCTGCATGCATGTACAAAAGAATTAATACGTACATAGTTCTGGTATAAAGTGGCTCTAAATTCCCAATCTGAACAGAGAATGTAAATTATCATGATTTTGAATTATAATTTTAAAATGATTAAAAAATGACATTAAAATAAGTAAGAGTCATATGCATAACTGACTGACTTTACATCAAGTCAATGACTTTTGCTTCAGAAAAGGATTGCAATCAAGGATAATTCATTTAGAAGGTGTTTTGGTACATGTATGACATACATTTTTTTTTTAAATTCGTGACATTCAGTTATCAGTGCTTTGATTCTATACGTGGTTATATAATTTGAAAAAAAATATATCTACACCTATCAAGGACATACATTTTAAAATGATAACTGATGAATTTTTTAGAATTTCATTATACCTTGACAAGTCCGCGCTGGAATTTCCTACTCATGAACGCGTAGACGACGAAATTGAGCGCGCTTCCCGCGTAGGCGATCAGACAGGCTGTAACTTCCATGGCCGCCAAATCCCCCGCCGTCATCGGCACAGTGTACTTGAGAAGGCGACTGATGAGGGAAGGCACCCAGGAGATGACGAAGATGACCAGCACCACGATCACCATGCGAAGGGTCTTGTCGGTACGAGCTGGAGAATGAAGGCCGAGAAGGATGGGATTTCATCATTTTTGCGTTCTCGATTTAACTGTTTGAGTGATATGCATGCTCTATCATTATTATGATTCAATATACACACCATGAAGTGTCATATCAAGAGAGAGAGAGAGAGGGGGGGGGGGGTAAAGAAAACTGAAAACTTGGGAAATTTCACCACAGTCTTCTTTCAGACCTAAAGCTCAGAAAAAATACAATTTCTTGACATGCTTACAGGAAGATGCATTTTCCACGATAATTTTGGAACCCGCATTATTGCCTAGGGAATTGCTTATACTAGTAAACAATCAAAGTTGGTGAAGGAGATTGGACGAACTATCACTTTCAAGGCGATCTGGATGTAGCTATCTTTCCGAATCTAAGCTGAGGAAAGATAGCGTATACATCAAGTATATATTCAGATCACCGAGGAAGTGATAGCATGTCTCATCGCATCTGAAACAATTTAACTGTAAGAGAGGTAAGAGGGAGATAAATAGATAAAGACAGAAGAGAAAGAGAGAGAGAAAAAAAAGACGGGAGGGAGATAGATAGAAAGACAGAGGAGGGAAGGTATACCAAAGAAAAATACAATTATGATAATTTTTTAAAATAAACAATAACATACGCGGTGTACTGGAGCTATTTTTTATGCCAGCCCCGCTGGATTTCCGCACCCTCGACGCAGCCTGCCTAGCCACCCGAACGATCCGGTAGTAGCAGGCCACCATGAATATCAAGGGGACGACGAAGAATACGGCTAGGACGCCGAACTCGTACTTCTGAGGTATGAAGTAGATGATGACGGCGGCTGCGCTAGATATCAACCAGATGGCGACCATAACCTGCAGAAATACCACAATCATAAACATGATAAACATAATTTCCGAGATGTACTTATGAAATATCATCCACCTGCGGTAAGAAAGGACGGTGCAAGTAGTGTAATGTGATGAGATTTGGAGCCAGTATGTTATTGGTTCATCATTGCTCTATACATGTTTCGATGCAATTCAGTTCAATTCATGATTCAATCCAATTCATGGTTTATTTTGAAAAAAAGCAGACATGGCAAAATACAAACAAAAATGCACATGCTGCAGCCAGAGGGCTGAAATGTATGTGCTCACAGTAATAAATTAAGTAGAACATGTGGAAATAGAACAAATCAGCGGTTTACAAACATTTAAAAAGTTAAGTGGTTACAAAGTTTAAAAGGTTAAAAAGCTGGCCTGGTTACAAAAAAAAAACAATTTTAAAACTATACAAGATAAAATTGATATTGAGATTAACAAATGGGTTATAAAGGTCATTGATGATTAAGAAGGTAAATGAAATAGGGTATTGCACTTTGTTTGAAACGGGAGGTCTTACATTTATATTGGCTAAACTTTTGCATATTTCGTAAAATAATACCAGAATATTTTCTTTCAGGAATCCAGCCTATACAGTGTGGATTTTTTGTTAGAGATTCAGCAAAATCAAGACATATATTATGCACTGCTTGTAAATTGAATATTTTCGGCATGGGTACTGATTGACGTGTTTTTATAATAAACCTACCAATTTATACAATTCACATGAAATTCTTAACAAACTGCAGCCCTAGACGAAGACCTAGCCCCACTCACATCTCTTACCCCTCCCCCTCCGAAATTTTCATGGTATACCTGTTTCGATCGTTGAATGTTAAGTCTCCTCGACATCGGGTGAATGACGGCATCATGGCGATCGAGAGCGATGGCGGAAAGACTTAAAATTGAAGCCACCGAGGAGAAATAGAACATGACCTGTTCCACCTGCACAAGAAACCATTTATCAGTCCATTTATATTCAAAACAACGAAAGTATAGAATCACAGAAGAGAGAAAGAAGTCATTCAAAGAAAGTGACAAAAGCTTCTTTCCCATATCTTTCCCAACTTTATGGCCTTGTCTTAAGTTCTCGCGTTCATGTAGGCCAATGTGCTATTTTTGTCCCCCCCCCCCAAAAAAAAAAAAAAAAAAAAAAAATGGTGACGCTAGTGCCCCCTTAATGTACGACAAAAACACAGAAGCAACTTCTAATCAACATAGCAAAAAAAAAAAAAAAAAAACTTTTCATCATTTCATAATGAGTCATGTCATCGTCTCAAGAAAAAGTTTACAGTTTAATTACAATTTTTTCTTCTAAAATATAAAAACATTAAAACATGTAGACATATGCCCTAAATCAAGGATGATATCAAATTTTTCTTGCGTTAGTTATTTCATGACGATGTTTGAACGCAATATACAACAATGCGTGTTTAACCAATAAGGTCTAAACAAAATCCCAATAAGATAATGATTGAGAGAGAGAGAGAAATCATTCCTTACTTTGTCCTTCATCTAGATCCCACCGCCCTTCTCTCTTCTTAACAGTCTTTCTTATTGATTAGATACAAATATTTTATTACGCGGTACTGCAAAAAAAAATCTTAGTGCCTTCACTCCCCTACAAAGGCTTACGGGCACGTTTGCGCGAGGACCGCTGACGACGTTTGCCCAAATGATTATCGGAACTTTAAAAATCCTCGGAAATGTGCGGGAGGGTGCATCCCTGGCTCCTCCCCTGGCTTTACCGTTTAGTTTTACATTTTGCTACAACTCCCATTTCACTCTCTTTCTCCAAAAATATCACAAAATTGTCCTCCTTTCTTTTTATCAAGAGTACGTGGAAGCAGTGAGAAGAGTAAATTTCTTACAATGTAGGAAACGCCGGTATGTCCCTGTTGTACGGTGATACCGACGATGATTAGTGGAGTACAAATGACACAAACGAATAGATCGGCGACCGCCAGAGAGAGAAGGAAGAGTTCCGTCACCGTCCGATCTGTTAGGTGATGAAGCAAAATGATACCAAATAGTATTCAAGACATATGTTGGTATTAGTTATGTATTGGGAAGAGACGAAAAAGGCATGATGGATGTGCCCCTCCCTTCCATCAAATGGCAATGGTAAAGAGAGAACAAAAGAGAAAGAGGAGTAGTAGTAGTAGTAGTAGTAGTAGTAGTAGTAGTAGAAGCAGCAGCAGCAGCGGTAGAAGTAATAATAATAGAGTAGTATAGGAGTAATAGTAGCAGTAGTAGTAAAGTAGTAGTATTAGTAGAAGTAGTAGTAGTAGTAGTAGTCGTCGTCGTCGTCGTCGTCGTCGTCGTCGTCGTAGTAGTGTCGTAGTAGTAGCAGCCTATAGGAGCATTATTTTTCCTTCGCCTCAAAGTTTTAACACAAAACACACAAAATAAAAACCACAACAAAAAGCATAGGAATATACTGCCCTAAATAAAAAAATCTCATCTTATATCACAGCAACTTATATCATCATAGCAAAATATCATTTTTCATCATTTCATAATGACTCGCTCATCATGACAAGAAAAACTATTAAATTCAATGACAAAGATTTTCTATTAGATAAGAACAAATGAAATATGGACAGATGGCTAAATCAATGATGAAATTTCAATTCTCTCTTATGTAAATTATCTAATAATGCAGCAGCATTCCACGAAAAGGTTTAAGCGGCTTCATTTACGTTTTAACATGTTTAATAACACAGAACAACAACCCAAACAATAAAAAAGCATTGGACTATATTGGCCTAAAAACAAAACATCTCATCAAATAATAAAATCAACTTACATCATAATAGGAAAAGATTATTTTCCATCATTTCATAATATATGTCATCATCTCAAGAAAAAGTAAACACGATCTAATGACATTTCTTTTATTTAAATTTAAAGAAAAACATACAAGTAAATATACCAAGGGTGAAATCATCTCTTTCACAGTAAATTATTTTCTTATGACTTGTATCTGCGCTTCACAAAAGGAACTCAACTCTCCATTGCTTTAAGGCCTAATTGACCGTCAACAATGGATACCTAATATTTATTAAATATACGGACAATGATTTTCAAAAAAACCCAAAACAAACAAATAACGAGTCCTTCCACATGGACTACCAGTTCCATTTTTATCTATTATTTTTTCCTTTAATTTATGTTTAATCATTACCTCCACCATAGACTATTAAACAGCCAAAACTTTCACCATTTGTTAAAAAAAAAAAAGACCATGATCAAAATGGAAAGAATTTTCTCTTGCAATAACGAATCAATCTGGGGGGGGGGGGGAGAAGGCTGATGTTATAATTATCTGGCTGCAATTATAGGTAATTATTGCTGAGCGTGACTGATTTCCCTTTATTCCAGCAATAACGAAAAAGATTCAATAAATCAATCCAGAAATTTCGAGTGATGGACTGTTGTCGCTGAAAGTAGCAACCTTTCCCATTAAAAAAATATATCAATTTTCCCGGGGATTTACACAAGGACCCGTCATGACTATCTTTCATGACGATGAAATTATGATTTGAGCACGTTTTGTGGCATAACTACACTCGTCTTGAGAATTTTAATTAAACTTTCATTTTCAGGGCTCTTGTGCAAGATGAATGATGGGAAGGTGGAGGGGCAAGGGAAGGATGGCTGGATGACGGGGAGACGAGAGATAGAGAAAATGAAGGTAATACCTTCGGCAAATTATGTATTCCAGAATGGATCATATATAAAATGAATTCAGTGACAACAGTTTTATCAGAAAAGAGCATTCCCCATATAAAAAAGGGAAAAGAAAAAGAGATAAAATGTCTATACAACTCCACTGTTTAGGTGTAAGTCAAAACAACACGTGTATTACCGTTTACCTTAATATCTAGAAAAAATCACATGCTGCTAGATGCATTTTTATTTCCTTTTCTCGAGGCCTATCAATTATCTTTTATCCAGTTACAGAATTGCATAATGTCCACTTTAATTGATTGGACACCGCAATTACGATTAAGCTTTCAACAAATCAATTTCACCTTCATCTTGCCAACACTGGAATCCGTTCTAATATTACAGGCCTACGTGTACACGAAGACAGTTATTTGGTTTCATTTTGAAGGTTGATACTGGTCGATTAAAAGCTAGAAAGGTATATATCTAGGATTCAGAGAAGACTAAAAGCGTTATGGGTTCTGAACATTGATTAGCTTACTCACTGACTCTCCTAATTCTTCTGTGACGCATGTAAGAAAATTGTCTCCGATAATATATTCATAGTCAATGGGGCGCAAATCTGTGTTAAATATATGAAGGGACACATCTGTAATTTTCTGACAAATAAGAAAAGAAAAAAGCTTGCTCCTTTTCTGGTTTCACTGCTATTCTTATCCCAATAAACGATTTTTTTTTTTAACGTTGAAAAAAAATGGTCTGGTTCTCCCTACCCCGTGCCTCTTTATATCAATGACAAGCAAAAAGTAAAGGTCCCTTATCTCCTTTACATGAAATATAAAAAGTTACAAAATCGTGAAGGACACCCCCCCCCCCCCCAATTCATTTCCCCTCATGACAAAGATGACTAGAGAGTTCCCTGGAAAGCCATCTGCTTTTCAGGCTTATCATAAACGATAAAGATAACAATTATCTCATCATTTGTCATCGTTCCGAGTTATCAGTGGTGATAAAAGTGATGTAATATTTCCTTAAGAGTTCGCCTTGTGACTTTTTGCCTAAATCTTGAATTTGTAAGTTACAGACATGCTATGAAAATACACGAAAACGGCATCCTTTATCGGCCTTATCGTTGTTTTTAGCACCAACAACAGTCTTCTGAGAATTTCACAATCAGAAGAGATGAAGTAATAAAGGGTTGAATTTTGACGTATTTCCTCTGACAGCACCTTAAAACAATTATGAATGAACATGCCATAATCAAATAATGATTTTATTCCGCTCGGGTGGAGATTAAACACAATTACACGCGAAGCCTGGTTTAAAATCGACCCATTGCCCGAGATCTTTTTGCAAAAGCGCGCAGCCATTGTAGACACCATTTCAAAATGTTGGGTTCAGTGGTTGATTTAGGTGTGGGTCGAGGAGGAGCACTTCAGGCTCGACCCCCCCCCCCCCCCCCCCCCTTGAAACCAAAGCGTGAAGTATGCCTCTCCCCATTTGTTTCTTTTTATGTTTTTGTCCCCTTTTCATACAAAATCCTCGATACGCCCTTAATTATGAAAGAGATAGCGATTAATCGAAGGGAGTCAATATTAATTGGGTAGGAGGTCAGTATAATTGTGACTACAGTTTTGCCAAACTCAAAACAAGAGAGTGTTTTAATGTATTTTTTTTTTGGTAGTATATGTTACAAAGTCGACAGAAGGTTTTCAAATGGTGCTTTCACGTTCCTCCCGTTAACTTGCAAAAAATTTTATTTGATTTGATTTATTTTCTTCCGCATTCATTTAAGAACAACATTTTTCGGTAACGTTTATATAAAATGAAATAGAAAAGTACTTTTTGACAATTAATCATAAATAAGCAAGTAGGTCTTACATGCAACAACCATTTTTTTCAAAAACAAACGCGAAATAATGAATTGTCAAATTATTAAAGTCCAACAAATATAAAATCATTTGAGGAAGAAGTACTACCACTGTAAGCAACTTGCTTGAAAATATGGCAGCCCCAAATAAATCTTATGAAATAGTTCAATTTAATGAGCAGAATGGATAAATAATTGAAGACAAGGATTAAAACAATAATGATGATGATGTTGGTAATGAAAATGATAATGATTGATGGTGAAGATGATGATGATGATGATGATGATGATGATGATGATGATAATGACTGAAATGAAAGAAAAGATAATGAAATGAAGGACTGAAGAGTTGACACAGAAATTTTACCTTGAGCATGTTGAATATTCTGCTAATACTATCGTTTTAACTTTGGCTTTAAATGAGTAGAGGGAGCAACAGGAGTGAATGAATTCTGGGTGAGAATTCCATAGGTCTGGACCACGGTGTCTTGTAGATCTATGGGCAATGAGTAACTCGGGGTTGACTAGATGAATATAGGAGGAATTACGAGTAGGGCAGGAATGAACAGTATCATTTATAGTATAGAAGTTTTTAGAATGAAAGAGGGAGCATGTCATTTAGATATTTAAATATGAAGAGTAAAATTTGTAAAGAATTTGTGTCGGATATTGTTAGAGTTTTCAGTTGGTAAAATATTGGTCTTGTGTAAGATAAAATGCATGTCAACTCACTGTCAGTTTTCAACGTCAATGATGATGCATTTGCCTTTCTTATTTTGTCAAAAGAAATGTGTTTTCATTCGGCGTTTCCAACGAAAGCTCCGCTTTTAGGGTGTTCGTCTCCTTCTCTGTATCGTATATAGGCCTATCCTGCGTTTACGTGCATTATAAACACAATTTTATTGTTTCACAAGGAAATAAATGTGAATTTCAATTTCAATTATCTTGTTGATTAATGAAAATTAGAATTCACGATTTGAATTCTCCTGGTGAGAACACTGGAATTGAGGCATATTTGTACCCTTAGCTTCATGATGAAAATATATGTATTACGGCTGAAATCTGAATTATGGCTGATTTGGAATGGACAATGTATAAATCTTGTCATATTTACACGTCATTTGTTCTACGTTATAATACACCGACTCCCTTATATACGTATGCAGTGTTTGTAATCATTTCCTCAATTCAATTGCTTGAGTCAATTCCACACTATCATACCGGCAACACTTTGTATTTTTGTTACCCATTATTACATATGCGTAACACCTTTTGAGTATATCTGATACCATGTGAAGAAATAATCTTGTTTTGAATATACAATTATTCAGTTGTTTCAGTATTGACGGGATAAATAAGATTTCTACATAGTATACATTTGCTTTCTCGCGTATCGACTTCACATTATATCTTCTCTGGTCTGGTGTTCAACTCGAATTGCACACTGATCTTTCTTTATAGGCCATTTTCTGTTTTGAAAATAGCGTTCTGTATATATTTTCAAATACGCTATGGTTTGTAAGCTGTTACTCGGGATAACTCCCCAAATATCATGTATTTCATAACAGCTAAAATGATACCGGAAATGTATATCTTTTCAATATTGAAAATCATTCTCGATTCAGTCACTGGCTGCGAGGAAAAGTTTAATTAGATTGAAAAAAGGAACAATTAGATTACAAAAATGATATGCATGCATGCTTTCCCTGTTTTTGTTATTTTTTCTTTTTATTTACAACCATTGTTTTCGTACACATACCTAATCTTAATTCAGACTTCAAAATGACTTCACTGAACTGATTCAACGATTCGGCAACATTTTTCAACAATTCGACAAACTCGTACATGAAATCGATTTTGAAGGTGTTGACGAGAAAAGTCAGAATTTAGAGCAGTTAGTGATGGAAGGGCGAAGACTCAACAGGGCCTCATTTTTACAAATGCAATCGATCAAACCCATGGCTGTCACCGTGGCGACCGCCGAAATCTACACATGCTTTAATGAAGTCGCAAAGCTGAGCACACATTATGTCCTATATATAGGACTGAAGGTGTGAAAAGTAGCAACATTGGCACGCCAACCATGAAAGCGAATGCTGAAAGCAGACTAACAATTATGTATCCTTTTGACATGGCATGATTCTTAGAAGGAAGAATGAAGTTTAGTCAAGTACCATGAGATTACGGCCTATCGATTAATTTTAGATTCAAACTCAAATCATTGTGGAAACCACTAAAAATCGTCACATTTCTATCATGTTCAGCATTAGGCTGAAAGCATAATTGCAGGTGGAAGGTTTCTTTAGATGTTTTATGTTTAGTTTAGCATAACATGCCTTTTTGTGCATTGCCTGACTTTCCAGCGGTTCCAATCAACATTTCGAGGGGGAAATGGTCATTTCAATGTTTTACCAAGTATACAGATATTTTTTAAATTATGGATTGGAATAAGATTCGGTTAGCATTTCGACACCTGCTAAGATCTTCTTTTTGTTATTTATTCATTTATTTAATTTGATATACCTCTAAAGCTACTCGTGTCCTGTGCACGCCAGTGAACGCTTGCAAAAGAATCACCTCGTTTCAAAACCCGCTTCGCCTGTTTTTCTTCTTCTTTTAAATTCTTATCTATTGCTATATTTTTAACTTTTTCATCGTTGCTAACTTAAGGATTCTAGTCCTTATTCTCCTTTAACAAATTTTGAGCCTCAAACAACAAATAGTAACGCAACCATAATGGGAGCAGTATGTGAAGAATTTTGGGCTATTTCTGCTCATGTATTTTCGTATGAGTCTTTCAGGACTCGGCATCAAAAGTTATTAGGCCAAACCACACAATGTGGACTCTGTGTCACAAAGTGGTTTCACATCGATGTTAGAGATGGACAATGGAACTGGAACACCGAGACGGTAAACAGTTTTGAGGAAGTAATTCTAGGGCAGTTTCAATACTTCATTGTATTGGCGATAGAAAATATGTTCCCGTAAGGTCGTTATAATTCATCACACATACGAAATGGCAATCAATACTCTATTAGACTTTACAATCATAAATGGGAATGACTGGAAAAAATTGCAATCACGTTGAACCATTTTTTTCGTCAACCTCCGAGCAAACACCTTTAATTCGAGAATATTTCGACTACTTAAGGAAAACTTTAAAGTCTTAATTATCTATGAAATTTAGACAATGGGGGATTTTCTTGATGAAAGCCTGAAGCATTGCTAGGTTTTCAGATTTGCAAGAAATTGCTAGAAGTTACAAATATTCAGACCAGAACCGTTTCGTCCTTCTAGAATCACTGAAAAGGTACCATGATAGAACAGATTAAATGATTCAAAATTTTCGACTCGTTCATTTTACTCGCTTACAAAATTATTAAAAAAATGTTCACCTCCGCACAAAGTATGAGAAATTTCCCATATATTTGTTCATCAAATGAATAACTGATAACACGATCGCGAAGAGTCTCACAAAATCAGCCTTAGGCAATTTCAAAAGCCTTTCTATCCTGCGTCACCTGAAATCAGGTAAAATTAATACGACATAATTACGTAATCGGAATAATTTCTATATGCAATAAATGTGGTATTGAAACTGGTCTCAAACCATGAACTACTGAATTATCTGAATCCTATGAGATTTATACAGGGACCACCGGCTTGGTTTTTTATAGGCATCGGGTTAAGATGATTTTTTAAAGTCTTTGCAAGGCTAATTCATGCACATACCCGCTTTCATCCTCGATATCACGGCAATGACGAGTGTGTTTCCCACCGATCCGATCACCATGATGATGGCGGCAATGAGAGCGAGGATGACTTGGACGCACATGTTCATTGTCGGTTCCGGTTCGGCTACAGGCTCCGAAGAAATCTCCGCAAATGGTTCCGCGGATAACATCCCGGCTATCCACGGCTCCGGCTCCATGGTACCCAAAATCATCTCCGGTTCGGGTTCCGGTTCAGATTCCGGTTCCGGCTCGGGTTCCGAGGAAGGTTCGGCGGTCACATTGAGCGTTGTCATGACGACAGAGTACATAATTGATGTGGTCGTCATTTTGAACGGTTTTCTGGTACTCCACTTACGAACACTATAGGCTAAATATCTGTAGCAAAAGAAAAGAAAAATATCTTAGTTCATAATGTATAACAAAACACCATAGCACATCAAAGGACTATATAAAAATACGCATTGTTCTACAAATTCATAGTTCTCAAACACTCATTTTCTATACCAAGTGGTTCATGACTTTATACGATGCTCTTCGCGTGGCTATGTTTTTTTGCAAATGGTAGATAACTATAAAAATGTAACAAGATTACAAGGTTTTTGATGACGGAAAAGGGTTCGTAAATGTTCTTCTTCAGAATTATCTGACTCCTTCACTGCTGAAGATTCTTGCAGATGTAGAAAAAACACAATAGATAATCAGTCGGATAATTCCGTAACCGGCAAGAGATTTGGCATTCCATCCATACAAATTATTTCATTTCGGCGCTGCGAATCCTTTTTTTTTTCTAAATTTTTGACTCCTGCTCCGCTTTTTAATTTACGAGCCTTCGCAAAAGTTACCTACACGCAGACTTGATCTTTGAGTAAACGGAACCTTCAGCCTTATTTTAAACGAACCCATATTGTCAGTGAAAGAAAAAAAAAAAAAAAAAAACACGCCGTAAACTTAATGCTACGGTCTTAAGGGGAAAAAAATTTCTTTGGCATCAACCTATTTTTCGTACCTGGGCAACTTCTGAATCAGATTCATGCTGAAGATAATGATATTAAATTCAGCATTTGTAATATACCATCGATTTAGATGAATGATACCGTGATGACTTCCAGCTAGGGAAGGAGTTTAGAGCAAATATGCCAAGAACAATTAATTAAGACGAGGAGAACAAAAAGCTTCTATCTAGCACACGACAAAGCGTAATTGATAAGGGAGGTACATGTTTAAAGTACTGTGTCATTCTTACAAAAATGTAGATCACACACCGTGATATATGAGTCTCCTCTTAGAATTAAGAATTGTTTGATCACTCCTTGTCTCTTGCCTCCTACTCTGTTATAATGTTTATTTTATCCGACGTTTGAGCATCTATAAAGCCGCCCTATCTTTTTTTTTTTTTTTTTTTTAGCCAAGAAACGTGACACGGACACAGCTTTTACTCTGTACAATTGAAGTTCTACCGGATTTTTTGTGTGGCTGTTTTGTATGAAGAAGGGATTGAATGACACACAGCGCACGATAGTTTTCCAGGGTTTGTAAGCATCATTTTACCTTTTCATTAAGTTGCGATTTTAGAATTAACAGAAATTGTGAAAGCAGAATGCTGTCATAGAAAGCAGGTTGCTTATGTCGACGGGGCCAAAATTGAATGAGAATGCCTAATAGTGTTGTTTTTTTGGTTTTTTTTTACTTCATCTATGAAATTTCTAAGGATATAATTGATTGTAAAATTTACTTCTCTCTTCCTGTCTTTAGTCAGTACAACGTCGACGATATTTCAACCTCTAAAATACCTAATTTTTGTAGTTACTGTAACAATAATGATGATGATGATGATAATAATAATAATAATAATAATAACAATAATAAAAATGATAATAATAATAGTAATAATAATCACGGTAAATGAATTTTTTAAAGCGCAGCTACTATATCAATATTACTGCGCTGTGATATAACAGAGTTCCCTACAATGCTGCAGCTTAAACATACAAAAAAAAACTACCGGTATAATCAAAAACTTCTGAGAACAGGTAAGTCTTCAACGAAACTTTTAAGACAGTAACAGACGGTCTTTTCTTATGTCCAGTGGGAGTTTATTCCAAAGTTTTGGAGCAGCACAACTGAAGGCACAATCTCCAAGAGTTACTTTTGTTTTGAAGTGAGGTAGCTTTCTAATATAAACAACTTGTCCTGTGTCCTTCGTAAGTTATGTGCATATGAATATGATTTAATAACTGATACCAATTCAGACAAGTAATTAGGAGCTCGGCCATTCGGTGCTTTTTAAACAAGCAAAAGTATCTTAACACGCAATTCTCTGCCTTATTGGCAACCAATGTACCCTAGTCCAAACAGGTGGGATATGGGAAAATTTTGAGGAATTGAACACAAGTACCATCGCATTAGACATCAGTATTCTTCCGACAGCGTTTGGCGCCTTAAAATAGTTAAAATTCAGAAATTCGACTTCTTTTTCCCGAAAGGTCGGGATGCGTGATGGGGCAGAAGGGGAAAGTTTAAGTGTATGCTATGTTTGATCGTCACACAGACTCAAGGACTAGGCCCGTCTAAAAAAAAACCCCCCCCCCCCCCCAAAAAAAAAAAACCTTCAAGGCTCATTCAGATATCCAGCGGCAAACCCTTGCGGACCCCCCCCCCCCCGTGTTTTTTTCGTCATCGTTGTTGTTATTGTTGTTATTGTTGCTTGTTTGTCTTTTTGTTTTACGCATCACTCACGATAATCATACGCATTAACGCGTTCACGGTGCAACCTGGGCAAAGCCTTCTTTTATTGGATCGTGAACGCATTAACGCGTTCACGATCCAGTAAAAGAAAGCTTTGCCCAAGTTGCACCGAAAAAGTAGTAACGTCATAGTGATGTCATTCATTTACGCAAAAAGGAACAAAATAAAATAAAAAAAAAACAAGCAGAAACAAACAGAAAAAGACAAGCATCTTTCGCAAACATATCTTTACTTATCACAAAAATTGCGTACTTATTATATCAGCTTTTACCATTATGCAAGTTTCACTAATACTAGGTAAAGAGACAGTCGACAGTGACATGCAATGGAAAACAAGAACAGAAAGAGCGATTGGTTTAGAGCGTAGATGGTTGGGACAAATTGCTCGTTTACAATTACATTGATTAATTTAGGAAGTTGCATGGAAGAAAACAGAAATCGCAGTAACAAAACAAAAACAAACAAAAAAACCGTTCCCAAAACATATGTTCGTCCTTCATGAAGAGGGTTCAGCGGTATATCAGTCAAAATAATGATAACACCCCGGTTATACCAACGATTTCGATAGCAGACCGACACAACAGACCAATCAAAGATTTCATTAACCCCAGTGGGTATGAGTCGATCGGTTCGGAGTCGGTTAAACTGTGTGACTGGGCTATTATCTAAGCAGGTGTCATTACACGAACCCAGCGTCAACGGAAAATTTGTGGCGAGGTAAATGAAAGAAAAAAACACAAATAAAATAAGACTCTCAGATGATATAAATTTAAATTGTTTCTTAATCAATTCATGGAATCGCTTTATGAACGTGTGGCCTATTGATCGGCATTACAGCTGGCTTTATCTTCTGCGTTACTGATGCACATTCGTGATGTAAAATGATGTTTCTAAAATGCCTTTTGAATTGAATTGAATGGTTGATATGAGTCTATAGAAAATGAATCGAACTGATTATTTTATGGTAACCATGGGTAAATGAAAGCAAAAGCAGCAGCAACAGATATAGTACATTCACACCTTTCATTTCTCACAAAGAAAAACAAGTTACAAATTGCCGTGAATATCTAAAAATATTTTACATTCGACACAGAGAGAGAGAAAAAAGTTTCTGATGGCAAAGCCAGCCAGTCACTGGCGAAGTTTTACGTCGGGAATAATGACGCAGCGTGCGCCAATTGGCACATGCACAGGGTAAACCAAACTAAACACAAGACATAAAGCAAGTTCCCCCCTAAAACAAATCTGTGTATTTTTTCAGTCAGGAAGCTTTGATAAAATCTGAATACAGATTCATGAAGCTACACTTCTCAGCTACATTTCCTGTAAAATTCTGGAAAAACCCTTCAGTCACACTTCAGTGAACATGAATAAAATGTAAAATGGTCATTTTTTTAAAGTTCACACGCCTCATGCCATGACTTTGATGCAATGATATCGGAACAAACTTAAAGTTTTCAGCGTTTGAAGGCATGCAACATAAAGTTTATTCGCTACCCAATATACAAATTTCATGCTTGAGTGAGCAAGACGTGAAGATGGCAGAAACTGCAGTTTTGACATCTTTTGCGCGGTAAATTTGATCTAATACAGTGGAATTCATGTTTTGGAAGGGTGTTTGCAACTTTGGCAATTGATACCTATTAATTCACGGTTGAATGAACACATAATGAAAACAAAATATCATCATGATATCAAGTAAGTATTGCTTTATTTTTGTGCAATAAAAATCATACTGATAACATTTTTAGCATGTTTATATGACTGGTGTACATGTATCAATGATCCCATGGCATTTTCATGGAAAGTTCATGCTTCAATGAGCACGTGGGACTGGAAAAACTCTTCTTTTATTGACCAAAATTCAATTGCTTAATTTGGGTTACCATCATAAGCCTTCTTGGGGAGTTTGTCTAATTTGATTTTCATCGAAATCCCGATCTCTTACGCTTCAGTGAGCAAAAGAGACAAGAAAATTATGCAAATGAGGAGAAAGTTTAAGGCATTGTCCCTGCTCCGTGCCGTATCGGATACTGAATCTGGTGCAAGATCCTGTTGGTTAGTGACCTCCTGAAGATATGTGCTAATTTCCATGAAATAACTCCCAGTAGAATGAACAATAATCATAAATGAAAATAGGCCAAATTTCATTGATGATTATTGTTCATTTTGCTGTGAGTTTTTTTCATGAAATTTGGCACATATCTTCCTGAGGTCACTAACTAACAGGATCTTACGCCAAATTAAGTATATGATGCGGCACGGAGCAGGGACAAAGCGCTAAACTTTCTACTCAGTTGCATAATTTTCTCGTCTCATTTGCTCACTGAAGTGTAAGGGATCGGGATTTCGATGAAAATCAAATCAAACGAACTCCCCCAAAAGGCACATGATGGTTACCCAAATTAAGCAATTGAATTTTGGTCAATAAGTGAAAGAAGAGTTTTTCCAGTCCCACGTGCTCACTGAAGCGTGAACTTTCCATGAAAATGCTATGGGATCATTGATACATGTACACCAGTCATATAAACATGCAAAAACTGTTATCAATGGGATTTTTATTGCACAAAAATAAAGCAATAATTGCTTGATAATTTCAACATGGTGATATTTTGTTATCATTTTGTGTTCATTCAACCATGAATTAATAGGTATCAGTTGCAAAGGGTTGCAAACGCCCTTCCAAAACATGAGTTCCACTGCATTAGATTAATTTACCGGACGAAAGATGTCATTTTAGTCATGTTCACTGAAGCGTGACTGAAGGGTTTGCCCTGAATTTTACATGAGATGTAGCTGAGAAGTATAGCAACATGAATCTGTATTCAGATTTCATCAAAGGTTCCTAATTGAAGAAATAGACAGACTTGTTTTAGGGGGAACTTACTTTTTGTCTTCTGTTTATATAGGTATAAGCCGAATACGCTTAAAACAGGCACATTTAATCCCGTATGCATTATACGTGTGTTGTGAAGGAAAAGCACAGCGCTAAGTAAAAATAATTAAGCCGTATTTATTCATTTTTTTTTCATAGTTTTCTTATTTCGATCACCCTTTACAACGGTTTGCATCATGATCGAAATTTGCCTTAACTTGTAATGATCCTGTTTCAAAAAAAAAAAAAAAAAAAAAAAAATCAGCCTCTCAACGATCCGAAGCCTTTTGTTGTCTGCACGTTCGGCCATCAGTTTTATCATGGACATGCTGCAGAAAATCCCTGGTTTTATGAGGATTTTAGAACACGCGGGGAAGTCTCTTGCCTTTCCTTAACTTTTAACTGAAGCAGCATTTCATCAGAGCGAACATTGGGATTGACTTTTTATTCCTGTGCCTCAAATTCTATGTTATTCGCTGTAAATCTCAAGAGGTAGAATTCGTTTTCCAGGGTTTCCTTTCTTTTGTAAAAATGAAACAGAAAATTGAATATAAAATATCAGAGGAAAAAGGGTACATCGAGCTCCCACTTTAGGAAAATGGTCACTCTCTTTCATGTAGAATCTTGGTCCCCTGGCATTAAATATATTGTATGCTTATTGTCAATTATGTTATTCTATTGTTAATATTACTGTATTTCAGTGGAGCCTCACCTTGACGAGTCCATCTTTTTTTTCACATTATACTTTGTTGCATGTCAAGGTGAGCCTTTACTGACTAAAATGAGGCATTGTCTTTGTGTTGTGTTGTTTTGTGTTGTATTGTCTTGTGTTGTACCGTGTTTTGCATAATTATTTCCATCTACTGTGTCGATATGATGTTATTGTAAATATGTTATGATATCGAGTTCTATTTTCAATAAAAACAACCCCCCCCCCAAAAAAAAAAGCATTGGGATTGATGTACATTTATTCTTATGAATTTCAATACCTTTTTCAAATATAAATGTACGTGACATTGACTGTTCAATGATTTGCCTTATAATGGAGTGTTTTTTAAATATTTTCTCATGGCATAACAAACATAACTAGCATAATCATGTTGTATCATAACATACAACATTATAACAAAACATAAAGTACTACTTAAAAGAAATATTTACATATATATTATTATTATTATATATATCTATATACATAGAGTCCTGATGAAGATCATAGATCGAAAGCTTGACCAATAAAGGGAGATGCAGAAGCTACGACCGCCTCTTAGTAATTTCTTTCGGTATATTGTATATTCATATATAGATAGATAGGTGAAGGGAAAGAGCATATTAAATAGACGGTTGTGCATATTTGTAATGCACAAAGACATAAAGACATATAAATGGCCTTTATAATGAAACACCCACTGATACACAAAACCTGAAGAATGAAAGAGAATAGAACAGAATGGAAAATACAAACAAATGGGAAAGGAAGATAAAGATAGAGGGAAGAGAGAAGTGGAAATATGAGGGACGAAATGAGAAAGCGAGAGAGAAAGAAGGAGAGAGAGAGATAATATAGACAGAGGAGAGAGAGAGAGAGAGAGAGAGAGAGAGGGGATGATGATGATTTTGAAATATCATTCAGAGGGAAATGGAAAAAAAATCGATTAAAACTTTTATGTGACAAAAAATGCATTCTCACTTCTAACATCACGAGGCCCTAAGCGTGAAGTGTAGTTGACATTATCAGAAACCTTGACCTATATAATAGGCCTATCCATTTTGCTTTGGTTTAGAGTTATGTCATGAATGAGAGTTGAGGATCCAGGAATTTAAAATAAGGGGGGTATAAGGAATTACTAGCAAAACCCTTGTTGGCCTGTGTGCATCATGGATGTTGCAAAAATGTCTACGAATCCACTTCTGCGAAGGATAATACTCGAAGAGGTGAATTGTCACTTGGTCTACTCCCACTTTGTCTAATGCCCGCTTGGTCTCATCCCACATTGTTTAATCCCATTTCGTCCATAATCAGTCTGTCTAATAACCATTTGGTCTAATTACCACTTAACCCATTTACCATTTCGTCTAATTTCCAGTTAGGCTATGCCCATTTCGTCCCTTACCCACTTAGTCTATCTGATTGGATGAAGTGGAAATTAGACCATTTGATCATTAGACAAAATGACCATTAGCCCAAGCGGGTATTAGACCAAGTGATGACTGGACCAAACGGCAATTAGACCAAAATGATAGTAGGTGTTAGATGGTGTTAGACGATTCTGGCAATTAGACCAACTGGTAGTAGACCAATTGGGTATAAACCCTCGAAGAGACAGAGACGTACAGTAGGCGCGCAGTCAGCACGGTTAGTGAAGGGGGAAACCATCGTCGGGAGGGGAGGGGGGGGGGGGGGGGGGGAGGTACCCATCTTACTAGGCGGAGGAATGCCAAAGAAAAGAGTACTATCTCATTCTCTTCAGTGCTGCCTTCTCCTCACCATTGTATTCTATTTATGTCGTTTCTTGTTTTGTTTTGTTTTGTTTTTCACAATTCAGTATACTTGATAATAATAATAATATTGGATATTCTTGGTTGGTTGGTTGGTTTTATTCACGATAAAAATATATAATACAAATTAAAATACATGTATGAACAAAGGATTGTATAACAATATTTAAATATAACAATGAATATTATACAAAAGAAAGAAAATTATATCTTTGGGATGACCCGCTTCAGATTAACTATACATAGTCAATCTGTTCTTCCTTATGCATCCAACACTCAAGGTGCATGCTCAAGCATTTCAGTATCCCCCAGCTCTAGTTATATAAGCTCCCGATTACGGTGCACACAGCATTCAATGAATTCTTTCTTTCCACTATACCCATATACCGCCTGGCTTGCATGGGTGAAGAGTGGCAAATGTAGATTAATGTCTTACCAAAATAACTAGCGCCGGGGTTCGAACCCACGACCTTCACATCTCCTGTCAAGGTGTTTTAACCATTCAAATACGGCACCTCTGGTGGGGAGGGGTGGCACACCCCTGCCTGCCCCTGTAGCTATACCACTGCAAACAAATACCAAATTACACTTGCCCCGCTAAATGCTATAGTATGAAGGTGATACAGACCATCAAAATGACATGATGACGATCAGATGATTGATCGACTGTCATGTGAGAGGATATTTATTTCCATGTATTGACAGTAGTTGCGGATTATTTTTCCGGTTATTGTTTTATTTGTCCTTTTTGCTCTAATTTCCTGAGTCGGCAAAGTTGTCATTATAGGGTGCGTTGGAGCTCCTCCCATGCAAGATTCTATGCCATGAAAGGTAGAATATATCAGATTTTTTGACTCCTTATCCCTTCCTTATTCCATACTTAAAATATTAGTAAAAGTATATAATTGCGTACTAAATTTAGATAAGAAATTAGTATGTTCTCAGTCTTGGTCCCGAGTCCAAGCATCATACCGCCTAGTAGATCAAAGAATTTCATAATTTTTGTCTTTAACTGATGTTTCTTTAATTCAATTCAGTTCAGTTTGTTTATTGCCATGTTTAAAAAACTTTTTTTTTAATGTCTTCGGACTCTTTACAGAAAAAGATCTTTCCCCTTTAAAAGAAAATGACATATATAGAAGTTCATTTAGATTCTCTTTAAGAGAAATTCACCTTTGCTCTAAAGTTGCAAAGGGATTTAGCGTCTTTTGGAAGAAAACTCTTCATATAACAAAATAAGAATAATGATAACTACATGTACATACACATAAATTCGTAAGGCAGATAAGCAGACAATGGGGGGGGGGGGGGGGGGGGGGAGGGGCTGCAGACTACCAGAACGAGTATCTTGAGTGTAAGATAGGTCAATGATATAATTCAACGAATATATGGGATTCTAACAGAGAGAGAGAGAGAGAGAGAGAGAGAACAGAGTAATAAAGAAAAAAGGGCTATCCCTACTGATCACAGTATTTTTACAATCAGGGCTGCGTTTCACGAAACCGTCATAAGTCTGACTTCTTGGACATCCCACTGAAACGCGTGTTGTAGAATTAACACGCGTTTCAATGGGATGTCCATGAGCTTAGACTGATGACGGTTTCGTGAAACGCAGCCCAAAGTTCCATAATCAATGAAATCATAATATGGAGCAATTCAGAACTGAATGAATTATATCCAAAAATTAAACAAACATACGATATCAGTTAAACTTAAATAGTGTAAAGAATCATGGAAAGATTACAGTCATTAAAGGTTCTAACTTACTGGGGTCATATTTTTAATAGTGAATAATCTTTTACTGCCAGCAATTCTGTTTGCTCAACCACCACACGTTGGTATAATGATACACGGGCTTCTCGAGGTCAAAATATTGTACATGAAAGTTTAATATTCCGTTTTTGACAGAAAAGATCTAAGCCTACATAATACCGTAGCATCCATGATAATACGAATGCTGTCTCGGCGAAGGTTTTTAACGTACAGAAAAATGGCTTTCAGTAGAAAACTCTTCTCTCTTCCCCTTTAACATTAACCGAATTTAATTGGCTGAAAAACGAAATGCAATATTGAGGTATAGAGGGGAGCTACAAATAATGTCTTTCAGCATCGGTTCAATTTCTAGTACGTGCTACTAAAAGATCGATGATACTAGGGTTAAATGTATGAACACCAGACTGTTAATCTAAACTAATAATTCAACAACAACAACAAAAGCCGGCAGACCAATTTTGAGAACATTCGGTCGACAATATTTTGATAAAGGATCGCCAAAAGCAATTAATATTTTTTACTCTTTTTATGGGGGAGGGTCAGGGCGAGTTTAGATAAAATCAAAGTCTCTTAACCAATGTGTTAGACGAGGGGCATCACTCGAATTTTTATATGAGATTGGGAAGGATCAATGGCAAAAAGCTGTCCTTTTTTTTCCTAGGATTTTTAGGGAAAAGAAAGAAAAAGAAAAGCGTATAATAGTATTCAGTTTACAACGTTTTCTGAACAAAGTCTAGCTGGCATCGCGTGCATGGTTCAGCAAATAAAAAAAGGTACTGGGGCATTGATCTTATTCAGTGGAGGAAATAAGGGAGGGAGTATCATCATCTTCTCCTTCATCCACCCTTCTTTCCTTCTCCCTCTCTCTCTCTCTCCTTATCTTCTCACTATGTCTTTCTTTTTTCTTATCTTCTCTCTCTCTCGCTTTCTCTTTTTTTTCCTTATCTTCTCTCTTTCTTTCCTTATCTTCTCCCTCTTTCTTTCTTTCTATCCTTATTTTCTCTTTCTTTCCTTATCTTCTCTATTTCTTTCTCTCTTCCCTTATTTCCTTCCTTTCTTTCTTCCTTATATTCTCTCTTTCTTTCTTTCCTTAATTCTTCTCTCTTTCTTTCCTTCTTTTCTCTCTCTTTCTTTCTTTCCTTCCTTAAATTCTTTCTCATTCTTTTTTCTTTCCCCCCCCCTCTCTCTCTCTCTCTTACTCTCCCCTCTCTCATTCATTTTTTTCCACCAATCGATGGGGGCATTGCTTAGCTACTGCACTGTCCACAACCATGACACGGTGACAGATATTTTTGAGCGAGAGTAGGCCTAGTACAGCGAACCTTGAACTGTCAAACTCATTTCTGTTACATTTCCAAGAAAAATAAAAGTGCAATCCATAATAGTAACCAAAGGAAAACGTGCGAAAATTGAAAAATAAAGGTAATTGCCAATCGAACAACAAAATAAAACAACAAGAAACAATTTTTTTAAAAATGGGTACAGGAGTGTTTAGCATGCTAATGGCTTTGAGGTACTGAATCATTTTGGTGAATTTAAGGCATATTTTCTCCCTGTTTGAAACTTTGCAACTATTAAAAAAAATATATAGGTACAATCAACCCCAAGAACAACAACAGCAACAATTGCGATCGAATTCGGCTTATCTGCTAATGCTTTATACATACAACATAACCAGTTAGATACTGATTAGTATACAAGGCATCTGTCAGACTGTCACTATTAATGCAACATGTTATAAGAAAATAAGAATAGAATTCTAAAGAGTAGAGACGGGGTGATAATGCACAGAAGAACAAACATAATTATCATTATAGGCCTAACTACACTGTATATTGATTATCCAAGGCTTTAAGCCTGCACTTACCAAAGAGTCGACTTTATAAAGTCAGAAGATGGTTACTTAGGTAAAAATATATAATTATGCTGAAATGTGAATGTTTACATAAATTGAAAATAATAATAATAATAATAATAATAATAATAATAATAATAATAATAATAATAATAATAATAATAATAATAATAATAATAATCCATTCATGTAGAGCGCATATCACAATGAAAGAAACTAGAAAACAAGAATCCCCTGAGCGCGTTCTCCGGGGCGCGCGTTTCCGTTTTACACCGTAGCCTAGGCAGTTTTTCGATTAATTGCATCAAACGTCCTGGTTTCAAAGTCTAGGTTTCGTTTCAGCCAGAGATTCATGCAGCTCTCCTACCCACAGAATTATAGAAGACGTCTTCTATTTCTGTACTCCTACCACTTACAGTGGTGCACGCGTACGCGACGATCGTGTATGTGTACAGAGAGAATAGATGAAAGAAGAGGCAAAGAAATATAGAAGGGAAAGGGGTCTTCAAGGAACTGAAGGTGAAGAAACAGACTAGAGGATTGCCCAAAGAAATGTAGAAAGAAAGATAGGCCTAGAAGTCCATAAAGAAAAGGGAAAGGTATAGATAAAAGAAAAAAACACACGAAGAAATAGTGAATTCTGTATCCTCTGTTCTTTCTTCATGTATTCCTTTATTCTTCCTCTCATCTATCCTCTCCCATGTCCTATGTTTTTATTTGTTCTTCCTTCCATCTAGCTTCTTCTCTCTCCTTATGTATTTCATTGTTTTTCTCCTTTAGATAAGATCAGGCTCGGCCATGGCATAGAACTCTGGGCTCAGCTCGTTCGCGCATATTTACAATGTATGATGTGCATATGCATGCAGTGGATATCTTGGCTGTCGTCTATGTGCGCAAGAGCACTAGTAGGATTTTTTCGCGAAAATGCCTAGTGTAAAACGGAAACGCGCCTCCGGGGCAGCCTGGATGTCCATGACCATGAGCTCTTTTCTTCCGACCCGATAGAACGTAATTCCGAGAACACTTGTTAATAAATGTATCAGCTCAATAGATAAGCTGATTAAGACAATAGATTTCGGCATATTTTACTCATACACGGTTGATGAATACAGTGACTATCATTTCACTGTATTCTCTGAGTATTTGCTCAAGGTCATAGTCTTTGTCACTGGTGATCAAAATTATGTGCTAAGGACGTCTTTTTCATGACACACCAGTTAATTATTGATTGTTATGCCTTCTTCATTTAGTCATGTAATTCATTTTATTCGAGGTAGTTTCTGGGCTCTAATTAGGCCATAGGTCTACTATCCTCACCTGAATAGTTTTCTGGGATGTCAAATGGCTAATTGCACTGCTATCCTTTATAGCTGGATAATAGGTATTCAATATTTTCTTTTATCCAATGATATTTAAGAGTGAATGAATGCAGTCGACTTAAATGACTAAAAACAGTGATAAAAGTTGTCAGAACAGGGTCAATACATTTTACTCACATCTTCCTAATTGGAAAAGATCTCTGTTCTTTTCAAGTGTAAAGTGGACCTCCGTTAAGAACCAACTGCAATATCGAAAAGGGTATGAGGAACCCTTGTTAAATACACCTGCACATCCCAATTAGTTATAGAAGGAGGAGAGATCCGAGGGTCACACTGATTAAAGGCATTGGCTAACTTTGTGAGTAGCTGATTTAAAAAATTCTCAAACTAAGATGAAACATGTGTATGAGTAATTGTAAAAAAAACCTGAAACCAACCATAATTTGGAATGGAAAAGTTTAAGTTAGACGCAAACGGCGATTTTATTATCCTTCGTCTCAGAGACAATCACTTAGAGGACCACTTTGCTTGAATTTGAAAATGCCGTTATGTGCCTCCCGCCGCGTGATACGCTAATACACAGGCGAGTCATAGCGCATGCGCACTCCTTATGTCTATTCTGTGCAACCGACCCTCGTATATTTTTTCAAACATTGGTTCACATTTTTAAATTTAAAATTACTTCCTGTGGATACTATACTTTGAAACTTTCAGACTGGTATTTTTACACTATAACCCTTATCCCATTTTCAAGTAACAAAACAAGATTTTTTAAAACCAATGCCTTTAAGTCTACTTTTCCCCTCCCAGGCTTAGTTGATGCCAAACAATTAATCTGGGCCGTATCCAGCATTTTTCAAAAGGGCGGGGGCGGTCGGCTTTTTCAAATGTCTGTTTTACCCGAAAAAATTTGCTGATAAGCAACCAAGAAAAAAAAGCCCCTCGTTTTAAAAAACTGGGGGGGGGGGCTCTGGACTTCATGGGGGCTGTTTCGGCACCCTGGGTTTTAAAAGGGGCGCCGCGGCCGATTCGGTACCCCCTGGATCCGCCCCTGTTAATGATGAATATACTGTTGGGAAAACTGCTTAAGGTTTTATTTCGTTAATGTTGGGTTATGGTTGCCATTGGGGATAGGTTCCGTGTTTCGTCCAGGGTTGACGTGGACAATTCGAATAGTGTAAGACTTCGACCACCGAACAATAATTCTGTCATATACACACTTAAAAAGTATAGGAAACGGATGTCCTATAGATATGGGCATAATAATGTCTTGAAACGTGTGGGAAAACATCTGTATAATTTAGCTTTAACGTCTTCTATGTCAGGAAATGTCAGGAACGCCTAACGTCTGCAATCGTTGTTAAAATGACTTTTAGGAAAACTGGACTCAATTACAGATCGTTGAATGAATATGTGACTTATTTTACCAGGTATGTACCTATTCAGTCTAGTCTGTCCTTTCAAATGTCATCAGCTAAGATTTGAAGGGAGAAAAAAAAAGCGAGAAAAGGAGAAATAAACACGACGGTATTTCGACAACTGCAGCTTTACGCAGTCACGGTATCGAATTTCATTTTCAACTGCCATGCTGTTCTTTATTTGCAGCCGTATTGTGTATAATATACGGGCTAAGCGAGGTCATATTGTACTCGAATGTATATAATATTCTATTTTTTCACCGAAAACATCTGAGCATACATGTGTATAATAAGAATGCTGCCTCGGCGAAGCTTTGTAATGTGCAGACTGAAATGGATTTAAGTTGGGTTAATACGATCGCTTGTAGAGCAAAATGTCTCTTCTCCTCTAACCGAATTCGATAAATTGAAAGTTGAAATGCCACATGCATTCATGTACTAAAAGGGAAAATGACAACAAGCATGTCTCATAAAATGACTTTAATTTGATTTCTGTTTTGCGCCACAAAAGTACTGAATATTATCAGTGTTAGAATACAGAAATAAAGAATGTTACATGTCAAATAAAATGCAATAGCCTCACCCCACTAAAAAGGAAAATGACAACAAGCATGTCTCATAAAATGACTTTAATTTGATTTCTGTTTTGCGCCACTAAAGTACTGAATATTATCAGTGTTAGAATACAGAAATAAAGAATGTTTCATGTCAACTAAAATGCAATAGCCTCACCCCCCCCCCTTTTGTGGGGGGGGGGGGATAGGGTGAGTGCTACAAAATTGTTATCTCTTCAGTAACACTAAAAAATATTGGGTAAAATTTTAATCAGTACGAGTGTAATTATATATCCAACCAACTTTGGGCAATAATTTACCCAATGTGGGAAGCATATTGTCCAGTTAGGGTAAAAATAATTAGTAATTACCTTAGAATGGGCAAAATTTCCACCAATGAAATGCCCAAAGTTGGTTGGACAAATTATTACCCTCATGGCACATTTTTACCCAATATTTTTAGAGTGAATGTGGTTGTAGATCAAGTATGCATATTCCATTGTTTATCCGTCAAATGAGGGGTGTCACTGGAACGGGTTTTTTTTTTTAGAAAGTGGGCTGATGGGCACTGCTCTTAATTTCTAAGGAATAGGACATATATTCATAACAACCAGCATGACCACTGGCGTAGCGTATGTCCAGCAACTACGTACTTACGAAGGCTTTGGAGACATTTTTTTATTACTTGAAGGATGATTACAAATACATATGGTTATCGATTGGTTTTTCAATCATTCAGTGCGGAAAGGACACCATCCCCCCCCCCCCTTTGACCTTTGTAGCTACGCCACTGACAAAATGTTGGATTTACCAACAAAAATATTTTGAGTGAGAGTATGGAACCACCACTGGCTAGACCCTTCAAATTACAACACAGATGAATATACGTCAGCCAGTAGGACTGTAAAACCATCAAACCCATTTCCTTTACATTTCTACGAAGAAAAAAAAAACGATGAAAGTGCAGTGATAGGATGACGACATGCTATTTTTAACGACGCCACCTGGATTTTTGTTTATTCCAATAATAACTAAAACTGCGAGAACTGAAAATGAAAACTATACTAGATTAAACAAAACAAAACAAACAATATGTACAGGAGATTGTTTCACATGTTAATGGCTATCAGGGTGAATATTATAGCATACAATCTGTATCATGTCTATGAGCATTCAAAGTAGGACAAATGAAAGAAATACGAGAGAAAAATAATATTTCTATTTATTAAATTCAAAACTATTTATTAAATTCAAATTTGCTTGAAACTTTCCAATTACATTCTAAGTTTTTTTTTCTTCCCCAACAACGACGACAACAACTAAAACAACAACGCGAAAGAATTTTAGATCAAAACAGCTTTATACTGAAAAAAAACATCAAATTTTTTAAGAAAATTGATTTTAAATGGACATCTATTCCTATAAAACTGCAACGTGTCAAATGAAAGAAGTTATCATTCTTAAGATTAAGCATGGGGTTCCAACGAACTGATAACAAATGCAATTGATATTGCAGTATTCATCCAAAACCTTGGTCTGTTATAACTGATGCCTTTTAAGTATGTACTTTCTGATGAGTAGTTTGTTTTCAAGATGAGCAGCAAAGAGGGAGGGAAATTCGGGTCGTGAGAAAATGTAATTATTTGAAAATAGTCTACTTGTAGCTTACAAATATTTATGGTATATATGAAATTGAGAAACAAATCATGTAATTGGATTATTAGACCTCAAAAAAATGAGAAAAATATTGTTATCCTGAAAGCGTTCTCTTAGGCAATAGGCTGCATGGTGGGGAAAATCAATTCAATTGATTCAAACTTCAGTATCCATCAGATCTTCTCTATCGCATTTACTCAGGTATTCTTTATCTACTGGTGATTTTGCTAAGGTTGTGGAGTTCTTTTTCACCAGACATCATTAAATTATTGACTATAAGACTTTATTATTCAGTTAAAATTCATTCTATCCGAAGCCATTCTAAAACTAATTAGGCCTACTGTATCCTCAGCTGAATGGTTTTTGGGGACCTCAAATGATTAATTTCACGGTTGTCATGGTTATTCTTGATGGCTAGACAGTTAATTTTTTTCAACATTTTCTGTTACCCAATGAAATTAAAATATGAATAAGGGACTTAATGAATTGTTACAAATTTGAATAGCGATAGCGGTGGTTGACATATATACAAAAAAGAAAACAAAAGCAATACCTTATTTCAAATTATACTCAAGTAACAGCCCAGTATCTATATACATGTACTCTTAACATGCTTAAAATACATTCATGTTTCTCTTTTAATATATGAGATGGTATGTTTGTTTTTGGTCAATTCTCGTGTCTTTCCCCCTTTTATTGTATTCCCCTCTATATACCCATGCAGTAAACTCATGGCCATGCCATAAATCTTTCCTTCTCTTTCCTTTTTTCTTTTGTTTCTTAAGAGTAATTAACCTTCAATTAAGAAAAAAAGTTCAATCGTTAAGGATATTGTCGTAGATTCAGACAGGGGTGTCGCTGCAGGGGGTGGAGACACCTTCGCCCGCCCTTACATTTTTTTTTTAACGGCAAAGATTTCACGGTCCTCCCCCCCCCTTCCTCTTGTGAAATATTTCTGGATCTGTATTTATAATCAATCTCTTTGTTTACTAGTTCTGAAAACCAAAAAAAAAATGTTACAGTTTGGGATATCTTTCTCCACGTCTATGTCGACAAAACGCTGGTGGTTTAGCTACTGACAAAGCAATCTGTGAATACTGAAAAAGGACAAAAATTTTGGAATATAAGAAATGCCTGGTTTTCTTAAATTTCCAAAAACTTTATGAACCATTTGTTTATGTATTTTCGTTTATCCTTCATGTTCTATCTCTCTCAAGAAAATATATTTCATATTCTCAAATATATTTCATATTCTCAAATATATTTCATATTCTCAAATATATTTCATATTCTCAAATATATTTCATATTCTCAAATTTCTCTATAAAATGGAATAAAAGTGTTTGAAGTATGTATGAATTCATCACATCAGTAGTTCTTTGTTTACTCGTTCTGAAAACCAAAAAAAAAATGTTACAGCTTGGGATATCTTTCTCCACGTCTATGTCGACAAAACGCTGGTGGTTTAGCTACTGACAAAGCAATCTGTGAATACTGAAAAAGGACAAAAATTTTGGAATATAAGAAATGCCTGGTATTCTTAAATTTCCAAAAACTTTATGAACCATTTGTTTATGTATTTTCGTTTATCCTTCATGTTCTATCTCTCTCAAGAAAATATATTTCATATTCTCAAATATACTTCATATTCTCAAATATCTCTATAAAATGGAGTGAAAGTGTGTGAAGTATGTATGAATTCATTACATCAGTAGTTATTGTTTCAAAACAGGGCCTACATTTTTATTTTTCTTCTGATTTATGACAAATATCATACAGACAAAAATTGGTCCAGTTACAACTCAATTCAGCAAATGGCATATGACCTACCTCTTTCAAGTTATTTGATGCACTCGACATATCGGCTGGATTTTACATTATTTTACATTGTTGCCCTATGCGGTTTGTATATGCGTTAAATAACACTTTCATATAAATCCTGTCGTAAAATATTAAGACAAAATCACTTAAATGATACGACATCGACCGGCCATAATGTGCATATGGGATATCAGAAACTGAATCTGCGTCTAACCACAGGTCGTTCAAAAAAAAAGCGAATAAAATCCATCTCGAAAATGAAACATAATATAATTATTAAGCCTTTCAATACATTTACATGAAAATACCAGGTACAAAGTCCCTGTTATTATGCATGGGTTCGGGGTAAAAAGGAACGGTAATTAAACAGGTATGGGCAGAAAACGGGATCATTATTTTATTGGCAGAAAGCGTCGGCAAGGCCGGGGTGATAGCATTTACCGTGCTCATGGCTTAATGAGGATTACAGCTTAACAAAAAATAATTGGACCAGTCACAGGTCATTGCGACGTCCCATAGGCTACGTTTCAAAAAAAAAAGAAAAAAGAAAAAAGACAGTACATGTATTAGCGAATTATGAACACATGGACGTAAAGTGCATCGATACTTTAGGCCTGTCATTGCCTTTTGCTAATTATTCCTTGTTCTTTCAATTTTGGTTAATAGTTTGATATAGTTCATTTTTTTATTTCCTTATGCCCATAAATCTTTGATTATACTCCTCAAATTTTCTTTATAAGTTTAACAACTAGTTCATTTCCACTCATGAAAATGAGACAAAAACAAGGTCTACAAAAAATGATAAACAAATGATAAACCATGAGTGAACAGAGGAAAACAGCACTTACCTACATTCGGTGCGACTATTCCTCCCCGTTAATCTTTCAAAATATACAATCACATTTAAGTCATATCTAAACCAAACTGGCCGATAAGAATTAAATGGTAGACCGTCTTCAATTCACTCCCATTACATATAGGAAGCAGAACTCCTGTTTAGCCCATTGCACTTCCGAATGAAACTGATAATGAAGCGAATATCAATATATAGGCTCCCAAATGTGTGAATTGACGCACACGGGTATAGTATCACGATAGCGGATGGTTAATCATGCCTTGTGTCCGAAACGATCGACTCTTTCAAAATGTTCAAAGAAAGTTATCATGGTTAAAAGCCGAGAGTGCGCGCTTTTCACCGCGGACTCCCTCTCCCCCCCCCCCCCCCCCCCCCCTCTCTCTCTCTCTCTCTCTCTCTCTCTCTCTCTCTCTCTCTCTCTTCCTTCCTCTCTCCCATCTACATGATCTACCTTCGTTCTGCAATAGAAACGTGGGCCTGAGAAGCGAAGCACTCGCATAGTGTGATATGATTTTTTTTAAACCTCATGATTTTTCCACGATTGTTCTGAAAATGAGGGAGTGTTCCAGAGAACGAAAAGGGTCCTGAATTTGTTTTTCTGTGTGAGCTTCTTTTACACATTTTCATGTGTAAACGCATAAGACGGAGCTTTGCATTTTTATTCTTCTTCTGCAAGATAGATACTTTATCATATAATAATAATAATAATAATAATAATAATAATAATAATATGCAATATTTATATAGCGCTTAATACAAATGTTTCTAAGCGCTGCATATCATTACCCCGGCTTTAGCACGGCTACCCTGATCATATATAATTATATTCTTGTTTCTCTGATAAAAGCACAATGACCAAAATATAAGTTCATATCTTTAGTTTTTGAATAGTGTATTTAATTCTCTCTTTGATATCCTATTGTTATTTTTGTTGTTGTTAATTGGTATACGACTGAATGATTTTGTCTTGATGATACTCTCCTTTCATCATTCTCGAGTTACACGAAATTACCAATGTGACGGATGGTCGAAAATATTGCTCGTATACTCCTTATGTGTTTTAATTGCCCGTTTAATTGTCATTAATTTCGTACATTTATTGAAGGTAAGCGATTTCACTTTGTATTTGCCTTTACTAGTTTGTTTAACCGTCTTGCTTTTTTCTTTACAGCCTATACTCATGTCGTAGGTGTCGTGATGTTGTAGTTAATTCATTTCACCTTCAGTCAAAGGGTCGAGAGTTCGAACTCCAGTCTTCTGGCAAGACATTAATCCAAGTTTGCCACTATCCACGCAGGTGTAGTAAGTAGGTTTTCGGTAGGAAGAAGTTCTTAAGTTCTCTATAGCGCCTAATAATAATAATAATGATAATAAATAAATAATAATAATATTTCTGTAAAGCGCTTAGAGACTCTCCTGGAGATGTATTAGGCGCTATATTAATCCAGAATATTATTATTATTATTAATTGAATTTTTGGATTTTTTTTTTCCTCTTCCTCTTTTCCTCTTACACACATTTTAATATAAATTTTGCGAGCGAGCGAAGCGAGCGAACAAAAAATAACCGCTTTTTTGGTTTTTAATCGCATTTTCAAATAAATATTCTGAAATATGACGACCGAGCGATGCGAGCAAGCCAAAAATGGCTACTTTTCTTGTTTTTAATTGCATTTTAGAAAAGAAATTCAAAAATATGACGAGCAAGTGAGCCAAAAATAACCACTTTTCTTGTTTTCAATCGAAGTTTTGAAGAGCGGAAAATGGTATTTTAGAGCACTTCACAGCTTGAATATGATGCTTATGACAACATCTACTTATTTACAAATTACTGTATAATTTTTCTTTTCAGTCCTCAAAATTTCTGGGGGGGGGGGGGGGCAACGGGGGGGGGGGGCAAAACTTCTGAGTGGGGGGAGGGGGGCAAAAGCCCCCCATGCCCCCCCCCCCTTGGTGCCGCCACTGGTCAAATGTGACCCAGAAACAAGTCTTCATGACCCTATTCGGGGTGATTTGTTTACCCTAAACGACGTGTGGCCCTAACGGACTCTTTTCCTAATCAATCGGACCCGGAATTTTAAAGAGTGCGGGAAAGGGCAGTATTGTTTTGTACAGTAGCTGCGCTACATAACATGGATATATTTTTACTGTTGTTATCATTATCGCATGTATTTTTGTTATCATTATCGTTATTACTATTATCTTTACTATTATCATCAATATCAGTATTATCATATCATTATTACATCAAGGCCCTCTTGCATTAAAAAATTGCGATTAAATGCAACTAAGAAAATTAAGCGCAACTTGATTTTCAACCAATCAGAATTGAATATTTGGGACCTGCGTTTATTTTTGATTTTTTTGTTAATTGCGTTTGATCGCAACTTTTATTGCAAGAGGGCGGTTCTGTGTGATTTGTAATATTCTGACAATTTTAAAGTGTTGTATAATTAGACTTTTTGTAATGTTCGATTAAGAATTCGTTCGAAATGTTTATTTATTACAGGCATACTGTTTATACCTCTTATAGTAATTCAATCAATGAATTTTCCCGCGCCTCCACAGTCCGGACCTAGATGGAACGCTGTTTGTGAATGTCCGCCAAAATGTCAGGGAACTTAATAGTTATGTGTAGGCGGTCACTTAACCTTATTAAAAAAGAAGGGGAAAAAACCCTGTGAAGATGGCTAACACTTTCTATGAATTGAAAGGCCAAAACTCGTTATCTTTGCCCAAGCGGAAAAAAAAAAGCGGCAGATAATCGCTTCCCTTGCCTGTGTGTGTTTTTTTTTAAATATATCTACGTCATAATGGGCCTTCTTCACCCTGCCAAAGAATCTGCTGATCGTTAGATCAAAAGATGATCCCATTAGAAACGTTTGTCGCCATTCATGATTTAACAGATTGGCAATGACATAACTGGTTATGAAACAATTAACTGCCGCATTTTCTTTATTCAACATCTTTTCAGACCTTGTAATCAACTCAAAGCTCATATTGAGGATGAACCGTAATGAGATTTTATCTAGAATGAAGCGAAAAATCGTTACCTTGTTCACGGTCGTAGACTGCTACTAGTCTGGGCGGTGTTTCATAAAGCTGTTCGTAAAGTCACGAATGATTTTACGAACGACTTGAACATGGCAAGCCAAATAGGATTCTCAGTAATTGCAAACTGCATCAGCTAAAAGTGAAATATGCAGGCGAGGATTAACATTACTTTTGTTTACAAACATTTTATTGAGAAAATATTTTTTGGGACAATTTAATTGAGATTATGGGAAATGCAGTCACGCTTTGATAAAACGTCTAAGAAAAAACTTGGGGTATCCCAGTTGGCACTTCATATTCAAGTCATTCGTAAAGTCATGCGTAACTTTACGAAAAGCTTTATGAAACACCCCCGGACGTTGGGGGAGAAACAGGTGCAGTGGGAGAGAGACGGACGACACCAGTCTCATACATTGAGTGAGATAAATGCGAGAGGGCAAAGCCTTCTGGCTGGAGAGGGTTCAGGTGGGCTAAGCGGCCGTGGTCATAATATATCTTCAGTTCACTGTTCATCCATGTCTTCTCGTTTCTCTCTATCTTTCAATCTTTCAATTTTTCTTTTTTCCTCCTCCAATAACAGAGGGCTTAGGGTCCGTTTGTTCTTTCCTTTCCTTTCTTTTTCAATTATCATTTTGTTGTTGTTGTGATTTTTTTTAAATTCCATTTCGTGACTAATCAATCAATAAATGAAGGCTTTTTCGGAATCAATTTCCATTTAAGTTGCAAAACAATCATATGTAATTCATTTTCTATTTATGTGCAAACCTATGGATGTAGCTTTTTCACGTTCCATTTGCCCCCCGCACTCAAATAAATTGATTATAATGCCTGCATTTAATTTTCAGTTTGCATAATATATCTCCCTTGAGGCTTCTGATAGTTTGATGCGGGAATGATGACGTTCGAAATTCGCCAATAGGTGGTGATACAGTAATGACCGTGATGACGAAAGCAATCGTAATTGTTCCCCCAACTGAAGGCAAAATGTGTCATCCATCATAATTTTGTTTATGCTTGAACTTTTCTTGATGTGTGTGTGTGTGGGGGGGGGGGGTTGAGGGTGCGTGTGTGTGTGGGGGGGAGGTAATCAACGTAATTACAGTAATGGTTTTTATTACTAAGCCTTCGGAAAACTTTCCTAAATTTCCTTTTAAAAATATCACTAGTGATGATAAATGACTGAAAGATGTAATTCCTTTTAATGCAGTTCAATGAATTAGATGGAAATTTGATTCGAAAATTGATTGCCTTGGGGTTGTGATATTTTGTAATGATCATGGTATTTACAGGATTGAATAGAAAAGTAATAATTGCCGTCAAAAATTCGATTAAACCTTGATGGATTAATACACTTTCGTAGACATTAACAGAATGAACGAAATAATGAGAAAAAAATGGAAGAGGGGGGATTTAATGGGAGGGGACGATGGTATGTAGGAGGATAACGAGAGAGGCAAATAATATTCCTTCTATATACTGCTTAAGTCTTCCCCATCGCCCTCCCCAGCCCCCCCCCCCCCACCGCTTTCTTTCTCCCTCCGTCTCCCCTTCATCCCCTCTATCTCTTTCTCTCCTTTTCTACCTTCCCTTCCTCTCTCTCCTTCCCTTATACTATTGCTCTTTATTTCGTCACCATGGCATCTTCTCTCTTCTCTCAGATCTTTTGCTCTCCTTTTTCTCTCCTTTCCATATACTAAACTATTTCTCTTTATTTCGTCACCCTCTTCTCTTTCAGATCTTTTGCTCTCCGTCTCTCTCTCTCTCTCTCTCTCTCTCTGTCTCTCCCGCCTTTATTCTCTCATTCTCGCTCTCTCTCTCTCTCTCTCTCATTGTCCTCAATTTGTGCTTTTCCACCGTTCATCGTTATTAAACGGCTGCTAAACGGCGCGAACGTTTAGAAGTAATCAAATTTAATTCCTCATGAGAAGCAGCACCGACTTCATGTTCGAACTTCATTACCATACGAATGGGAAGGTCAGTAGTATAATTTCCCTCAGGAAAATATTTCTGATTATTCCAGATCTGAGGCAGACATCCAGATTAGGTTTTGCTTACAATACATTAATGAAAATGAAATATTTCATAACTGCATAAAGCTAAAACTTTGTACTCCGAATATGCATGGAGGTTAATGCTTGGCAGATTCTGTTCTGAGCATATGATTCTATTCCGTGGATTCTATGGGGCTGCAGTGATAATAATGGAATCTATGTAAAGGAAAATTACATCATTTGAAATTTACGTTTATAGGCGAATGGAGTATGATGAGAATATTATGAAAAACATTACAAAAACAAGGTAGTATTGCATAGGGCTCCCAAGGCAAGGTTTCCCAAGTAGATGGGTCAGAGGAAGAAAGCAAGGCAAATTATTTTCGGTCATATCAATACCTTCAGGAGAAAAAGTTAAAATCATTCATGTCTCCAATTTCCCACTCTCAGGAGCAGTGACACGTGTTTGATTTTCATCACTTTTATTATTAATATCAAAACTAGCAGGGAATTCTTATTAGCAAAATATGAAATGATCTGTTTACTTCCTAAGTTTACCAGTTGGTAAATCCAACAGATGTAATTGTGTCCTTTATTGCTTCTGATTATACAATTACACTCACAGACTGTAACGGTAACTCATTTCTTAAAATATGGAAGCAGTTTTATTCTCTGAATATTGCTCAAAGTAATTACTAATCTGCATAACAATTTTTGATTTTGTGAGACATGCATTTGATGGAACTGAAATTGATGAATTGATGCATATTTCATGATTTTCCTCTACCCTGTCTACGTCATATCTTCGTCAATAATCTAAATTCATATCATTTATGCTTTTTCCTGAAACAGAGTCCTTTTTTAGATGTTTGTGTAGATACATGACATCATATATCCAATTATAAAATAATTGTGGACCAAAATTTAAAATTCATTTTTCTTAAACTCTGATCATCAAAAGAAATAAATAAAACATTTTCTACATACAAAGTAAATGTGAGTTGTACAATAATACGTTTTGAAAACATCTACCAGATTACAGCTCACACAGAAAATATACTACATGAAATACCCTTATCTCCAAATCCTATCACATCTGATATTAAGCAATACACATGTACATTTTTCTTTTGTGTCTGTGTAAATTGATTGGAATAACAGTAAGTACATGGCATAGCTATAAGCATTTTAGCTCAACTTAAAAAAAAAATAAAAAAGGAAATGGTTTAAGTCACCAAACAAATTCCCTCTCTAAAACCATCAAAAATCATTAGAGTTGTTGATCAGAAAACTTATTTCCAAATGAACATTTCATTTAACATGTCAAAAAATTCAGGCAAATTCAGGTAAAAAACAACTATAAACATGCTTTCAAAAATAAGATTGATAAGGCACTTTGTTGTTAAACTTTAGAGTCCTTTTGCTGCATATTAGACAATTTGAAAGCTGCAATATTAATCATGCATATATACAATGGAGTCACTACTTTTAGTAGTCATCTGCTGGTACTACATAACAGGTATATTGATAATACAAATGAAAAAAAAAACCCAACAAAATGATTGTGAATACACAGCTTTTTAAAAACTTTGATATTTCCACAGGCAAGGAATGATATCAAAGAAAAATGACACTTCCCTCTCATTCGAGAAACTAGACCTATACGATTAAGACAAATAAAAAAACAGGAAGAGCATTATACCAGTAATTTCTCCTTGCATCACATATAAATTCAATTTTTATGACTTTGTAATGATGATGATTGATTCACCGCATTTGTATGGCGCAATACATCTGTTTTAAGAATATTAAAAGGCACAGACAGACTCCTCCAATAAAGTTAGCATTTAAATGTGTTATGAAAGATGTGAGTCTTGAGCGAAGCTTTGAAGTAATTCTATATAAAAGCATAATTCTATAATACATGTATATAAATAAGCTTTATAAAAAGTTGCATAATATATATATCTTAATATTTAAACATGTTTCTATGTATAAAAATCTTACACTGATATGTTTCTGCAAAAAAACCATAACTTCCTAAAATATGTCTTTAAGACTAATCCTAAAAACAAAACAAAACAAACAAAACAGACTATGTTCATGTAATAGCGAATAGTACAAAAATTATATACACATTTCCATTTCTACTGATACACGTAGAACATATGTCAAACTTGTTACGAATTGCATAACCACAATATTTTATGGCAAAATATTGATATACTTTACCATGCAGCTAGGATTCCAGTTTACTTACAGAAGCAAATTGTAACTTATCAACAGAAATACACTACATACAGATAGATTCATAAAAGGAATAATCATTGGAAATCTTTTCCATCTTGCGATGGCATTACAAATGCACTAATATGCAGAGGTAAAACAAGAAGACATATGACTGAGATTTTAAAATAATTTCACCTTTGTTTACAGCAGATTCATTTGAACGATCCCCATTTTAGGGTGTTGAAATAGTACACTGAGTACTGTCAATTGAATCACTCTATTTTACAATTTTTAAAGAATGATTCTAACAGAGGAATTAATGAATTTTATTGTTCTGTACAATGATGTAACTGATATCACATGATCTTTGATCTTTAACATCTGAAACTAAGAAAGACAAGACGTCAACAATGAACTTCATTTACTTTTGCAAAATCAATTTTTTTTACACAAATTTCAACATCAAATTTGAATAGCATCTTGACATTTTGCTAGCAACATCTACGACCAGAAAGACATGACAAGAACGATAACAATGAACTGTTTTTAGATACATGTACTAATAGAAAATCATAATTTAATACATTAACAGATGGCAAAATAGATTATCAAACATCAAGGGTATTATCAAGGGTTGGTCAAATAACCTCGATAGTGCACCTAAAAATTGTCTATGTAGGAGAGGTATGGAATATAATTGTTTCCTGATAGTTTATACTGATGATGCCGTCTGCATCAACTTTGTTGGATCCCATAAGTTTCCATCATAGACTAATTTTACAGGTATCATAATTGATAATACAATATGTGACTGGCCCTTGAAGGAACTGTCCATGACACCATTTACAGAGCACTCTCTTCATCATTATACCCATAATTCCTATAGCTTTGCCCCTCTCCTCCTCCTATAGCCCCTACCGCTCTTCCTCCTCCTATCGCTCCTAAGGATTCTCCTCCGCTTGTCTCTCTCTTGATCGTTCTCCTGACCCGTCTCTCCTCGACGACATCAACATCCCCGTCCTCATCATCATCGTCCATCATGGCGAGGTTGAACTCACCAGTCCTGCTTCCACTGTCGTCAGAGTGTGATGACAGGGTGTGGGATGCCACCGAGGGGTTCTCGACATTGCTGCCACCGCTGTCAGGCAACACCTGTGTAGGGAGAGGCGAGTTTGTTAGAAATGAGGATGGAACAGTGAAAAATCTTGGAAGTTGAAATTTGATATAATTGTGAAATATGACTGCAATGTATATTTTTAATGCAGAGGACTGGTATAGAAGCTATGAAATTAAGAGCAATTTTCACAGAAAAAAAAGGTTATTTGAAAAAAGTGATCACCAAAAGAAGAAGTTGCCAACAACTCACCTGGTATGTAAAGCTTCTACCCTTGGGGCTCGATGACCCACTCATGGAGCTGTGTTCATCATGTAAGGCCAATTTTGATTCTATATCACCACCAAGCATGTGATCTGCAGCAATGATAAATGATAACAATAAAGAGGGTTTTTATTTCTATTTTTTATCCACTCCAAGAAATAATAAAAGTAAAATACAGGAGGGGTTCAGGATGAATGTAGGAGGATGTGGTAGGACAGTCCTCAAAAAATCTCTGCAAACATTGTACTAGCAAATAAGATAATGAAATGAGTGTAATTATATCAAGTAAAATGTTACAAGCAGCTATTCAGGCATCTACAAACTCTGCAGATACATGTACCAGCTGCAAAATAAAATAAATGTGTCAGCATTATAATTATGAAACTGAATTCAAATCAACAGACACATACAGGATTTCTAGGGTCAACTTCCAATACCATTCACCACAAAACATTATATTCTGGCACACAAAAATACACACAAACACCCACCCACACGCACACCCCCACACACATACACAATAATTGGACAAAACTTTGCGTAATTGCATATTAAGTATAAGAAATGTAATGAAAGCATGGAAAATCAAAAATCCATCATTATAAAAAAACACAAAAAGGAACAAAGGGCAAACAGATAACATTTTCCATCTTCCTGTGTAGAAAACATGCCCTAATAAAAACAAACTGAGAATTGCAAAAATGGAAAGAATGCAAGAGCTGAAGGTCTCCTATACTCATGCCAACTTGATTATCATTTATAGACATCAAGGACAAGACTTTCCTACAAAAAAGGAAAATATATTCAATTGAGAGGCTGTCCCTTCTGGTTCGTTATGACTAACCTTCCTAAAGGTCTGTTATGTAACTTCATTCATTGCCCAGCTCCATACTGATGAAATTATTGTTCTCTTCAAAATATGAATTTATCAAAAAAGCTGGATTTCCTACCTTCCTCAGTCAGAGGTACACTGAAGGACTAATGAATATATTTTACATTTATAGATATCACTCACGGGCAAATTTGAAAACGGCTTAATTGGTGTAAAGGAGCAAAATGTTGAACCTGGCTCCCTTAATGTCAGAGGAGAAGTGACATTACTTACGTGCTGAATACAAGAATTTAACATGTCTGCTCACTGCATTAAAAAATGGATTTCGACCTTCACCTAGTTTTATTCAGCATAAAAAAGACATACTTGTATGCAGAATGGAAAAATTCAAAGAGTCTGTTTATTGCACTGATCTTTTGACTATCAATGTGTCCATGTGCAGCAGGACAAAATGACAGAAAGCAACGTGCCAAATGCATTTGGAGAAGGTGGAAAATTTGAATGTCACTTTATTTGTGCCCTTTATTGCAGAAAGGTGTTTCCCTATGAATCTAACAGAGGAAACATGACATGACACAATTACAATTAAAACAAAAGAGAAGTGGCAAATGAGAGCACCCGCGTAGTGGGGGTGGTCGCCCCTCCAAAACACCAACAAAAAAGAAAAAAGGAAGAAAGAACAGAAGGGAAAAAAGCGTGAGCGGGAAAAGAAAAAGGTCAGAGAAAGTAAGAAGAGCGGGAGCAGACAAGGAACAATTCAAAGTAACAGAAGCTTTGAATCCGCTCTTCCCGCAGGACGGGGGAAACTCCCCCCTCCCTTCCTCCCTCCCTGCACCCTCCCCTCTAGGGAGAGCGCCTCGTGCGCTCAGACAGTGATTTGCATGCTTCGCGTGCTCACTACCGCCCTCCCTAAAATGAAATCCTAGCTACGCCACTGAAAGAGAGAAATAATGGAAGAGTTTTGTGTCCCTTTTTGCTGGAAAAGGGTTTCTGTGTGACATTAATACAGACAAACACAGATTTGTCAAAGCTACTCTGGGAACAAAGGATAGTTTTGAGTCCATTTCGCTTACAGAGAAGCGCTAAGCATGTGTGATCCTGCCACAGTACAGGAATAATGCAAAAGATAAAAAAAAAGATACAAAACAACAACAACAACAGCAACAAATACAAATATTTTAGCTTCATTGTTTGCTGGAAGTGGGTCCAGATGTAGCATTCTGATTCTCATAGAACAAAAAGCTTGATTGGAAGAAGATGTAAGACATATGTGCAATGGATGTGATGAGAAAGAACGGGAGATTCACACGATGCAATCAACAACAATTTGGTAACATGACAAAAGACACTGAGAGGGCAAAGGATTAGAGCTGTTTTTTTTTTATGTGTGTGCATGTGCCTAATTCCTGTGCTAGAAAGTGGCCAAAATGTGTTTCGTTCAAAGTTTAACAATGAATTTATAATGAATAAAAACCCATGTGATAAACAACAAAAACAACAAACACAACACAACAACCTGATGTGTTTGAAGCCATTCCTTGCTGGAGGAGGTCTCACACACATCATCAAATAACCTTGACAGACAATATAAATGTAATTGTATATGGGCGGTTAAAAGTTAAAACTACTACTACTGCGATAACAACAGAATGCGGTCTTACACTGACTATGTGTTACAAATGTAAAAATAAGAAGTGAAAATGAAGTGGGAGCAAATTTCAAAGCTCAAGAGTTCATCCTATTCATGACACTCTGACACAAAGCACCTGTGAGCAGAAGAAGGTGATAAATGCAAAATGATGTGACTTGTGACCTTCTGTGCTGGAAAGGGTTCCATGTGTGACTCCAAACTCGAACTGCAATAGAAATTATTACCTTGGGAGGGGCCAAAACTGTCTGCGTCGGGATCTGCTTCTTCAAGAAACTTTAGCTTTACTTCCCCCGACTCCAAAATTGCTATTTGAATCTTGGCTGATTATCAATAAAAATATGAACAATTAACGATATCAAAAAGAATGAAATGTTGGTGAGAGTAATTGGAAAACATAAAATTTAGTAAGTTCAACACGTACACATGTGTTAAGCAAATCCTCATATGCCTCTGTAGGGAAGTATGATATAAAACTCAAAGATTACTAACTTTTTCACAAGAATGTTTTAGCACATGACGTTAATCACAAAATTGGGTTATTTTCAACATGTAACATTGTTTACATTGTCTTATATTTACAAAGTACATATTTGCATTCTTGGAATATAATACCATCTCTTATCACCTGGAATAGCACTCATACATCTTGGAACATACAAATAATCTTAAAATATCTTCTCTTTTTCATAAAATCTTCACAAGTCATCAAACCCTTCAACTGCATAAAAAATCACTTAAATTACAAAGAAATACAACACAGAAATGCAATGTATTACTGAAAATATGACAGATAGGAATATGAAATCATCACAGCAAACATATTACTTTCATACCTCTCGCACTGGTTTCATTTTCTGCTTGCCCAGTATTGATTTGTTTCTTTTTGCTGGACACCATGATTTCTCCCGATTCCAGTAGTGTGATTTCTCCTAACCATGATAGCATTAGAATTAAATCAAATGTACATAAAAAAATAATATTGATACTTGAATTAACAAGAAGCAGTGATTAATACTGGTGCTAATTTATAAACTGTGTGCTCATATGACCAAACTAAGCATCTCATGTAAATAAGACTAACAAAAGAGGGAGAAGAGAGGGGGAAAAAAAAGAATGAAAAAAAAAAGAGAAAAAGGGAAAGAAAGAAGAAAAGGGGGAAAAAACATCACATGTTATTTTCAGAAAGGGTAGATATTGCTCCATAATTTCATTCTGAATCCTTTCACAATGAAGACATAATTTTATCATTTTTTTTCTCCATCTTTTCAGAATGAGCTAGGATGTAGTGCTCTACTGATATGACATTGACATATTGATGAGACCTTGAATTGTATAGAGTGCAGATTAATGCACTTTCTTCATCCTGCATGCTCAAATGGACATAAAGCGTAACCACTCCTTTCACTGATATTATATCATTAACATGTCTCAATTGATGTAATTCAGTCGAACAGAAACTTAAAAAGGAAGTCATGCACATATTCATCCCTTTACAGCTTATGATCCTTTCAATGATTTTAGGGTTCTTAAGTGCAATTCAACCTCTAAATGTTCCTAAGAGAGAAAATAAAACCATCCACACATGAACATACAGTTTGGAAGGAAGGGCTTCTCCTCTTCCTCCTCCTCCTCCTTTCTTCTTTCTTCTTCATCTTCTCCTCCTCCTCCTTCTTCTTCTTTCAAATTTGGTATTTCGATAAAGTGTCAATATTTTTCTTATTTTTTACTTAAAATTTAGGGATTTATGACTGTGGAGAGGCTGTTTCTTTGTTCCTCTGCCTGTTTTAAAGGTGAGCTGGTGTATAAAGTCCTTTTGATATGACATTGACATAATAAAAACTAGCCCTTAATTCATATTAGGTGCAGCTAAATGCATCATTGCACTTTCATAGTGTCTGGCCGCTCCTTTCACTATCATTAGCTAACATCCTTGAAGTGCTTTAATTAATATCAATTTAATATAAAAGTAAAAAAAACCTCAACTACAAAAATAATCATCCATAGTATTCTTTCTTCACAGCTTATTAATATTTTGAATGATATTAGCTAACCCCATTGATGTGCTTTAGTTAATTGCAATTTAGCTGAGCAATACAAAAAATCTTCTTCTTAAAAAAATACAACAAAAAACACTTCAAGGCTTCATCCCTATAGTGCAATTATGATGAAAAGAAGGAATTTTTGTTGGTGACCTTTTGCCTGTGTAAAGCCAGTGGTGCACATAACTGGGTTGAGTGTCAGCAACTTAATAATTATGTTATAATCAATGTAATTCACTTTCACCTTCAACTTTTTAAAAGTGCATCACACTTCATATTTTTTATATTCATAACACATATAAATGAGTACACGCAGAGCTTTTGCGGCATCACGCATCCCTACTTGCAATTTATTAAAAAAATGATAAAGGCTCGTTCAGATATCGAGCTGCAAACCCCTGCAAAACCCCTTTTTTTCACCATGCCACTTACTTGTATGATAATGAGATGCGCATTATCGTGTCAGATATAGTTCACACTCACAGAAAAGAAAGTTGTGCCAAAAGTGGCAAAGACAAATTTCAGACATCATATTTGCCCTTACCTTATAAGACTTTGATTGGTCCAGAACTTTTGCCGCCAGGAGGCAAAAAATAATGTTTTTCTCCTGCCTTTTTTTCTTTGTTCCCTCAAGTCCCATTCATTTTTAGCACACACACACACACAAAATATGCAGGGGTTCACCATGGGATTTGCCACTTCATATGTGAACAAGCCTTAAGCCGAAATGGATTTTCACGGTAGTTGCATGTGTGAACAAGCCTCATCCAAGTGATAGAAACCAAGTCACAAAAGCAGAATAAAATATCATTTCAAGTGTTAAAGTAATGACAGAGTAAAGAGGAGAAACTGTGAGGACATAATACCACTTTTAAGAGCAATACATTACTCAGTGAAGTTTTCAAAGGAAAATAACATTAATTTTACAGATACATAAAAAAGTCACAATATTACCATTAGTTTCTATTTGGGTGTTGCAAGAAAGATGCAATCGATTGCAAGTTGCAACTGATTGTCACTGGCCAATCAAAATCATTGTTGCATGCATGTCTTCTTAAAAGGGCAGACCCTGAGCCAATCAGAATGGTTGTTTCAAAATTAGCAATTATTTGCAATCGATTGCAACTTTCTTGCAACACCCCATATGTCTGGAACATAGCAATTAGGTGGTTAGGCAAAGAGAGACTATAATCATAACTTTTGTAACACAACTTGTACATTATCTTATTCCATGTATTTGTGGTATTCAGTTGGACAAATCTAAAACTAAGTAAAAGTGAAATATCAAGAATACTACTTTAAAAGGAAAAAATCAATTTAACTCTTCAAATGAATGAATGAATGAATGAATACAAAACCAAGAAATGCACTGCACACCCACAGAAGGACTTTATTGTACCTTTTGTACTAGTGGAGCTATTGAGAGAAGATGCTGATCTATTGGCCAGAGAGAATCTGACATCACCACTGTCAAAAAGGGTTATTTCTCCTGGAAGAAAGTGGAAGGAATTTGTTTTTCATCAAACAAAATAAAATGTCAACAATAAATAACTTTGAGGGGCCTAAGTTGCATAACCTCTATCAGGTATTAAAGTTATCTCATACTAGCATGAAATCAATGTAATGATCTAGCCACTGAACAGTCATTCTTCTGGGAGCCATGGTAGGCAAGCACCAGAAGTTGTCTTCTGGACACTAATTTTGTAGGGGTGCTGCAGATTTTGCTATCAAAGGAGACACCTTATATTATGAAACATAACTCAGTTTCCAGTGTACGGTGATTAGATAATTTGCCATACGGTGTATCTGAAGGAAAAACCATTAGTGGTAATTAATCCCTCAATCACACCATTAAACAACCAATGAACAAATTCATCAAATTTACCTAACAAAGCCATTTACATAATGCACAAAAACCTTTCCTGCTAGAGATTTAGAGTTCAACTAAAAGCCCCTCTGGATGCCGAAAGCCATGCTTTATGATTCATAATTCACAGTGATTCCATAACATTCTATCATTAAATCATGTAACAAATCCAATCCTGCTGATGCTGCTTTTAAACAAATGGCTTCTAATTAAAGAACAAAACAAAATCAATACCAATGCAAATGCCTACTCTTACAGTAATAAAATGTTATTGATAGAAATCCTTTGGAAAATCATCTCCACGATTCTAAATTAACCCTTTGATTACTGACTTCCAAAATTCCCACACACTTAACCCATAGAGCATGGCTTGATTTCAGTATAACACACATTTTCCATAGACCCTAGCATGAATCATCTCTGGATTAGTATTCAACGAGTTAATGCAGGTACGACCTTGTTCCTGTAAAAACTGGGTTGACCATTGACGTAAATCCTGGGGGGATGGGGGGGGATATATCCCCCCATTTTTTCAAGGGGGGGGGATGGCGTGTACAAATATCCCCCAGTTTTTAAGGAAGAGATAATTTTTTAATTAATCAGTTAGTAAAATTTTTAATAATCTGTCATAAACAACCATCATATTTCAGAATTTCTATTTGAAAATGCGATTGAAAACCTGAAAAGTGGTTAATTTTGGTTCGCTCGCTCATCATATTTTAAAATGTCTATTTGAAAATGCTATTGAAAACCAGAAAAGTGGTTATATTTGGCTCGCTCGCTTCGCTCGCTCATCATATTTTAGAATTTCTATTTGAAAATGCGATTGAAAACCAGAAAAGTGGTAATTTTTGGCTCTCTCACAAAATAAAAATTAAAATGTGTAAAGGGGGTCTGTGCGGGTGGGTGAGGGCATGTGTTTATACTTAAGTGTGAGTTCGACAGAAAAAAAATCGGCAAAAAAGTTGATCATCCCCCCACTCCTCAAAGTGGATTTACGCTGGTGGGGTTGACTAAAAGCCTATGGGAACTGGGTGACTCCCCTGTATAAAGTCTATTGGACTAAGGGGATTTAGTAGTCAACAGGGCCCATATTCATGAAACCTTACTAAGCTAGTCGTTAACTAATTACATAGGTCATAGTACATTGTTGACAATTAGGCCTATGAAGGTTTCATGAATATGGGCCCAGGTTATATTGATCAAAGACTAAATTATTGTTACTTAAAGGTCTCATATGTAGGGGATGAATAATTTGATTTAAATTGCCTATCCTATCATTAAATCATGTAACAAAAAAGCTAGGTACATGTATATAGCATGATTTTAGGTAAAAGGTTTGCAGGCTAGCAAAATTATCACTTTGTGATAGTTGAAAGTGAGGCTAATTAATCCCACTTGGTACAAACAAGCAATCTTTTTTGAGTTTGAGCTTTATTGACTAATGAGAATGTATGGAATAAAGAACATTTATAGAAGCTCCCTTTCCAAAATATACCTTTGGGTCTTTTTCCACACACTGCCAATTTAACATCTCCTTCATCCGTCAGCATGATTTCTCCTTTGAGAAAAAAATGAAGGTAGCGGTGTAAGAGAAAAAACAACCACAATCCAATTTAATGATTCTATTGTTATAAAAAAAAAAGTTGAACACATAAACAGTGCATCCTTGAGCACGATTTCTCAAATGTTGAGAATCCATAAATTAAAAAAAGAAAAGAAAGAAGACCATAATAAGAGTCAAATTCTAATCAAACTGATTATTTTGTTGGAGGTTGAATGCATAGAAAATGGTCTCATTAATCACAGACTGAAAGAAAAACAATACACCAAAGGGAATCTTTGTCTGGTGAATCACCTTTCGAAATGAACCCACATTACAATGGCGTATTACATAATCCAAATACAATTGCTTTCTCCGTGGCAGTACACAATGGCTCTTTGGCGATTTCTTGAAAGGCTTTGTCATCCTGTGCAGCTAGAAATCAGTACTACAATAAGCATAGTCTACTTGAATAATGTCCTGAGCACAATGTCAACATAAGATGTGAATTCATTATTACAATGAAAAATTCCTCAATTTTACAATGTTTTTTTAAAGTAAATATATCGTCTTTACATCTCTCTTTTTGATGTATAAAACTCTATCCTTTACAATAAGGCACTTTATCAAAAGTCAGAACCAATTTGGAACACAGCCTTTAGCATCTTTTCCCCTCCGATCGTCCCGTACTTCCGCAGAAAAAACAACGGGGGATCGGGAAAGCCGGTGTAAAAGAACAGTCGGGGAGAAGACGATCAAAGACGCAGGACGAGACTTTTGATAAGCGGCCTAAGCAGTCACCATTTATTTCCAGGCATACAGTGTACTTGTACTAGATTTGGGCATACAAGAACATGTACAATTTGTACATGTGTGGGAATCAAATTCGCATCAAGTTAATGCCTTGTGATGCCCTTGCTATGAGTGATGCATGCATCTGACACTGCATTTGAGCTATTTTGTGTAATGTGTTGTTTTAAAGACATCAAGACACAAAGAATCACTGAATGCTATAATATACCAAGGACATAAAAAGAAAAGGTGGGCAATCTAAGGTAGATGTTAAAGTTCTCATGTAGAAAAAATGTAAAACATGTTTTAAAAGGTCCCTCCCTCCCCCCCCCCCCCCCCCCCCCCGAAATGTGGAGGTAAACCTTTGTATGTAATGTATTAAATGTATTCAATGCATTCAGTAAAACCAAAATCAAATTTCAATCATTAAGAAAAAACAAAATACAATGACAAAATATTATCTGAACCTTTTGGTGATGTTGGTGGAATTGAAATATTGGCGTCTAGGCTTTCTGGTGATCGGGGTGAATTTTTGGCAATGCCAAATTTCACATCACCTCCGCTAGTAAGCGTTATCTCTCCTTTTGAAAGCATGGAAAAGAAAATGGCAAAACATGAATATCTACAACTTTATAGATAACAAATGAAACATGTTGTTACATGGATCAGTCTGTCCCATTAATTAAGAGGAACATAAGCTTTGTCCCATTTACATTTGGAGGTAAATCATTACAATTACTAAATCTCTAATGCAAATAATTTTTTTGCGACTTGATATTAAAGAGCAAGAGTGTGAGATTTACAGGATTTTCTAAAAAATTATTTTTTTCATTCAGATTGGCATTTGTCAAACCCATACGATGCAAAGAAAGAGTAGTACTAGTAATAACAGACTGATTAGGCGCCTACTCATAGAGAATATTCAATCACATGACTGCTTAATGAATTAACATGTTTTACAGGTAACAAAACTGGAATGAAACAAAGGAAGAAGTTTATTTTCAAAATTATGATGTCCATGTCATTCCCACTGTTGAAGAGCATAAAAAGAACTTGGCAGTTAGGAAAGGTTGAAAATATAAACATTAAAAAAAAAATTTTATATAAAAGTTGGTTTATTTGGACACATTTTTTCCCCAAAAAACACAGCACACAATTTTACCAGGACTGGTAGGAGTAGAAGAAGAGTGACTATCATTATGGAGGCTAAAGGTCACATCCCCACTTCCTGTCAGCTTAATTTCACCTGAAACCATAATGATGGAAAAGGAGACACTTATGAAGATTATGTACTGTCATTTAAGTGCTTAATTTTTTTTTTCTCCACAAGCAAATGTGCATTCCACTCATAATCTGACCAACATCACTGCAAAATCATTTATAATCATAGAATTCCCAATTGCAACATTTAGTATTTGATATCAATGCCAAACAAAAATGTAAAGCTTGTACCCCAAACCTGTTCCTAAAATAAAAACCACTAAATGTCAAAAAATTGTTTAAATTGATAACTGAAATTATGGTTTTCAAGATTTTAGACACAGTTGAGTGATAAAAGGTGCATTTGGAGGTCTACCTGTAGGTGCATAAATGCAAGACACAACACACGAAAGAGTACCTGTGGGACTACACAGAGAGCTTGCTTGTCCATCTCTTTTAGAGAGTGAGAATTTCACTTCCCCTTCATTTGTCAGTGTTATTTCACCTTTCAGGGAGACAAAGACATCATAAATGGATTAATTTTGTTTTTAAAAAACAACTCTTTGTAATGCTAGTAATATGACTGATAAAACATTTTTAATGTGATAATAATTAAACGATTGATAGTATCTTTTCAAAAATGCACAATTTCAGATATCTGCAAATGAATACTTGAAAAACGTCTACAATTAAATACAGGGCCTAATTGGTTTTTGTCAGTCTGTGGCATTAAACACTTTATGGATTCAAATTCCTGAAGGTGACCACACCAACCAAATTTTATCAAGTTTCAACTCCTTTAGTAATGTCCCTCTCAAAGTTTCTACAGGCTTTCGAACTATCAAAAGTTGTCAAATGTCTATCCATGATCAGGTTCTACAGCTACAGCACTTGTGATGTAGGAATGAGAATTCAATGCAGATGTCATGGTTTATTCACTTCACTTTCAACAGAAAGGTTCATGGTTCGAGTCCCAGCCTTACATGAATGTCATTGGGAAAGACATTAAATTTACATTTACCACTCTCTGCTGGGGTAAATAGGGAAGTGATATGCTGGAGTGCTACATATCTGGCAGCTTGTCTATGACTGGAGTAATGTAATGCACTTCAAAATGTAATATGTGTAAAACAAATTGTGGATATTACTGGTGGTGTTATGCACGCTTGTTAAATTCCTGTAAAATATACATCACTTGGGCAGTGCCACCAGAGATGTATGATTCACAATTGTTGAAAATCCATTCATCTAACAGTCCTTGAAAAAGGGATGAAATCTCATGATAGTTCCTTTCAGTATTAAAGTGGTGAAGCATGTCGTTCATTTCAAGGTAATCACGCACTTCAAAGCAGTCTGCCTTTTTGAAGTATTCATATGAAAGATATTGAAGGGATTTGCAACTAATTGCTACATTGCTACAATCCGATCACAATACTATAATTAAGGTCATATGATTTGATCCCGTTTGCTTGTTATGTAAATGACTCCATAGGGGTCAGTAAGGTTCATTGTTACTTGACTATCATGCAATCTTCAGCACCAGCAAAAATGAACAAGTCAATTCACCTATTAACTCCTTTACATTCTAACAGAACATACAGGAGACTGTTTCTGTCTCATTCTAAATATACACAATATTAGAACATTTTCTCCACATAAAGTGGTAGTCTAGAGTTCAAAGATCAGTTTGATAAAGAATTACTGGGGTGCAATTTCAATAATCTACTACAATCTACTCAGGATTATCTTCAGCATTTCTGATTGTGATACATATAAAATTTACACTTTATTATGCTTCAAAAAGCTACAACATTAATAATTCTGATGTAACTGCACTGATTACATTTTGTCAAATTATTTTTGTTTTCATCTCTCCCCTGCTCCAAATTCTTCTGATTAATTTCAGAATTTTCACAAAAATTTAACCAAACATTCATCTGACTGGACTGTCACGTTCAACTTTGAGAGTATTAAAAAAATTAAATGACCTGTATGACAGTTTTGAATAAGTAATGTGCTCAAGTTTAGTGTGCTTATTTTTGTTGACCTGGCTTTGTACATGGTATTACCTGTGGAATTTGGACTGCTAGCTGCAAGGGGTGATCCTTGAAGAGAGAATCTCACATCTCCTGACCCAGAGAGAGTGATTTCACCTTTCAAAGTGGGAACAGAAAGTCGAGCTCTTTGAACAAACTTCTCTCATGAATCAGGAGTATTTCCAGCGAGATATTTCTACTTTTCACAAGATATCCTAAGGGCTCTTTACCACTGGTAAGGTGATGTTTCTTAGAATTATGGAAAGCTTATGCAATGGTTTTCTCTGGATAACTTGGGGGTACATGTATTTGTACATGAACAGTTTAGTATGTAGAAGCTATAGGGAAACTTTGCAATACACTTAAGACTAAGATGGCCTGTAACACACCAATGCAACCTACACAGAGGTCCTCTTTTATTTGTTATGATGTTCCAAAATGTCAGGGACTGTGTTTCACATTAATGTATTATTCATTGCCTTTACAGACAGGTTTTACCATACCTGTAAGACTAAAAAACATATCAAGATTCCTCCTTTTGCTTTGAAATTGTTATCACTTTTCAAAAAGGAATAGGGTTAAAAAATATATTACGCACATGGCCTTTATACATGTAGATAGGTTTTACAATTTACATGTAAAACTTACCATTAATGGTAACTGTGCCATCAATGATAACTACCATGGTAACATTAATCAACAGCCAGTCAAATTCAAGGTTTCCATGGAAATTACCAATGACTGCAAAGTTTCCATCAATGAATGGTCAGTTTTATGCAACGGGGCCCAGATTTAAATTCCTGGCTCTGTATATACTGAGCATTGTCTTTAAATGTTTCAGTTTGGGGGTCCGGACCTAAATTTGGGGAACCATGCATTGGTCCCTAAGTGCCTGCAAATGATGAGCTATGCCTGTAACACTAAAGGCCATTATCAGGATTTCTCCTGTTGCTTGTTATCACTTTCTAAAAAAGTTATGTTCCTGTATTACATACACATGGCCCATATAGAAAGGTTCTTACTAAACATATACCAGCACAGTATAACACACATGCACACATACATGAATATAGCCAATACACACAGGCCTACCTCTGGGACTGGAATTAACATTGAGGCATCTTCTTTCGCTTGTTATGACTGTAATATCACCACTATCAGACATGGTGATTTCCCCTTAAATGAATACATCCATGATAGCATGCAAAGAAGTTGAATAAATAGTTTACATATTCATCTACTCAAAATGGAAGGAAAAAGCTGGAAAAAATAAGAAACTAATCAAGATTGTGCAAACTCCATCTCTCCCGTCTTTCCCAAAGAGGAACATTTTAACGGCATGACTGCAGCAAAGAATAACCCTTTTTTCAATGCAGAGAATAAGAAAACTGGAACAGTGCAATCATATTGGTGTCAAGACTAATTAGCAAGGTAATTTATGTGTAAAGCTTATAACTATACAAAGAGGTAAGGTAAAATGGAAAACAGCACACAAGAGCTCATATAGTTCAATAGATTAATCTGCTCTTTGAAACTATATTTAATACAATCGCAAGACTGAACGCATCGAACAAGGCATGGAGATTTATGATTTAAGTTCACTGGAACAAAATTGGAAACTAATTAACCACTCTGCAGGGTTTGCAATAGACAAGAAATATGAAAAGCAGTTTCTTTTAAAGTGCCTTTCCAAACAACAAAAGATACATTATCTCCCATACACTCATACATTATAATTATCATTTTTTAAAGAGAAAGAAAACATAAAAAAGAGAGTGTACATATAATAATTGCACATATCAAGTGTAAAGAAAAGGAAGAGAAATTCTGTTAAGTAAATCCTGTCAAGTAAATACTTCAAGAGTGATCACTACCTAATATTATTATTTGAAAAACAACAAAAAAGGTGCTATTTAGGTGCTGTTTCACTCAATGTGTACCTGATGGGATCGACTGATGTGCTGACATGCTCGTACTGTTTATTATCTTTATATCACCTACAGATGTCAGGGCAATTTCTCCTTCAATGCAGCATGGATGGTTGAAAAATAGAATGAATGGTTAGTAAATAAGAACAAAGCATGAGAAGAAGGAGAGAAATATTATTAAATGCAAGATTTGAAATGATATCATTTTAATTAAAAAAAAGAAAAAAAAAACTTGAGTAAAACATTTGCTCCATTTTGGTGTTGTCCTGCACGTTAGTTTGTATATAGGCAGCCAAATTCCTCCTGCAACAAAAACTTCAGGTTAACTTTCTCCACAGAAAGAAAGAAATTTGCATGTACTTACATGACATGCAATGCGACAATCTTCAGTAATTGTGAAACAGTCACTTTTAACCTGTTGACTACTGAATTTGTATATTCCCATAGACTTAATACAGGGTTCACCAGGTTCCAGTGTCCAATAGGTTAATACATAAAACACATGTAAAATTATTTTCCTTATTTTTTGCAAGGATTTCAAAGAGAACCTCTATTCGAACACAAGACAATTACTAAAGATTTCAGATCAGAGTTTTAGCTTACCAGAGTCCAGCTCCGGGATCGCCACCATCTCTCCTCCTGTATAGATTTTACTTGAAGTTCTCTTGGCCGAGTATGACTTGATCCTGGTCTTAGAGTTCTCTCCATCAATCTCCTCCTCCTTGTACTGCTCTTGTAGCGATGACTCCCCAGCAAACTTGCCCATTGGGTCCTGGTACTGCTTGGAGATGGTCCCGTTTCGTTTGTTCCTCTCAAGGGAATCCTGCCCTCTGTAGCTGCTTCCGCGGGTGTTTGTCGAGCGTGACGATATCGATTCCTCTTCGGTGATTGGTGTGAGCTCTGCTTCGTAGGCCATCTGCTCACGGTAGGCAGCTGCCGCCATTTCGGACTCCCTCTCTACATTCGATGACGGCATGTCTTGGAGCATCTCGCGGATTTCTGCGGCAGTCTGTTCCGTCAGTAACTTGCGATGGCGCACAGAGTTCTGGTTCTCCCTTAGAATGGTTGTGGATCTGTTTGAGGAGCTGTATTGCCTGTTGTCTGTTTCATCACGCCTGGGTGGCGGTGCTGACTTTGTAAACGTGCTGGTTGTGCTGGAGTAATGCTCCTCAGTCAGTCCTCCACCTCCTGCCCAAGGATGCTGCATGTGTGCCGAAACTGATCCATCTTCGTAGACATTGTTCCTGAGAGTGCGAGTTCCTCCATTAAGGTTGGTGGTGTCCACCCGTTTTACAGTTGAGATGGAGCCATTTGCAAGGCCGTTGCGGTGGATCCCACCATTGGCCATCTTGTTCCGGATGCTCTTATCGCTGACCATTGATGTCATGACGACTGCATCCTCAGCTATCTCTACAGGTATCTCATCTGATAGGAAATTCATGGTAGCTTCCTGGAGGTGCAAGAAATAGAAAGAGATTTCTTCATAAGCAAACTAAATTGAATAAATCTTAAAATTAAGCATTCCCTAAAAGGGGTCTGAATGAGAAAAAATGTCACTTGATACTTAAATTGGTAGGCACAATTTGCACATGGAGGATCTATGTGTGTTTACATGTACATGTATATGTATATCATCAATGATATCATTACGTCCTCTGGAAGTACCGCTATCAAACTCCATCATTACCATCATTATCACCAAAACAACCATCATCATACCAACACCATCTTTCCTCCTCCCCTTCTTTATTACTACAAATTCATTCCTAAATCCCTCTTAATTTCTAGATAAACTGCAAAAACGTTTCATGTTGCTATCAATGTTCAAAAGGACCCCTGGCTCCAACCTGAGCTTCATAGTCCTTGACAGTTCCTCCTAGCAATGAGATGCTATCCGGCCAGTCATCTGGTTGGCTGGTATCAGCATCAAGCCAAAGAGGGTTGGAGCTGCAAAAGAAGATAATAAGACAAAGCAGACATGATGACTATATGCATTCACGAGTGTAAAACTATATGAAAACCTTAAAGAGCTTATTAATAACCACGTGAAATAGATTAAATTAAGACAATGTTTCAAGTAATCATTTAACTTCTTCTTGTAAGTTCAAGCAGTAGCATTGTTGGGAGCTCGATCTGTAACATTACAGTGCAGGAGAGTATATTTATATTAGTAACGGCGCTATATAAATTCATCTAATTATTATCATTATTCTTCCAAGAATCACAAATACTGTGCACATATAAACAGAATAAATATCAGGATAATAATGCAATATGTAAAATATCCTATCACACATGTACATGTATGTCAATGTTAATGTCTTCACTAAGCATGGATAAAGTAATTGTAACTTCAATGTCTCTACAAGGAAGACTTCTTGTTGGTAATTATATGCAGGTTTGTCCTAATCCACTGATAAAACCTACCCTTGGTAGCTGGTGCTACGATTCTCTTTGAGAAGATCAGCATGTGCTTTACCCAAGGTTACTCCACCTCCCTGCATCTTACGAAGCAATCTGAAAGAGAGAATTAATAGTCCAATGCCATTTCGTATTACAAACAAGGGCTGAGTCTAGACAAGCGGTTGTTTTACAAATTTTTAAAATCATAAATAATCATACATGTTATTCTTGACAGACAGTTTTAAAGCGAAACTTCACAACCATTTATAGTGTAGAATCAATGAAAGCTTTACACCACCAGCTGAAGAAAAAAAAAACCTACTGACAATTTTGGTTAGATGTTTAAATCTCTACATTCATTAAAATGGTCAACCAAGTATGATGTACAGTGTTCTTTTAGAATTACAGTGGTGTTATATTTACAAATATAAATTACAAATAAGATTCAATGATGATCATGGCTGCATTTTAAAATTTATTTGTAAGTACACGTAGTGAATCTAACAGTGCTCAATATGATCAGCTATCACAATTCCTGAAACTCACTGGGATTTCACAGGGAAAGACAGGCTATTTCTAGTTCAATTCAATTCAATTCAATTCAATTTAATTCAATAGTCTATGATATGCATGTGACATTACATAGAAACTTTTCCTCCACTGGCTGAGAGAAGAAAAGAGAAGAAAAAAAATACATACATGAATAGGAGAAATAACCAGTGCAGACGAGAATACATTAAAATTTAAAACATTCAAAAAGACATTAGGCCAGCTCCTAGGACGTATGTTGACAACTAAATCAGATCAAGGAATTAGGAGGACCTAACTCCTTGATCAAATCAAATCAAGTGCATGGGAAATAAAACTCGAATCAGAAATAAACAATGTACATTATGTTGAATCGACCATAAATGAATGAATAGATTAAAAACGAATATGGACAACCGAGGAAGGTCGCTCAGGGCGAAAGAAAGTTAGCTACCTAGTGACATTGTTATTGAAGGTGTGAATTTCAATTATGTATGCAACATTAAAATTATGCAAGAACAGTGACATGCACATGTATATGACACTTAAACATTAACCTGTTGAGAACAAGATAACTAGAGCTGGGGTCTATGGAAAATGTGAGTCATACTAAAATCAAATGGTGCTCAATGGGTTAGTAAACTAGTATTCAAGGGAAGAAACCATACCTTCGTCTTAGACAACAGAGAATGATAGCGAATATGAGAGCTCCTAAGAAAAGCAGGATTCCAAACGCTAGAAGGGCCGCTTCCAACACCCCTAGACCGCCAAGACCACCTCCTCCAAACAGAGGCTGGAGAAATCATAAGAATGGATACAGAAATGAGAGGAATTCTTTAATCGGTTGAACACTAAGCCTGAAATAACCCAGGCTGGGGTCTATGGAAAATGCGTGTCATACTGAAATCAAATTGTGCTCAACAGATCAATGTTACATGTGCACAAATTATATCAATTTGCTATACTGCACATTTTAAATTTCATACTGAAAGGTCACATAAATGTCCATGACATCTATCAAAGATATTTTTTATCCATAATTATTGCAACATTTCATATGAAAGTACACGGCATCAAAATGCTATGGGTCAATACAGGTCACAGTTTCACACACTAATGATAACAAGTATCATCAATAACATGTTTTGGGTAAAATGTGCTTACATTTTACTCATTCTTTCTTGTTTTTTTTTTCTTTACTTTACTTTCGTTTCTCACTGTGCACACCTGATATTGAGACACATCTTAATTAAAAAAAGAGAAATCTATTAAATAAAAAACATAAACAAATCAAACAGTTCAGGAGGCACCTTACTGAATAAAACAAGGACAAATGCTTTAGAGAAGGGTACTGATACTTACATAGACTTCCACAACATTTAGATCATCAAAGAGAACTTCTATACTCATGGCATTCTGATCAATGAGCCTGCACCAAGAAGATAAGGGTTACATGGAATACTTAAAAGTAAAGTTCATTGCATTTTGTGAGACTTAATTTCACATATATGTACATGTACCTCTAAAAATATAATGAACAAGTCAAAGAACAACAGCTCTGAAAGGAAGGTCCCTATCATGATAAGAATATGATAAGAATAACCAAACTGTATGAGCCACATAGCTTTTACTATTTGACAACAAGACATAGTTTGGAAAACATTAGAACATACATGAATGCATTGATAGGGGGAAAGAGAAGCAAAGACAAAAAGAAAAAAAATGATAGTGAAAGGATAACAGACATTATACAGATGATTAGAAGAGGAAACAGAAAACAGTAGGTGATTTAACCCATTCGTGACAGGAATTATTTAAAGCCTAATTTGATCAGCTTTTATTCTTCAAATTGGCAACACCAACATTTTTCTTTTATTGCTACATTTTTCTTATAAAACATCATGTATCTAAAATGAATATAAATTGACAAAAATTATGATGAGAAGTCAAAAAGTTGCCAATTTGCAGGGGAAAACGGTGATTTTTAAACCTTCTATCACATTGCCAATTTAAGGATTTTAATGCTTATTTCCTTTAAAAAATTTTCAGCATCAGACAACGAATATTGACGCAACCAAATTGGGCACAGTTTGTGTAGAATTTTTTGCTCTTTCTGCTCATGTATTTGGTATGATTTTTAGGGCTTTGCATCAAAAGATATTAGGGCAAACCACAAAATGTGGACCTCTGTCACAAATGGGTTAAAATGAAAGAGACAGACAAAAAGATAGATAAAAAGGAATTCTGAGATTAAGATTGAGAGAGACAGAGAGAGATGGGGAGACAACAAAAGAGAGAGAGAGAGAAAGAGAATGGGAAAGAGAAAGAAAGGAATAGCATGCAGCACAGAGAAACGGATATACAGGCACATTGTTCATGATCAAATAGACCTGTTGTCCCCTCTCTGTATACTTACGCAGTGACTAGATTGGCATCCAGTACTTCTCCAGTGTTAGGATCGACCACATGTATCAAGACCTGCGTCTGATCGGGTATGATGTCACCATTCTCATCCCGATGGGTTGTAATGTCATCAATGAATACGATACCGCCAGTGATGTTTTGAAGAACCCTACAGATACAATGTATCAAAATTATAATTTTTCATTTTCACCAAGTACCTATAATAATTAATTTCAACTTTCCTTCCCTTATTTCAACACTTATAGACTCATATTTTCAAGAGATGCCTAAGTTCATGTAGGTCTCACCTGTTTTTAATTCAGTTCACCGACTTGTGGATCATGGAAGGATACTGAATGACTGTTATTTCTTTTTTTTTTAAACGTAAAGAAATTATTTTGGTAATGACCCAAGATGATACTTAATTCAACATAGAAAACATTTTGTACATTCATTTGACTAAACAACTATGATGTAGCGTGAAACTCCATTGTGGTTTCTTCAATAATCTGAAATTGATTTGATTTGATTTGATTCTGATCCAAGCGCAACCTAACCTAATGGGACATACATGTAGGACACTTACTCTACAAGGATATCCCTGTTGTTTCTAACTACATCTATTCCTGCGTTGATGACAACCACCACTCTCTGATTATTGTTCAAGATGCAGAGCTGTAAAAGAAGACAAAAACAAAAAAAACCATAAACACCAGAAACAAACAAAAACAGAATCATAATCAATCAATGATATGCTAAATCAATCACCCTATCCTTCGGGAACAGCCCATCTTATCAAAAATTAAAATGCAATGCTCAGAAGTGTTTACCAATCCTTGTTGAACAATGCTAAATATCTTTCGGAAACTGCAAGTATATCTGTGCTATTTTTCAAACAATCATAAGTTATGGCCTTAAAATCCCTAAACTCATTAATACCACCTAGTTCATAAACATGATTTGAGTATGAATTGGTCTTTCTCCGATGGCAGTAACAGCGAACATCCCTTACCTTCACCATCCCTGTGAAGCTTCTCCAAACACATGCACAATCACTACAAAACACGATCCTGATAAACACATACCTATGACTCTGTCTTACCCTAATGGTCGCAACAGCAAACTGCCCGGTGACGACATCGGTTGCCTGCACCACCATGTCAAAGAACCCTTGAAGGTATGCTTCTCCAAACAGCTGATTGGTGGTTATCTGACCTGTTGCAGGGTCAATCTGGAAGGCATCGGGGGCTGCAATCCTCTCTCCCTGACCGTTGATGAACTGGATGGCGGTGATGGAGTAGACGATACCGAGGTTGGTACCGCCATCAAGGTCGACTATGGAGATAGCCACAGCTTCCCTTCCCAAGGGAATATCATACGGAATGCCTATGGAGATAAGTTCATGCAATGCTAATCTTAAAACAAGATTTTAACAAAATACAATGTAACAGAAATGATGGAAAAATCTTGGTAGTGCTATGATATTTCATTCAAAGAGCTGCTTATATATTAAAGGGGGTACCCAATACTAAAACAATATTAGTTCATTTAAAAGAGCATGATTTTATTACCAGAAAATCATCTGCTTAAAGTTTTCTAAAAAGTCATGTTGCCAAGGAAACCCCAAATGTGGTAAGATTTCAGCATATTTTTGACCCCTCAGCTGTGACCCAGTTTCAACTGGGTATCCACTTTGACGTCAAAATGACGTCAAAGTGGGTAACTTGTCGCGCAATTCTAGCAAAATGCGCGCAAGGTATAATACATATTGTAAGTCTAGCGCGCAGCACAACTGCAATGCGCGAAGCTGGGTAACCACTTTCACGTCATTCCTCATACTCAAATTTTTTGGTCAACTCTCGACTTTTTATCAGAAAATTAGCCAAAATGCATTGATTTCGATTAAAAATCATCAAATTTTTAATGTTATTCTTCTTAGAATTCTATTCTCGATCATCTATCAAAAAAAAGATTACCATTGTGTAATCACTTTAACCCACTAGAAACAGGTATCTGTTGGCCCTGTACTAAGTCTATGGGAATTTCAGATTTCAGTAGTCAACAGGTTTAGGTATGTGAATATATTCTTAGGGTTTTTATTGTAGAAGCAGATTGCTAAAGAAAAACTGGAGGTATACCTGTAATTTGAAATGCCTCTGTCGTTAAATTGTCAGCATATTCTCATGTTTTTCTTTGCTTGACGGCATTTTAAAAAACTAAGAAAAAACAACTTACATGCAGATATCACTGTACTAGGGAATCTTGGTGCATTGTCGTTGATGTCCAAGAGTGTGATTTTGACCTCTTTAAGAGAGATGTTGTCCAAGACGTTATATGGTCCTGACCCATTGTAGGTAGGGTCGTTGGTAGCCAGGACGAGAACTGTGTGCACTCCAATGTCTTCACGATCGAGGGTGCCGTTTACAGTGATGACTCCAGTTGTGGAGTTGATCACAAAGACACCACCAACTGTGCTATCTGTACAGTTGAAATATAAGTGAAATATAAGTGAAATATAAGTGAAAGTGAAAGTCAAACATGATTTAATTAACTCCATCAGGTAAATGACATAAAGTTAAGATATTTTCAGGCACTGAAATGGTGAAAGAAATTGTCCAGAAGTTACTGGGAAAATTGACAACATGTATGTGGTGCACAGGAATAATTTCTTACAATTTCAGGTTTTAGAATTAGCAAATGCATAAGACATTGATTCAATCTTGCTTAAAACTATGTACTACATGAAGCACTACACACATAAAAAGGCACAAGCGGTTACAAATTTTTAATGCTATATCCAACATCATTTACCAGTACGTTGGCATTTCAGGAGCAATCCTTTCCATGTGACAATGCAGTTATGATCTTTTTCACAGGTATAGAAAGCATACAAGCTCATAAATTATTCAACACATTTACAAGAACTCAACCATGCCAAAATTTCTAGTTCGACAAACTTCTAGAATAAAAGCCATCGAACAATGATCCCAGTCCCCAACCCCTCCTCCACTTCTGCAATAACCTTTATGAGGACAGAACTAGTATACTCACTGACGATATGATAATAGATTTGCCCGTTTGTTCCAAGATCAAGATCGATAGCACCACTGACGGTACCGACCAGGTCACTGATGTTGGCGTTCTCAAACACGTTTAGATTCAGCACTACAGGATTGTTCATACCCTTTGATACAGTGGAAAGGATAGAGCAGATGTTTACTACTGGCACGCACGATACTCCTTTTAACCCATTCGTGACAGGAATTATTTAAAGCCTAATTTGATCAGCTTTTATTCTTCAAATTGGCAACACCAACATTTTTCTTTTATTGCTACATTTTTCTTATAAAACATCATGTATCTGAAATAAATATAAATTGACAGAATGTATGATGAGAAGTCATAAAGTTGCCAATTTGCAGGGAAAAACAGTAATTTTAACATTCTCATTGCATTGCCAATTTAAGGATTTTAATGCTTAATTTCCTTTAAAAAAATGTCAGCATCAAACAACAAATATTGATGCAACAAAAATGGGCACAGTAAGTGTAGAATTTTTTTCTCTTTCTGCTCATGTATTTGGTATGATTTTTAGGGCTTTGCATCAAAAGTTATTAATTGCATCAAAAGTTATTAAACCAAACCACATAATATGGACCGTCTGTCACGAATGGGTTAAATGTTTGACCAACCAATTGTAAAAGAGACACATTCTCTGGCAATTAATGATTGCATCACAACCAGTTTCCATTATTAGTCAAATTTCTAACTTTAACCGTTAATCCAACACTACATACAACCCTTCAACTCGAGCCTTAAATCTGAGAAAATAAAGCCAGAAAGAAGTGATGACAGATCAAATTTTGGACTACCATGTTACTTCAATGAATAGGAATGAAGTGTACAAATGAAGACGTCTTTCTTGCAATATCAAAATTTTGCTCATCCCTACTCATCCCTACATTTATGTTGCTCATGCTTCCCATAAGATGTACATCTACCCAATAAGCATCCATTGGGAGGTTACATGTACATGTTTTTTTTTTTTTAATTCTTAGGGCAAAAGTATGGTGGTACACAAAAATATCACCCTCACTCCAATTCACTTTCTGTAAATGCAATGCCACCAATATGTCATTAATATCATAATTATCCCATGAGTGGAGCGCCAGGAGCATCCATTCTGATGGATATGAGCGCTACAGAAGAACCAACTATTATTATTATTATCATCATAATGCTGAAAATTGTCAACATAAAATGGAAGCAATGCTGTTACTTCACAACAAGGAAACTTACATTTGGTCTTTCGAAGAAAGGATTGTTATCGTTTTCGTCTAGAACTCTGATGACAAAAGTAGTACTGGAAGAAAGAGGTGGGTTTCCTCTATCCGTTGCTACCACTGTCAACTGAAGACAAGAGATAGAGAAAAAAAATTATGACAATGTAGAAGCCATTGTCAAGATTTCCGAATATTGTCAAGAATTTGGGGTAAAAGCAGGTCAGTACTGCACTTCTATTACTGAAACAGCAGAAACTGATACTGATAGAAAACATCCATAAGACTGATTATCACTCTTTATTTGTTCTGGTTTTATGAAAATTGAAAATTAATTCAAATACTTGTGAAACAAAATTATCACTGACTACTGACTACAATGTAATAATGATTATATTAAATTGAAGTTACAGTGTCTTTTGCAAATATGAAGGCAGTCCAGTCAAAAAAAATTTTTTTCATGGTACCAACTTCACATATTTCGACTCTTGAACTGCAAATCAGTTTCTCATTGAGTACATTTTGAGAAATCAATCAACCAATCAACTAACAAAACATTCATGCAAGCTGAGAAAACTACAAACTCACTGTATAGGAATCCTTTGTTTCTCTGTCAGCTGACACCAGTATGGTAATATTGCCTGTTACAGGGTCGATGCTAAAATCAGCAAAGTCAAAGTTGGGGAGAATGCTGTAATCTACAACACCATTATTACCAACATCATCGTCTACGGCAAAAGCATTGATGATCCACTGGCCAGGTTGGTTGTTCTGAAGAAAGAAAAGTATTTTAAAAATAAATAACTGCAATTTTAGCTGACAAAACAAAGGTTGGTACATATTCGGCACTCATTCTGATGAAGTGGCAATTTGAAAAAGTGACAACAAACAATTACATGTACATGCATAATGAATAGGTAACCTGTTTTACAACTTGAGAAGTAAACAATTTATCACTCCACAGCTTTGTTTTTTCAATATGCAGTGAATGGTTGGGTATTCCTTGATCATGTCAAAAGCCTGCAGCCATGTGCCCCTAAAGATCAGTCACTAGAGTAAAGTCAAGCTGATTCATTTTTGTTTGAGGTATACACTGCCTAGAGATGCACTATTGCAATTATGGATAAGCAGTACACTTTTCCTTGATTTTGAGCAATCATCTTATTTCAAGTATGGGTTAAGTTTTACATGTGTAATCCTTTCTGTGCCAAGTGGTTAATGAATGTCATATATAACCATTCAAGAGAAATACAGTGTATTTTGAGTTTCACACTTTCATTGCTAAATATGATGTATATTAGCTTTCATGGGCTTATCATTGTATAATGCACTCCATAATGCATTAACACTTCCTGTTCAAAGGGGGGGGGGGGAAATGGAAAACTTAATCATGGAATAAAGTTGTGAGCATGTTTTGTTTTTCCAGGCACAAAAAGGATTAATATTCAGAACAGAGGTATCAACAGATCTCCTACCTCTGTAATAAACACCGTGGAGCCCTGGTTGGGTCTGACAAATGACGGAGGTGCATTGGGACCAAGGTAGTTGATGTGAAGGTCAACGGTGGTGTTACTCTGAAGTCGAGGGTTTCCAAGATCGTGACCAACAACAACCAGGGTGTAGTTCCTCACAAGCTGACCCTCAAGGGGGTTGACAAGGGTGATGACTCCAGTACGGTTGTCAATGGTGAAGCGATCTTGGATGGGATTAAGATTATGGTGGGGTTAAGATTATCCATCTTATACAATACATACATTTCATTTGATTTGATTTATTTTTCTTCTGCATTCTCACATAAGTACAGCAACATTTCAGTAACATATACAAAATAAAATATAAAAGTACTTTTTGACAATGAATCATAAATAAACAAGTATTTGTAACAATCATGTTTCAAAAGCAAACAAGAAATGATAAACTGTCAAATTATTGTAATCCATTAAACATAAAATCATTTGAGGAAGGACTGCCATTGTAAGCAATCTGCTTGAGAGTATGGCATGTAACATGTAACTGACTGACACACAATTTCTCTGTTTCATCTGGAGATGCTATGTATTTGCTTAGATTAAAGATGTATCTTAGTTTTAAATATCCATGCATATTATGATCTTAGGAAGGTGAATATCTCATACTTGTTTGTAAGCAGTTTGAGGGAACTGCTGCACAAATTGTAATACAAATCTTTTGAAAGATGTGATTGTCATGTTGGTTTATTTCTGAATCTGTTTCCCATTGGTATATTCTTTCCAATAAAGAGACATGGTATTTTTGTCAAACATTTACTTTCAATTGGTATCTCTTCACTCAACACCACCAAAAGCTGGAAAGAATTCACTGCTTACATGAAGTAAATGAGTTCTACTAGCTGACCACTAATCTAATCGAGTTACAAGTAGGATACAAATATCCCTACATAATATGGGAATTGTCATCATGTGCTTTACACAGAGAAAAGAAAAGTTAATAGGGCCTTGTTTCATAAAACCTGTTATCAATAAGTTGCAATAACTGTTATAAGCCACTAAAATCCTTCCATCTAATTGGCTGAGAGTAAATTTGTCATAGAAATATGGCAGTTTCTTTCTCAGGTATTCATTTTGTATTTGTAGCACTCTATTTGTGTATACTATACATGTCAAAGATGTTTTTGTTGTTATTGTATTTTATAAAGAGTCCGAAAACAATTTTTGTGTTTTTAAAACATGACATTAAAGAGAATTGAATTGAATTGAATTGAATTGAGTTGTTACTGATAACAAATTTTATGAAACATGGCTCAGAACAAGATGGATGCTTACTATCATCATTGCCAGATACAATCTCATAAATAACAATGCCATTGCCCCCTGCATCTGGGTCCTCAGCATGCACCTCTACCAAAAGGGTATTTGTGGTGACGGTGGAGGTGTACGGATTCTCATCAAAGGTTGGAGTGTTGTCATTGACATCCCTTACAATGATAGAAACCTGTGAGAAGGTGAGGGAAATTTGTTAAACGTTGATGAAGTGTGCTAGATGACATGGTCTATGTAAACTTCACCTTTTGGATTTTCTTTTCATTGTTGACCATCATCATCTTCTTTTGATTATCCCACTTTCATTAGAGGACAGCTAATTAGACCTACTTTCTCCATCTCTTTCTTTTTCTTTATCACACAACTCACCCTTTTCTGGTAATATCTTCTATAGTTGATACAGTAACATTCAACTTAAATGTATTTGTAGTTTGGCTTATGGCCCTCTCTTACAAGTATTCCAAAGCCTTAAGATTAGCAAGATAACAAGGAAAATAGAAACACAAAGAGAGACATTTCTCAAAGAATGAAGTTTGTACAAAGGTTCAACCATTTGCCTCCCTTCATTTTTAACCACACTTAAAAACAACAATAATGCCTCCAGCACCACCTTTGATGGCTGGAGGCATAAAAATCAGGGGGAAAAAAAGGGGGATTTAATTTCCAACACATTCACAAATATCCATGTGGTTTGACACTTCAAGCATCTTAAAATACATTCATAATTCACATACCCTGATTTTCTTCTGAGAACATAAAATCATGCCTTTTGTGAACACCCCCTCCCCCCCAAAAAATACTGACCGTTGCTGTTCCTGTTGTTCCTCCAACTGGATTCTCAGCACCAACAGTCAGAACATATTCGCCAGTCTTCTCCCGGTCAAGGATTGTTGCTGTCGTTATGACACCCGTTGTGGCATTGATGGTGAAGTTTCCAAGGTCGTCACCAGTCAGGATATTGTAGATGATGTCCCTGTAGTCTGGATGTGTGTCGCCATCTACAGCTGTTACAACACCGACCTGTGTGCCTGTATCAGAAGCAATCAAAGATGAACATTTTCATTGCATTGTATTCAACAGAACTAAAAAGCATTATACTGATTCAAGATGGAAATATACACGCACTGAAATGTAAGACGTTTTGATTTACTAACTACATATGTATATAAGATATTACTCATTTTGAGAAGTGAGTTTACACCTGAAATTAAACCTGTTCTACATGTACATGATCCCTAAGGCAAAGCAGAACCAAATATCATAATTGTCAACTCTTCTTTAATTGATATTCCTGACAGTTGGAAATCTTATGTCTGATCAACCAAGTAATACAGTTGCGAAATGAATTGTTACCGAGTATCAATATCAGTAGTAAAATGTCACATATTACCTGGAGGCTCATTTTCAATGACAGAAAGACTGTAGAGATCTGGCACAAACATGGGATTGTGATCGTTCGCATCTGTAACTGTGACAGCGACATAGGTTGTATCGGTATTCCCGCTGTCATCTGTCACCACAACGGTCAGATTGTAGAACCTGAACGCCTCAAAGTCCAGTGGCTTGACAGGGATTAAGTTGCCACCATCTGGAAAATACATTGATTGAGAACTGATTTTATCAACCCTTACTTTCGCTTCAAGTTCACATTGTGCTTACAAATTATGAAAAATTAATCGTTTACCATTGTGAACACAGCATTCTCCGTGAATACTGTATGCAATCAAGGATCAACAATCTCAAAGTGTTGCAATCACCTGAAAAAATAATTCTTGTACTGTAGTACATTATCCCCCTAAAACTTTGACTGCCATTCTAGGAGTTAACGGTTTAGGAGTTTGAAGACAATAACAGATACCATAAGACAATAACAAGTGGAATCAAATGGCAGTTCAATTCTGTAAGCACTCTAATTCATGACCGCGCATATATTGACTGGTCTGATTACTAGTCTCTTTTATGTTAACCCATTCGTGACAGGAATTATTTAAAGCCTAATATGATCAGCTTTTATTCTTCAAATTGGCAACACCAACATTTTTATTTTATTGCTACATTTTTCTTATAAAACGTCATGTATCTGAAATGAATATCAATTGACAGAAATTATGATGAGAAGTCAAAAAGTTGCCAATTCGCAGGGGAAAATGGTGATTTTAAACCTTCTATCATATTGCCAATTTAAGGATTTTAATGCTTATTTTCCTTTAAAAAAATTTCAGCATCAAACAACGAATATTGACGCAACCAAAATGGGCACAGTTTGTGTAGAATTTTTTGCTCTTTCTGCTCATGTATTTGGTATGATTTTTAGGGCTTTGCATCAAAAGATATTAGGCCAAACCACAAAATGTGGACCTCTGTCATGAATGGGTTAATTGAGGGTGTTAGAATTTGAAATATTTTTCATAGAAGTAATACCTGAAGCTTATATTTTGATATAGTATAGTGACATACAACCACTAATATATAGAGCAAAATGTTTGGTGGTGATTGTACACTTTATATTGTCCTCATAGCTACAATGTACATGTGCATGTATTTCTATATCTTTTGATGTTTGAAGAAGGTGCTCTCATGAATCTGGGTGCAATCGATGGACTCTACACTGCACTCCCTGGAATCCCCACTCAATCAATCAATTCATCATAGCTCCATGTACCTGCATGTTTTTTTTTTTCAATCTGACACTCTCCCTTTTTATAACTCAATAAAATGTAGCTCACTGGTGAACATTTGGATATAAAAGCATTATAATGGTAGTGAGCTTACAATGTCCTCCAAGTCTGTTAGTACAAAAAAGAAGCAACACCCTTTCCAAGACACTTACTGACAAGTACAAAGGTGTTGTTGAGGTTTCCTCCCAGGATCTCGTATCTCAGGTTACTGTTCATGTCCGGGTCATTCGCCGTGACGGTGATGATGGGGTCACTATACTGACCCTCGACGACCGTCACGTTGTACAAGGGCAGGTCAAAGGTGGGTCGGTTGTCGTTGAGGTCGGTGATGTAGATGATGGCCGTGGTTGGGGTACCCAGGTTGGGGTTGCCTCCATCGTAAACCTGCAAGGAACATGGTGAAATTAGTTTCACACACGAAAAGAAATTACAAAGTGATCAGGAAGGCAATGCAATTAATAAAACTGGAAATGACACCCACATGAAATTAGCAATTCAGAGGAAGAAAAGAAGGCTAATACATGTACAATACTGCAGGTGCTGACAATGTTGAGACTGGTACTACATGTAGACAGGAAGTGCAAATTTAGCTGTCTTGAATATTTCATACCAGGTTCATTGATGAAATGTGACTTGATGAATAAATGCATTGAAATGAGCTGAATGGAATTTCTAATACTTACAATCAGATTGAGATCAACCCTAGCAGGATGCAATCCATTGTCTCTGTCCAGAGGTCCAGTAGTTAAAATCTCGCCAGTTTGATTATTGATGACAAAAAGAGTACTCCCAACTGTATTTGGTAAAAATATGTATAAGAGCATTCACATACATGTACATGGTTTAGTGTACACGTGGATGCTACATGTTTTCTAATGCTCTTAAACATCATGCCTGTATTGATTCAAGCAAATACACTGTAGTAAGCAGCAAATCATGGAAGGGGACTTTGAAATACATGACGAGGTAAATTTTAACACAACATGCACATTATTTTCATAACAGTATCACAACTATTCAGACATTTTTCCTTCTAATGAATTTCATCCATTCTAAAGAATTATTTCAATAATTGTGCCTGAGGAAGTTTTGATTCTTACATAAACAACTTTCTAATGATAAAAGGTTGCAAGGTGAGTAGTTCATGTGGTAGGATCAGAAGCAAGTGAAAGAGGTATCAAGACGCATTCTAAAGCCCCTGGCCCCAAAATTCTTTTAAAACCTCAAACTCACTGGCTGGCTGTGAGTTGACAACCACATAGTAGAGAGACTGGTTGGGATCATCGGGGTGATCGGGGTCATAAGCATCAATGACTCCAACACGCTCGCCCCCAACCCCACCCTCGTTGATGGTAAATATGGGCGGGGTCACTACTGGTGGGAACTCGTTGGCATCCAGCACATTCACAATAACCTGTAGAAGAGAAATTAAAAATGTCATGGAATGGTTTTGCACTTCATCATCATCATTGTCATCAGTATGACAATCATCATCTCATTATTATCACCATCATCATCATTATCATCAACCTCATCATCATCATCATCATTCATTTTCAATATCATTCATCATCATCATCATCTTCATCATCACCATTATCATTATCATCACCATCATCATCATCACCATCTTTATCAGCAGTATCATAATTCCTATTGGCGTTATTACCACATCACTACGTTCACATCTTCATATGACAGCAAGGATTTTCTTACAAGTTACCTTAAAAAAAAACCCTTGAAATTGGTAAAAATCAATCAAACGGATAATAAGGAATCATCACTTTCAACTCTACTTTTCATTCTCTACAAACTTAAAAGCATCTGCATGAGCATACTGTACATGGTTCCTTGCTCTCTCTTCATTCTTCGCATTAATTTTCAAAGATATCTTACTGTGGTTGATCCTGTTCTACTGTCTTCCGAGTCTCCAGGGTTATCTCTAGCAAACACAGTCAACATGTGCTGGGACTGGGTTTCCTTGTCTACTTGCTGTAGTAGAGTGATCACACCCTGAAAGACAAGACAACAAGACAACAAACATGTAAAACCATTACCACAATAATAAGTGAATGATGATGTCTTTAGGATCATCTCTGGTCAACAAGAGCTTGAGGATGGGTCTCCATGTACCTCTGCAGTAGACTATTCACTGAACAGGCATAAAACCAAGTTAAAACTTGACAGGATATTAATTGATATACTGACAAAAAGTTATGAGTGCTTTACTTGGAAGAAGCAAATAGTGGACACAGTAATGAAATGGTAAACTACATTACAGGTCTATAATATACATGTAAAAGCTGTACATGTACATCACAGGGATCTTTGCCACCCCTTGAGTGTATTCATGGATGCCTTTGAGCGGTTTCTCAAAACACATACATGTAACAGATGCATTTGAGAAGCTTGAGATATATTAGCCATCATACATTTTCTTCCAACAGAAATGAAATGAACTCTCCATTTATTGCAGAAAATTGCAGAAAATCCCGTTCCTGCTAACTTGTGACCAGTGTATTGTAACTAACAATGCATTATGATAATTTTACGAAAGAGGGGCCTGGTATAAACTTCAGGTGACATGACTACTTCACTTACTGTATCTGGATCGATGGTGAACTTGCCATCTCCACCAGTCAGACTATAGGTCACTCGACCATTCCCACCGCTATCATTATCCGTTGCATTCACATTAAACACAAATGAACCAGTGGGGGCGCTCTCAATGATAGCAGTAGTGTAGCTTTGTGACCCAAAGACAGGGTTGTTGTCGTTATTGTCAATGATTTGAAGGTAAACGGGGATGCTGGAGTTGAGGGAAGGGGTGCCCTTGTCGACAGCCAGGACGGTCAAGTTGACCCACGGTTGTTGCTCACGGTCAATGGTCATCAGAAGGGTTAGCTGACCTGTTTAAGAAGGTCACCAGAGATTTACACTTCAATAAAACTGTGGAAATGTATTATTCATCTGCAAGAGTATTTTCTTGGTTAGATCATTGCACTAAAAAGAAAATAAGTATAAGTATAAGAATTAATTATCCATTTTAGAAAATTTGCTTTCCACTGGTTGTCAGAAGAAATGATACAGTGTAAACAAAACATGCAAATACAATATAAATAAATACAATATAAGCATGTACAAAAATGTATAAATACATCCAAAAGACATAATGGGCGAAAAAAGGGGAAAAAAATACAAAGGATTTCATTTCATAACGTAACTAAGTTATATCAATAAGTTCCAGAAGAATTAGGTTGTAAGGGAATACAACTTTTAAAATTCATCATTATCTTCATCATTATTATTGCCATCATTATCATTATTATCAATATAAGTGTTAACTATTATCATTATTAAGTAAACATACCTGTATTTTGATCAATGGTGACAGGTACACCGGATGGATTCTCAATCACATACATCACCTCCCCATTCAAACCTAGGTCTGGATCCAGGGCCAAAAGGGTACCAGGGATTGGACTTCCTGCACCAAAGGATTCTGGGAGCTGGCGGAGGATGAATGTGGTGCCAGGAGGCTGGAAGGTTGGGTTGTTGTCGTTAATGTCGGTGATCAGGATTGTGACTTGGGCTAGAATGAGAAGAGTACAGAAAGAATATGCAATGAAAATATGCTTTCATCTAAAACAATTAATCCAGGAACATAATTGCCTTAACTTCCTTCTTTTTTAAGCGAAATAAGAAAAATAGCCCCACTTGACATTTACAGATTCACCAAATAGGCTGAAAAACAGTAGACTCTCGATGAGAATATGGTGGGCCGATCAAATTCTGAAATGTAATAATATATAATAATAATAATAATAGATGGGATTTGTAATGCGCCAAATCCACTCTGCAGAGTGCCCAAGGCGCAGTGAAAGAAAGAAAGAGAGAGAAAAGTACAAATACAATGCTAAATTAAGGAACAATTAAGAGTAGGAAGCATTGAATAGACGCGTCTTAAGGTAACGTTTAAATGTGTCAACTGAAGTGCATTCACGGATAACCAGGGGAAGATCATTCCAGAGAACAGGGCCAGCGTGAGCAAAAGCCCGTACCCCCCATGTCTTAACGGATTTGGGAACAACTAGGGAACCAGAGTTGGATGAACGTAGGGACCTGACAGGAGTGTATATGTTGATTGAAGTAGTAATTTATGTAAATACAGTACAAGAAAAAATAGAAAACTGGCTGAAAAGACTTTTTTTTTCATATGGCAAGACATTTCATACTTGATCAGCATATGAGAACATCAAAGAAAAATTTGTTTGTAACACAATAACTTCTTTCATAATCTGATTACAATATTTTTATGCAATATAATTTGGCACAGAAAGTGCCCTACAAGTTTAATTTATATCAAAATGTTTTAGGCAAAGTCATTCAGATCACTAACCATTTTCTTGGCTTGTGCCAAGGATAGGATCTTGAGAATTCAGGTCCCTGGCTGAAATAGAGAACACAAACTTCTCGGTGACCTCTCGGTCAACAGGAGAGGTCAGCATTAAACGCCCATCTACCGGATTCAGGCTGAAAACTGTCCTGTAGTCAAACGATGATGTGATGTCCCTGTCATCCTGATCATAGACAGAGACAGAGACGATCTGGTAATTGATGTTAGAGTTGAGGTCATCGTCGGTCGCGGTCACGGTGGTGACGAGTGTGTTGCCGGGTGTGTCCTCCGGGATGGAGATGATCTGATCGAGGAGGGAGGCATCGAACATCGGAGGACTGTCATTGATATCGAGGAGGTAGATGTAGACAGTGGCTGTTCCGCTGCGTGATGGGTTGCGGAGGTCAGACACCAGGACAGTCAGGGTGTAGAATGGTTTCACTTCGCGGTCTAACACTGCTCCTGCAGCAACCTGATGGAATAGAGAAATACGTGTAAGGCATAATGACTAGGTAACTTGTAAAATGTACAGGTACAGGCTTATTTGGAAAGTATGCCAGATGATGCTATAAGTTCAAGGTACATGTACATGAAGGCAGAAAGGAGTGCTTGAAGAAACCTTGGTAAAAGGTCCTTACAAGATAACCTTTTCACAGTTAATTCACAAGCCCTAATTTAAAAACTAAAATTTGCTGAATTTTTTTTCTGTCATATAGAGTTTTACACACATTTTTCAGTGAGATCAAACATTGCACAAGGTTGCATGGGTCTGCATCATGATCATGATGGAATTGCTTAAAGAACGTAACAAAATTTGTCCTTCATTTCCTCCACATTAAGCTGTGTATTTTAAGAACCTGAGGTAGTGCGTTTGACAATGGCATTTGTAATGTCATGTGTCAATGTGGCATTTCACATGGTAGATCATTTGATTGCAAAAAAAAATTATCTCAGCATTGATGTAACTTACCGTAATTCTTCCTGATGTGGCTCCAATGTCAAACTTATCCTCTCCACCTGTCTGGATGAAGAAGTTCAGATTGTCGCCATCGAGGTCGTATGCATCTACATCACCGACGTAGAAACCTAGGAAATGCATGCAATTCAGAGAAAGAGATCAGAAGTATGAGTTTTACCCCTTGAATACTAAGTTCGAGACATTTTATGATTTCTATTTACTTTACACCGTTCATATTATTATAAAAATTATGGGTTTACACAGCGTGAAGGAGGTTTTTAAATGAGACAGTTTCCCCCCCCCCCATTATTTTACTCCATCAAAAACCCACCACATTTTGTTGATACATGTATAAAAAATACTGCAAATGTAAAATACAAATAATATAAAAAATGACTAAATTAATTAATTTTGCCTGTTGCAATTTTGCCACTTGAATTACATGTATAAGAAAATTACATTCCAATATACCAGGGTATTATCAGGATTGATCTGTAAAGTATCACAAAAGATGTTTCCAAAAGCATCAAGTTTACCTCCAGGTGAGTTCTCGAGGATAGTGAAATTGTACACAGAATTGTTGAAAACCGGGTCAAAGTCATTGACATCTAAGACGTTGATATGAACAGTGCCCTCTGCTGTAAGACCCATGGAATCGGTGACAATCACTTGGAATTCATAGAAATCCTTTGTTTCCCTGTCAAGAGGACCATCCACTTGGATCGTGGCTGGAGGAAGTATGAAAATAGAAAGAATGTTTTATTTGTATGTGAAAGAACTTTTCAAATCTGACCTGCATGCTTTATCTACAAGCTCCACGCAACTCCCAGTACGGCTACAGAAACTGTATATTTCATCATAATGACAGGTTAAAAATGGATGTGTACATGCTAGTGGGTTATTTGTTACCAAAACTTTAGTACTCTGAAACACATTCAAGTACATGCTTGGGCATTAAGTGTCCACAACATAAATACATTTTTTCTTTCAGAACGACGTGTCTTACAAAAAAACTACATCCAATTCATGAAAACAGAGTTTATTGTTTGATACGAGACAAAATGAAATTTTTGATCAAAAATTTGCAATGATATGTTCATTTAGATGTATTTTTGATAATGAGAAATATAAAATACTTAATGCTCACATTATGTATTCAACAATGATAGCAAAAAAGTAATAAACAAATAAAATTCATACTATAGCATTGAAATACATAAAGGCTAGTTATTTCAAAGTCTTCCCTAAATTTGATAGGACATTAACAATCACTTGCACGTACCTGATAACTGATTTATCATGAATGTTTGTGAGTCAGGACCAGAAATGGTGTACAGAAGCTGGCCTGTAGCATCATTGTTGATAGCTCGGATGGGAGGAATCTGACAAACATAACAAATGAAAATGGAAAAAATAGATATCTTATTACAGCCAGGATGTCAGATTAACTCATCCAAAACCAAATCAGACAATAATTATTCTGAACACAAATGATATGTATATGGATTTGTTTCCTGTGAGTTAACACTTTTGCTTGTCTTTTAATGAATCTTTTATTGAAAACAATACAGTCTTGAACTAAAGGCTGTACTCCTTAAAAGGAAATGGGATACTGTACCTCTGCACACAAACATTTTTGAAGATCATTCTGTATATAAAACTGTACAATGTACATAAAATGCTCAGGCCAAATCATATTCAAATATCTTGATATTTGTACACCTCTCATTAGTGAGAGCTGACATCTCTTTGCACTTATGATCTATAAAAATGTTTCCATGAAGCTCAGTTTTTGTTGTAAAATGAATAAGAGTGACTAACCTCCCTAAATTACTACATTTTATCTTAGTAAAGAATAAAATGCCTGTATTACCATGGGAATAGGTTGACCTCTAGGTGCATCCTCAAAGACGTTTCCAGTAAAGAGAGAGTTTCCTGGGAAGGACGGTGCCAACTCTGTGATATCTGTTACTACGATGGTCAACGTGGTAGATGACTGAAAAAAAATCATAAAAGGAAAGGTATATATAACACTTGAACAAGATGAAATTCAAATCATTATCATTACCTTACTTTACTTACACTTCATAGTATATCAAATTTCTTAGTATAAGTTGTATTCTAATAAAAAGTATACATTCACATTTACATGCATTCTAATAAACCAAATGGAATTGAAGTGAAATCTAATATAATGAATGTACAATACAGACTTCTGAAATTTTGACTGTTTGATATCAAACTGATTTGACATCATAAGATAGTGCATGGATGGGTAATAGACCACAAGAATAATGAGAGTGAAATGTAACACCTGCAACTCATTAGATCTTCTCTTTTTTAACTTGAAGATTTACAGGTACTTTATAGTCATACTACAAGGAGATATAATGTTGTGCATGTACATGAAGAACTTTACTTGTTACTCTCAAGACCTGTTCACATATGAAGCGGCAATTCCCTGAGGTACACCACCACATTTTTTGTTGTTGTAAATGAATGGGATATGAGGGGACAAAAAAAAACAAAAACTGGTGAGGCAAAAAGCATCTTAATTTGCCTCCAAGTGGAAAAAAAAGGTGTGGACCAATTATTGTCTTATTTATTTAGTGCAAATTTGGCAAGACTCATTTTTTTTATTTGAGCGTTAATGCATATCTAATCATAAGTGCCGAGGTAAAGAAAAAAAAACACAGGTTTTCTGTTTGCTGCTTCATATGTGAATGAGCCTGTAGGGTGTCTATGCACATAGATGATAACTTACAGATCTTGATCTAGGTCTGTCTCCTGGTGTATCTCTTGCCTCTACTACCAGACGATAGGTACCAGTCTCCAGCGATCCATCAACAAACACCTCACCACTCTGCAATGATCACCAAGAGAGGAATACATTGTGAAAATAGCTCATGCAATCAATGAAAGGATTAGGGAAAACACTGGGGGAAAAAAAAATTCATGAGTTTTACACAAAATATAGTTATTCACAAAAAGTGAATAAGATCTAATCTTTCATATTTTGAAGAACTGGCGATGACACAGTGATATTCCAGGCTATAATCCTCAAGAACATCTTTAACAACAACAAAAAATAAAATCTCATTAATATTTTGATTAACTTGCATTCATCCTCTGTTTCAAAACATATTAATCCTTTCAAAGCATTATCAATGTTCAAGTTATCTATGAACCATAAAAGATTCTATGATAATAAAATACAAATTGAAATTTGACAGTTAACATTAAGAATATATGGACAATAGTAAATTCAATGAATCGCGTACCACTCCTGTGCATTGCAAGAGGACCAGAATACCTGCTCGAGCTAAGAAAATGTTGATCAAGACTCAAATGAAAGCAAATGCAATGTAAAGTTTTTCCCAAACTTACCATTTCATCAATCCTGAAGATATTTTCAGTGTTTCCATCGGTGATCTGGTATCTGACATCTCCAAAGATGCCAGCATCATCATCTGTTGCCCTGACGACGTATGCCAGTGAGCCTGCTGAGATGTTCTTACTGAGTGTGATGGTGTACGGGATGCCCTGGAAGATGGGCATGTGGTCGTTGATGTTGATGACGTTAATTCCAACTGAAGTCTGCATGAAAGAAGGTGTGGAAATATTCATGAGCAAGACCTTGCAATAAGGCTCTTGAGATGTGGGAAATATATACAGTATATGAAGAGAATCAGTTCCAAACATACAATTAATCTATTCCATCATCTCTGGCATCCTGCCACCTACATACTCACCATTATCAGCATGACTTCATTAGTTCATCATCATCATCACCACCATTATCATCATTGTCATCATCATCATCATCATCATCACCATCGACATAACATAACATAATAACAACTCTTATTTACCCAGGGTAGCCACTTCAGCTATAAGCTGATCTTCCAACGGGCCCGGCATAACACAATATGCTACTGTTACCCTTCTCCATTCTTCTATGCCGAGCGCCTGGCTAGAAGGCAGAAGGTCCCATTTTTTTAAGTCTTTGGTATGACTCGGCCGGGGATCGAACCTATGACCTCCCGTTCATGAGGCAGACGCTCTATCAATTGAGCCACCATGCCCAGTCATCATCATTGTCATTTTCATCATCATCATCATCATCATCATCATCATCATCATTATCATCATCATTATCATCATCAATCCCAATAGTCCTGTCGTCAGTCATCATCATCCAATCATCAATACAACTGACATCATCACCGTCTTCACTAGCAATGTTATTATCTTCTCTATCACATCTATCATTGTAATTAAAAATAATTTTCCTTATCATCTTCCTCATCACTTCAAACTCTATCAAAATGTACAAGTAGAAACCCTGAGACTTTCTGAAGCTTCTGATGCTAAGAAAGCGGTGCCACACCAGAAGGTGATGTTAAACTTAATTAGCCTACTGCACATCTTACGATCCGACTAGTCCGCGACTGAGTGAGAGGAGATGAATCGCAGGGCAGTTACAAGCCTCAAGCATCTTGCAATCCAACTACTCTGACATCATATCAATACTGCTGTCTGATTGGCTGGAAGTTGGAATGAGCCTGCGATCCAGTTGTAGAGCTTTGACATGTCAAATCTCACTCAGTCACAGACCGGTCACAGACCAGTTGATCGGAAGGTGTGTGGTGGGCTTTAGAGAGTATGATCATGCATGTACTTACCGATGATGACAACGCAGGGTTGCCCTGATCTGTAGCAACCACTGTTATGTTGAATCCAGTGATTTCCTCATAATCAAGAGCTCTGTCAGGGCTGATGGTCAGCACACCAGTTTGTCGCTGGATGAAGAATAGATCTGTGGATGTACATGTAGATACATAAAGTCAGTTTAATCATTTACCACTGATAATACAATTCACAACTGATCAAAAACTCAAACTGTCACATTGTTAGGAGTACAATGATATATCTACACTTAACATATGCAAATAAGTGAAGCCATTTGTGACAGAGGGTCCACATTGTATGGTTTAACATGAAAAAATTTGATACAGAGCCCTAAAAACATACCAAATAAATAAGAGAAAGAGCAAAAAATTATACACATACTGTGCCCATTTTTTTTTTGCATCACTATTTGTTGTTTGATGCTAAAATCTTTTTAAAGGAAAATAAGAAATAAAATCCTTAAATTGGCAACTTAATGAATAGTTCAAAGTCACTGTTTTTTACATGCTAATTGGAATCACTTTAACTTCTCCACATTTTCTGTCAAGTTGCATTTATTTAAGATACAAGACTGTGAAGTTCATCATGCACATAAAGTGCCTCCCTTATCTATCTGGGTAAATTCGTGTTCTAAAGTAAACAGAAAGAATATTGCTTTTGATCCAGTTCAAGGGAGTAATCAGTGATAATAATATTTTCAATAGTATCCAACTCCTACAAATATGGATGCTGCTTCCTTTCTTCTAACACACTGTCATCCTGCATCAGTAATAGTATCAGCAATGGTCTTACAGAGCTTGTGTAAAGTCTACAAAGCAAAGCTGACATAAAACAAGTATTTTTTACTGTGTGTAAAAAAAAAAATAGCAATGCACAAAACATTTGTCAATACTAACCACTATACTGTCCTATCACACTGTAGGTAACTTGACCGGCTAGACCCTGATCTGTATCCGTTGCTTGGAAGGTATCGATATAGGAGTTAGGAACCTCTTCCTGGACATCGTAAGGTCCGTAGAAATTCTGTCCAAACATTGGAGCAGCATCATTGATGTCATTCACACTGACTATCACCTGGTGAGGAAAGAAGACAAAATAGTTCAATTGAAATTTCAATGCAAAGGAAAAAAGTAAAGTTGGCAGAAAGGGGAAGACGACTTTTGTTGTAGAAGTTGAGTCATAGCGTATTAACTTTGAAGTTTGAACACTGTGGACAATCAAACATCAATGCTGTACCTTCATTAGATGTGGATGAAGTATATATCTAACAAAATGAATGAATTCAAATTCTGAAAATGCCACAGTAAAGTTTACAGAAAGGCAACATGAAAGAAATTCTTTTGCTGTGTGGACATTGAGTATATATTTTTCGCACTTTCTTTTCTTTACAACAGTAACCCTCGAAAGTTTGCAGAAGGGCAAATTTTAATCTACTTTAGATGTTGACATACTAAACCTGAATAATGAATAACATGGAAGATTGAACTGAAATTTTTTCAAAACAAAATCTTAAGAAGTATATTGGACTAAGATTAGAGTCCTACTTTTGATGTGAATATTGTAGAGCAGATGGATTAAAACTTAGAATTGTAAGACAATGTTCCACTGGGTTCAGTACTTACCGTAGCTGTGCCCGTTCTAGGTTCCGTCGGTGACTGGTCTGTAGCAGTTACAATGAGGGTGTATTCAGATATAGTCTCCCAGTCTAGAGCAGTGGTGGTTGATATTACTCCCTGTGAATAAGAGTTAAATGTAAGAATATAATTTAAATATACAAGAATCTGAGGGATCCGCATTATACAAGCTCTGCGGTTTAGTGGATCCATATGTTTTACTTAAAAATAAACCAAACAGTGTAGTATTTCAGCGCATATTTCATGTACACTATCTGTTTTGTAATTCAAGTAAAGATGCTAATCATAAGTCTTATCCCATGTCTTTGATTGTCTTCTCCCCAACCATTCTTTTACATCGGCTTTCCTGATCCCCCATTGTATTGTCTACGGAGGAACGGGAGGATCGGAGGGAAAAAGACGCTGAGCGAGAAAGATGCTAAAGGCTGGTTTCCAAATTTCCTCTGACTTTTGATAAAGTGCCTGATTCAAAATCAAATATTATGGTACATTGATTTATATGTTTGATTTCTTTTCAAAAGTATTATGATTTGTTCTTTTGGAAATGAAACTGAAAACTGAAACTGAAATAGTAAATTGTATTTCTGCTGTTGGTAATTGTATGCAACATAAATGCTGAATGGTGAAACTCACCGTGTCAGGGGTAATCTGGAAATGAGGTTGAGGCTGCTGAGATTGAAGAGCGTAAACGATCTGCCTGTTCACTCCTAGGTCAACATCAGTGGCCGTCAGCATGTAGACGGGGATGCCCTGCGATGAGGGGCCTTCAGTCACATTGACCCTGATGATGGGCTCGTCAAAGACTGGCGTGTTGTCGTTCTCATCCAGGACAGTGATGATTGCCAAAGTAGAAGTCTGTAGGGGAATTCATCAAGCGATATTTATCAGCGATCAAATTTTCTTTCTAGAGTTTACATGGAAAAGAATGAAACTTACCTTTACATATGGTGTAAAAGCACACATAGTTGTTAAACATGTGTAAAGTAAAACTGAGCTTGTGCTCATACTTTACATACGAAAATGGCGGGACTTGAACCGCAAATCATGTATCCACACAGTCGGGTGACATATCCACTGGACCACGACACCCCTACCAATGTCCAACAGACAAGGGAAAGGTTTAAAACTACTGTAGATCCAAAACCATTGCATCCTAGTTTATCACACGCAAGTCAATAAAGTTCAAATTTGAAAGTTTTTAATGAACACTGTGAGACTAGCACAACAAGTAATGTCTTGCACAAAAAAAAAAAAAAAAAACCAAGATCCAAATGAGAAGCAAGCAATCCCTCACCTGAGCTGGAGGCGAGTTGGTCTGGTCCCTAAGCTCTATGGTGAGTTGATAGGTCTCTTGCTGCTCCCTATCCAGGAGATTCGATACCCTGATCTCTCCGTTGTTGTTGATTTGGAACATACCCATAGGATCACCAGCCACAATAAAGTATTCAAAATTGTTGGATGAAGGGAGATCCAGATCACTGACATCCACCGTGATGATGGGGTTGGATGTGAAGTTATTCTGTTAAAGCGAAAGAAAATTGTCAGATTTACTTTTATACATAAAGGATTTTCCTGGGATGTCTTCTTTTTCACTGTCAACAAAGTAGTGCTAAAAGTTATTGGATGAAGGGAGATGTAGATCGTTGATATGATGGGGGTCAATGTGAAGTTATTCTGTTAATGTGAGGAGCAGAGAAATTGTATTAGGGGGTTACAAATGCATTTTATGTTTCGTCTCAGAACCTTAAATGGTTGTGGAGATTTTGCAATGAGAGTACCAACTGAGAATTCAACAGCTCAGTAATCAAAGAGATTTCTAGTTACAAATGTACCTCAGTTATGGAACCCTCATAGATGTTGCGTGTCCAGATGGGGTAGTTATCATTGACATCAGTCACGGTAATATTGATTGGGAATGAAGAGCTTAGAGAAGGGTTTCCACCATCAGTAGCTGTCACCTGTAAGAAATAATCATTGTGAAAAAACTATTCGCAAAAACGCCCACATTGGATTATAGAAAACTGATCATTAAGTTATCAAAGTTAAGGAATAATTATGGGCATTTTTTCATTGTTACTGAATGACTGACTGAGTAAAGAATTACCTAATGGAATGATAAATTCAGCAATTTATTGGATGAATTTTTACTTTAATACCTCCATAAACTTTTAGATCCATATTATGTGCCATTCAAGTAAATTTACATCTAGAAATCACCTCATTTCTTGCTTGAAATGTTTTTGCACATTTGTTCTAGATTGCTTTGATTGAAACTTCCATCAGATCTATTGATTCCGCAAAAAATAGAGGATCAAATCTTACAGTCAGTTGATAGAAGTCCTGCGTCTCCCTATCTAGTGGACTGATGGCTACAATGGTACCTCCACCATTAACTGTCTGGAAGACATCAAAAAGCTCGGAACCAGTTCCTGAGATTGAGAAGGTCAGCTAGGAGAGAAAATACAATTAAATCCATTATCTTATCACAGTTATCCTCCTCATCATGAGAATCATGATAATCATCACTATCATTATCATTATTCTTCTCTTCCTTATCATCATTATCACATCATCACCATCATCAGCAGTATATACATCATCATTATCATCATTCTCCTGCCTATCGTGCTTCTCCTCCACATCACCAATATCATCATCATCATCATCATCATCATCATCATCGCCATCATCATCACCATCATCATCATTATCAATTCATCACCATCATCATCATCATCAACATTAACATTATTATCCATTATCATCATCACAAGCACCACCATCGTCTTCCTTCTTGTCTCGCTCCGGTTGTTCCTCTTTTTGCTCCACTCTTGACAGGCCTTACCTGTGCGTTGATGCCTGCATCGGCATCTGTAGCCCTGAACACCCCTAGTGGAACTGTTCCTAGAGAATTCTCCTGGACACTCACTGGGGACGTTGGCATGGAAATAAACTCTGGTGTGTTATCATTCTCATCAAGAACAGTCACCAAGACCTGCCATGAAGAATGAAATTTTTAATACTTTCAACAGAAGTACACGTATCATTAGAGGTGTATTACCTCTATTTCATTACCTTTCCTCTTCCTTTTTTTTATTTATTCTTTTTAAAATCATTATTATTGTTAATTTCATCCTCATTATTATCATCATTGTTATCATTGTTATTATCATTATAGTTATAATTATCATCATTACTATTGTCATTCTTATCATTATTATTATTGTCATTATTATGATGATTATTATCATCATCATAACTATCATCCTAATCATTATCATTATCTGGATTCTGCATGGTACATTTAATGAAATGCTAAATCTACATGTACCATCAATATCACATGTTTTCTACTACAGCTTTGGGTTTAACAGGAAGAGTGCTACTTTACCAATGCAGACCCTGGTGCAATACTATCCTCATGTTTGGCAAAGACGGTGAAGGCATAAAAATCTTCCAGCTCTCGATCAATGGAGCCCTCAGTCGTGATGAATCCCTGCAAACACATCGAAGAAGAGATTCAAATATTTTATTATCTCATCCTTTGATCATGGAAATACTGACATACCGGTAACATACCAGTGAATTTCTAATTACAATGGGGTTGAACAGCTAGCCATGATCTTTAAAGATCTTTACCATTACTACTGATCTTTACTCATTGGCATGTCTTAATTTTTTCAATATTGTTTACCGTACTCTACGATTTTTCTTCAATGTGTTCAAATGTAAACTGTATCTACTACAAGGTGCAATTATGCACTTATAATGGGTCTTGAATTTTGAATATGGAAGACACTTACAGTATTCTCATCGATCTTGAATATGTCCAACACAGCAGGGCTGGAGTTTTGATCGATTTCGTATGTGATGCCAGCTGGGTTGCCATTGTATGTAGCAGTGACCTGTGTATCAGGAATTAAAAACAATGTTTTTCAGAGTCACATTCTAACTTTGTCTCTTTAGTGCACAAAGGAAGATGATCCTGTGTAAAGTCTTAAATCAGTATGCGAAGTGAAGAATGAGAAGAGGACTTGTTTGATACAATATAAAACAGATAACTCTAGATTTCTAGAAGTCTGCTGCTTCTCTTCAATATACCAACTGAGTACTAAGCTGAGAAAAGGCTACATTAGAAATAACAATATTCATGACAATTATAATAGTTTTTAGAAGAAAGAGGGATATTACACCCATTTTTATTTTCACAATGAAAAGTCTAATGGGTGAAAGATCCAAACTGTCATAAGAAATGAGAACAAGCAAAAGGAACAAACTGAAATACACAAAACAAATTTCAGAAGTTGGTAAGGTACAGTGGCTTAGTGAAATGCTGTGGCACAAAAAGACGCATCCAGAATGCATAATGCATACTGTTGTTTGTATTGCTTACTTTCCAGACTGGTCTTTTTGTGCTGCTCATGATCACCAGGCTCTAACAAAGAATTATAATTTATTCAACCAACAACATACCCTTCGCACTGGAGTATCAGGCCCAACATTTTCATTCACAGTGGCAGCATAATTTGATAGACTGAAGACTGGTATCGTCACGGTGTCATCAACAACTGTTACAGTCACTGTCGCACTGCCAGTCAAGAACGGGCTGGCCTGATCAGTGGCTCTGACGGTCATTGTAAAGTTCCTTGACCCAGTCAGGTCAGAGATGGGACCGTTGACGGAGATGACCCCAGTCTCGGGATTAATGGTCAAGAAGTTGGGGTTACCTGAAGATTATTAAGAAAAAAATGAATTTATTTATTTATTCATTCACTTATCCATTTCTACACAGTTCAGCACATAACACAGAACATGACAATAAACAATAAGTAAACAAATGTAGACTTGAAAGACAACTTTGAACACAATATGGACAATTACGAACTTAAACAAGGTTCTACAAATCTGCATCTCTCCTTACATTTATCTCGCTGCCAAAAACTACTGCAGTGAAATCTACCCCACCAAATTTAAAAAACAACAACTGAAAATGAGCTTTTCACAAATGAAATAGAGCAGTATACTATTTTGTTGCACTGTTGAATTTCACATCAGATACATAAACCTTCTTTATATGAACTAAGCTTCACAATATGTACATCTCATTCTGTTTAAAAAAAAGAAAAGAAAAAAGTTTGGTTTTTTTTTCACTGTCCAAACACAGAATCATCAGTATCACCTTAAATATTGTAATGGCACATAAAGTACAAATGTAAAAGAAAACTAGACTTACCAATCAAGCTGTACTGCACATCACCTGCCAAGCCCAAGTCCTCATCTTGTGCAAAGACTGTAATGACTGGAGTTCCAATGGGAGATTGCTCGGATAGGTCTGGTCTATAGTAGTTCTGCTGCTGGAACAATGGCGTCACATCATTGACGTCAAGAACGTTGATGATCACCGGGACTAAAGGTAGGGAATAAAACAGTAAAATATGATCAGAATAATGAAAATGATTATTTATTTTTCAAGATGCTATGAAGGCAAGAAAAATTTAACGTATAAGTTCTAGGAAAGCAGCAACAGGGAAACTATGGCTTGGAATTCTTCCAAGGGACTAAGTGCTTGCAGATGAATACCTTACTAACAATCACAAGCACACTGAATTAGTTTCTAAAACTGTAATGCATCATCTCATGACATCATCATCAATCTAAGTTTTTAGACATCTCCTTTAAAAACATTTTACTATTTTTTCTCTTGTTAAGGAATGTGCTTGTAATGGTTTATGTGAGACAAGGCCCTGATATGTACATGTACATGTACCTCCATTCGATGGACCATTCAGTCACCAAAGTCTAAACTACTCCTGACTGTTTGTATGTACATATCACTGCACTCATGGCAATACGGCATAATTGGATGCACAACCAGAGGATACAAATATGGCTTTTTGTTCTGATATTTCAAAAGTGAAAACAACCACAGAACTGGCCACTCAGATTGTCAGGAGTGAGATATAAATTCATCACAAGCTTTCCATCACTAACTAAGACCAGCTTACTAACGTATCACAATTTCAAGCATAAGATATTTCTTAACCAAAATTTGCAGTTGATGATGACTCTGAAAGCTTGACAGAGGCTTGCCTGATTAGCAACAGCTAATGTGTGCAAAGTGGATTCTATTCAAACATAGACTACTATACCCAACTGGTAAACTGGACAGCTCAAATAATCAAGCATAAATTTGAATGCACTTAATAGACATATCAATTCACCTTGGCTGGTCCCCACAGACAGATCACTGTTGTATGCCTGAACGATGAGGAAATACTGATCTTGCATCTCCCGATCGAGGGGTATGCCTCCAAGGTTGATGTTTCCTTGACTGTCGATGGTGAACATGTTGTTGGTGTTCCCGATAATGATACCGTAGAGCACAATGGCATTCACTCCAAGGTCTGGGTCATCAGCTTTGACCTTTATTCAAAAGAAAATATGAAGAAAGATAATTAAGGATCATTCAAACAAATTATACAGCATGACACCTAGAAAATTAATGAATTTCACAATCAGCAATGATGCATGATTCAGAATTATAGAGCCAATGATGTAAAATAATGTAAATCTAAGAAGGGCATGTCATTAAATCTGGCAATATCAAAATACTTACCGTGAGAATATTTGTGCCTAGAGGATGGTTCTCATAAACCGATTTCTCATATGAAATGTTGCGGAAGGTTGGGGCGTTGTCATTGACATCGGTCACAATCACCGAGACAGTGGCTGTACCAGTCATAGGCTGACCACTGGCCGGTTGGTCAACAGCAATGACGATCATGGTGTACTGATCTTGAGTCTCCCTGTCCAGAGCAGCGGTCGTAGAGATTTCGACAACACCTGTGTAGGGGTCGACAGTGAAGGGTCCTTCCGTGCGGCTCAGACTCTCGAAACTGTAGATGATTAGTCCAGTGTTTCCTGCAGATATGAAAATATGATCCACTTGCTTTGACTGATAAAAATCTAGATGGCCATTCTACTATGGCTGTATAGCCTATGACCTGTGAAGATTTGGTCCACGAATTGATCAAAATCTAGTGGCCATTCTTGTATGACCTATGAACTTAGAAGATTTGGTTCACAAATTGATCCAATTCTAGACGGCCATTCTGCTATGGCTGTATGATCTAAGACCTGGGAAAATTTGGTACAAGAATTGATCAAAATCTAGATTGTCAATCTGCTACAGCTGTATGACCTATGACCTGAGAAAACTTGCTCTGGTAATTTCCTATTAAATTTATAGATATACTGACAATATACAATAAATATGAAGAAAAAGACAGAGAGAGAGAGAGAGAGAGGGGGGGAGAGAGAGAGAGCATACCATTGTCCGGATCTGTTGCATTCAGATCAACCACCAGGGTCTGGAATGGAGAGTCCTCAGGAAGCGACCTGACGTAGGTGCCTAGACCAAAGCTGGGTGGCTGGTTGTTGACATCCAGCACATTGATGGTGACCGGTGCAGTCTGGGAGTTCTGGACACCGTCCGAGGCGAAGACGGTCATCTGGTAGACTTGCTGCTGGTTGGCATCTAATTGGCTGTTGGTCCGGATGACCCCTGATTGGTAGCTGAAGTCTGGGTCAGCGGGTGTGAAGGTATAGGTCAGGGTGCCGGTGAGGTCAGGGTCTGAGGCAGTGATCTGTGAAGAACCAGAAATGATTCAACATTCAACAATCAAGGAAGTTATTGCAGAATAGTAGGTAAGTGCTTGAAATATGCCATGACACATAACAATGTCACATGCTGAGAACTGGGCTGTGGGTCAGATAGCACAAAATGATGTTTACATCAAACTATGTGTTGTAAACCTGTCCAGAAAACACCTCATGTCTACAGAGGTCAAATTTTCAGCATCCCTTAGATGACAATTACAGACAGGTCTGACTCTCTCATCAATGTCACAATTCTATCAAAAATTCTATGACGTTACCTGTCCAACAAAAGTGTTTAAGTTGACGTCTTCTGAGACAGTGAATTCGTAAGCATCTCGATCAAGTACCGGAGGCTCATCGTTGACATCCAAGATGTTTATGACAACCGTTGCAGGAGGGTTGCCTGCTTGCCGTGGATTACCATCTAAAGAAATAGAATAATGATTGGTTATATTAGTTATCATCTAAAAATTAAAATAACTGGTTACATCAAGCCATCTGCAATATATAAAACAATCAAAATATGAAATGCAGCTACTTTCCATCTACATCCTACAATGATATAAATGTGTATATGAACGTAGTCTATCCATCTAGTCATTCATTATTCAGTAGGAGCTTAATCGACAAGAACATTGTACATAAAGCGCTTTGAGAGGGCCTACAGTCCTGAAAAACGCTATAGAAGAACTAACTACTATTATTATTATCATTATTATTAAAAATGTACCGGTAAATGTAATGTACAAGTATGGGTTCATTTTGCATTCTACATGTTACAAATCATTATGAAATCATGAATATTAATAACTTTGAAAGTAGTTTTCATCTTACTCTGTCAATAGTTTCTTTTGGACTGATCCAAAGTGCAGGAAAGCTTTCAACTTTAACCCATTGAGCACGGTTTGATTTCAGTATAACACACATTTTCCATTGACCCTAGCCCGAGTTATCTCCGGCTTACAGTGTTCAACAGGTTGATACAAACATCATGTATCACTGAACATATATGTTTCAAATCTTTGATGCAGTGAGTAGCAAATAAAATATCATGGACACACAGAGATATAACTTACTGTCCAGCACAGTAACCAGGAAGCTGTATTGTGGTTCGGTTTCTCTATCCAAGGGACCAGATGTTCTTATGTTGCCTTCGTCATCGATGACAAAAGGAACATTGTTGGCATTGTTGATGGTAAATGTCAGATCTGCATTGGTGCCTTGATCAGCATCAGTTGCCATGACCTAACCAGGCAGGGGGGTAGAGAATAAAAAAATGAAAGTTATGAAATGAGAGAAGATAATATGAGAAGAATAAAAAGAGACAGAGAGAGAAAAAAATCAAACAATGAATGATAAGGGAAAATTGTACTGTTTAATCTTAACCAGTAGAATATGAAGCAAGACATAAATTACATATCTCCAAGAATATCAACAGGATACAAAACAATGGTGTTTGGTCACTGTGAGGATAGGGTCCTATAATGATCAAGCAGGTAAGGCAACTTTAACTTTAAATTCTTGGGTTTGAAACAATTCGATGCACAATGGAACTTTTGGGATAGCCATTATTTTCAATTCGAAGTCATCAGATATATTTTCACATTTACCAAGAATGAAAGCCATGTACATGTAGGTACTTTGGTTGCACATATACAGCGTACAAGGATACGCTTTTTTTATCAGTCAGAGATAACAATATTGTTGTCATCAAAATCATCGTCAGCATTATCATCATTCCCATCTCAATATCATCAGTAATATCATTGTGTTATTATCAGCTTCATCTTTACCATCATAAATGTCAATCATCATCGTCATCATTGCTACTATCATCATCATAAGCAGCATCATCATCAGCATCATCATCATCACCATCATCATCGTCATCATTATCACCATCATCATCACCATCACCATCATCGTCATCACCATCATCATATCGTCATCACCATCATCATCATCAGCAGCATCATCAATCATCATAGAACACCATCAATCTACTATAACCAACCTGCAGGACAAGGGTGTTCATTGGAGTATTTTCTGGGATGCTCTCTTCGTAACGCAGCTGACTCCACTGAGGGGCATTGTCGTTGAAGTCCTGTACGATGACCTTCAGAAGGGTCGTGGCCGTCTGGGGCGGGGCTCCCTGGTCTGTGGCCCTGATGGTCAGGTTGTGCTGGGATTCAAGCTCCCTGTCCAACTGTCTCAGGAGAGTGACATCACCAGTCACAGGGTTGATTTGGAAGTAAGCTGAGTGAAGAGGATTCAGAGAAATAAATAAGTTAAATTCTATTTCTACCACATCACATTTCACAATATAGTGAAATTCAGCATAAACTGTAAATCTTTCCTCTGCTACAAAACTTTCCAATATCCATAATTTCCTTGAGATATTTAAGTTAAACTTGCATGTGTGATATTCCTGTTTTCATTATGTGTAGGGTCACAAAAAAGAGTTCCCAAATGTCATCCTTCCAATCCATGAAATGAAGAATATTTGTGACTCTCAACCCAGGTGTACACGTGGCAAATGCATCTAGCTGGTAGGAAGTAATTCCACAGATGCTTAACATACTTGGTAAAATGCTTGACTGATATGTGTTTTGTATTACATAATGTGCATATGCCTTGAGCATCTCCTGGAATGAACATTTTTACAATATGAATCTCAATTCTATCATTCATATTACCAAAATCTGAGATATGTTATGCAATTTACCTCCAAGATTGCCAGAAATGATGGCATATGTAAGTGAGTCTCCTTCTGGTATGTCATCATCGGTAGCAGTGATCCTTGTGACTGTGGTACCGACTTGAGCAGCCTATATTATCACAAGATGAGAGAGATATTTGGTGAATTATTGCATAATTATACAAATAAATGAAAATCATTTCATTGGAATCATTAATATTGTTATCATCATAAGAGAATCAATCCCCCAGTACATAATTTTCTGTTGTAGTGATCCTTCTGTCTTTTGTGCCCATCTGAGCAGCCTGTTTCATCATCACAAAATATGACAGGAAAATCAAATTGAGATAAAAAGTATGACATTGCTATACAAAGTTAGTGACAAGCATTTCATTTCAAGCATTATTATTTTTACTACATCAAACGATTTGGTAGCATTCCATATGCCTAAAAGGGTGAATCAAACTTTGATTGCTATGGAATTTTAATGAAAAATATTTGTAGCCAAACAGTGGAATGGCGATTTCTTACATTTTGGAAATATGCAAAATATACAAGGTAAATCAGAATGATTGGGTACCATATTTATTAAAGAGGTCCAAAGTCAAAGTGAAATTTAATCAATATGGAGGGAGATTTAGTTGGGTGTCCTACCTCGTTGATGTATACAGTGAATTCATTCTGACTGAATCTTGGAGGGCTGTCATTGACATCATTCACTGTAATAATCACAGTTGAAGTAGCTCTACCAGTTCTACAGGGAAAACATAAGAGAGAAATAATGCATTATAGATATGACTACATGGTGAAGTGATACAGTTTAAATGTCCCCATCCAAAGTCAAGTTTCTTTCATTTTACTCAATATGAGCCAAAGATTTGGAATTCTATGGAAGCCATTTTTCCTCTGTACATGGAATACCGAAGAAAATGTGAAATGAAAAAATAAATCAAATCCTGGCCGTGAATGCAAATTTACAAAGGTGACAGGCACTTTAGGCCCTTATCAAAAGTCTCATCCCGCGTCTTTCACCGTCTTCTCCATGACCATTCTTTTACTTCGGCTTTCCCCGATCCCCCATTGTTTTGTCTATGGAGAAACGGGAGGATCGGAGGTGAAAAGACGCTGAGTGAGAAAGACGCTAAATGCTGCGTCCCAAATTGGCTCTGACTTTTGATAAGGTGCCTTATGCAACTGCGAGTTTATATCTGAGGGTGCTGATGTAGGTCCAAGGGCTTGGGTGTTAAATTAACTTCTGTGTGGGCCTTGAAATGCAATCATTTCTTCCCTTGTGCTCTATAATCTCAGCCAGTTGAATGTCTAACATATTTCAAGCACATAATTTTTATGTATTCATTCTTTTCTGATCATATGGTCCACTTCAAGATACTTACGCTGGTGCTACACCAGGTGTTGGATTGGTTGCTCTGACACTGAGAGTGTATGTCTGAGGGGTGTTAGGTCCAAGGATTTGGGTGTTGGTGATGGCACCAGAAGTAGGGTGGATCTCAAAGACATTCTGAAGAAGGAAAAAATAGAAATAAAAGAAATTGTAGTGCCTTAATCTAACAGTTTGCACTGCAAGAAAGATGAGTGATAACAATTTGGGGTAGTTTCTATTGTGTATGCATTATGTACTGCATTGATAAGGGTAAACTTTGCAATTATAATCTCCTGCAATGGTAAAATGCTGAAACATATTTCCAAAGCTATATCTGTTAGTAGCATAATGAAATCCTTACAGGTAGAGTGCAACCCTTGCAAAAATAATGTGGTTTGGGCACAGAGAGGAAATATGACAACAATTACAACGCTTTTGCAGATACCTGTCATTAAAACAAAACAAACAAAAAATATGTTGATAACCTGCATAATGAAGTTTATACATTACATTGTATCTTGTAGGGTACCAGTAACACAGTGAATGTAGCAGAATAGGACTTTATGATTATTTGAAAACCTGTTTAGCAAAGGGCTTATCTCCGACAGCATATATTTCATTCTTTTTTGCTTTTTAACAAAAAATTAATTGGGTGATACTTACATTTAGGTTGCCGCTAATGATGGAGTAAGTGACAGCTGCGTTTTGGCCGCTGTCATCATCCATGGTGGAGACCTGAACGATGAAGGTACCCTGTTGGTCATTCTCATTGATGCTACCTCTGTAAATGTTATCATCTGGCACTGCATAGGGAAACAAATGAAAGAAATCGATATAATCTATGTGTATGTACAAATATCCATGAATGGCAGGTTGCATAGTCGCACGCAATCTGAGTTGCAATGATAAGGAAAGGATGCTCTATGGATCGTTAGCCATAAATACTTAATTGAGCATAAACAACTTTTTTTTTTTCTTCGAAATATACAGAAACTTTTAGCTTTTAGCTTGAACAGTATTAAAACCTACAGACTATGGGAACCAGGTTGTTCTTGTACTTACCAGAAGAGAATTCACTGGTCAATGGGTGAAGAATAAGTAATGGAAATTTACAGAGCAATGAGATGTAAAACTTTAGAAACAAACACATCATTCTGCTGAGCAATCTTCATATAAAGCAGTCAGTATATTTGCCAATCTTAGTTCCATGACCGCACACTAATGGGGTGTTGCAAGAAGATTGCAATCAATTGCAAATAATTGCTAATTTTGAAACAACCATTCTGATTGGCTCAGGGTCTGCCCTTTTAACAAGACATGCATGCAACAATGATTTTGATTGGCCAGTGACAATCAGTTGCAACTTGCAATCGATTGCAACTTTCTTGCAACACCCCATAATTAGAAAGACTGACATCTATTATTCCAATGTGCTACAACCTCAAGACCAGCCAAAATCTAAGAAACAACTACTGCATGATAGAGAAAAATGAAGTAAAAACAAAGAAATACAAAAATCTTGACTTACAATTGATGAATACTGGGTTGTTATCATTCACATCGGTGATAGTAACTGTCACAGGGGCTAAGTCCATGCCATCTCCATCTACTGCTTGAAGCTAAATGAAAATAATGAGAATTTATGATAATGAAATATTCAATTAGATCAATACAATAACAAAAATCTACATTTTAAATATGACAATGATGACGATGATGATGATGATGTTAACTCTATGATTACAAAATTAAGAGCTTTCTACAACAAACAAAAAATCCCCCCCCCCCATAAAAATAAGACTATAGAAAAAGTCGGACCAGTCTGTTATTTCCTAATACAAGTATAGTGAAGAATGCACACTAACATTCACTCTTACAAAACACACCAAATGTATTCTTTCATTTGAAAAAATGAGTTTTGCTGAAAAAAAAGATGCCTTCACCCCTAAAATGGACATGAAAGCTGCATAATGCATACAATATATTAGTAGTGTAATAGCTTATTTCTAAAAATAAATTACCCATTACAATTTCCTCTATCTGTTCTTCACAGCACAAGTTGAAACAGAGTTGAAAAATGAAACATATCCAAAAAGTAACTCCAGAAATAGCTCACCTGTAAAGTATACTCTTGGGTGTTTTCATAGTCAAGAGGTTGAGTGACCAGAATATTGACCGTGCCACTACCAACAACTTGAGTTGGTGCAACTCTGAAAGGAACACTGTTCTGATTCTGAAGAGAAACTGTTACTGTGCTGTCGGTTATCTGCCAAGCAAAAAAAAAAAAAAAAAATTTGTAAAAATAATAAGAATGACATTTATATTGATCTGATGCAAAATTTTGCAAGGTAGGCTACAGCATTGCTACAATCATGAAGTATGTCGATGATAACTGCAAGTTTCATTGCATGGATTTTTTTTTTTTTTTTTTTTGCCAAGTGGACATAGCAAATAATGGATAATGGAAGAATGATGACAATTTTCAATGAAAATTAAATGTATTTTCAAAATATCTGAGACTTTATCTTCTTCTGAACATGATGGCAAAGACTTTTGAATGATCAACATCAAGGAATGATCAATAGCCTTACACATCACCCATGGAAATGAGCTGATATATCGAAGAATTGTTACAAGAAGGGGGAAAAAAAAAACTTTTACACACATCATTAAGGCAGCATTGGCAGAGTCCACAAGTTGATTTTTTGCATGAAAGTCTTTGCTATTTATTCTATGCATAATTCAAACAAAAGTAATTTTCAGTGATATGGAAAAGTATGCTCAAGAAATATTTCCAGGAATTTAAATGATGGCAAGGTTAAAAAAAAAATTGCCACTTACCAAGTCACCATCATCAACGTTGATAGTGACTGGAAGCTGGGAGTTGAAGGTTGTAGATTCTGGAATGGATACAGAGTAGGAATTTGCATCAAAGGTAGGTGGTTCATCATTTGCTGGTGTGACGGTGACGTTGAAACTGACCTGAGCAAAAGAGACTCCACCAGAGCTGGTCTCAACAGCCTAGATGTGAGAGAAAAAAAACAATATTCAATAATGTTGAAGTTGCTGTGTGATTCATTTGAGCCTGGGATTTCCACAGGTGAATTGCCTAAGAAAAACTGCTCCAGAAAATTAAAATGAAATATGATAAGAGTAACCTTGCCGTAATAAACAGAAATGCTGATGCATATATCATATTCAGGTTTCAAAATATCTCAGAACCAATACAAAAAGTGAAAACAGGGTTACTTTTATCAACAGTGAATCAAATGAGAAACCAGGGGTACACTTACACTTCAAATTGAAAATGAGGGGGTATGCTGAAGGGAGAATTTGATTACCTCTATTCATCTGAGTACTTACTGTGATGATATCAGACATTTGAAGAATCATATTTAGATTTGTGTATTCACAAAACCAATTCTTTCTTTTGTGTAAAGTGGACTACCCTTTTTCAATGTTAAGTGCATGAGAAAAGATGGGTACACTTTAATACACTGACAATGAGTGGATATGTGGATGGGAGAACTGGGTTATCCCTATCCATCTGAGCATTTTACAATACTACGCTGATATCCAGATTTGATAAATCATGTTCAGATTTAGGTGCAATTCACAAAACCAAGGTATTCTTTCCTATGTGCAAAGTGGGCTACCTTTCTTGATATTAACTGAATGAGAAAAGATGGGTACACTTACACTGACAATGAGTGGATATGTGGATGGGAGAACTGGGTTATCTCTATCCATCTGAGTATTGACTGTGATGATACCGGTTGTTTGGTTGATCACAAAATAACCCTGACTGTCACCTGAAAAGAGAAAGAAATGAAGAAAAAACATGATAAAAAGGGATCTTTGGGTGAGAAATTTGAAATTACTTTGACCCTTTCTAGCAAAGGAATGCATGCAAATGGTTTTCAAGGAAATTCAAATTCTAATTTCTCCTTCTTCAAATGAAATTTGTTTTACAGATTCTGAAAATATTTTTCTCTTTTTAAAGGGGTAAATATGTTATATGCTGTATTCAGTTGTTTAGGAAGCTTTGAACAGCTTGTTGAAAGCTAAATAGTGTGTCAGACCCTACATAATTTTGTTTTGTTTCTTGAACTGAATACTAAGGAAAATAATAAATATGTGACCTCTCCCGCAGAGTAAAACGTACATCATGCTTCAGTTGCAGGAAATAATTTAAGCATGTTCTATTAGTTCTATTAGTGGAATGAACCAGCTTGGCAGGCAAATGAAGAGGAAAACTCCTCTGAAAATTCCTATTCCATAGAATGAGTGAAGCTGCCATACTTACTGACTACAAGATTGTAAGTGATGGTATTCTGGTTATTTGAGTCAGGATCTGTAGCAATGATGGTTTGCACAGTTGATCCCTGTGAAACAGGCAAGCAGAAATAAAAGAAATAAAAGCACACATGGCATAAGAATACTTAAGTTAAAATTGGTTTATGGACCAATTTTCGTTGTGTAATGGTCTTGAAATTACAAAAACTGAAAAACATACATAAAATCTTTGCCTCTATTTGTAAAATGCAATGTCTGATTTTTTTAAAATTCTGCTGAACATCAATCAGTCATAATCCTCTAAATCTTTGAAAACAAGGGAACTAAAATAATGAATGGGTGGAGGGAAATATTAATAGGCAAATAAATCAAACTTTATATTAGGTATATGCAAGCAATGACATGTACATGTACATGTATGTCCATTTTATACTGCATTTCTACATCATGCTTTACATAAGGCATCTTATGTTTTTGTCGTTGTGCGAAAGAACGCGTCCGGAACGCAAAATGGAAAATAGTTGAAAATCTCATTTTTCAACAATGATTGATAATTTCATGGGTAGCATGTAGACCTTGTAAATTGTTTTACGATCTTCTTGTGGCATGATCTTTGTTAAAATTCTATTCCAATATGTCAAAATAGACATTTTCATTTTTTATTTTTGTATTTTACGTCCCAGACGCTTTCTTTCGCAAAACGACATAAAGATAAAATGCCTAACTTCTCTCATCTCCTGGATTTGACTGCATTTCTTCCTTTTCAACTCTGCAGCCTTCAAACTCATCACTAAAAATTGGACAAACTATACTTCAAGAATGACTTCTTGCAGACCAAGTGAAAGCCATGTTGAGTTTCTTACCACTGGTGTAGTCTCTGGAATGGTGACATCATAGGGGATATTGATGAAGACTGGGTTAGTATCTTGGATATTCAAGACACTGACAGTCAGGGTGGCAGTACTTGAGAGACTTGTATCACCAGTGCCATAATCCTGGAGGTACAGAAAAAGAATATTTGATATAAGAATGGACTCATCAACCTAGTCATTCTTTTTAGTTTGATGTATGTGTTTTCACATAATTATATTGAATGGTGTAATGTGTCAAAGTCTCAAGCATTAAGCTTATATTGCAACACCTCTTCATGTTTCCAATTATTCACAGTTGCAAGTGGGAAATGGCTATAATTTTTGTTTAAATGTCTATGAATACTGTTTGTTTATGTCATATATGTACTATGTTGATTCATGAACCATGCAGAAATAAATAAATAAAATAAAATAAAATAAAGATGACTCCCCTCCCCCCTCACAGAAAAATGAATTACTCTCCTTAAAATCATTATCCCAGTTTCCCTCAGAAACAGGATCTAATGTTGGAAGTAATTCAATTTTGGGGAAGTTGTTTGTTGTCTGGGACAGGTACAACGTAGGTGCACAAATTTTGAAAGAGAATGGGTGAGCATTACATGAATGAACATTCATTTTACTTCTGCATTGTATTGCAATCAAATATAGCTAATGGATATCAATGCTGCAGTCACATAATGACAGCAAGAGATTGATTATTGATATTTCTAATTATCAAGATGGAGCAAAGAATGCAAATCAAGTTATCAAATCTTATCAAATCATACAAAACACACACATACAAAGGAAATGAATACTCAAAGAATACTCTGAACTATACACAGACAATCATAACAGGACTCATTTGAACCATCTATTACAAAAAAGAGAGAAAAGTCAACCAACTAAAAGGTCTTAAAAAACTTATTTTGTTAGATGTTATATTAAAGAAGCAATACACAGCATACCAAGAGTAGTCTGAAAGTTAGGATTAATAAAATCAATGTTAAACAAACACAATGGATTAAGTTCATTTAATTCTGATTATTATCGTCAAACCATATCATTTATCAATCATCATCTAATGTATTAAATGGTACAAACCCCTGGGCCAATGATAATAGTTTCATCCTTTGTAGGCAGTTAAGGTTACAAAGAAAAAATAAATCAATAACATGCATATAATTTGCAAATAATGTGAGAAGCAAATGTATAACAGAAAGGTTTATAAACATGCATTACAAAAAGAAAAAAGAGGGATAGGTGGCATAATGTACTAGTGCCATATCCTCCCATCAAAATTTGTTGGGTGAGGATGAACATACAGATATTGTGTACTAGAATATATGTACATGTGTACGTATAGGTGAAATACAAGTACATGTACAGTGGAACTTCAAACTCATGATTTTTTATTCCTTCCAGTCTATCCTTGTATTATCAGGAAGTCATTCATCCCTCTACCCCTTCCTTCCTTTCCTGTAATAACTTCATCTCTTCTGTTTGGAGCCAGAAGGGTGTTAAGTCTGTATAAGATGATATGAGTTAAAGCCCTTCTGGCTCCGAACAGACAATATGAAATACAGACAGAAGAGCCCAATTAGAGCACTGGATCTACAACCCAACCAATTATTGATTGATCAGTTCTAAGGAGCAAAGGATTAAGGATTCTCTCACGCACTAATATCGCTCCCATTGTGCGTCACAACCGTCCCAGTCTACCAACGAGGGCCAGACAAAGGAAGGGAATACACCCCCTTCCGAAACTTGGGAGGAAATTTGGTCGATTGATAAACAAGGCAAATAGTTGCTGAGATGAATAAGCTGTGGATCCGTTACATTTAATTGCTTTGGAAGGCAAGAAATGTAACTGTTATTTTTTAAATGGCCTGATCGGTAAGAGTGGTAAAGCCTTTTACACTCAAGTTTTCATCAAGATACATTCCTGTTCGCTATGCTATCAATCGACATGAGCATTACTGAATTTCTCATTTCCATACTTTCTTGGAAACCTAGTTCCAGTATGCAGTGGGTTAAAATCTGCTGTATACATTCTCAATCATAAACAAATACACCTTTAACAAAAAGAGCAAACACAAAGAAACAACACTTTTCTTGCACTCTTTCACAGAGCATATCAAGCCTACATGAAATACATAGTAACTGAGATGTATTATGAGTAGATTAATCTCCCTCTAAAATTATAATACTGTTAACCCATTGCGTACGATTTAATTTCAGTATAACATGCATTTCCATAAACCCTAGCCAGACTTATGTTGGACCTAGTATTCAAAGGGTTAAGATGCTACATCAGGCTCTTGGGGAAACAATAAAATATTGCAGGTGCAAATTTCTCCCCAGGCTACCTATAGGTATAGACTTACAGTTTCAATCCCTCTCCATCTTTCTTCACATGGTGTTTTAAATTTGGGGAAAGAAGAAGACAGTTTGAAAACACTCAGGAGAGGGAAACCGTGTAGGATTAAAACTTTGATACAAAGGATATTTCATTTGCTGCCCCAGCAGAGAGATAAAACTGTCAACAATCTTTTAAGTCTGGCTGGAGGCTACAGCTTGAGACAGATCCTCTTAAATTAAGCAGTGCAAACATAGCTTGAAATCTTCAAAACTGATAAGAAAAAAAAAGTAAGGGTACAATCTAACATTTAGGACTAAAATACAAAAGAAGACGAATTGGTTATGTACCTGACGCTGACTAACAGGCATACTGGGAAATTACAGGCAAAATAATACTGTTCTTCATATTAAAAAGAACAATTGTGCATTTTGTGATATTACTGAGAAAATGGTCTAACAAAATTAAAGCTGTGTCCTTTGCTATTTCATCCCATTTGAAGTTTTCCATACAGCTAATTTTTCTTTGGAATACCTCCTGAAGATATAATTTTAATGTATTAACATTTTGCAAACTGATGAAAGGCTCAGATTGTAATTTCATAAAGAAGGTGGGCAGTGATATAACACTTTCGTTTGTGAGTCAGAATATTTGGAAACTCTTATTCTATACCTTGTTTTTCACAAATTGAGGGATTAAACTCTGATAAAACTTTCTTACACATAACAATTTTCATTTTTTGTGTACATATGAAGTGCAATGAGTCCAGAATCTAAAATGACAGATCTATATAAACTCTCCTTAAACCAACCTCATCCCCCAATCAATGATACAATAATAGGCGATTGTAAGTACAAGGTGCGGTGGTCTATTTACAAATGTGTTCCTTTCTAGTGCCTTATTCTTCCTCTGGGAGTTTGAGAATACCGGTTCAATGAGCTCAAACAGGGTGGAAGAAAGATACCAGAAATCCTTGAGAGTAATCAAGTCTTTGAAAACATATACATGTAACTGTTTCCCTTGAATTATTTAATATCAGGCACAGCGGTGGTCTTGGATATATAATGCAGTTCAAGCAATATATAAGATAATGTACCAATGACACCATCAATCAACGAAGAATACGAAGAAGCGACATGTCAGTCACTTTTATGCTGATTGATAGCAGGTCTTTTCTGAGAAACAAGAAGATACAGTGTATGTTCTCTTTAATGATGCAATGTTCAAATTGTGTACTGTGGTCAAAAGAGGATTGTAGATAGCAAAGTGTCCATCAGAATTTAATATCAAAGGACATAATGATGCAGAACCCCCCCTCCCCCCCCCCCCCCTCACCCAACACACATGCCTACCCTTACAGGTGGAATCATCATTTAACTATTAGATATGATTTAAAAAAACTGGAAGACTAGTCCACAGCAAAAAAAAAATTCACTTGTTTATAACAGGCCTTTGATGTACATGATAAAAGCAAAAGAAAAAATCCAAATACTTTGAGGTCCACCTAATCTCTCCCTCCCCCTTGAAAAAAATCAATAACTTGACAATTAACCAGTTTGGAGAGACGGTGGGATGGTCCATTTACAAATGTCTCCTCATTTATTATTCTATTCGGATGCCAAATGTTGATATTACTGGGATAACGAGCCCATGGACAAAATGAGAGCGACAGAGAAAAGTGATTGGGAAGAAAGACAGTCTAACGAATGAACGCAGTTAGAACTCAAATTATATGTATTTACTGTAATAAGCATCTCAGTTTTTTGCCTTCTTATTTTGCTTTTTCTAATTTGCAATTATTTCAGGATTCATTTAGCATCGTGAAATCCAAAAATATGTTTGGAACAATAGAACATTCTTTATCTCTCAAGAGTTAAATCTTTAATTCTATTGTCTAATTCCCAACACTTACAATAATACACAGTAATACAACTTGATGATCTCTTCAGTGTTTGTTACAAGGTGGAAATAAATGCAAGTATCTTCACTGCTGGTGAATGAATTTCATAAAGAAGGTGTATACTAAGAAGGGAGGGAAGCAAAACCAAAGAACCTACAAATATACACATGAAAGAAGAGAAGATGAAAAAGGAGAAGGGAAGTCGATAAAAAGATCAAAACAGAGGAATGAAGGAGCAGAATAGAGGATTACAAAAAAAAAAGGAAGTGAGGTAGTTAATAAGACTCTGATATTTTTGTTTTAAAATACAGGTATACATTTATGCTCTTTGATATCAGAAGAATATTGGAAAAATAACAAAAGAAGATTTTCAGAAAAAAAAAGATAAAATGAAGGAAGAAGAAGGGAAAAAGAGAAGCAGATAAAAACATTGAAAAGAGAATAAAGATGGCAATCACCTAAACATATTTCTTACTTCATGACAGTGATATGGTCTTTAACTCATATATCTTGATGCAGAATAAACATCCTTTTGGCTCTAAATGAACAATATGGTCTATGAGAGACTACACACAAAAGAAAATACAAAGCATATAAAACAAAAAGTGCTTACCCGAGCAACTACTGTAACAAAGTATTGTTGCACAGCTTCATAATTGAGAGATGTAGCCAGCTGAATGATTCCATCTAACTCACCAATCGAGAAGTAATTATCGGGAACCTACAATGATTAAAAAGAAACACACCAAAATTTTAAAAGATAGAATCCAGTGACCAGGGTAACAATAATGACAGCACTTTGAAACATAGTTTTAAGTGCTACCTATACAAATGCAACCATTATTATTATCATCACTATTAATCTAGAAATACTTACAGTTCCAGGATCACTAGGGGTCACTTGTGAAATGGAATAAGTCACAAATCCACCATAACCTGTATCCTCGTCTGTAGTAATTACTTGATAGAGTTCGCTCCCAAAGGTGGCATTCTCATAAACGAAAGTAATGTTCGGCAGGTTGGTAAAGGCCGGAGCATTGTCGTTTACGTCGCTGATTCTTACATAGATGGTTTGAGGAACCTGCAATGAAAGGATGATTTGAATTAATTTGTTGTTTCGTTATTTGAAGTTCATGCCACAATGATAAAACAAACAAATACACAATATTGTGTGAGTAAAAGAACATGCGAAACTTTTTGTTTGTTCACTGTATAAAAATTAAAGTGTAAATGCAGATGTATGTGACATGCCAAGATAGAGAAACTCTTTTTGATTATTTTGATAACTGTTTAGATGGATGTTAGTTTGCTGATGACATAAGGACGCAGTGGCTGGGACCATGAGCTAAAACCGCTTTGAATAGCTTATCATAATAAAGAAAGAGGAACTCAGAGGAAGAAATAATGCTGGAGTTGGGCACATGTTGGTTGACCCAGGCAAAGTCAGGTGAAGAGTTTCCATTGTTTTAATTTGATCACAAACTGATACTAATTGCAGCTGCTATCTTTTTAGTACAGAGCTGCAATTAATATCAATTCATGATTGACAACTTTTTATTAGACAGTGCCAACTTAGAAAGATGGTCCAGAAAAGTGGCATCAAGCTAGTCATCTTTATCAAACATTGACCATCTTCACAAGGTGGGTATTGAACAGGGTGAGGCAGGTCACAAAATGTTTTAACAGTTGAGCACAATTTGATTTCAGCAAAACCTGCATTTTCCACAGACTCTAGTAAGTGTTATCTTGGGCTTAGTGTTCAATTTGAATTTAATTGAATTTAACATCAAACTTACAGGATCATTGATGCCATCGGACGCTGAAACAGTGACGATAACTTGAGGGCCCAATGTCTGTGGAGAGAAATAAACACAAATTTTATGAACTGTACCTCTGTTTTCAAATAAGTCATTTAGACACAAATCAATTGAATTCTTGAACACTTCCAACCATGCCTCAAAACTTATTTACTTCAACAAATCTGTTAATTAAAGGCATTTTATCTTTATGTTGTGTGAAAGAACGTGTTCAGAGTGCAAAATATAAAAGTGCAAAAATTAAAATGTCTATTTTCACGTAGTTGGAATAGAATTTTAGCAAAGATCATGCCACAAGAAGATCCTATATCAATTTACAAGGTCTATATGCTACCCGTGAAATTATCAATCATTGCTTGAAAAATTGGATTTTCAATAATTTTCTCATTTGCATTCCAGATGAGTTCTTTCGCACAATGATATAAAGATAAGATGCCTAATTGATATCATATCTTACCTCATAATCGAGGCCTGGCCTGGCGTACAACTGTCCTGTCTGCTGATTGATGGTGAAGATGGACCTTGCTTCGTCATCGAATAGGTCATAAGTTATGGGGTCACCATCGGGGTCAGTCGCATTCAGGGTTATCACTACAATAGCTGTAAGAGAAAATTTCAATAGGAAATAGTAAAAAAATGTGACGCATCTATTTACATGTTAAATGTAGTTGATGATTTTTGCAGTCAGCATAAAAACCAGTTAATATTTTGGGTAATTTATTCTCTGTACTTTCAACCTTCACACAAAATAATTCTTTGGATTATAAATCCACTTTGAAATTGCTTTTCCACAAAATTAATTTTAACATAAATCTACAAAAATACATGTGATATATTTGCATATGATTTCTGGGTGATCCGACAACAGATCTAGGCTTTTATTTTGTCAAAGATACAATATTAGCTCACGGTGGCATAGGATTTAAGATTAAGAGTAGGGATATAAGGTTAGGGTGAAGGTTTGGTACATGGTTTGGTCTAGGATTGACGTTTAAAATTCACTTAGAGTACAAATGTTGCTGAAGAATTCTTCGTACAACCTATTTCTGATAAACTTACTAGGGCTTTGTCCCTCTGTTATCCTGACGGATGGGTCTTGGATGTACACAAACTCGGGGGCAGAATTGCTCTCTTTATCTGGAAAAAGAAATAAGAAAAGTAATGAAACAATAACTGATTTGTGGATCATAAGTGTATTAACTCATAATATGGTAGCAAAGACTTCCAAAAAATAAACTTTTATCAATAGCAGCCCCTAATTTTTTTTTTTTTGCACAAGATGAATAATTTTAAAATTGTACAAATTTGTAATGTTCTAATAATGAACACTTTTCCACAATACTTCCTATGAAATAGACATGACTCTGTATCATGAACCAAAATAAATAAAAAACCTTGCTTACAATGCTCATACAATGACTTTTCTTTTTTTTTTTTCATTCAAAACTGCTCCAAAAGGAAGTTTCATTTTGCTTTGAAAATCAAACAATATAAGTTAACTTCACTGGGCAGCCTCGATTCAGACTGTCACTGCATTGTTACAGACATCACTGACTATTTCAGTTTGTTTTACCATCCGTGCAATCCACAAGTTTGGCTACGCTCAGCTGGACACAGCACCGTGGGAAAGAGTATGATGATCAATTTTGTAATCATTTTTTTTTAGTAATTTGGAAAAAAAACGAATAAAAGGAAACTTTTTCAAATCTTTTTTTTTCTTTGTTTGCCAACTTGAGGTACACTGACAGTCCAAAGTTCACAATGATGAGTGGTGACTGTTTCGTTTGGATAAACAGAAGGGAAAATCAAATTTAAAAAACTGTACCTCTATGTACCATTACCTGTCATATAAATCTCATAAAATCATATGAGAAAAAGTAATAGTTTCCATTTCTTAACAAGGTTTTATAAATGGGATCTATATTTATATGGAAACTTTTCCCAAATTTTTAAACCTGTTTCTGAATTGTAAATTTGAAACAAGATTTTTTTTTTCACTTTTTTTTCATATATTGATTTCTTAAATTAATTCAACTGATAAATTCCTGTCATTATGACTATATGTAACTTATGTTTAATAAGGATGATAATGGAAAAAATACATGAATAAAATTGCTAGTGTAATGATGTACAAGTAGTTTAACATGAAATCTTTATGGTTACTGTACTACTACATTTAGCATTTGATATACATGTAATACTCTTTCATTTACACACTTAAAATACATAATTTATAGTTATCAACAATCCTGAACTGAAATTTTGGTAGCAATTCATCACAAAAGCATCCCTCACATACAATGTGTTTTTGCACATCGTTCAAAGGTGAAATTTAAATGCTGAACTCCTGCAGTAACACAGCTCTTAAAATTCATTTAAAATGTTTAACTAGTGTAATACAGCTGTAATCATAGCAATAAAGAAATGACTCCCTTTACAAAAAAGAAAAAAAGAAAGGAAAAAGATCAATTTCTGGTCACAATAAAACCCAATCAACCAATCTTCCACCAAAAAATGTGGAACAAACTTTAAGGCTTGACCCCCTATCAAGCCCCCCTTTGAACACTTCTTTGTTTACAGGTGACAAACTTGCTCCTTTTCACACTTTTTCCCAATCCTATTTGACATTTGTGTGTAGTGGGGTAATGATGCACTTGAAATAAACACTTCTAAAGCCTCCTTTAAGCTTTCCTAAGTCCCTCCTCAAATATAGATGTAGGCCTCTGAACGACAATACTGAGGAAAAGCAAGTGTGAGTTCACACCCTCATCCTAAAAGTCAAGCAGTTTCTGCTATGATAGATCATGTGGACTACTCTGAAATAAACATTCATTTGACTGTTTGTGAAAATTAGGTTGTCTCCGCACAGCTACATGTAATTTGGGGGAGTTTCTTTAGAAATTATATTTCATGTTGATATTAATACTTAACTATTGTAAAGCTAAAGTCAAGAAAGTAGTTTTCAAGTGTTTGGAAGCACATATGGATCCTGCAACATAATTCAATATGCACTGCAGAAGAGCTGGATATCATTACTTTTTAAGTGATGTAATTCATTGTATGAGAAAATAAATCATGAACTTTAAAAAAAAAATACTGAATGTACATCCATACTGAAAGACAAACTCTTGAAAAGTGTCCAAAATCAAAGCTGATGAAAAACACTCAATACTGTTGCACTCCATATATTCCATCAAATCAAGGAGTTACATGTATACTAGACAGTTTCCTCTTGTTAGAGAAATGTACAGCTTTTGTATTCAATCAAGATCTAACTGTCATTAATCCCTGCCATAATCCCCACCTTGTACATATTTGCATATAACTGTCTCCATTGAGAGTCACTGGGTATTTATCCTCTCTGTAATCCCTTTACATAATCCCTGCTTTCTATGAGCATTTAATCCCAAGGGCACAAGAGATAAACCTTTATACTGTCTAGAAAGGAATGAGAATTTCTTTCTGAAGTCCAAATAATAACAGCACACAGTATGTACAAAATAACTGATAGAAATAGCTTGGCTGCTATTCAGTCAAGCATTTTGCTTAAGATAGCTGCCCCCTGCATTTTGATTATTTTTTATTTGTATTTATAATTATGTCTACATTCTGTTGTCATTAATATCTAATAGTCACATTGTAATTTGATCAATTATGTTGTATATTTATTACCATTGCTGTTTTGATTTGACAATAAATGCAGAAACTCCTGAAAAAAAAAATCTGTTAAATGGAAGGCAACTGTATGAGTTTTCACCAGACACTAAATTGGCATTTGATGTAAACCGTCTCACTGAAATATGTCAATTTCTTCAAAAATTAACGCGTTGAAGACTGAGTTTTCAAACATCCATAGACTTAATACAGGGACCATCCAGTTCCCACAGGCAATGGGTTAAGATCTTACTTTCTCTCCTCCTTTAAATATTGGTCTTCTGAACCTTCTCCATAATTTCAGCACATTGTATTTCTTAAGTTCCTTTGACAATCTTTTTGGTCTTGTTCAGGATTTATTTAATCTATCATAAAAATAGTTATGTTCCGTTTCAAATCAGTTAAAGTCAGTTAAGTTTAACAACATACCATTATCTGAAAAAAGTAGTAAATTTTTACTTTGCTTTACACTCCTCTTTTACTGAACAGAAAGAAGAGTTTTAAAATTGATTTTGCTCACGTTCCTAATGAAAGGGTGTATTTCCTAAGTCGTGTACCCTTTAGGCAACCCATTAAGAGGGATCATGACCAGATTACTGAGAAACCTGACATATGTAATCTCAATAAATCCAGGTAAATATTTTGTGCTGTCTCATTTTTAGGGGTGCAAAATCTTCCCTCTGTGGGAAATCCCACCCCCCCCCCCTTCATCCATACAAAAAGGTAAGTAAAGGGAGGTATGATAGACCAAAAATGCATTTTGTATGAATGGCAACCCCAAAGAGGGTATGTTTGCAGAGGATGATTCTGACATGCTTGAGTTTTCCCCTCCTAAAATCAATTTCCTAACCTCTGTGAATTTTCTTTTACTATAGTAGTAGGAGTAGTAGTAGGAGGAGGAGGAGGAGGAGGAGTAAGAGGAGGAGGAGTAGTAGTAGTAGTAGTAGTCGGAGTAGTAGTAGTAGTAGTAGAAGTAGTCGGAGTAGTAAGTAGTAGAAGACTTTATATTTATAGCATAAAGCTTATCTGCACAAGGTCTGTATTATTTTGTGAAGAAAATGAGTAAGATATGAAAAGGTTTCTAAAGTTTTTTGGATTGAAAATATATAATATTTCCTCACTACTGCAACTTTCCCATAAATAGGTTTTAACTTCTTAAACTTGTCTCCAGTTTTCAAGTTCAAGCCTCTTCTTATTTCCGTCAATCTTTCAAACAACCATGACCTTTAACCCTTTAGTCATACTCAAACTGCAATCATCTTAAATCATCAAACTGGCAACAATATGTTGGCCAGAGTTTGATCCTTGCTGCATCTGAAAGTCATCAAATCCTAACTTCACTGCAGACAAAGATATAACGATGCATTATTGCAGGCACATTTGTGTACACATGTACTTCATGTTTGCCAATTTGCAGAGCAAATTTACTGAAGCAATACTGTCAACACATACCGGCTAATATAACTCAAGATCATGATAAGATTGACTGTTATGCACATTGTGTGATATTCTTTTAGCAATGAACTATGATTAAACATTAAATGAGGATGGCTGATTTCTTGAAACTTTCAAAACCCTAATCAATTTGTATCAAACTTGAAAATTCCATTATTGTTGTTAAGTGATAATAATCTTCCAAATTTTTAATGAGAAGATGACTAAATTAAATGAGAGTTACATGAAAGTCTATGTTAACCCTTCAAATAGGGCTTGATTTTGGTATGACATTTATTTTCTATTTAGATCCCATGCTGAAAAAGAATTATATCAGCTTTTTTATCTATACATAGATTAATCAGAGTAAAATAACGTTTTAATGGTATTTTAAATATTTGGGAATTCTAATGGTGGGAATTTAGTTTTAAACCTATTCTAATATTTTTCTAATAGATATGACAGGGATGTAGTTGATTTGGTTTACACTTAATTCTGTAAAATGAAATTTAGCTCAAATAAAAAGTGTTTTATCCACCTCTTGTAGGCTATCAAGTGTGCCTGTAATCACAACTTAAACACCTTGGTAAGCAAGACCAACACTATTCAGTGTGTCCCATTTTACCTGCAAACACCTACAGAAAAACTTTCTATTGATTGGAATCAAAGCGAGAAGGCGTCTTTGCGAGTAGGTGTAAAAACAAATGCACAATCAGAATTGTGAGTTCTTTGCTTTTCTTCAACCTTCAAACACGGTTCCCCTATCCTCATTCTGCTAAGCAAAGTTGAAGGAGTTTGATATCTAAATAAAATGGGAGGGTTTTAGCAAACAGGTGTGCCACCAAGATCTTGAAGGGTGAGTTGGCAGATCTGTACTGGTTGGTGGCTTGAGTAATGATGATCTTTTATCAAAGTTCTAAATAAATGTAGGCACACTGCTAAAGTAAAGCTGGAGAGAAGCTTGGACTACAAATACAATGGGAGGAAACTTGGCAAATAATCACACAAGTCCAGAATTTGGAGAGCAATTTTTCAGCAGATATTCACAGGTTTTGATGCTCAAGTGATGATGCGCAGTACTTCCTACAGACCTACATCTAATTAATGTGATTATTCCACTACTAAAGCATAGGTGAAGAAGACTGAACTCTAATATGAAAGGGGTAGACTTGGTAAATAATCACAAAATTTAGAGTTCTGTGGCTCATAGTGTTCATCTTTTTTTAAAACACAAATACAAACAAAAATGCTTACAACCTCTTCTTATGTTTATGCTATCCTTAAAACAATGGGAAGCTAATATAGGATGTTAGCCCAGGTTTTATGAAATCCTTTTATAGCATTTCAATGATGGGAAAAACTGAATCATCATATTCACAGCACATACAAATGTCTATGTCATCAACCAAAGCAATTTTCACCTAATTTACTTTCCTTCATCCAAACATCATATCAGATGTAAAATGATATTATCTACATGTACATTCAACCTAAATGCTTCCAATTATAACTCTATATTGATCATAAATTGATTCTGAATATAGCTTTAACACAAGAATCAATATTTCTGCTGCAAATACAAAACAAAGCGTTCCCATAAAAATCCAAATCTCTTGTTCCTTGTACGTGCTTCCTACATCTGAATTTTACTACAATTTGAATGGCCTATTCACAATTTGTTTTAAGCTTACATATACAAAACATACTACAAGGACACTGACAACAACAATTACATACACAAAAATAAACATACTAAAAAAAAAAATTGGATCAGCAAGATTCATTTTGATATGCTACTAATTCCCCCCCCCCTCAAATTTGAAAAATTATAATAAATAAAACCTTCTGAATTAAATTCTGCCACTTGATGTGCTGTCCATCTGAAAGCAAGCACTTTCTGACTGTACCTACTCAAGCCATGATGTTTCAGAGGGCTTCGTTGGAAAATTTACACCAACCATTTATTTCAACTAACTGGATTTATAACTTTCATATCATATATTTTCATAGGGGTTTGTTATGACAGATTCTTAAAGTGCATCTATAACTGATTTGAAATGACAACTGCTACAATGACTAAAGTACATTAAAGCCTGAAGCCAAATATCAGATAGGTATGGAATACTTTTATTAACCCTATACATTCCCTCATGTCAAAGAACACAATGTCATCTTTACTTGTACTGAAGTTGACAACATACGAGACAGCATGCAATTCAATATTGAATTTCAAAGGGTCATAATGATACTCTTTGAAATAAAGCAATTGAAACAAAATATTTGGACTGTTTCAATGTTACTCTCTCTTTAACAAGTTACAGTTCTCCTGTCCATTCATTTATGTATCACATGCCTCAAGTTGTTTGCTGTCGTAACAATCTCATGTAATGTTCATGAATTAAAATGAGGACATTTGAAAGGGGTCCAGGGGCCCCTTTCTCGAAACCGTCATAAGTCAACTTCTCAGCTAAGATAGCCGCTAGTTGGCTAGTTGTCTGCTACGTGTTTCACAAAGCCGTGTTTGCCAAGATCAACACCAACATCCCGACTAAGAACTTATAACACCTCTGACCCTGTCATATCTTTTTTCGTTGATATGCAGCGCCATTACATGCCACTAATTTGGTAGATTATGGCTGGCAAAAATGGAAGCTACATAGATTTTTAAAAAAAATTCAAATCTATCTTTTCTAAGGGTTCATGCAATCAGTAATTCATCCTTGCTCATGTATAAATATTATATTTCATGTTTCATATGAAACGATCTGCAAAAAAGGTTTCCTAGGGGGTTTCTCCCGTGATTGTAACATCTCACAAAAGAACGCAATTCTGCCACGTCAGGCAAGGTATAGTAAAAGGGATAGTCTGTAGATTTCAGACCCATATTTATTCAAAGATAATTTATATCGTAGATTTTTAAACTAAATACTTTTTAAGACACATATTTTAGCTTGTAATTTGCCAAAATTATGCATATCAACAGTTTGGTCAAGACATGACACTGGATAAATATTTAATTTGCCTCCTTTTTCCGATCATGAATGTAAGGGTTTATTTTGCAAATCTAGTATCCCAGGGGTACCCATCTTACATTCAAAACGACAATGAACTTAATTACTAAAGACAGAATTTTATAAGTTTTTCTTTGGTGTAATCTGCCTTCTTTGAAAATATCTTGTATCTATAAACCCCTTGCTACTATTTCTAATCTTTGTCCTCACCAGTCCACTCAAATAATTGCAGTTCTGATAATTTCTTTTTTACAAAATATATGTGTGATTGTGATCAAGGCTATGTGTTGTCACATTTCCTCATCGATTTACAAGATATTTATCTAGCATGCTCTTCATGAAACGGTTTAGCAAGATTAGAGTCATCTCCTGTAGTTGGTGGACAAAGATATGACCAACTTGGCTTTAATTTCCAGAAACAGGCCCATGGCAGATTCATAATCACAGGAGTCTCTATGAATTCTGTTACAAGAGGATCTGACTGAGAGTCCAACAACATTCGCTTTGCATATCCCTTCAATGCACTAACAAAATTCCTTACTTTTTAACCCTTAAACCATTCGTGACAGGAACTACTTGAAGCCCTACTTGATCAGTTTTCTTCTTCAAATTGGCATCACCAGAAGTTTTCTTTTATTGCTACATGTTTCTTTAATATAAGAAGTTATGGATCTGAAATGAAGATAACTTGACAGAAGGTATGTTGGGAATTTAAAAAGCTGCAAATTTGCTTGGAAAAGCAGTGAATTTGAACTACCCATCACACTGCCAATTTATGAATTTCAGTGCTCATTTTCCAAAAAGGGCGCAGTACATGTATGTGCAATTTTTTGCTCTTTTTGCTCATGTGTGTGGTATGTTATATAGGACTATGCATAAAAAAAAGTTATGGGGCCAGCTACTCAATGTGGACTCTATTGTCATGAATGGTTTAACCAACAGTATAACTAACCATAACCATATTCTTAAACTACTATAACTAAAACTCGATTGCAAGCATAATCATAACACTACATCTTTTACCAAATGAAGCACAGAGGGATTTTTTTTTTTCTGGAGCAGATGTCTCAGCATTGACCCAATAAGGAACTGCATGGTGTGTCTGAAAAGTAAACTTGGAATTCAGAGTTAGGAGACCAATCAATTGGGATTTGAAAGGAGATAGATGACAAGAACCCTTGACGATGAATTGTTCCAGTCTACAAAGGAACAAATTTCTGTGGGCGTATTGATTCCAGGGCTGTTTGTAAATACTCATCCCAGTTCGTTGGAAGGAAGAGAAGAAAGGCACCAGTAGAGAGCAGTAAAGATTAAGGGCTTTCATAATAGTTCTCTTCCTACAGGTAGACTTGTATCAAAAGAAAGCTGGTATAATGAAAGAGATGGAACAAATTGGAACAAAGTTAGCCTTTTCTATAACTAGTACAATGGAGAGGGGATAGTTTCACAATGTAAGAAGAAAGGTAATACTCTGGGAAACCAGTCTTAAGTTTGAAGTTTCTTACTTAAGCCGTTGACCACGGTTTCAGTACAAGACACATTTTCTTTAGGCCCTAGCCTGAGTTATGTACGGCTTAGTATACAATGGGTTAATTTTAAGGCAAGAGGAAGGAAAGGTTGTACAACAACCAAGGAATCAAACAAATTTATATCTGTACATATGTCAGTCACCTATCAAAATTGAGTATTAAAACACTCTTCAGAAGTAAAATGGCATCTTTATTAAACTGGAAATAAATTATCCTGTACATTACATTACTTCTATAAACAATAATGTATGGCCTTTCCGATGCAGTAAAAAAGCAATACAAGATGAAATTTCTTGTTCCTGTAGAATACAAACCACTATGAAATTGCATCCATGCAAAACCATTTTCAATGTTCTTTTAGAATAGATCTAATATGAATACTAATGTTTTTACAACATCATGCATGGATAACAGTAAGAAGGAAGAATAGATAGAGTCATATTCAACAACTTTATTCTACAGACAAGCAGGGCTAAGACAACCAATTAATCAGTTGACTGAATCTTCTTTTACTAGAGGGGCTAAAAATTCTGACCAGTGGGTACGACCATTGTCTATGATTCCCGGATCCTGCTTGCTAAGGAGAAAAGTTCCTTTAAAGATTAATAAATGCCAGAACAAGTCAAGCATTCCTAACAAACTTTCAGGAATTATTTTTGTTTGGGTTGGTGAACTTGTGAAAAACTTGCCCCCTTACCCACTCAAGCTTCAGTTTTTCATTAAAAATTGCATTCAATTTAAAGATATTGACTTGATTAGCAAAATAAGTGTGCATTGCGGAAATGCTCAAACTGATGAGCAATAACCCTTCATTCTTCCAACAACAAAAAAAGAATAAATTTTTCTTTCTTCCTTTCTTTCTTTGTTACATAGTACTGAGAAATATCCTGTAAAACTTCATGAGAAAGAGGTATACAGATGCATTCTCGGTGCACAATTTCACTACCATCATAAATCAAAACAGCAAAAGCTGATAATTTGTCAAAGATTTTATGAACTATTAGACCAAATATGGTATCACATACGTACTTCTTTTTAAAAAAGGATTTAAAGGCATTTAATAGCAAACTGAAAGGACTTTGTACAATGCAAAAATATAATAATGCATAATGCAAGGGTTAGTAAGCAGGCTGAAATCAGCATTCAACTTCAAATATAAGAACTGTTTCTTGATACAATTATAGATTAACTCAATGAAAATATGAATGATAGATTGGCGGTTTTGATAAACTTCAACGCTATTCTCAATTTTTTGCCTTTCTGTCAAATAAGTCACTACCTCTGGGCTGTAGGCAGATTGATGTGAATCAAACGTAACCACAATATCCTTACTGACCCCAACTACAAAAATACTATGATTAATAGTATAATACCATAAATCCTCTATTCTATTTCCCCTACTGCATGAATATATCATAAGCCTTAATGCCCCATTATTTTCCCTAGACCTGATATAGAATTCCCAGTACTGGCCTCAAAAGGCTGGAAAATTTTGTGTTTTTTAAAGCATTTACAGTTGAAAGAGTTGGAACGACACAGAACTGTTCAAACGTGTACCAATGACACAAATTTGGGGTTTATTCAAATCGGCTTTGAGCGATTACTCTGGCTTTGTGAGCGTGCTCAATGCTGTGGTATGTTTGATATGACACCGTGCTGTGTTAGAAGGCCACATCGCCTGCTGAGAGCAAAAAGGTGTTAACTCCGTGAGTCAATGCCCTTCTGGCTCTAAGTAGGTGACATCTTTTGAGGGTACTCAGTTTGAAGTATTCCACATGATGAATCCGCATTTAATGCCTCAACTCATCCAAAGAATTAAACGAGAAAAGGTTAAACAAAATCAGGAGAATCACAAAATATACACTGAACACTCTATATGGTTATGTCCTGAGGGAAAGAACAGTGTGCACAATTCACTTGATTACATGATGGAAAAAGAAAAGGGCATAGAGCTGTCGGAAACTTTCAAGTCTTGAAATGTAGGACAATTTTTCCCACTATACGGAACACATGTAGCAAAACACATCATTGTTACAGCAATTTACATGTATAGCTTATTTTCCTTCTCTTCAAAAGATGCAAGATCAGTGAGATCACACGTTGTGGTGATTTTGTGTAAATATGAAAATTCAATGAACTTGGTGGAAAGTCTATAGGAAAGAAGTAGGTGATGAAGTATATACTGGGAGCCTTTGGAGATGTTGGACAACCAAAACCCTTGCAGCAATTGCTGCGACGACAATATCCTGTACTGACCCTGTTCCCAACATAAACCTTGGACCAAACACCATATCTACATGCAAAGCTAACCCTAACCAAGCCCTTACGTTACCCTAAAGTCCAACTGCGACTCACGAGCCATATCCCATTCAATCCAGCATCAATTGTGACTAGGGCAAAGGTAAAAACATCTTTCAAGATTCCTATCAAATTCTGGTCTTACTGTACACCTTTTTTCTCTACATGCACCTGCATAGGCACCACCATGCTCTTGCATTCAAGTGAGATTCTGATGGAACAGAAATCTATAAATACATATACCTGGGATACCTAGCTTACTTTGCCCTATATTTTTCACAATCCTAAAATCGGATGACCAAACCTTGATGAAAACCACAATCACTTTTCCCTTTAAATCAGCTAAGCTTTAATCTTTTCTTACCTTGTGCAGAGCGTTTAATTTTTGTGACACTATATCCCAGATTAAAACTCAGATCAAATTTCACCTGTTAAGAGCCAGAAAGATGTTCACTCTGTCCTATGGAATATGTCTTAATGCCTTTTTTGCACTCAGCACACAAATTCTTGCATCAAATTTCAAACCTGAAATGACCAGTCGAGACCAGAGTAAATTTTGAAAATTAGATTCCTTTCACCAAGAAAAACAATTTTGAAATAAATATCTTGAGCATTCAGAGGAAAACTGCTTTGAAGTGTATTCTCTCATCATAAATGTCAGGAATAAACTTCAAAAAGGAGTGAGGTTATTTCTTATCTTGCTATTTAATCAAACTCAAAACTTGAAATTTTGTTGGGCTGCTTTATGCACTTTCTCTGAGGAATTGTATCATCTGTTTGAAGCCAGAAGGGCGTTAAGTCTGTATAAAAATTATATGAGTTAACAGCTTTCTAGCTCCAAACAGATGATATCAAGATCAAAGACTTATAATCATAACTTATGATATAAAAACTTTTATTGCATTTTTAAGATGGGAACCTTTTCAGATAATTCTTTACTATTGAGGTTACATTTGTGTGCTTCAAGGAGGCCCATGAGAAATACAATATGAAAATAATTACAAAAAAGGAAAATATCACAAAATAAAGGTAGTTGTTATAAAACATCAATATTTTGATGCCTAAGATGATAATGAAATCATTTAGTTGATTCTCACATACCATTTAGAAAATTCTCTTTATTTTCCTAATTAAAAAGTTTATATTTCAAATTCAAGTTCACAGCCATCATTTCTTTCAGTGATTTTCTTTCCTCACTTACAAGAAAGGCATCTTAAAGAGATCTATAACAGAATATTTAAAGAAAAAATATAATTGTTACTGATTTGTTTCCCTTTCTCATGGAAAATATCTGTTTCCTGTTTGAAAAAAAGGATATAAAGTTAATTTGTGATTCATGTTGCATTTATAGTGCATTAACTCTCCAACTGAACTTCTCACCATTCTTACAAAAGAACATATAAGTACTGAGAAGACAAATACTAATTCCATAGACCAGTAAAAAGGATTTCTCCTAGAATTCCCTCCAACACCCCCCCCCCCAACACTTGCCAACGAAAAGCATAACACCCTTTTGCTTTCATCCAGATAAGTGTTGTGACACCCACTTTCAAATGCTCTACTCAAGCACTTCCAGCATTGTTTGAAACAAATAAAGTCTGCACTATAAAGACAGGTGACATTTGTACAGAGTAAATTTAAATCAAAGAAAAGTAGCCTTTTAATCCAGTTGGGAAAAAAAAACTGCATGAAATTGCAATCGTAATAGCCAAGGAGGCATACTGAAAATATTTAATAAATAATAAGTGGACAAACGGCTACTGTATGTATTGCAAAAAAAAATAATTTATTGGAAAAATATATACATGTAACTGCTCTGTATGTTTTATTTTTAAAATATATTCTAGACATCTTCTTCCATAGATTTCACAATTTTATTTTCAGAAGTTACAAAGTATTCATGGTGATGACTGTCCTATTCATTTCAATGGAAATGATGAGAATAGATGCAAAACAACATCACCACTTTCCAAAACATTTAAGTTGCCTTTCAGCGACTTTAATCAACCGTGGGTACAATAAAACATTTACTTTCAAACACTTCAAGTCAGTACAAAGAGCACTTAGCTCTCAGCACTGACTGTCTGACAAGTAAAAGGCAAAGGTACTGCTACTAACAACAATTACATAAAGACAAATGGAGGCTGGGATACAGGTTTGGGCAGTTGAAAAATCAAACACTTCAAAAAATAGCTCGTCCGTAGAGTGCATCACTGAAACAAACAGAGTGAAGATGTAGTCTACATACTCCATTTGAAGATGCAAACAGCACTTGAAATCAAACCCGTTGGCATTAAAACAATTAAAAGAAGCCTCGGACTATATACACTGATAATCTAAATGTTTGCAGAATGTACTCCATACACAAAACTTGACATAAACCCTACCAGCATTATAAACACTTTGCTTTTTCAAGGGACATTTCAGACCTGCAAGACTAATTTCTAGTACTGATTTTTCATGCATGTGCACCTAGAGAAATGAAATGAAAACTTCTATTAGCTAACAAACATGTTCATTGTGTATATATATATGTTATCATGCACTGGATATCTTAATAAAGTTTCAAGAAAAATTTAACATCTATTCTCTCTCTCTCTCTATCTCTCTCTCTCTCTTTCTCTCTATAGATTCAAATGACAAATGGCAAATGACTACCTGAAGAAAATCATTTGATCTCACTCAATAACATACATGTCATGGACTGCCATGGTTTTACGTGATAATCTCATGGATGTAATCTAACAAATGACTTGGGTATTCATTCAGGGTTTTTAGCTTTTGAGGATTGTAATTTACAAAATCCTACAAACTATTCCAAAAGCTGAGCACATCTCTAGAAATATAATAACAAAAATGTCCTCTATCCATTTTTTAAGATACTTTTTAAAAAATCAAAGTATGGATTCTTCCTACATTTAATTAATGACTGCCAGAAAAAAACAGGTTTTCACAAAAGTTAAAGTAGAGGTTTCTAACCCAACAAAAGAGACAACTTATCTAAAGATTTTTGGTCTCCCTATGCTATTGAGTTGGGTGTCAACTGACAGGAAAGTTTCAATAGAGCATGACAAATGCCTCCGGTCACCACTTGTCAGGACCTTTCTGGGACAACAAAAGTATTCTCAGGCTATGGAAGAAGGGCATTTCTTTTGTTTAAAAGCTAGAAGAACACAACCTTCTCTGAATAATTATTTACTTGTAAATTGATGTTCTGTTCTTGTAACCCATTCAAAATAACCAGCGACAATTTAAATTTTGATGGATTTAAAAACGAAAATTCAAATGTTTCATGCAAGTGCTTACAATTATACATTCTAGCATAAATATTTCAAAATTTTTGTTTTAGCTTTAATTGGGATGTTCTTTACTGTCAAATGAGTTCAAATGATCAAATTATATTTGATTGCAAAATCACTCATTTTTCAAGATCAATTTATGCACATCAGTCTGGAGGAAGAAAGTGTATACTGGTAAAAAAAAACAAAAAAACCCCAGAAATTTGTCCTCATTAAATCATCAACTTCAGGAATTTATTCTAGATTTCGGAGATAAAAACCATTTCAAATGACCACCTGTAATACATTATAAAGGCTCCTTATAGATGATCTATGAAATTAGAATTTTGACCATTAGTGCCACTAATCACAATAAAAGCTCTTTTCCTGAGTTAAAGAAGTATAAAGTGCTATTGAAAACTTGTTCCAAATGAATCAGTTTGAGGGCATTTATTCTAGATCTCTTATATTAACACCTAAAAAAATATTGATCATGACCTAATATTCCAGTAAAAATCAAGATGAATACTACATATAAATCTTCTAATGGAATTCACAATATAGGTTACTTCCATTTCCTCATTATACAACCTAAGAAATGTTTTGGCTCTTTCAAAAATATCTTGAAGGATTTTACTTCAGCAGACACATGTCTGAGTTCTATACCTCTAAAGCAATAAAGTACAATGTACCCTACATGCAATTATGCCATTTGTGAGCCATAATCAAGACTCAAGATTAAATGACCACAACATGTTTTGTAAAATTAGTATTGATCAATTAAAAAGAACAGAAGTTAAAAGAGGATATTACAGGTAATATGGTGGACCTTTTCAATGGTGCATTTGAAAGCATTTCTCTTTCTTTTTTAGTCATTATTGACTGAGCTCCAGCTGTGGACCATTTCAATGTTATGATGGTATTAAGAGGTCCAATAGAATACGTCAAAAGTGAAAAAGGCAATCTATCCATACGTGTAAAAAAATATAATTGCTCAGTGCATCATCCATTGATATGCAGGTAATAATGTGAACGGAAATATTAGTAATTGTTTTTCTTTGTATCTGGATCAATTTTGAGGTCATCCACCAAAAGAAATTTCCATCAGTGCAATGTAATTTGCAATCGTTCAATACATTCGTGTACTCTACAATACAGATTGTAGCATGTAGCATTTCAGAAATTGACTTGTCATGTACGAGCATTTCCCTTGGGTGAATTAAAGAACAAGAGGCGAGGATTCACATAGCTAACAATAGAACATTTAAATACATGTCCCCCTCTTCAGCATGGAATCATCAACATCTTTGAGTAAGACATGAATAATAAATGAACAGGGTGTCAAATGCTGTCCATGGGGACTAAGGTCATTTGGGACAACAGAACATGACGATCATTATTCTCCAGTACTATTCTCACTTAATGCTGGCATTCCAGAAGCTTTTCTATCTCTTTTTATTCAAAATGGAACATAATATTTCTGTGAACAAGAACAATTAGTTCTAACTACACACAGTGGTTGCATTTCTGTTTTCATCATCCATATAAAAAGATTACTTAAAAATTTTTAAATACTTGTTTTTTTTTAATGTTGAAGTAATTTTTGAATGTGATCTAATAACAATTACTAGCTTAAGGTCACTTTCTAAAAGGCCTAATTGTGCAATTGCCACTTAGCACAACTCACTTCCAAATCAGGAAGAACCCAGCACTTCAAGGTAAAATAATTTACACCTTAAAAATAAATTGCCAGCAGGAGAAATCAATAGGAAAAAAGGAAGAATTCCATTGAGATATTTCCCTCAGTAACAATTCATCCCAAAGTTTTGATTGGTATGCAGAAGTAGCATATTTTCATGTTACATTAAAGGAAAAAAAGGTATACTTCACTCTACCTTAACTTGAGTATAGACCAAGCTGGAGCTCAACTTCAAGGTGAAATTGTAGTTGAACCAGACCAAAGAGTTTTTACAAATAAGCTGGTAAGTCAAGATACCATGCAAAAGAAGAATTACCACAAGAAAGAGAAATGGAAGCTTCTTACCTGTACCACAGTTCTGCCCTGAAAACCCAGATGTACATGCACAGGAGTAGGTTGTATTCCCGATGCTACCAGAACAGGTCCCTCCATTCAAACAAGGGTTTGGATCACATGGATTCTGACCTGAAAATTTAGAAATACAAATTAAGAAATACAAATGTTAAAGAATGTTCAAAGCTTCTTCAATAAACAGTACCTAAGGAAAGCATTGTAACCAGAGTGGATTGCATTCTCAGACTTCCAGAACAAGTCCCACTGTAAAACAACGGTTTGGATCGTAAAAGATTCTGACCTGAATGTTCAGTAAACCCAAAACTTAATAAGAAATGATAAGAAAAAACAATAATGAATATTCCGAAATTTGTCAATATATTACACTACAGTACCAGAACATTTCTCACCATTTGATTACATAGATTCTGACCTGAAAATTTTGAAATAAACAATTTATTTAAAGGTTATGTATAGTTTTGGTAGGCCCTCAAAAACTATTTGTCAGCCAGATTTTTTTACTTTTAGCTGGTCAGTAGCAAGATACTAGCAAAGCTAAGACCTGTGAAGCTTCTTTCCTCCTCAAATTGTATATTAAAACATATTTTTGATCTTGGGTTAGCAATATAAAACTCATCACTTGTATCAAACAGTTCCTGCAAACGAGTAAACCAATGAGTTATGTTTGCATGACAGCTAACAAAGTGCTGTAATCGTTGTGCAGGCGTAATGTTCTGCTATAATTGCTGTGCAGGGAGATTTCAAAGTAAAGAATATCCCAACAATGAAATAAACACGAAATCATAAATGATTAATGAATAAAGAGTGGGTTTCCTTTTCTTCTCTAGGGAGTAAAGCTTTAATCATGAAGAAATAGCAGCACATATTGCTTTTATTTCAAAGGAAAAAAAACAACTTGTCAAAAGGAATTATTATAAAAGTTGACTAATAACTAAAGTAGTAAACTAATTCTGGTGAGCAAATAACTCCTATCACATAGTGACTATTCTAACCCCTATGCTTAAGATGGTTCCATAACTTCCCTTACTAGGCTTATGGGATTGAGAGAATTTGGTAGTCAACATATGGGTGTCCCTGTTTGCATCAAAGTTTGAATTCTTTTTATATCAAAATGTGGTGAAAGGTAAAAAGAAATACAAATCAGTTGTGAGCTGGGGAGATACAAAGCATGGTGTGTGCTTTTAAAATGATTGTTCAACATGGACTTTGTATTCACACTCCTTTGGAACCAATGATACAACTTTTTCTTTCATTACCTGTTTCTTTATTTTTCAGGTTCTAAACTGAAACCTAGGACTGAATAATTTTGTCATCATAATAGTGCACATGTAAAAAGCATGAAAACTAACTGTACATCAATTGTGAGCTGCCAAGATAAAAATATTGAGTGTGTATTGAAAATGTTCTGGTATTTGCATTCTTTTGAAATCTTGTCAACTTAATCCTCCATTTTCCAAAATTTCACACTGAAACCTACAAGGGCAGAGATGGGAGTTCTTTGATATACAAGCATATCAGGAAGTAACTGGCACGCAGAATAGTCCTAGTATTCCAACACCTGCCCTGATAGCAGAGGCTGGTAAGAATAACATCATATTTACGTCTTTTTAAAGTCGTGTCATACGTCTTATTTACGTATTATATATACGTCTTTAAGACGATACTTTGCACCAGCACACGACGTAAAATAAGACGTCATATTTTTACGTCAATTTTACATCATATTGGTCGGGAAAAACCGTCTTTATGACGTCTTTACGACCCAAAGGAAGCTCACAGACTGGTAAAAATCACATCATAAAGACGTCAAAGCTTCAAAGCTGGTTTATAAAATATTTAAGAATGTATTCAACATTATGTTTTCTCTTTGTTAATGTTCTAGCCTATTGATCGTCCTATACTAGCCCTATATCCTAACATCCTACATCATCCTATACCTAACTACTGATGCTTTGTATCGACATTACTATATATATGGACTGTAGTGCAGTACTTGAAAAAAACAGTTAGAAATTACAATTTCTTGATACATTCTGAAATACCCTGCCCATGACATTAACTGAATGGTGTTCAACATGGAAGTACATTGTTCATTAAATCAGCAGTGCAATCAGTGAATAAAATGTTAAAATTTAAATGTTATCTTTCTTTTTTTTCACAAATTTAGTCATTTCTGGTCATTCATGAATATTCATGAATCACGATCAACTATTACAGTCATATCACGACATAAAACTGACGTAAACACGTCATATTATCGTCTTGAAAAAAGCTGTTATAAAGTGGGAAATAATTGACGTAAAAATACGTCTTATTCTGGTCTTTAAAAAAGACGTTAATAAGTGGTAAATATTTGACGTAAAATATATGTCATCTTATGTTCAAACAAAATTTGAGAAAATTTTGGTTATATAAAGACGTCATAAGGTTGTCGTAAAATAGTCGTGTATACGACATATGACGTGTGGGCCAGTTTATGACCAGTTCTTGACGTCTTAAAGACGTCTGTCTGCTATCAGGGTGTAGGGGTGTCTTTTCAAACAAAAGCTACATAAATGTACCAATACTAGGCCCGATGGCATGACCAAAAAATCATCTTATCAAAACCTGTTGACACGGTTGAGCAACATCCGTAAAAGTTATGCAGTTAAATGAATGATATGAAGCATGCATGCATTTAAACCATAAAATGAAAAGAAAAGAAATATCAGCTCTATTTTCATCATCCATGAGTCCATAAAAAATGGTAACAATAGTTGAGTTTGTGTGTATTCACTTTTCAGGTATTATTACTCTGTCAAGAGCATTACACATCCACCATATCGTCAAAACTGAAGTTCTTTTCTTTCACACAAAAAAGATCCATCAAAAGCAGATGAGAAAATGAAATGTCAAGAATTTATGCTGAAAAGTATTGTAATTCTACAGATGAAAGAAAACTCACCAGCAGTTAAAATTGCACAGGATAACAAGATGGCTAGAACTAAGGAAAGGGCACCTTGCAATGTAGGAAATATTCTAGTACTACTATATCCAAAGGTGGCTTTAGTTTTAGGCATTAAACAAGAGACTGTTTGATTTCTGCTTTTCAAATGTGCCAGGGGTGTCTTTGAAGAAGCAGTAGCAGTTCTCCTGAAGCAACAGGATGTTGCATGATCACTGGCAGGCAACAATTTTATCAAAGTGTTGAACTGTCTCTGATCCTGGTGTGGACAGGGCAATGACTTGGCATCACCAGTATCTTGTTGATTCTCTTGAAGGCATCTGTCTTGTCCTGAAAGACTGTTGGGTTGTCTTTGATCCTGGTGAGGACAGGCTGAGGATCGGACTTTGCTGATGTCTTGATTATATTGGAGTAATCTGTCCTGGTCTGATGCAGAAGAATCAGTGGGGGTTGAGATGACATGGCGCGGACTCAAAGAAGATGTTTGGCAGATTGAAGGCATAGTGGTATACAAAAGGCATGAGATGTTGTGTGATGAATTTTTGTGAATAGTCCTTCCACTCTTTAAATGAGTGTCATGGCAACAGCCTCCTCCTCCTCCTCCTCCTTTTCCTTCTCCATTACATAGGTTTGAAATGACGACCATGTCAAGTTCTTTCCAAGCATTTTGGCAGACAGGAGGATGAGCTGTATCATTTTTTTCTCCAGATTCAGACATTTTAGCTCAGTGTTATATACGAACTTTACTCCAAAGTAAATGGAATATCACAGGTCTAATACTGGAACCAAAGTAAAAGCAATCTTATACCAAGTTAATTGAACATAGGCTGATGCAGATGACTACATTCTGAAAGAAATTATTCAAGAAGATGATGGTATCTTCTATAAAAGTTATACACAGCAACAAATTGAACTTTCATAGAATGTGCAGCTATCTAAAACTTCTGCAGGTCAACAGGGTCTCCTTGCAGCAAGTAAGAATGCTCACAGTAAACATCTATTGAAGAGTATGCAAGGACATAACTGCCACTTTGCGATAAATCAAAACATTCAATTACAACTTTGTCAACACAAAAATAAATTATCCAATGTCTGCAATTAGAGTCAATTCAGCTTTCATAACAGACTCTCTCGGTAATGACACTTCACTTCGGCAACAGTTAAATAATTCCCATTTTATGCTCCATCAATTCTTTGAAGAATGCAATGCTAATTTCCAACTTGAGTTAATGATCCTTCGCTGCAGAATCAAACTCCACTTGTCAAGAGATCCTCTCATCTGTGCTGGAAAGTAGATTGGTCTGTCCCTCTCTCTCTCTTTGTCAGGCTTTATTATAATTATTACACAACTGGCATCACGTCAGTAATCCTCATCCACTCTTCTCCTGTCTTCCCCAGCAAACAGGAGCATTCCAGAAGCGTGTCAGTCCCCTGTTAGAGCCCTTCGGTAACTGTTGCCATAAGTCTTCTGTCTATAGTCACTGAGACTTAAGCCTATCCTCTGATCCCACGCGACAGGCCCAACTCTACCCTCACAAGCCGAAAGCAAACTAAACGTCTTTACACTTTACAAATAACAATGAAGGGGAAAAGAACGGTCGGCTTAGTAGACACCACTTCCAATGAAGCCCACTGAAGTGACTAAACCATCGAGCGTGTGAGCGCACCAAGTTGTTCCTTTTATTTTCCCCATAGAGGGGGAAACAATAGGCTTAGCCTGAATGGGAAAGGGAACGTTACACCAGAGGGGTTCACCAAGACAGGGTCTCTTTCCAACCCAATATGAGGGTGAGGGGTGGAGGACAAGTAGGATAACCCCATTGGGTGTAATCTTAGGAAAGTTTTGAAAAGAAAGTATAGACAGGAGTGGATGGCAGTAGGATCTAGTGATGATGGAAAAAAGGAGGGTAATAGTTTAAACAGTATTTTGAAACAGATAAAAGGGCTTGCTTTTCTTTTTAAAGTGTACCCATCACATAAGGCATTTGGTACTTAAATAAGAATGTACATAAAGCCTCTTCTTTCTGGAAATTTTGCTCCTGATACTTATGATGTATGCCTTTAAATGACATAACTTATCTGTAACAGTTATTTTTTCTACAAAATCTTGCCCATAAATTGAATAGTAGTGTCCTTTTTATCAAGTTCACATTAAAAGAGGACATCAAAGTGGGAAGCAAAAAGGTATTTCTATCAACATGTTTTAAAAGACACTTCATTTCATAAATACTGTTAGTCATCTAATGAAAAATAAGGAGAAAGTGCTTTTTATGTAAAAAAAAAAAGTATTGCTCACAACTGTCAACTAACAAGTAAATATGCAAAATGTCTATTAACTACCTCATCAACCTATCAGCCTCAATGGGGAAAAGTCAAGATGTGTACTACGCTTCTACAATGGGGAAAAAACATGAATGACTTCATCCAAAGACAGTTAGGAAGATGTCCTTAAAGCCAGCATCCCTTCTCAGATTTAAATGTGGTTATCCACCGTCTACCAGGGTCAACTTGGCACATATTGATTACCATTGTGTTAGATCGGAAGAAGGACATTCGTAAGTGCAGGCCATTCACCTCAAAAACAATCACTGTTTGTGGTCTCATGCCAAAATTTTTTTTTATTCAGGTACCTTCACATGGAAAGTATCAATAATCCATGTGGGTGTAACTTTTTCAAATGTTTTGACCCATAAAGGTACAGTGTCTCCTTTAGGAGACGATTTGGCAGTATCTGTTAGTCCAGAATGCTGGGTATTACGCATTATACATGAGCAGAAAGAGAAAAATTCACTTAAAATTTGAGTCCATTTCCAACGCAGTATGATGCAGCATGCTCAAATTAGAGCAATTTAATTGTAACAAATCATTATACTCTTTATATTGGCAACGCAGTGAATATTACATAATCACCGTTTCTGCGTTCAAATTGGCAATTTCCGATTAAATCCTACAATTATAATTCATTTTGGTTCATGTTATATCCATATTCATTTTTTTCAAACAACAAAAGAGTAGAAAAAAAATAATAGTTGTTGTCAATTTGAGGATTAAAGATGATTAAATTTTACCTCTAGAAAGCTCTGTACTTCTATGGGTTAAATGATTTTCAAATACATGTACAGTAGATGGAAATTGGGTATGTTTATTCATTCTAAGTTTTGCAAATTTTGTGTTGGTGACGAAATATCTTTGCAACAACATTTTTTTTCACATAACTTTAGTGCAATATACAAACTTAAACATACATTTAAGATCAATATCTTCCTGAGAAATTAACAATATTAGCATTTGTCATTTCTTCATATCACTTCTAACATTTTCCAGTGTTTCATCCCAACAAATGATTTTTTGTTATTTATTTTTCATACATGGGTTGGATTGCCCTCCTCAGCCAAAGGCAGTTCTTCTGAGGGATCCACAGGAAAAATCAGTCCTTCACAAGATGCATTTAAAAAGTTTATTTATGCATAATAGAGTTGTAAAAAAATTCTTTACCACTATACCTTTTAAATTTTAGGCTCTGGCCTAAAATTACACACCTACCACTCATTTTTTTTCTTTTCTTTTCTTTTTTTTTTGTTTTTGTAGTATGTACATTGTAGGCCTTCTTGAACATCACAGTTCTACATGAACACCTACAGAGAAAAAAAAAATCCCAAAACAACACTTTCCTCTCTTTGTTACAAAACATAAAATACATGTTAACTTTTGATGGCCCACACTTTTTATTGAGAATTTTCTTGTTCAGTGATTACTCTTTGTAGTATCAAAACAACAATAAATCAATATGATACCATGTAACACTGAGTCACAACACAAGAGGGCGGTAACCAACTTTCTATTTCAGTGGGCTAATGGGTGCTCATACATTTCTAATGCAAGTTCACAGTTCTGTGAATTAATGTACAAGAGTCTAAATGCCTTGTTTCATGACCATCATACTCCAAATCAAAGCATTAACATACAAAATACATGCCTAGATATTCATTTGTACTGAAATGCATGAATTAAATGGTTCTGTAATAAATACCATGATTATCATACTTATGATTCTTTTATACTTTAATTCATACATATGCACCATATGTGTATTACAAATGAATGAATTAATAATTGCCATATTTTCATATACAGCAAACTCCATTTCTTTTGGCACCATACCCCATGCCTGCACATTTTAATTGGTCATCTTTAATAAACTGCATTTAAGTTCACCACCACAGAAGACAGAATGCAGTTCTTCAACTACACCACAAACAGAATTAGTAATAAACGTGAGAGTTTGAAAATGAGATTAGACATTTTATTCTGATTTTCTTCAATGTTTTTTTTCTTTCGAAAGGGAACCCACTGCTGTATTTTCATAGCAAAATATATAGAAACAATACAGACAAGTCTGAAGGAAGATCCCAAAGGTATCCTTTGATACCATTTCTTGGTGAAAATAAACAAACAACAAATAAAATAAATAAATAAGTAAATAAATGAATAAAAAATAATTAAATACACAAAATACCACAGTTAGTTTGTGAGCAATACACTTGAGATAGAATCAGATGCAATTCATGCATTCGCTCATTAGATGCTAATTGTTCATATCCAACTGCTCACAGTACTTTACCAACAAAAGAGCACACTTTACTTAAGCCTGTAGCTTTACTAATCAACTTGGCAATCGGCTTAGCATGAATCTGTATCAAGGGGATATATAAGTCTCAACTCTGCTTGATCTTAGATAATCCTTTACTCTGCCTTTTTCTTTCCCAGATCTGCTTGGGAGGAGTTTGGCGTCAAAACAGCTGGAGTTGACCAGCTATGTCACAGACTCACATTTAATCTCTGAATTATAACTCTTTCACAACTTAGGATTCCATCCATTCAGAAATAATGTTAAAATGAAAGTAAAACCCTCATTACCTTGGTGATATGGCAAGAGCCATTTTAATTCTTGAAGTGATTAGATTTCCTTTTTGTCCAACCTATTTCTCTTCCCTTTTTCAAGTTGTCTTTCATTCTCATTGCCATTTTTCTTAACCCGTTGGTCACGATTTGATTTCAGTATAACATACATTTGCCACAGACCCTTGCCCAAGTTATCCTGGGCATGGTGTTCAGCGAGTTAAATTCACATTCACTCTCCAAAGATACATGTATGGAAGTAACTGGCTTGGCAATGACTCTTCTGTTGTTTTTTTTTTAAATCAAAATTCTTGAAGTACTCTTTCCCACATGTTATTTCTTTCCCACTTCAAATTATCTTCTATTTTCTTAGCCTATTGAATACTAAGTCTGAGATAACAAGGGCTGCAGTCTATGGAAAATGTGTGTTATATCAAAATTAAATCGTGCTCACTGGGTTAATTATCTATACATAAATGTCCACTTCCTATCACACTAACTCCCTAGAAATACATGTACATCATCTTGTATGTTTATCTTTTCCTTTTTCCAAATACTGTTTATACTGTTTTACACTCTTCTATCTATAATATGTACCTTTCTATCTCTGTTCCTGTAATTCCTGTATTATGTAACATGATTTCTTCTCCTTCCCCATCTCTCTTCATTTCTCCCTTTCTCTTCCTTTTCTTCCCCATTTCTCTTCCTTTTCTTCCCCATTTCTCTTCCTTTTCTTCCCCATTTCTCTTCCTTATCTTCCCCATTTCTCTTCCTTATCTTCCCCATTTCTCTTCCTTTTCTTTCCCATTTCTCTTCCTTTGCTTTCCCATTACTCTTCCTTTGCTTCCCTATTTCTCTTCATTTTTCTTAATTCCTCCGTCTCCTCCTTTCCTTCCCTTAAAATGTCATTTCCCTTCTTCATCTCTCTGTCTTTCTCTTTATCAAGGACGAATGCACACATAAGCTCACCTTTACATACATGCAAGAAAGATACATGTTCATGATGCAAACATTCCTTTCAACCTTTTCCATTTCCCATCAGCACAGATGTATCTACCTTCTCACCCTCTTTATCACCAAAAGTAAATTGTAACAAATAATTGTGATTAGTGGAAGTAATAAAATGAGTCATGATGTATCTTTGTAGCCACACCTTGCCCCATGGTGTGAAAATCTCAATCATCAGCTCTAGTCCTTTCTTTTTTTCATGCAACATCATGCTGAATTCTTTTTATCAGGTCTCCTTTTCTCTCTCTCTCTGTCTCTCTCTCTCTCCTATCATTTTTCTCTCTTGAGCTCAAGCTTAATCTTCTCTCTCTCTCTCTCTCCAAGATCTTCTTCTCTTCCAGTTATCCTTTCTTTTTGCTCTCCCATTTTTCTCTCTCCCCTCCCTCTTCTTCATTTTTCTTTTTCTTATTCTCTCTATCTCTCTTTCTCTCGTTTTGCTTTGTAATTATTTATTTATTTATTTATTTATTTATTTATTCAGTATTTTTTATACAGGGTAGCCCCATCAGTAGACAAGTACTGTTATACTTGGGGACCCTGTAAAACATAAAACAACACAACAATGCATACATACAATAAAACAAGTTAAACAAGATGGCATTTCAGGAAAATAAACTAACAAAATAGAATCATTATTACAATTAAACAGGTATGTCTTCATAATTATGTTGTTTTTTTTTTACAAATATACAATCCATGAAATAAATATCAAGGTCACATAGGTTGTAAACCTTTAATTAAAGCCCCTGAAGTTAGGCTTGCCTTCTTTTTTTATGCACATGTCTCATGTCTCTGATAATAGGGTATGTTTATTTCTCTTTCATGCTACTTTCTTTCTTCCTTTTTTCTCTCTCTCTCTCTTCCTAACACTATCTAACCCTTTTCTTCTCTCTCTCGCTCTCCTGTTCACTCTCTCACTTTGTGCATGTTCATTTTTTTTTAGAAATACATGTTTTTCAAGTATACAACTGATGGCACTTTAACTTTTTTTCAAAGTTTTCCACAAACTATTTCTCCCTCCACAAATCTTCTCATCCTCACCTTATATTCCAACCATGAATGGTAAAAGGAGAGAAAGTAAAACAAGTCATGATTCACTCTTTTAAGCCACATCCTACCCTATGGTGTGATATTTTAAATTTCTCTGCCTACAGAATGTCCATTAGTCTTTTTACCATTCATATCATTTTCTTTCTATTCCTCTCCCTCTCTCTCCCTCTCTCTCCCTATTTTTACCTTTTGATCTCTCTCTCATAATCTGTCTCCTTTCTCCCCTCCTTCTTTCTTTATTCACTCTTGCTGTCTTCTTTCCTCCTCTCTTCCTCTCTTTCTCTCTCACTCTTTCTTTTCATCATTTTTCATTCTCCAACAGGCACATCTACATGGTTTTTTTTTTCTTAATGACTTTCTCTTGCATTTCTCTATCCATACCTTTCTTACCCTCACCTAATGACTCAACCATTAATGATAAAAGGAGAGAGTATAACATGCCATGATAAGCCTTTCATACCACACCCTACCCCATGGTGTGACATTCTACATCCTATTCTAAGGTTTCACACTTCACCTGACAGGCACAGCAGAAAGAAAATGAGAGTGACTGAGAGAGAGAGAGAGAGAGAGAGTGAAGAAACATCAGTAATATTGTAACATATAAATGTGGATGCATCATGTCATCAAATGCGAGCTGGGGGCTTATGAGTAATCCCTTTCTTCACATCGCATAACACACTTTTCATTCATTCACTGTAGCTTAACACCCTAACACCTTTATTAAAGGAAGTCTGTCTTTAATTTGGTAACGATGAAACAAAAAATTCTACACAATTTTACAAAGAATTTCTAGCAGTAATAATTACAAAATACATTATATGCCAGATGAAGGTGACATAAAGTGTACAAGAGCTGAATCCTGAACAGAAAAAGAAGAAGAAAAAAAACAACCCAGGCAGTCAGGCTTTGTACTTTGTACCAATGCCTGTAAATGTACAGCTTGTATAAAGCATGCATTTTCTCCATGTTTTCATAAATTTTCTTACATTTAGCTCACCAAAGACCTGTATATGCAAGAAAGTGAAATTGGAATGACCCTCTAACCAGAGTTTCTCTGACAACTTTTCCAGTTACTACAAACTCCAGAATAACCTTTAAAGCATCAATCATTAATGAATTGGCTATTGTAAGGGAGTGATGACTGCATGCTGTGTCTAATGACAGCTGTATGTATAGGAATAGTCAACATCAGCAACATGCTGTCTCTCTGGATATATCTACTCAGTTAAGCATGAAAAGAATGTTTTAGCTATATGCCGCCATTATATCATGCCTTGTCATAGGTTTTGTGGTCTAGTAGAGGTGCCGTGGTCTAGTGGATGCGTGTCACTGGACTGTGGATACTACGGTTTGGGTTCCACTACGGCACTAACATCTTTAGGCAAGACATTAATCTAAAATGCCACTCTCCATCCAAGAGTTTTTAAGTATAATCATTTGGGAGAATATAACTTAAGCAAAATTTAAATGACTGCTGTTTTGATGGCAAATTTATTGTGAAAAGCAAGAAATCCATGTTGTGATTAATGGAAATTTTATTGAGCTTTAGCATTCAATCAAAATAAGAAAGAACAATATACTTACAGACTAGCCCTTCATCAGACCCATCGTTACAATGGTTGATTCCATCACAGACAAGAAACGAAGAGATACACTGGAGAATGGAGGTGCATGGGAACATACCATTTAGGCATGGGAGGGGACAGCTTGTTTCATCAGAAACATCACTGGGGCAATCGACAATGTTGTTGCAACGTAGCTGGCCACTGATGCAATCTCCATTAAGGCACATGTAATCGCTCGGATTGGGGCAAATCAATACTGGAATGACAAGAATGGACAAAAAAATAATATGCATTCAGTTTCTTTGTCATCATAAGTAGCATATTTTTTTAAAGGGAGAAAGGGGGGAGAGGGGGAACAGAAAAAAAGAAAAAGAAAAATTGTACCCTCCCTAGCTAGACTCCTTCTCAGGGTTCACCTTCATACATTAACCTGGTGAGTACATGTGATCTCAGTATAACACACAATGTTCTTAGACCCTGCCTGAGTTATCTTGGGCTTAGGTTCAACAGGTTAAAAATTTTACAACTAATACATAACTGGCAACTTTTGTACAGCAAGAAATAGGAATAACTCAAGGTAAAATTAGAAATAAAATGTTTTCTCTGGGATCTTTTACATGTAAGTTTCTAGAAAAATAGAGGAATCTTGCATTAAAAGTGTTAACCTGTTGTAAACAGTCTGGCTTTGGTACAACACACATTTCCCCAAGACTCCAGCAGGAGTTATCTCAGGATTTTTATTCATTTTATTAATTTTATTAATTTGAAGGCTTAAAATCAGAAATTATTCTAAAAGATAGGAATGGCTGGCAGTTTTGTTGCTATACTTTGTCTGCAGATAATTTATTCTTGGAAAAAACAACAACAACAGATCATCTCATTGACTGACTGACTGTACATCTTAATTTAACTTACAATTAGTTTCACAGTTGACACCAGTGAAGTCCGATAAGCAAGTGCAGGTATAAGTGACCGGTGTGACAGTTGTGACTGAATTACACAGCCCTCCATTGAGACACGGGTTGGGACTGCATGGATCTATGTCAGGAAAAAGGATCAATACAAGCAAGAATAATGATGAACAATAAACAAGGTGATTTGGGTTAAGGGGCATATGTACCTAGAGTTAAGGCTGGGCATTGGAGTGGAAATAAGACCAGACTATTTCATACATAAATATAATTAACAATCTTGTCCAGCTGAAAAAAAAAAAGAACAATTATTGAAAGTTTCATCTAACCCCGTTAGAGATATTCTACATGCCTTCACATTGTATTCAGATATCAGCTTTTATTAAAGCTGATATATATATAATACTTCTTGATATGTCTATGAAAATAGGGAACATTTTTTAAAAAAATGTATTTTAAAAGTTTAGCTGATCACCTTGTGTTCTGTATGGAAATATGATCTCTTATATGTATTCATCCATATATGATGAAAATAATCAAACAGATATTTCCAGCAATAAATTTGTAATGGCTGTTAGTATGAAGAAAGGGCCAGTTTGTATAATACATGCAAATTGCATGCAGCATCAATCAACCATAATCATTCAGTGAAATTAAGTACTATAAAGGGATAATGCACACAAATAAGTACATATATATTAGATGATTTCAAGATGATTTACAAATGCCATACATGTATGCTAGAAAAAAAAATTAAATAATTCAAAATGAGAGAAGTGGAACTCACAGAAGCTGCTGGTAAATGTGTGAAGGAAAACAAGCAAATGTATGGTAGACATGAACATTTACAAAGATGGAATAATCTCCTATAAACAGAAACCACTAATTCTAATGAATACTGACAAAATAACTTTACGGTGCAGGAAAAGTGATGTACAGGAAGTTAGCAGACTAGATGGGGTGCAGAGTCCAGTGTAGAGGGTGAAGAAGATTATATGGGGTATAGAATATAGCGTAAAGGGGGTAGAAGTATTGGGGTGCAAAATGTGGTGTAGAAATTGCTGAAGATAGTACTGGGGTGCAGAATGTGGCACAGAAAGTGCAGGAAATAGTATTATAGTGTAGAGGGTATCGAAGATAGTATTGGGGTGTAGAATGCGGTGTACAGAGTGCAGAAAGTGGTGTGAAAAGTGCAGAAAATAGTATTACAGTGTATAGTGTCGTGTAGAGGGTGTGGAAAATGTTATTAGGGTGTAGAATGTGGTGTAGAGGGTGCAGAAGATGGCATCAGTGTATAAAATGCGGTGTGTAAGATGCAGAAGACAGTACTGGAGGTGTAGAAGGTAGTGTTACATGTAGGAGTATGTGTGGTACTGTTGGGTATGGAAGATAATTTATGAGAAGGGAATGTGGTACACATTTACAAAAATGGTTAGGTTGGTGGGAAGGGGTCACAGTGGTGATGATCACAATGCATTCGGACATTAGAAAGGTTGCTGCTAAAGCAAACACACAAACATACATAAAATCAAAACACATCCTTCCAACACTGTAATATACTTGGAAAATATACATGAAAAATGATAAGCTAAAATAAATGGAACAAAACTCAAACATTTTGAAAGAGTATACCATAATCAATCTGTGTTAATATGCTCCATAATCAAGTTCAGCAAACAAATGAAGACTAAGGTGTTAATGCACAAACAAATGAATGATGAAATTATTGATGACTGGAAAAATGAATGATAGATGGATGACCGATGATATATCACATGCATTCTCGACCCTCAACCTATGACATTTGAACTTACGACGCATGTGACACTGTTCTCCAAAATAACCGTCCAAGCAGGTACAGGTGTAGTCATTGCCACCATTCAAGAGCGTACAAGTGCCTCCATTGTAACAGGGCGCTGCACTACAGAGGTCTATCAAAAGCAAAGTCAGAAGGTTGTTAGTTCTATCTACTATGTTCAATTCTACTGAAATAAGAAAGGCATAATGTGCTGACAGAAGGGCATTAACTCGATGTCAAATTTCAAAAGTCCACAGCAGATAATATACAGTGAAAAAGGATCCTGGTCTTGAGTAACAGTAACAGGCAATAAGCATGAGATCTAAAATCTTATTATCTGACTGTACTTCATTCTCAGCTAAATAAACAAATATTGTCAGCTGAGGGCGAGAAGGACATTAACTCTGTGTACCATCAGACGAGTCTATGTCAATATTCAGTAGCATACAAGTGCCTCCATTGTAGCAGTGTGGTCCACTGCAGAGGTCTATCAAAAGCAAAGCCATTAGGCAGTAAGCCTACTTGGTCACTTTTATCATACTGTCACAAACGTTATCTGCTGATTGCATGGCAGAAGGGCAAATGAATCAACACTCTTCCAGCTCTCAACAGATAATATGCATGCTCCTAAATTGTAGCAAGGCCCCACATAGTAGAGGCCTATCAATAGTTTGTAAGGTATAGCACAGTATTAGTATTACTCTTCGTTCTTAGTTTTTCTCTGCTACAGCTGCTTCTAAATAAGCCTGAAGAAGAACATAGCTCTGAGCAGTAAGCACAATCACTTTCCAAACATTGCAGATATATGTAAATGTAACTCTACCGTTAATCTGCAGTGCACATGTACCAAGTATCAGCTAGTGATTTTTAATCTACAAGTATTAACTAAAAAGAAAAAAAGATTATGAAGATATAGAAGACATTTAAATTCTACACATTTTTTGAAAGTCTCAAACAGAACATGGTCATCACAGTTAATTCAGGTAAATCACACAGAGAGGTACAAGGCACAATTTATGGTTAGATATAATGCCTGTTTTTGCCAAGAAATTGAAATTAAGGGTCATCATGATAGATTACAGATAGCAACTATCTCACTGGTACTAACTTCCACTAATGGTATTAACATTTCCTGTGCTTTATAATAGGCAGTGAAATGACTGACATTTCATGGTACTCACCGATAATGTTACATGTGGGACCAGTGTAGCCAGATATGCAGACGCATCTGAATCCATTCACCTGGGTCACATCATTGAAACATTGTCCACCGAACTGACATGGGTTTGAACCGCAGGGATCTAGTAAAAAAAAAAATTGAGTTGGATAAGATCTTAATAATAAAATCATTATCATTACTACATTGTAGTGGTCACTATCATTATTATCATCACAATAATTATTATTATTGATATCATCATAATCATCACTATATTTATCTTTCTCATTATTATCATTATTAACATCATGATGAATAATAATGAACTTACAAGACACTGTAAAATGAAATAGGCAAGATTATGATGATAATGACCCCCTCCAAAAACAATATAATGTATATCAAGTAAATTCAAAATTGAAATAATACCCAACTATATGGAAAACTAATAAACATCAACAAAAACACTGGAAAGAGTATAATGAAGAGTTTTTGAGTGAGAAGTCTGATGAAGTGAAAAACATTTTCAAAGAAAATATACTATTAACTAAGTTAGATTTGAATGTAAAACCTTTACCTCTAATCTCACAGTTTATACCAGACCATCCAGGTGGGCAGTTACAGGTATATGTCCCGAAGACATTTGTAGCACTACAGATCCCTCCATTCAGGCAGGGATTTGTGGGAGAGCATCCATCTATTGAAGTGGAAAATGAATTAAATTGAAATCATCAACAGGAATACATTGAAAATATTTGACTATAGTGTGATTTAGGAAACCACTCATTTTGTTTGCATGTATGCACTTGTGTAAAAATTTAATTCTATTCAGAGGAATAGAGGACACCATAGCACTGTATGCGATGGAATGAAGCGCTACTCTATGATATGAACAGTGATTTCTAGGGGTTTTTAAATTTAATGCCAAGTATACCAAAGTTAAAGATACAAAAATATATATATATATATATATATATATTGTAATACAGATGATGAATTAACTTCGGTACATTAGAAAGACTCCCACAAATGAAAACAGCAGCAATCTTTCTGTGAATTCTCGCTTTGTATACTGGACAGGACACAAAAGTTTATTAGGATTGCTCATGTGGATGGAATAATGTTGACTGTCCATTTTTCAACAGGATGCAAATTCAAAGATATCAATGCTCATCTTTCTTTTGAGAGATATCTCCATGTCAATGCCAATTGGCACTGACACAAAAATGGAAAAACTGGATGAGGACATTGTTGCATCTGGTATATTATTCGAAGATAAAGGTGAGTTGTAACCACGCTTTAAAAATTATGTACTGCATACAGGTATAAATACGTACGTGGGACTACGCATACATCCGTCATGAATATTTGGCCTGAACACTTCAGCTATTTGTCTTCGTATTTCAATCATAAGGGCATTTGAAGAGCACTTTGTTTAGAGAACTTTCCTAAGTATGATATTCTTCTGATCTGACATAAAAAGCAAGAGAAAGCTCACAATTGTCTTTTGTGCCTTTCCCAGGATATTTTTACTGAGCCAAAAATAGCCCTGAATAGTTTAAGTAAAACAGACCCTATTCACTCACCGATAAAATCACACGTGGGACCATAGAATCTTGTACTTGAGCAGGTACAGGTGAATTGGAGGCCCTGAGACGTTGCTGTGCATTGGCCAGCATTGGAGCATGGGTTAGGCTGGCAAGGGTCTGAAAAGGAACGAAAAAGTTGAATCCGATTGAACGGAAAAATTAATTAACTGATTAATCTCTATGAAAATGAAAATTAGTCGTTATGTTGAGCAAATATACATTTCTACAAGTTATTCAAGTTTTCATATTTCTTCTTCATAACACCATCATCCAAACAAGAAGAGGGTGAAACTCTTCACCTTCTTTTATAACTTCCTGTTTCCTGCCTTTCTGCAAGGAACACAATACTGGATTAAAACACAAAGTTGTCAAGCCAGCTTACCACTAGGGCAAGCTCTGTATTGCCTGAAAATTAGGTTTGAACAGGTAATGTGCATGCTGCACCACTCCAGAGGTGTAAGTAATCATAAAATCAAACTTTGCAGAATCTAACCTCTTGAAACTTCAAACATTATCTAATAAGCACCTATGCTATAGATTCCTATCAAGCAATCTTGAAGTGGGTGCTTAAAAGCACATAATCGATGTAAAAAATCAAGGAAGTATTTACCATCAATTCTTGGTTACCTAAACCAAGGTGTTTTTTTATTGTCCATATTGCCAAGATAGCCTGCAACATATATCAAATAGATATTCTGCCCCTCCCCCCTTGTGCTTCCCCCTTCTACGGCTATGCCTTTGTCATGACTTACTTGGTATCTGACAAGTGGTACCCAGAAACCCAGGAGGACAGTTACAAGTGAATGTGTTCCCATCAGTGGAGCATACTCCACCATTCAGGCAAGGGTTCGGCGTACACAATTCTGAAAATACAAAGAACATAATTAGTGCAATGGCATGAGCTGTAGAAAAAGTACCATGGGTACCATGCAAGTACCATCAAATTACCATGATTTGATGTTCTTTTTGTCAAATTACCACGGTACCCATGGTACTTCTTTTACAACGGTACCCATCCTTCACCTGTTTGGGGCTGTTGATGGTTTATATAAGAGGCAAACAACATAACAATCTGGTGATCAAAGCTACAGCAAAATAACTATATGGGCTAGCACTGCCTGATCTTATTTGTCCGAGGTTCTTTGAAATGCAGAGATCCATAGAATATTATGATCTGAAAATCAATGTTGCAACAACAGGGCCTCTCAAGTTCTCACTTCCCAACCACAGTTATTTCAGTGCCATAAGTTGTATAGACTACTGAACTTCAAATATGAAATAAATCCTTTTGAATACAGATTTTTTTTTATTCTTAGACAAAAATTGGCTAATATGCACTGTAAAGCTGAATTTTATGGAGCAATGTTTGGTAATTTATTTTATGGAGCAATGTTTGGTAATTTTTCACATGATTCGATGAAACTTCACTATATGCAAAGGAACTTTGAGTTTTAAGAAGAAAGATGAATTGTTTTTGTCTTAAAACATTTCAGAGTAAAATAAATCTCTAAACTGCACAGTAACATTTAGTGCTATCCAACTTCTGTGATACTAGCTATTACTGTATTCAAATGACTTCAAGCTACTTTACAACGTGTAATTGAAGGCTTGTTATAAGGACATGTTCTACAGGTGTAATTATATAAAGAAAATAATAAATGGGATAAAATGATAACTTGGTAATTTTTGGATCTGCTGTGTAAACTTTGTGAACTTCTATGATCACAGACTTGGCAAGAAGTCTCTAACATGAAACCTCTACAATGTATAACATCTATGATATTACTACTTGTGTCATATTACCACTTCTATGATATTACTATGGCTGTATTGATCTTACGTCGGAGGCTGCACAGGTTTCCACCAAACTGGGGAGAGCACTGACATGTGAAAGATGTTGCATCAAACGATGGGATACAAGTTCCTCCATTTAAACAGGGAAGTCCAATACAGACCACTAAAGGAGAAAGAAGAGATTCCATTTTACTAAATCAAAAATTTGCAAGCCTACTAAGCACATGAATAATAAGTATAAATTATATTTCGTAGAATATGATTAATCTCAGTGGACACACCACACTAATATGCTGGTATAGAACTATATGATTACTGGTCATGTTAACAGTTCAAATCTATCCACACTTTGTGCTGGTTATGTTATAGTTCTATCCATAGCTTTGTATTACAATAGCAGGTATAGGATGCACCTTATGCAGAAACCTGACAGTTTCCACTATTTAATAATGATGGATAATTTCAACCAGGGAACAAGGCTTGACAAAACCAACATAAATGTGCATGCATGGGACTGTATGCTTACCTGCTGTGTTACAGTTACCACCCGTCCACAGGTTAGGACAGTTGCAGGTATAGAATGCACCTGTTAAAGACACCTGACAGTTTCCTCCATTGAGACAGGGGTTACTCTGGCAGGGATCTGAGAAAAGATGCAGTTAACAGATATGTTAAAACGATATTGAGAAGTCTTACTTATCATGAATTAATTTCTCCTGTACATGCTATTTACCACCCCCCCCCCCCTCCCCTTTCTATACCCTCTCTGCAACATTAAATCTACAAGCATGCACCTTACACCCAACAAAGGTGTACTGATGCATGATAATGTGCAGATAAGGATGCAATTTAAAGTTTCAACTTTTCTTTGACTACATTTATGCAATAAATTTCAGTCTAAACAGTCTTATCTAAAGATAACAGAAATTTGAACAAAAATTAAAAAAAAAACACCCTTTACTTTTTTACATGAAGATATACAATTAGTTAACGTTCTATACCTACTTCGAACATTACTGCCCAAATATTGACTGCTTTGAGAGACATGGTAGAAACTACATGCATAGCCAAAGGTGATCTAGAAACTGTACTATGCCCCAAGACAAATTCCATGGGAACCTCCTGGTCCCTCTATCTAACTCATGAGAACCAGACAGTTTAGTAGTAAATAAGATAAAAGAGTATCCTGATGGATTCAAGCACACGTCTGAATGGTTTACATTAATCTAGGTGTCACAGTGAGCAGAATCAGCTGGGGCCCTTTGCATAAAACTTTTGCCAGAGTTTTTTACGGCAAAATTTGAGGAAACTACAGCAAAAAAAAATTGCCAGAGTTTTTCATTACATAAGAATTTGCCATAGTGTTTTTTCTGGCAAACAAAAGTCTGTCAAAAGTTTTATGCAACGGGCCACAGATTAGCCGTTTTGTAGCCGTTTTGTAGCTCTTTTATAGCCATTTTTTAGCCGTTTTGAAGCCCTTTTGAAAATGGCTACAAAACGGCTACAAAACAGCTACAAAATGGCTACAAAACGCCTACAAAACTGCACTTTGCAAATTTGGTTCACTGTGTGTTGCATGACAGTGTACTTACTTGTAAATTCACATCGGGAACCAGTAAAGCCTTGGGGACACTGACAAATAGAGGTCTGTCCGTTCTGATCTAGCAGGCAAATGCCACCATTTTGGCAAGGATTGTTTGGCACACAAGGATCTGGAAAAAAAAAAAAAATCATAATACTCTACACAGGCAAGGGAACTATGCAAGAACATTATAATGAAATGCAAAAGTGGTCATGCTTTATACAAAAGCAGAACAAAGAGCGCAAAGAAGGGCAATCTCTGCATGACTATCATAAAACTTGAGGGGCATGAAATATACTTGTGTGATTACAATCAATCATCATCCTCATTATCATCACCATCATCACCATCACAACAAATGAATAACAATAATTATTATTGTTATCACTATCATTATGATGGTGATGATTATCATAGCAAAAATTATATTACTGTTTCATTTTTTAATACTGCATATCACATTATGATAAATAGTTCTTCCGTAGTTCCAAAGTGGTTTAGACATTATTATTCTGGTTCTAGCCCCAGCAGTCATTCTCAGGGTACAGTGGATTTCCAGAAGAAAATCCTACCAGGAACCCATTTAACACCTGGGTCAAGACAGGCAAGTGTTGATAATTATGTATGTCCAAGGATGTGAATACATAAATTGTAAACTAACACGCACGAAATTAATGGAATTCTTTGAACATATTGGGACTTTAATCCTGCTAGATATGAATGCCTAATGACCTTCCGTTAAGAAGAAATGGTCATGACAAGATTTTCACAAAATGGCGCCTGGATGATGTCACGATGACCCGATGAACTCTGTCAAGAGAGGCAAGTGAAGATAAAAGGTCTTGTCTGAGGACAGACATACTGGGGTGTGATTAAAACCTTCAACCTCTGTATCGAGAGTTAATTGAATGAAGCACTATGCTATAGTGCTTCAAGGGTAGATGGAAAGGTATCCTGGATAGTTGGTCTGATCTAAAGCTCTTGCAGGATAATCAACTTAATCCATTCATGACAGGAATTATGATCAACTTTTCTTCTTCCAAATTGGCAACACCAGTATTATTCTTTTATTGTTGTATTTGCCTTGTACAAAAGGCATATAAATTGACAGAAAGTATGTAGAGAAGTTAAAAAGTTGCCAATTTGCACAGAAAAGCAAGATGCTGAACTTTTCATTGTGTTGCCAACTGAAGGATTGTAGTTTCAGCATCAAACGTTAAAAACTGACGCAACCAAAGTGGGTACAGTATGTGTAGACTTCTTTTAGCTCTTTCTGCTCATGTATTGGGTATGATTTTTCGTTAGATTAAAAAGTTATCTGGCCAAGGTACAAAATGTGGCCCCTCTGTCACAAAACTCAATGACCAGAAATCTATGATGGTGTCGGTAACGTATGGGACAAAACACCTTGGACTTGCTCTGATGTATACTCACTATTATACTGGCAAAGATCTCCACTGTATTGAGGGAGACATTGACATAGTCTAGAACCATCCAGTTGTGAAACACATGTTCCTCCATTTACACACTGATTCACAAAGCACAAATCTGCAACAGAGAAAGAAGAAACAATACAAGCACTTTTCATATAAGCAGATTTGTATACGTTTGCAAAAAAGCAAATTCATAACATGCATGATACTAGTAGACAGAGATCTGATGAAACATACAAATCTCATACAGAATGTATTGGGATCTAGCAAATATTACCTTCAGTCTGGCAGTTCTGTCCCTGGAATCCGGGACGGCAATTACAAGTGTAAGTTATGCCAAATTCATCTGATGCACAGGCACCCTGGTTCAGGCAAGGGTTTGGGAAGCAAACATCTGCACAAAAATAAGATAAAAATGGAAAAGGTCGAGCGTTATAGCAGTGGTTATCTTATATTCTTATCCCATTGACTTTTCAAGGCCAATAGAAATATACACATGAAGAAAAAATGAAACAGCTCAATCAAAGCATGCTTGACATGTCTCACAAATTTGCCTTCGAAAAAATGGGATGGAAGATAACTCTCTCAAAGCATTTTATTTCATTTTCTTTGCTTTGCTCTATTTTATGCGGAGCGGGAGGATTTTTTTTTCCTTAGAGCTTTTGCCGCTATATCGAGAGAAAAGTCTCACAAACATACATGTATTGTAGTCAACAAATAAACATCAGTTGGCTCAATTGATAGAGCGTCTGCCTCATGAACGGGAGGTCGTGGGTTCGATCCCCGGCCGAGTCATACCAAAGACTTACAAAATGGGACCTTCTGCCATCTAGCCAGGCGCTCGGCATATAAAATTGGAGAAGGGTAATAATAACATATTATGTTATGCAGGGCCCGCTGGAAGATCAGCTAATAGCTGAAGTGGATACCCTGGGTAAATAAGAGTTATCATTATTATTATCATTATATTGTCCTTTAGTGAAATTTCACAAGTAAGAAATGGATTCTTACAGATAGAAATGTAATATCCTCTTGCATTTTATTTTATCTCAGTCTTTAAGGCTTTTGTTTGCCTTTAAACGGAAAGGGAGTCGTGCTAACATACTGTAATTCAACAAATAAACTATTAATATTCTTTTGTGAAATTTCTTCTTCTTCTTCTTCCAATTAGGTGCTGAAGATAACGCATGGTAGATGTGTGTGCACGTGGAGCTTCCCACACCATATCCTAATTGTTTCACGTTTTTAACTTCATTTCATTTTGAGCAGGTGGGCATATACATGTGTAAGGAAAAACATTTCACACAGCAGAAATTGGTTCTTGTATATACAACACAATTTCTCAAATCACAAACTGACCTGTGAACTGACAATTAACGCCTTTGAACCCAGTTGGGCATATGCACTGATAGGTTGATGAGATGATGTCAGGTAGACAGGTCGCTCCATTCCTGCAAGGGCTCTCCAGTATGCAACGATCTACACAAAAGAAACGGAATCCTTCAATTAATCTACTGACTACTGATTTCTCTCATTCCCCAGAGCTTCAGTAAGAACCAGGGGGTTGTTTAGTCTGAGGGTAAAACATGAAACTTACCTGTTCAGACCATACTAAAATACAAGATCAAGCACAATCTATGCTTGTGTAAATCTTTGGGTAATGAAGAAGTGTCGGTCCTACAACCTGGTACCTGGAAATACATTCTCAAATGAAGAAGAGCAGTTTATTAATACAACTACTTGGGTAATTTCTGTATATATTACTTTACACAACTGGAAACAAAGAGGATTGTTAACTCCTGCAAATCAAGTGAAGAAAATGAATGTTTCTTTGAATTGGAATTGAATCGATTTTTTTTTTTTTTTTTAAAGGAAAATTACCAACTTCTGCACATCTCTTTTTACATGACTAGCATAATTATTCTGCATTAAAGCCAGAGCAGACTGGCGCCCTTGTATGAGATTTCGAAATAGCGCCATCTCAGTCCTGAACTACTGATTCTGTCCCGTTTTTCTCCCAGCATGCACCATTCTGATCAAACGCGAGCTTTATTTTTGAGACACATCTGTAAAAATGTATATGTATTCAGACTAAGGCAGTTTACTAGAAGCTAAGAAGAGCGTAATGTTTCTAAGACAGTATCTGGTTGTGAGTAGCCACAAGTTGGCGCTGTTGTATATACATCATTTCAGAGCTATATAAGCGCCAGTTCACTGTTGCTTTAAAACAAAATCCTTTTGAATAATTATGTAAATCAAAATTTTAATTCTTTGAAGAAGAATATTTATGCTGACATAAGTCTATTAAGCTGACACAAGGCTATTAAGCAGGCGCTGCAGCTCAGATGCAAAGGAGCAGTCTTTTGACTGGGAGGTCCCAGGTTCAAAACCAAGTCGATGCACTATTGCCCTCTAGTTAGGTATTAATCCATATTACCAAGTCTCTCAGATATGAATTAAAGCCATAGGTCCCCTTGTTGCTTAAAGGCTTCTTAGTTGAATGTCATTATGCGTAAGAACGTGTCCAGAACGCAAAATACAAAAATGCAAAAATTAAAATATCTATTTTGACATACTGAAATAAAAATGTATCAAAGATCATTCCACAAGAAGACCGTATATCAATTTACAAGATCTACATTCTACCTTGAAATTATCAATCATTTTTTGAAAAATATGATTTTCAAAAATTTTCCATTTTTTCGTTCGGACGCATTCTTTCACACGGCGACATAAAACTAAGACGCCTTACAAGTATATACATGATTCCTTCGCAATCAGGAAAAAATTCATGAAACTATACTGACATGGTGAATCTCTTACCTCTGTTTTCACATGTCACACCACTGTAACCATTTTGACAGGTGCACTGGAAGGACGTACTCTGGCCAATGCGACTGCACGTTCCACCATTGGTACATGGGAATGAATTGCACGGATCTGTAAGGTGGTTAACAATGTCAGACCGTCAAAATCTTATCAAAAGTTGTCAAAGAGCTTCAACAGGCTGGCTTGGTTTACATGCGTTAGGAATTAGTTATATAACTCATTCAAAAGGTACATGTATTTTGCTTGTATCATTTTTTATGTTTACGCCTCTAAGATTCAAACATCCTGCGGCAGTCAAAAAATGTCACCTAACTTTAGTCTAATCAGTATACCTTTTGCATCAAAAGTTGATATTGCTTGTAGCTGATCAAAGTTTTGAAACAACTCAGTGTATAAAAAGCTCAGCAGCTTCTTTCAGAACAGAAATTTATCACATATTTTTTCCTGATTATACCGAGCTAAATCTTCAGGATCTGTTAATTTGGCACAAAGCTGCATATCGCATAAATGTATCAAATATAAAGAAAGTGAGCTTTTGTGCAGCAGTCATGTCTCTAGCTAATCCCAGCCTGCAAATATTATTACCCATGCTTTAGAACAGCTAGAATGGGGCTCTAGCATTCTAGGAATTCCACCTGACTAAGAACGTATCAACTTCACTTTGGTCAAGAATGGCAAATGTAAAGTGGAAAGCCACAGCATATGATCATCAGGGAAAGGTTTGAATCTATGACCTTCTCCAGTCAAATGATCAAACAACTTGACCACGTGCCTCTATGGAAGAATATTTCCATGCATATGTAAGTGCATTACAGATTATAGCTACAGTTCAAAACTTCCTCCATGGATGTTTATGAACTCATTTGGTACAGAAAAGGGTACTAAAATGGATGGAAGTGACTTACTAGGTGGTATCTGGCAGAGGGGCCCAGAGTAACCATTGATGCACAAACATTGGAAGGTGCCGTCATTCTCTGCAATACAAGTTGCTCCATTGAAACAGGGATTGGAAGGCAAACATTGATTGTCTGTAATGAATGTAAGAAATGAAAATGATTAAATACATGAACTGAAAAATAACTACATTAACTTAATGTAGATTACCTGCCAAAAATTGTTTGATAAGAAAAAAAAATATTCACAGTGGTTTTTTTTCTGAATCATTGTTGATTATGGGAATTCTCTGAACAAGTGAATTATGAGGTTGGTTGGACCAGCAGTATAGCAAAGAGGTTGTATACTCGTACTGAAAATTCTTACATGAGCGAAAAGTGGAAACATGAATTTGCACACTTGGGACTAGAAATATGAATTGACATCATTGGATTTTACTTTTAGGAAAGGTTTATATAAATGTAACTAATGTATTCAATTACCCGTACTAATAAAAAAAAAAAAAACACACATTGAAATAATTGCTCTGAAATCAGGTTGCAGTTAATTATTTTCTCTATCATATCAACTCTAAACATAATGACAATGACAATTCTTACAATATAGTCAGAATAAAAATAAGTGGGATGTTAAGTTTTTAGTTACCTATTTCACATCTGACTCCAACCCAAGCTGCAGGGCAGTTACAGGTATACCCATCTCCTTGCTCGATACAAGTACCTCCATTGAGACAGGCATTAGCTACACATGGTGATGGGGCTGCAAGGGGAAAGGCAATAGACCATTATCATAAATAGTAGACAGAAATAGAATTTAATGGTTGTACATGGTAATGGGGCTGCATGGGGAAAGATGGAAACCATTATCACAAAATAGACAGAGATTTGTCTACTGAACAGGTACTTGCTGTCAGAGATGTATGGAAAGGATTGAAAACCATTATCACAGATCATAGACAAAAATTAAATGTTATGGTTGACATGGTAATGGGGCCACATGAGGAAAGATGGAAACCATTATCATAAATCATAGAGAGAAACTAAATGTAATGGAGTTGCAAGGTACATGTAATGGGGCTGCATGGGGAAAGATGGCAACAGCTATCATCAAAAAAATAGACAGAGATTTGTCTGCTAGAAGTCAGGAAATGCACGGGAAGGATGGAAAACCATTATCATAGATCATAGACAGAAATTAAATGCAATGGGTTATGTGGTTGAATTCATTGGCTCTTACATGGAGAGGAGGCCAAATGAGGAAAACTGAAAAACATTTTCTTAAAACATAACAAGTAGAGATCGGTAAAGTAACCATGTAATGTAGTCCACAGGAGGTATGAGCAGACGTAGTTAACCATTGTAATAGGGAATCGATTGTCTACTATACCTTTTATTGATGCTTATGGAAAAAGGGAGGGACTATTTGGGGGAGATTGGTAAAACATTGTAAAGAATACACAGAGATTGAATGTATCAACTGTGGATCTATATACTGTATGATAAAGGAGCTACATGGGGAAACCTTTCATATAGAACATACACAGATTTCTACACATACTGGCTGTACTCTGATCGAACAGATAAAAAAAAAAAAAAAATCAAGAAGAAATTGTTACAAAGCGCCGACAAATATTTCCCATATAAATAAAGGTCTCTGGTTGTTAATTTTTCACAGCAGACTAAACCCTGGACTAGTACGTTGATGGGAGTATGTGATACATCATACATATTATTTGACAAAAGTAAACGGCAGCACGTCCACTGATTGTTTCATTAGTTCACCAAAGCTATTGAAGATTTCACAAGCAGACAACACGCCATATGAGGGCTGCCTGAAAATATTTGTCCTGCAAAATATATTACATACAGTTTCTTGAAAGCATAGACAGATATTTTAATGACAACACATATATACTGGCTGTACTTTTATTTTCACAGATTTTAAAACAAAATCATTAAGCATAGACAGAGAATTAATCATTTGGCCAACCAAATATATCATATATACATATATAATAAACAAAAACAAGCTTTCATTAAAGTTCTTACATCAACTTTAATAAAAGCTTTAATTAACAAATTATCTATGAAATCAATCAAAATAAGGCATAGCAAAACGCAGTCACATGAAAAGATGCGTAAAGAACACAAAACACATACTGCTGTCTGTACTGTTCGCGTTCCGGAAATGTATTTTCGTGTCACTCTGTTTCGCTAAGCTAGTCATTTCTCAATTTTGCTCCCTTGTCTCAATCACTCACAAATAACCCATTATCCATCACCACATTCTACCACATATATTTGAAAGCCGATATTAATCACTTGAAATAGATAATATACATATAAGAATTAATCTTGATAACATATACCATAAGCAGGATAGGAGGGTAGTTGGAGAATGTTCCACTGGCCCATAATGGGTGGGCCATTGGTATGTATATGTAGTCAAATCAGTGGCCTGCAACATAGATTCCATAAATATTTCTTGCACAGGACAAATTGACTCATACCTTTAATGCAAGGGGTAGGGGAGTGGATGGACAATTGATACAACTATATATTTTGTAATAGTCAGTTGCCTGCAACGTATAATTTCAGGAATATTTCTAGCCCCCCTGACAAACTGATCAAGAACCCCTGATATATTAAACGACTGCAAAAGGGGAGGGGTTGTAGGTACAGGAAAGAGAGATTACCATTGTTATAAAGCATAGCCAGAAGTTTTATGTATAACATACAGGGACTGACTTACATGTTCCATTTCCTGTATGGAAAAGATGGAAAACCATTAAGCATTAAAACAAATTGAATGTGTACTGGCTGTGAACTTACAAGGGACTAAGAAATTATAGTCAAGGAAACTATCACATACACATTCTGTATATGCAGCATGGGAAATTCAAATATTTAAAAAAAAACACAATCTGATTTAGGAATATCTAAATTCAGTTTCAAACAGTACTTGTGCTGCCTTCTGGTTCTCTTAGTAAGGCTTGACACTAACAGGTGCTTGGAACTCGTAGGTGAAAAAAAAAAAAATCTAGCTCTGGGGCCTGTTTCTCAAAACCATCATAAGTATAAGTTTGTGGAATTCCCGGTAAAAATGCATGTTAATTCTATAGCACATGCCTCATGAGTCATCCATGACTCATGATGGTTTCAAGAAACAGGACCCTGGACTTCCTACAATTCTAAAATTCAAACACAGGGCTTAATGCATAAAATTTAGATCTGGACTCAACTGCTATAAATAAGCCCTGTTCTTAGTCTGCATCACACAGAGTGTATGGTCTTTTTATCTGTTGTCATCTGGTTTGTGTATACACACACAGTAGATATGATTTGATTTTGATAAAGTGTCAAGACATTTCTCAATGAACCCCAGCCTATTTTACTTCAGTCTCAGTATTCAGGTCAATAAAATGTTAAAGCAGACACTCAACCACACTTCCAGCTTCAAGCTCAGGTTTTAATAGAATCATCCTATTATCAGTCATCAATGTGCATGCAGGCTTTACTATATTATACCCGCTTACAAGGGGAACAAAGTATCTGTGACTGTTGCATACCTACGCACTGAAGCTGCCGACAATATCTAGTATTCCCAGTCAGAGTGAAAGGCACAGAGGATGAGGGATTCGCTTGCAGGTCAAAACAGATGAAGGTGTTTGCAGTGCATTCCAGGTTTGTCAGGTCCAGTGTTCCCTAATAGTCAGAGGAGATAGAAACAGAATATATATTCTACTTAAAGGGAACTGCTCCGTGACTCTTTTCAAAATAATTTGCTCTGTATATTTTGGATTTTGGACTAGTCAGAATTCAAAATAGTCTTCTAAATTTCTATTCCATGACATAATATCCCTTGTACATGTACAAAAAATACCACAGTAAGCATGATACAACTATGGTTAGTTGGCAGTATACAATCAACTTACTGTGGTACACCTTGGTAAAACTGTGGTTGTAGCATACAGGGTACATATTATTTCATTACATGATAATAACAATATTCTGTTGTGGTGAAAAGCACACGACCTCAATGACAACCACACATACCTGTACATTGGTAAATTCCAGAGTGCTCCCTCCTACCAAGTCCAAGCCGGCCTGAGTACCGAGTACAGCCAGCTGTTGGGAAGTGCTGGCGGACGGATCGCCATTGTTGGTAGAACTGGTGTAAACCAGGATCTGCCACAAGTTGTTGCCGGTGACACCGGCCGAGGCAGCGTTGGAGTTGGCAGTGAAGTCGAAGGTGATGAGATTTGGCTGGCCGCTGGTGACAGGGAATCCACCAGTGATGGATGCAAACACATTGGCAATGTTTACACCTGTTTAAAAAAGAAAATACACAGGTAAGTAACTCTTTTTGGCCTCTTAAATCACTATGGACTAAAACCTTAGCTTACCAGATTGCCTTTGTGTATACATGTATATGTCCAATGCACAATGTACAAATGAAAACATATCTAGGCCCTCTTGCCTAAAACGTGGCAATTAAACACAACTCAAAAAATTAAACGCAAGTCCCAAATACTCAATTCTGATTGGTTGAAAATCAAGGTGCATTTAATTTTTTGAGTCACGTTTAATCGCAACTTTTTATGCTAGAGAGTCCAGTTGTTCCTTCTACTATTTTCTGCATCAGTTGACCACAGTGAACAAAGAGCTAATGTGACTCTATTCATTTATTGGCTATGCCAAAGAGATGAACATATATGACAACAAATATGGGAATGATGTGGTGCAATCAACATTCATCTTGCCCGTAACTCTGGACTATCTTCTTCCCTATGAATCAGAAGCCTGAACAGTCACAAATAGTTGTAATAGTACATACACTGTGTGCCCAGAGTCTACTGTAGCAGTCCAGTGCGTGGGCTTGTATTGGACTAAAGCAGTTAATGAGATATCTTGATATGTACGAAAGTGCCATTTTAATAGAAAATCTTAACAGATAAAATACTGACAGTTAAGGCTTGTTCACATATGATGCAGCAAACTGCTTTAAAAAAAAAACATTTATTTTTTTACGCTTCCTGCAACACACAGTTTCAATCACTCACAATACACACAAATAAGGAATACGCCTAGGTCCTTTGTGATGTCAGCTCATCCCCACATACCTTTTGCACACACAAAACAGCTGCAGTAATTTGACAAGGTTTAGCACTTCATATCTGAACAAGCCTTTAGGTTGTTCTTACCGTTGCATCTAATAGGCACGCATGCCACACTGCTTTGGGGCGTGAGCGCGAAATCCATACTGGGGTTGGGCCCCTTGGTCAGTTCAGCACAGAGGTGTGAGAACTCACTGCAATCAACATTGGTCAAGTCCACGTTGGATGCAACATTGAGGAGGTTAGTGGTGATGCCGGCTACCGCTGGAGTCCCACTCTGGCTGTTGGTGAGGGGGATGTTGCTGCTCACACCCAAACGGGGGCCAGAACCATCGGCCTGGCTGCTGACAAATGTGTTGATGGACCTGTGGTTGTGTGGCAGAAAGAGAGGGTGATGTATTTGGAGCTTTAAAATACATGGTGAAATAGTTTCCTGAAGATGAAACTATTCTATAAAATGGTCGTTATTTTAAGATAATAACAAATGTGTATGCTCAGCTACCCCAGTTTCAAAGGCAGCTTTCACAGACAAATCATGTATACAGAGAATTAGTGACTTCCAAAAAAAAAAAAAAGAAAAATCATGTGCTCTGTCTATTTCAAAACAGTATATTAATTTCAAAACTTATTCACTAACATGCAACTGCTGTGGTTGTCTATAAACCTTACAGTAATACGTCACTTTTATTCCGCTGAAAAAAAATAATCAAAGTCTCTATTCCTGTAGCCATCTAAAAGGCTTTTAAAATGCATTAACCCATTGGCTACTGGAACCAGGTCACCCCTGTATTAAGTCTATGGGAATATAAGAATTCAGTAGTTAACAGGTTAAAATAATAAACAAGATGGCAAAATTCTTAAATACAAAGATTTACAGCAAAATGCCTCCATTCCAAATCTCTCCAATGAATTTTTCTCACATTTAAAGACATAGTCTGCCAAGCATTATGTCAATACTTCAATGTGCTTTACAAGGTTACTATAGTAATCACAGAATTTCTAGGATGCACGTAAAGCTCAACATCTCCACTTCTTGCAGGGCAAGGGCAAAGGCACTGATATTGTATTTCAGCAATTTTCTCAGATACCCATTTTCTCCTGGGTGGAGAGTGGCAATGTAGATAAATGTCTTGCCAAAAATGTTAATCCCTCAGGATTCAAACAGCAAGCTATGTGATCTACAGTCAGTATCACAGTAAAGTATGTGCTAGACCACAGCACATTTTGTTCCTTTCTTCTTTAATATGTTAGTAATGATGCTTGAATATTTCACCCAGACTGGACTTGAATAATGTAGATAAAGAAATACTTACCACAAGTTCGTTCCTGACGCACTTCCACCATCAGGACTACTGCTGATTGCAAGGTTGAATCGGACTGTGTTCGTTGCAGCATTCTCATCAATGGAAAAACCAGACAGTTGGTTAAGGCTTAGCTGAGTAATGTTCACTCCTAGAATGACAGAATTAGGACCAAAAATAGTTGTGGTTACAAATGTTTATAAGAATTTGAAACCTTTTGAATTTGATTGATTATAAAAAGTTACTTTCAATTTAGCTTCAGCTTTTACAGTGTTATGCTGAGTTTTCACACCTTACCAGGTACTCATTTAAAACCTGGGTGGAGAGTGGCAAATGTTGATGAATGCCTTTCAAAAGGACATTATTGCCACGCCGGGGTTTGAACCCACAATCTCCAATCATCTCGAATCTCCAGTCAAGTGTTTAAAGTGATTACACAATGGTAAAAAAAAAATTTTAATATGATTGAGAATAGAATTCTAAGAAGTATAACATTAAAAATTTGATGATTTTCAATCGAAATCAATGATTTTGGCTAATTTTCTCATAAAAAATCAAGAGTTGACCAAAAAATTTGAGTACGAGGTATGACGTAAAAGTGGGTACCTAGCTTCGCGCATTGCTGTTGTGCTGCACGCTAGACTGTACAATATGTATTACACCTTGCGCCCATTTTGCTAGAATTGCGTGACAAGGTACCCACTCTGACGTCATTATGATGTCAAAGTGGGTACCCAGTTGAAACTGGGTCACAGCTGAGGGGTCAAAAATATTCTGAAATCTTACCGCATTTAGGGGTTTCCACAGCAACACGATTTTCTGCTAATAAAATTATGCTCTTTTAAATAAACTAACATTGTTTCAGCATTGGGTATCCCCTTTAAAGCACGCGACTACAACACCTCTACAAAAACGTTCCAGTTACTACAACCTTTTTTCCGTCTTCCCAAAGCAGTTCCAAGTCCTATTTCAGCATCAATTTTTGCATTACCTCTTCAGCCAAATTTTATGAACAACACATACATGTAATAAATTCGCAAGGGCAAAACAAGCAAAAATCAAGGAAAATGTCGGTCATTTCTTCTAAAGTTCATTGTGTGGTTCATAAATATGGACAATTCAAATCATTCCTTCGTACAGTAGAGAAACTGGGCAGTTCCAGTATTAATCTTATGGGAATCTGTTGATGTTTACTTTGTAAGTGTTATGGTACTACTTTGTATATAGGGCATTATAAATGACCATTATTATTATCATTATTGTTATCATTGATCAAATAAATTGGGTTTATTGAATTTATTGAAATAAATATTGGCAATGCAGATTGGCATTTGAGATAACTATATTTCAAATTTCATATTATCGACTTTTTGTAGCAATTTGCAATAACTGATGCATATAGGTTCATTCATGATACCTTTTGTTTTGTCTAATAGAATGTAACAGAGAGAGATGAGAATATCAAACTTGTTTATTTAGTTTTATTTGATGAGATAAGACTGATTAACAAAGACTCTTCAAAAACTCTGAACTTCTAACCATGAATGAAAGTTACTTCTTCAACACAAACCTTGACAGTTGCTTGGTGTACAGCCCACCAAAGAACCTCCCAGTAAGAAATTAGGGGTTGGGTTCTGTCCCTTGGCAACCCTCACACAGATATAGGGGACCTCTGAGCACGCCAGGTTCCTTAGATCCAGATTGAAGTCTACACTTGGAATGGTGGCTTGACCACCTGAAGCCAGGCTCACGCTTGACTGAGCGAGGGTGAGGAAAGGGGTGTTCTCAGTGCCTGGGGTCACTCCTAAGCCGTTGATGGAAGCACTGGGGTAGAAGGTCACCTGCCACAGGCCAGATCCCGAGATGCCCTTGCCCGAGGGGTTACTATTCAGCTCCACATTGACATTGAGGGCATTGCTGATGGAAGCCTGACGCACCGTTCCAGAATTGACCAGCAGGCGTACAAACTGCATTATAACACCTAAGAAACAATAGTAGATACATTATATAGAATGGCTACTGAAAATAATATGAGGAAAAACTATGTGATACCATATAGTCAAATTGTTGCTGTATAGAGAGGAGTACATTCTAAAGGAAACAATGCAGTCAGACTATTCAGCTCATTTATTCCCTCAGTCTGTTGAGTACTAAGACGGAGATGACTCGGGCTAGGCTCTATCGAAAATATGTGTCATAATGAAATCAAATCATATTCTACAGGTTTATATAACAATTCTTCAACAGATGACATTCATCCCATCTTTATGTTTTTATACATTATGTCATGCAAATTGCGATAACAATCGATAGAAAAGAAATATCACATTTTGTGCAATGTATAATTCCACAGGCAGAAATCTCTCGAGCTCATCACTATTCAACAGTAGCACTTATGGCAAAAGGAGTTCAATTCTAGGATATATGTCCTTTCACCATATGATAATGTGTCATTTTATTGTGAATGCAGTGACTTTATAATGACTATTTTTTAAATCTTGGATTAAATAATGTTTGATGGTTGATATTCTTTGTGGAAAGCAATAAAGCTTGAGAAAAGAACTCACCTGGGTCAATGGTCTGACACCGATCTCCTTCCCATCCGAGAGGGCAGGTGCAGGTGAAGGAGGTTTGAAAGTTCTGGCAGGTCCCTCCATTCTGACAGGGGTTGCTGGCACACACATTGATAGCTGCAAAAGGTTCAGTTTGCTTGTTAGCTTGTTTATTAAGAGAAAACTTTTCATAAATAGGTTATATACTGACAGGTCCTTTAAGCTGGGTTTGCTTGTCTCATTTATTTATAGTGATCATTTGCTTTGATATCTGACATCAAATCTTTGGTGAGTTTTGATAATTCTTCAAAATGAGATTTCTGTAATAATAGTAAATTTATAAAAACACAATGATTTACTATATAAGACAGGAAAAGTGACTTTTTACTGGGATGAACTTAAGTACTATAGCACTGCAAACAACAATCAATACCAAATCTGTGCATACTGGATGTACCCTTCCCACTGATTTGCATGCTCCAAAGTCAGAGTCCTGATAGCAGTTGGGATTGGCGGAGAGCTATATGCAATGGACAGACATGTTTTGTTTGTTTTTTTCATGCCACCGTACTTCGCAAAGCTACATAATCATACCAGCTAGTCAATCTATATACTAGTATTCTAAACCTGATTGAACAGCAATACATGTATACAGTGAGTGACAACTTCAAAGAAAACTTACGGGTTTGGCAGAAGTTACCAGTCCATCCTGCAGCACAAAGGCACTGATAATTTAATCCTGACTCGACACATGTAGCACCATTAAGACACTGGTTATTTTCACAGGGGTTCCGGTCTGAAACAGAGAATAGGGTTTGAGTCATATAATCCATTTACTTCTACAATCTTCTCTTGACTCTTGACTCCCATGTGTCCCAGATACACAGGAGCCTACCCCACATCCAAACTCCTCAAATTCCACAATTTTAACATGGGGACCATGCATGAATACAGTGAAAACATCACTGATGAACCCCTATGCAAAACATTAGTCCTGCTTTTGATATAAAAATTGGGATGTCTGGAATTAGTGCTATCTACAGTGGAGAAAACTCTCTCTTTCCTATCATATTCTCCTGTAACAAGACCAAATGTAGACTGATTACAGATAAAGAAGAACTAAATCAACCCTAATGGCTGAAAACTGTTCAGTCTGGAATCGGAATGAAATTAATTTGGCAGTGTAACTACTAAGGTAGCATTACCGTTACATGGGACGCTCTTGCAAGAGACCAAAGAGTTGGCAGTGGTTCCTGTCAGTGTATACTCAGGATTGGATAGCGGGTTTCTACTCAGCCTCACGCACACGAAAGGGATGTCCACGCATGCATAGGGTGTGAGGTCAAAGGTCGCCTGGAGGTTGTTGAGGTTCAGAGGACTCCCAGCGATGAGAGGTGCATTGGCAGTCCCTGCCGGTAGGTTTACAGTCTGCAGCAGTGATGTGGTTCCCTGGCCATTGGGGAGGGTGTTGGCAAAGATTTCCAACTGTATGATGGAGAAAGCATTCAAGATGTAACAAACATGTATTGATCAAAAGTATTTCATGTGATTACGAGTGCTTGAAACAGTGTTTTTTAGCAGATACAAATATCACATTCTGTGAAAACCCTTGATACTTGCTTTATATATAACAGCTTACATCTCATTCACCTGGTGGAGCTACTGTACTGACAAAGTGGGAACCTGCCAAAATACCACATAAAATTATATATTCAAGGTCCATTTATCTATGATGTACAGGACCAATTACTTCAGTTAACAGACTGCCCTTGGATACAGGATTATCCTTGTGGATGCATGTAGTGCATCTTTCATAAAACCAAGGCCCAAACACCTCACGATTAGAAGAACCTAAGTCAAAGGTTACAACATGTCTTTGCGCCAGTATAACATTCTTGCAATACTGGAATGTCAATTAAAACACCATTCTGTGAAAAACACATGTAGGACAGCAAAGTTCATTTGATCAGTCAGAGCCTACCTGCCACAAGTTTTGTCCACTGACACTGACTGCAGAAAACAGAGAATTAGCCACAAAGTTGAAAGTAAGGAAATTGTTGGGAGAACTGGCTTGGAGAGGTTGTGCCAGTATAACATTCTTACAATACTGGAATGTCAATTAAAACACCATTTTTTGAAGAACACATGTAGGACAGCAAAGTTCATTTGATCAGTCAGAGCCTACCTGCCACAAGTTTTGTCCACTGACGCTGGCTGCAGAAAACAGAGAATTAGCCACAAAGTTGAACGTAAGGACATTGTTGGGAGAACTGGCTTGGAGAGGTTGACTGGTAGTAATAGTGTAGTCCACATTGTTGATAATAACTCCTGTAACAAAAAACATAGATACCGATAAGCAATACAGGAAAAGATGAACTTTCACAGAACAAATTCCAAGACTTTCTATGACCCATTTTTGGCTTTTTTCCATGAGAAGGGCCCCATTTCATAAAAATTGTTTTCAGTAAAAACTTACACATTTCTATGACAAATTTGCTCTCGGCCAATCAGATGCAAGGATTTCAGAAGATTATAACACTTATTGCAACTTGTTATTGATGACATGTTTTATGAAATGGGGCTGAGATAAAGATCAGTTAAGTATAGTATGCAGCATCAAAGTGCGGTACAAATACCATACAGTAATATTATTTCATGTTTGTGATGGGCCCTGCCTCCCCTCAGAGGCACAGCCACACACGGCCTACACCGACAATTAATTTCCATGACTTTCTAGACGACTATTTTTCCACAACTTTCCAGGTTTCTTCCATGACTTGGGGAACCCTGATCTTAATCTCTCTAAAAACTCGTTTACATAAGAAGCAGCAAACTCCCGTGGTAATCCACCATGAGGTCTTTTAGGGATAAGTGAATGGTATACAAGGCAAGGAAAAAAATGTAAATTCAGAGATTAATTTTTTGCCTCCTGGCGGCAAAAAGGTGTGAACCATTCAAATTCTTATAAATTAAGTGAAAAATACGATGTCACAAGTTTGTCTGCACAACTTTTGGCATCTTTCCTTTATTTGAGCATTGACATGTTAATGCAAGTCTCATTATCACATGTGGCACACACTATGTGAATACTAAAAAAATTTACCACTGGATGTAGTACTTTAAAGTACTATCTGAGAGAAATGCTAATCAGTGATCAATTAGAGTGGACCATCAGTTTTTAAAGTAAAAATCTTGGGATTCTTGCACAGGTAATTCTGGCAGAGAATATCTCTGTGAACGGTACCAAAAAAAACTTGTTTTTTAAGAATCATAATGTGACAAAAATCGTAATAATCATGATTAAGAAATGACGATGACACACATACCCTGACACTGCACAGGTGCACAGGATGTCATCACACTGTTATCTAAGCCAGGAGCCGGTGAAAGCGAGAAAATTGGGTTGGATGACAGATTTCGAGACAGGACGGCGCAGACATACTGGACGTTGCGGCAAACAGTGGAAGTCAGGTCAAGGCTTCCAGAGAGCCCCTGCAGAGTGGCTGGTACACCAGGAGTGAAAATGTCTGTGCCTGACTGGAGTTGATTCAGCTCCACCTGACAGCATACAATTCAACAAGGTAGTAAAAACAAGCCAATAGCCATAATGTGTCTTGCCATCCGTATGCAATCATTCTTGCAGGTAAATTGTAATTTTACTGCATTTGACCTTTGACCTACAAACATATGATCTTTGACCACAACTAACACTGAGGTCCCTAAGAAAGGACAAAGGGCGACGCTAAGGACCCTATTCGGAATATATAAGGACATTATTTGGAATATAAAAAATTGAAGAAAAAAAAAAATTAGTAATGATTTAGTATGTTTTTTTATGGGCAGGCATCAACAAAACCTCAATATCTCTCTCTTTTTTTGGGGGGGGGGGTGTGGGTTAAATCAGCAATTAAATAAAATCAAGTTGATTCAAGCAGTGACAACTCTATCACCTAATTATTTTCAGCTTCAGAGGGTATTGATATCACCTCTATCTTGTGTCCAAAGCCAGAAAACTGCTCACAAAAAGAGACCTACAAATGGATGCATTCACTATGAAAATGATGTTCATCATTTGCCCTGTAAATTCGCAAATGAAATATTTTTTTTAATAATAAACCTAATATCTATCAGAATCTGTCAATCAAAGTGATGAAATTCTTAAGCTTTGACAGGGAAAATACAACAATGGTTTAAGCTACCTAACCTTTAAATGTTGAATCTCATGCTGTTCTCGCTACTCATTTCATATTCATATTGTAGTTCTGATATCATGGACAATGCGTGACTAATAACTTCCAAACGATTTTCTCATCAACGAGAAATATCACTGAAGGTGATTAATACTCCCGCCCCAATGTGCGTGCTAAATTTCCTGAGCATTGCCTGAAAATGAGGAAGTAGTTCAATACACAATATTTCTCCCTGATTTCCTAGCTGCCATAATAGGCTGTTACCATGGCAACAGTTTTCAGCACATTTCAAAAATGACTTGTACATCATCACCACAAGACCAATGTTTGTGGGAAATTTCATGAGCAGTACTTGAAAAATGAGGAAGTAGTTCCATCCGCAATATTCTCATTTATTGCCATAATATGTCGTTCCATGCCGTTACCATGGCAACGCAGTTTCCAACACATTTAAAGTATATGTCTTGCAATCTTGAACCCAAGACCAATGTGTGTGCCAAATTTCAAGAGTATTGCTGGAAAAATAAGGAAGTAGTTCGATCCGCAAGATTTGCAATGGACGGACCTCCCGCCCACCCACCCGCCCACACAACCACCTGACTGTACGCTGATTTCTGATGTATATACCCCCTTCAAACTTCATTCTGTGGGGTAAAGGTAGGATGATGGAGTTTAACTCACTGATGAGATAGGAGAAATCACCCCAAAGCCTGATATGTCACTAGTGCTGTAATAAAAGTCAACAGCCCACAGGTTGTTTCCGATGATCCTGCCCCCGTCGGCATTAGTGTCAATGTTGAGGTTAAAGGTCATCTGATGTGGGTTCCTCCTTTCCACGATGGGGTTGCCACTGGTCACAGCGATAGATGTGCCTGTTACTTCCACACCTAAGGTGCAAATGAAGAAGAGTTTAAAGTTCATCCATCAAAGGTCAAATAACATCATAAAATAAGATACAAAGAGACAAAACCTTGGTCAATGCTTCACATCCAGTGAATCTTTCCCAAACTTCATGATGATGTCACTGGGTGTGTCCATCGACTGAACTTGTTTTCTAGAAATTAGAAATGGGTACTTAAGGCGCAAACACAAATCGCGCACACAACAGGCAATCTCTATGAATGTTGTCTTTATCATAGCTATCCAAGTTCCTGAAACCCATGAGCCTGTTGCCTCATGCGCAGCTGCAGGATGACCCAGATAGAAGTAAAGGTACGCTTACTGCTTTTTATCTGAACTGGAAACAGGAGTCCAAAGTTCCTATATGAAACTGACTGAAGTCATGTTATGTTTATCACCACGACTTGAGTTCCCAATCTAGTTCAAAGAGTGATCAAATCTCCCTTTTCTGCGGAACTCAAGTCCATGACGCTAGTTCGGTAATCAAATTGCCGTAGTGTTTATCAAGGGTAATGAGTAAGCTAGTTGGGAACCTGGATTGCTTATAAGCCCTGTAGTTCCCTCAATAACATGCTCATTGTCTGGTGGATATTAATTCAACCCTTTGATCAGAAACATGAGTAGAACTTTCCAGTATTCCTTACATTCAGCAAGTTTAACAGGCTATATCACAACTGTGATGGTTCCAAACAGACCCCTACAGCTCCTCAATTTTGTCCGGATCCATTAGAAGGCCTACCTAAGCACCTCCGCATATTCACGAGTTTGTAAATGGTATAAGACATTACGCTCATCAGCTGTTATAGCGCAGGTGCAATAAATGTGCAATAAATCAAAGTATCACAATAAAACTGACATGCGCAATAGATATGAATAATGCAAAAGTGTTAATGAAATCGTGACGATAACAGGTGCTTATCAGCCCCTTCAAATGATCCAAAAGAGGAAGGGGCTTCATTATTTCTTTTCTATTGCTTTTTGTCAAGTAAATTAATTCATATGTCTAAGGTTCCAAACCTAAATATTCATTTAAATTCATTAAATTCATCTATTTATTTAACCATCAAAACATATATACACAAAGAATGGTTGTAACAGAAATTTTAACAAAACAATATGATGGTTTGGTGACCCCGGAGAAAGCAGAGCTTATAAAAAGGGGCCACCAAATTAAAATATAAAAGAGATCAAGGAAAATAACAATAAGCATAATACAGTGTTTGAAAAAGAAAAAGATCACTTAATCAACATAAGAAAAGTAAACTCATGCAAAATAAGAATGGTACACTCACACAATATCACATCCTTTCTGAATGCTTCTAGATAATTAATGATATAGAATAAAATCCTCCATCCAGAACTCTACATCATTTTCAAATAGAGCATGTCATGGCTGAATTTTTAAAGTATCATTTTCACATGATATACATGTATGACAAGGAGAGCTTAAAATGGTAAGATTACCTCTGCATGTGATTGGTTGGCATGCAATCTGCGGTGGCTCGGACAAAAAGAAATCTGGGGTGGGGTTATCACCTTTCTCAACCAGAGCACAAAAGTAGGGGATCTGATCGCAGGAGATGCCAGACTGTAGGTTAAACAGCGCACTGATTCCCTGTAGAACAGTGTCCTGTCCGAGAACTACATCAGCTCCAGCCTGCAACTGATTGAGAGTTACCAGGGTCTCACCCACACGGGTTCCTGCTCCATTGGCGTTGGCACTCCCAAAGACGGTGACCTTCCACAGGTTGGAGCCAGACACACTTCCAGCTGTTGCCCTTGGGGACATGGTGATGTCGAAGCCGATGTTCTGGGAAGAGTATCCCTCGCGCAAGGTACTCTCAGGTGTGAGTGTCAAGCGAGTTGAGAAGATTTCCACTCCTGTAAAGAAATGAACATTTCAAAAAGGAAATTGATATTTGTTTGAAATTAGTTTATTATACTTTGCAAACTTTGATTCTACAGCCAGACCCATTGTTTTATCTATAAATGGACGGCAGATTAGAGGGGACTAGTGGAACATAAGACGCTGAGCGGGAAAGCCGCTATAGGCTGCAGTCAAATTGGACTCTGACTAATGATAAGGAGCCTTATTTGAGAGGTACACATAAACATTACATTGTTAATATGAAAACCATAACATTCTTCAGAATTCTTACTATGCACATCTGTTTTATGCTTTTCGAGAAGAATCCTAGCCAATTATTGTTTCATCTAGAATTGTCTCAAAAGTTCTAGTGTTACACACCAATACACTGAAGAAGAGTGCATCCAAGCAGGGCCCGATCGTCAGGGTCACCAGCAATCTCGAAGTTGACAGTAGGATTCTGACCACGCCCAATTGTTGCACACAGGTAACTCATCTGTGAGCACACGGCTTGTTCCGCAAGAAACTGTCCCTGGAGATTGTTGATCTGAGCTGGAACAGGAGGAACCCATGAAACCTGACCCTGCTGGGTGTCAAGGAATATTTGGTTTTCGTTCAGTCGTGGCCCGGAACCATCCAAGTTACCACTCAAGAACGCATCCACACGCCACAGCCTGCTCCCAACCACGTTTCCGATCGAGCGGGAAGATGGGTTGAAGCGAAGGCTGAAGGGGACTGTCTGCACTGATCTTCCCTCAACAACCTGGGCACTTGCTGCAAGGATGGGTTCTGTACTTTCAACCAGTACAACCACTGTAATTGGGGGAGATTATTAGAAAAATAGCATTGTAAACATGTTTTTTGATACCACAGATTTGATAAGCACTATAAAAAAAAAACAAGTGCATGATATATAGATTAACATATAGAACCACAGAACTGAAAAGAAAAACACCATATAAAGGAAACAAAAGGAATATCTTTGACTTTGAACCATTAAGTTTCATTACATAAAAACTTAAGATAATTGACGACAGACGTACAGACACAAGTCAAGGAAACTCTTCTACACAAAAGTATGGACCAAACCATCTAGAAGTTGTTACATCCTTTAATTACTCAACCTCAGAGTACCTTTTCCCCTCACCTTCTTATTTTGTGAATAAACATAATTTCATAAGTTGAACATGCATTTCAACATTCTCTTACTATTTTATTCTTTTACTTTTCTGCATTTTTTCCATATGACAATCCCAAAAATATGGGTTGAATTTCAATGAATTTCGAAACCACTTTGAACTGAACTGGATTGGTACGTATGATTTGATTTGATTTGAATTGATAAGAATTTTAACCATCAACTTTACCTTCTCCACAGAACTGCCCACTGTACTGTATGGGACATATGCAGACGTAGTTGATTCCCTCAGGCTGGCAGCTGGCACCATTCAGACACTGGTGGTTGACGCAAGGGTCAGAAGCTAAAAGCATAACAAAATAATAATAATAATGATGTTTGATGTATCCACCCGAAGTACATGTTCAAAATACTTAAATTACAATTGACATATTAGTATTATTAGTGAAAAAATTAAATGCTATTTAAACTCTTAAAGAGCTCTTTTTTTTTCACTGATAATACAAACTGTTAAATATGTCAACTGTAACTTAGTGTAAGCAGCTTGAAGTCATTGAAGTCTTTGATAGTCTCATAAACTTTCATTGATTTGGTGATTCACATGGTTTGTTAATTGCTACAAGTCATCTTATAGCTTCTTCTTCCTGTTGAACGATAGCAATCAAAGCCACAAAGGAGGTTGGTGTTGCACACCCATGGGGGAGGGGTAATCCTTTATTTCTGATGGTGGTGTGAGGCCCGGACCTTGAACCCCTAACCCATCTTTAGGGAAAAATTGTAAGAAAAATATAGAAATCCCATATTAAGGAATTTCTTGCAAAACGTAGACCCGTGTTAAAGGATTTGCTGTAAAAAACAGGACCTTTTTCTGTGAGTATTTTCGAGGATATTTCTCCACAGACAATCAGGCCAGGCTTGCCCGGGACACGCACAGTACCAGTATGTCTGGATGCATGCAATAGTTATGTAATGCAGATTTTCAAGAGAGATTTAAGATTTTCAAAATATACGGGACACAGGAATTCAGGATAGCACCAGTGTTTAGGGGTTTTTTGGTAGAAAACAGGACCCATTTTTAGGAACAAGGCCATACACAGGAAGGGGGAGGGCAACAATATGTAAAATGTTCGAGGAAACATGTACACGAGGGAGCAAAGCAACTGAGCTGGCCATGAGGGCGCTTTTGCATTTTTAAAATTGAAATTGATAAAAAGATTCTGGTACACACTCTGAGTGAATTTCTTTAGAAAATTTTCAATAGAAAAAAGTATTAAGGCTTGAAATTTCAGGGGGGTGCAACTGCCCCTCCCCCCATGTTTACAAATTTCTTCTGGAAAAGTGACCCATTTGGGCGGCACATCCCCTTGTAGCATTTTTTTTTTTTTTTTTGATGATATTTTTTATTTTCTCTCAAATCAAATACATATTATATAAATTATAACAAAAAAATTTACATATTCTTCATATAACAGGATTGTGCATTGATACATTGGTTTAACATAAATTACAATAATATAAACCCCAAAAAAGCACTTTCATAATCCATTTACAAGTATTGCCATATAAATGATCAAAAATAGTACGTGAGAAAATCTTTTGTTTGTTTTCCCATCCCTCCCCAAAAATCCTTTTGTCAATATTTTGTATTTGATTTCATTCAACATAAATCATTACATTAAAATCAATATAGATAATACAAATCTTAACTTCATAACACAAGTGATGAATTAAATATATAATCACAAATCAAATAATCCCTGGAATGAAATCACAATGATTCTGTTAACACATCACCCCACACACTCCAGCACCCTATAAACCCCCTCCTCACACACACACACACACACACACACATAACACCTACACAGTCAGTTTCTCCCAAATCACACCTGGATATCGCCCTCAGTCCTGCCATTTCGGTACATTCTCTCCCATTTTAACAAATGCTTGTCTAACTTGTTCTTTTTAATAGCTATTGCTTTTTCTTCATTTCGATATTCTACGATTCTCTGAATACTTTCTTCTTGAGTAGGAACTCTACCTTCTGACCTTGACCTAAAAATGATATATTTCATTAAAAAGATTACCGTATTACAAAATTTCACTTCAAGATCGGATCCATTAATTCCCACATGTATATATTTCCACTCTGCATTTTGAAGCTTTATCAAACTAAGTTTTTCAATGACCCTCTGCCATATACATCTATGGAAGTACCCCCCCCCCCCACACACACACACACACACACACACACATTCATTTCAGTAGACCCTTTTACTTGCACATAGTCTACTTTACCCTTTTATCAAACTATGTACATACTAGTGCACTGCACCTAAACAATGTGACAATACACCTGAAAGTGGCCTGTACTGCAAATTAATTACAAGAAATCTTAGTATAGGAAGAAGATATCTCTAACACTAACAGTTAGATCTATAAATAACATGTATAACATTAACATTAGTCGGTAAAGACTAAAGTCTTTGACTTTGTCATTTTTGTGGTAATTAAACAAAACCAATAAAGAAATAAAAAGAATAAAATCAATGAATATACTGTTGGTTGAGCTTCTGTAAATTGATATACATATGACCTAAAACAAAGAGTAGATCTATATATTTTAACTGATTCTTGGCCTGTATTTTTAGGCTGTAATCAGGTTTGCTGCAAGAGCCTCATCTTCAAGACTGTTTTTATTGTTGTAAAAGAAGTTTGTTTCTTCTCAAATGTATTTCTTCCATGCCCCTTAAGGGGCCGTTTAAGATATAAAAATCACTGCATCGCTCAGTGTACCAGCAATTTAACTGCTGCTGATCTGACTCTGATCAGTAATAACTTAGTATTCAGCACTAACAACAAAATACACAATAAGTGGACTACAATAGGCTACCCCCTCCCCCCCCCCCCCCAATTCGCTTTCACTACGCCGATATTCTTTACATTTTCTCCAGCAAATGAAGTATAAAGTACTAACATACTGACCTATTAATTTAAAGAACTGGTTTATCTTTTGAAATATTTCAGTTTCTGTCTCAGAGCTTTGAATCAGCGCCTTGAACACAAAACTGCAGTCGAATTTGCTTTGGATTATGAAAACCACGAAAACTTTCATCCAGTGAGATGTAAGCTTTCGGATTAATTGGAGAAGAAGAAAAAAAGAATAGAAACATACTAGTAGATCATACTGACCGATGCTGTAAGTAATGTTGAATCCACGGCTGAGAATATTAAAATCCGATTCCCAGAAAAATGTCATTTGGTTGGTATCAAACGTCAACGTCTGGGGTTGAGTGTCGTTGCCATTGAATCGGTCATTATTATCGAAGATATCAAAGTCGGGGCCTCGAGAATAGTAAAGATCGTCTTTATGCCACTCGCTATTGAAGAAGTTAACGTTTATGATTAGGCTTGTTGCTGTGGGAACCCTGATTGAGTAAAAGCACTCCTCATTTATTCCCGCCATATCAGGCCAGTTAGGGGAGGTGAGGAGACCCGACGTGCCGAAGTATGTCCGACTGCACGGTATGGCGTTTGTCCCAAAGAGTACTGTAATTAAAGAGTTTGACAATCAAGTTTACCATTGAAAATAATGACTTCGTGGATTTTTTTCTCCCTCAGAAGCCCTTTAATCGACTCACCAATTTATAGTACAGTTGCATCTCAACAATCTGTTGTTATAGCAGGAAAACCTATCTAACAAGATTCAAGCTATGATTGCAAATCATAAGTCTATTGTGCTTCTCAGTGGACTTTAGTTCATTTCTCTGAAGACATATAGGTTTAGAGTTGGGGTTGTGATAGGGGATTTCCTTCAGAATAATGCGAGGATAACTTTATGATTAAGGTTAGTGTTATGTTTGTTGTTAGGTTTTATGTTTTGCTTTACGCGCAGATTTTCCATGAGAACAATTATTTTCTCCGGAGCAAATGTGGAAACCATCCAACCTACCCGACCTGTTTCTGTTATTACTAAAACTGCTTTACATGGGATGGGGGATTTAATTCAAATGACAAGTTTAAAACATCATATTAAAGAAGCGTTGTATATTGTATTTATTTTCCGTCAGAATCAAAGACATAAGAAACAATAATGATGATTTTAAGAAAAAGGCATGATGGCCCTACTCAGCGTCGATGGCACAACAACGCTGGTGTTTTTGCAAAATACGTGTAACATATAAAGACTACTGATAGAAAAAAATAACAAAAGTGAATAAGACATTAAAGCAAAACACGGGAAACGAAATTTTTACATTATATACAACGCGTACAAGAGACAGAGAAAAAAGTAGGTATAGTCCTGCACTGTTACAAGTCATCTAGGCCTATATAAAAATCGGGAATAATACATTTCAGTTCTTTCTTAAATGTGTTAAATAGGTCAATCTTAACCCTTAAGATGTTCAAAATTATCAGCTATATACTGACATACCCGCAATGTTGCCTGCTATAACTTCAAACCGACCAACCACTTGTACAAAAATATACTTACGCGCGACGTTGTCTTCACAGTGTCTCCCTATAAACTGAACTGAGCATTGGCAAACATATCCAGGATCCAGGATGGCTGGCACACACTGTGCACCGTTCTGACAAGGGTTGTTGGTACATCCTGATGGAAGTAAAAAGAAAATGTATTACGCTTCGAACAAATTGATAGCTGTGTAATACACTGCTTCAAGGTAAACGAGAAGATAGGCTTACAGCATCTGGAGGTGGAATGATAATAATAATGATGACGACGACGACGATGAGGATGATAAATACAGAAATGATAATAATAATAATAATGACAACAATAATAACAACAACATTAACAATATAATGATAATGATGATGGTGAAGATGACGATGCTGATAAGTAAGATATGATACAATGAAATAATAACAGTAATCATTATAATCATAATCATCATCATGATTACGATAAGAAAAAAATGATAATCTTAATAATCATAATAATCATAATCATGACGAGGAGGAGAAGAAGAAGAAGAAGAAGAAAAAGAAGAAGAAGAAAAAGCTTAGTTTTAGGCAAGCAAATAGAACATTCGAGAAGAAATATATGCCTGACAGGAGTGGTAGCGATACACGTCACGTAAATTTTGTATGCGGTATATTCAACATGTTTAATGAAAATATGTGTTTCAGTCGAAAGGCTAAATTTTACAGGTTTTTTTTCTTTCTAAATTTGCCAAAAATGAAAAAAAAAATAGGCCTAGTACAAGAATACATAAAAATAACAACATCATAATAATAGAAATGATTAGCAAAATGATATGGTAAAGGTGATTCTGGAACATAATACTACATCATACTATTTTGATACACTGTAATATATATTATTCATAACTTACCTTGTGCATTTGTAACTGTACCATAGGCCAAAAGTACGTTGACTATACAAAACCATTTTAGGACAACTTCCATCTTGTAACTGCAAGATACAAATATATTTGACAGCATAACCAGTTTTTGTAGAAAACATTTGTGATAGATATTTAGATGACATAGTTATCACGTCTTTGTATGCATATACATAGAAACCAGGCCCGACAACCCGTTATAATATATAAAATCGGTATTCAATTACATGATAACTTGTCTTTCATTGTAGAACTGTAGATTACTAATAAAATTTAGCTGTTAACAGTTCTTTAATTACGAGGAAACTTGTATTTTCGGCGCCTCTTGTTAACCACTTTTTGTTGGATGTGATTAGAAACCCCTCATGATCTTAAAATTTCCGCCTTACCTTAAAACGGGACTGGAAGTCAAATCACAATGCCAACTCATTTTTCTTTCAAAAATTAAAGCAACATTTCATTATTCCACAATATTCCAATTATTCCTGTGCACAGCTGGAAATTATAGTAGGCCTTTGCCGCTTGCCAGTTCAGGCCCTGTTGCTACTGATATGAATTCTATGTATAAGAGTTTCTGGCTTTCTAATTGCCTTTTAAATTTAGAATAGTATGATAAATCAGACTCTATATCTTTTTCAAAGTGATGTCCATTCAACAAATTCTATTGCCGACAATAAAACAGTGATAAATAAGCACTGTTGCTGTATATTTGACAAAAGAGTGTCCATTTCGTTTACAACTTGGTGTAGATAACTGGTCTTGACGAAATATTAATTTTAAGCTCTTTACCATATCTGCAAAGTAAGGTTGAGTACCCTAGACTATATCATCGCCTCCCTTTCCTCTAGAATCACAATCAACTTGTCAAGAACGTGCAGAAAAGACAAGCGCGGTGTCAAAATAGAGACATATATCCAAGAAAAATATTGAGTGGTTGGGCCCATTGTCCGAAATGACCTTTCACGACATTTGATTGAATATGAATTACACGCCGAAGAATTATCTATCAAAAGGAGATATTTTGCTTTTCAGTGTCAGATGTGAGTGTGGAAGCTTTCATGATACAGAGAGATGGTGCATTGTAGTTACTACCTAATATTTAAAAGTTTATTTTGCTATGTCATAACAGGTTGTTAACGACCAAGGCTATTCGCTGTTGTGCTTTAACCCACACGAGACACCGGAGTTGAAAAGGGACCTTTATTTGCGACTTTCTTTAAAAACATCAACTTGACCTCTTTCCATTTTGATTTCGTTTTGAGCGTTAAACTGAACGGCATTTGGTTGAGAAAGTCACGACTGTTGCTGAATAGATACCCCAGATTCATGTCTTAAAATATATCCACTAGTCTTGGAGAGATCGGTTGATCTAAATGGGCCTCATATATAAGAATGATAATAAATACACACCGTTGATCTAATTTAGTTAACTATTCTGAGGCGCAGAATCCCATATCCAATAAATCTGCATTGCTTGCGATTAAGCTTAAAGACTGCTTTGCCTATCGCAGCTCATATCTGGGCCTAGATTACAATCGCATAATTTTAGAATTCGAACTAAAAGTACAATGATAACTGTTGTCATACGTCATCCTTATAGAAGTTGAAGGATGAAGACTAAAACATAATGACTGATTACGAACGAAATATGTCAGTGATACATTGCAGTGATCCTCTGTGTGAGGCTGTGAGCCAACATCAAAGATTAAGCGAGAATAATGATAGAAAACATACAAGCAAGTTGTGTATACGGCATAAAAATAAAAACTGCGGAAATGATGGGGAAAATAGCAAAAAGGGTGAATAAATGAAAGAGAAAAACCCAAGTGGAAAAGGATGGGATGGGAAATGTCACAATGATGGGTGGGAGAAACACGTAGAATAAACCCTAATCGAATGCATCTTCGTGAATTCTGTTTAATGTCTTTATTTTGATTATGTTGATGAAGTTAGAAGAGAGTCTTACTCAGTTTTTACTCACATAATGCATGCTCATGCTTGTCAAAGAGTGTGTTCTCAGCTGAATCATATATGTTATTATAATGGAAAGGCGACTTCTTTTGCAAGAAACGGTGGAACTCGCCTAGTCATTATTCCCGGAATCAAGCGTGCAGGGGTGAAAAGGTTGCAACGCAATAAATGGCGCAGACTTTACAAAGTTATCCGAGACTTTTGAAAAGACTCGAGCCGATGAGAAGAAAAAAAAAAACGTAGAACTGAGAAGAATAAAAACGAAAAAGAACGATATACTTCGGGGCTTTATATACTTTCTTACAGCAGAGGTGGAATCCACCGTATAAATTCTCTCAAAAGTTGTGATTTTTTTTTTTAGTAACTCGTTTGGCATGTTTGAGAAAGAATGTTATCACACATGCACTATATATGTATTCAAATGATGCTTGAGCCATGCATGATTTAATAGAGTTCGAAAAATGACGAGAGAACGAAGGGTAAAGAAGATTTGAAATTAGAAGAAGAATAAAAATACAAGGTGGAAAGAAGAATAGAAGAAGGAAACAAATTCAACACTATTATTTTTTCATACAAGTATTATAAGTATTATGTACTCCAACACAGGTCATGACTGTTTATGTATAAAGACAGCGGTATACATTAAGCTATGTATGTGTATATATATATATATATATATATATATATATATATATATATATATATATACAGAGAATATCTGTTTGTGTTGTTCATTGCATTTAAATGTATATGCCATGCATTTTTGTCATGCTAGTGGAAAGCAAATTTCCATATGTGGATGAGATAAATTATCAATTATTCTAGTGTGGATTTCCATTCAAAAAAAGTGGAATCCACTCTATTAGGAATCACATGATCATTAGCGATTTTGATCCACCGTAGAAATCCGCTCCAAGGTTGTGACTTTTAATTAATCTTTTGAGAGTAGATACATTATTTCTAGTATGGATTTCCCCTTAAAAAGGGACCCCTATTACGACTCGCAGATGAGATTATTTTCTCTCCTGGGCCCTCGTGCATTAAAAAATGCTTTTTAACGCGAATCAAAATGTCAAACACAAGTCTCTAATGCTCGATTCTCATCAGCCGCTAATCAAGTTTTTAGAGGTGTGTTTAAACGCAAGTTTAAATGCAACTTTTTATGCACGAGGACACCTGTACATTTCGAGAGTAGTGGGTGTGGGAAATATACAGTCGACGAGGGCGAGGAGGCAGATTTGTTTCATCGCATACAATGAGAGGCCAACTACATTTATCATTGCCAATTGCTCTGTCAAGAGGATATTCAATTCTTTCACGAATATTAATAATCACTGCAAAAATTGATATATCCAGCAGACATTAATCTGGTTCTGCATGTCATCGAAGAATGTAGCAATAGTAAATTTCAGAAGGTTTGAAAGCAACACGATTTTCATCTTAATATAATGTACAAGAATCATTTTATACAAGTGTTTTGACTTTAGCTGTATTGACTTGAAGAATGAAATCATCCAAACAAATGATGATTTTTAACTTCACTTCACAAACAAGTCTCTGAAATTTACAAAATACATGAAGTATGAATGAAATATCGGGAACAGTATAAATAATTACAATGATACCTTTAGATCAAACCATGCAAGATCATGACGAGAAACAGAAAATTAAAGCTAGTCACAGATCAGAAAAGGAGGGGAATTGAAAAATTGCACAGCTTCCTTAAGTATTATTGGCATATGTTACAGAGCGACAATGATAAAAAAAAATAAATAAGTAAGCAGAATGATAAGTATTAACAAGAAATGTACCAAACTTACAGATTTCTGGGGAAAATACATGCACTGGAGTGTATAAACAAAATTATATCACATTCTCATATTTTTATTCAAAATAAGACACACTGAACACTCTTTACAAAAATTGTACCAGTTAAAACCTTTTTCAGTCCCGTATTTAGAACCTCCAGAAAAGGGGGTTCTATAAAGGGTTCTTTATATTTTCAAGACCCCGAAAGGTTCCTTGTGCGCCCCCTTTAGAACGCTTTAGAGTAACCTTTATAGGGTGTTAATGGTTCTTTGAAGAAGACCCATTTAGAACCCTTTAGAGAACCTTTATGGTTCTCTAAAGAAGAACCTTTAAAGGGTAAGTCTACCCTAGAAGTTTCACTATTTCAATAAAAGGAGATAAATTTGAACAGCATTTGAATAAGAAATGAGCAAAATCGGTCAAAGAATAAGAAAATTACACTTATTTACATTTTCTAGTAAACTACTTTCGGCTCTGCAAATTGGCAACACTGAGGACATCATATGTGAGCAGGTCTCCATTCACTTTGTTCATGAAATTTCACATTTTCTCAATTTTCTTGGAAGTTACACATTTTCTAACCCCCATAGTCAATGTATGTTCAGACGAATAGCTTTTTACATAACATACTTTAACTATGTGGTCAGAAAATGTGTAACTTCCAAGAAAATTGAGAAAATGTGAATTTCATGCACAAAGTGAATGGAGACCTGCTCGCATATGATGTCATTAGTGTTGCCAATTTGCAGAGCTAAAAGTAATTTACTAGAAAATGTAAATAAGTGTAATTTTCTTATTCTTTGACCGATTTTGCTCATTTCTTTTTTTTAAATGCTGTTCAAATTTATCTCCTTTTATTGAAATAGTGAAACTTCTAGGGTGGACTTTCCCTTTAAAGGTTCCAAATGTGGGACAAGAAAAGGTTCTAATCAGAACCATTTTCTAAGAGTGAATAGTAGCTCACTAAATCTTCAAAGTGGTAAATTGTTTCTTTCTTTAAATCCATTCCTTGGAGATTCCTCTTCATTTTTTGATGACCATTGCTATTGACGCTCAATCTGTTTTAATTATTTAACACCGAACGTGTCAATAGAAAAGTGAAGCACCTTCTGATTAAATACAGCGGTCAATATCGGTGTTTGGACAGGTTTGAAAAGATGAAGAGGGAATAGACACAAAGGAGGAGGGCAAAGGGTGCATTCCTCAATCCTAAAAACAGAATGACACTGCAGCACCTAAAGAACGCATTTTACACGGATAATTTGAGTTATATGCTAAAGTAGTATCTGGGTGAGGCCTATACCCGACTGACAAATGATTTTTAAAAAAACCATAAGGCGTTGCATGCTTTTGAAAAGGAAAGAAAATCAAAGTTTATTTTAGAAGAAGAGATAAAAAGAAAAAGGGAATCCCTAATGTAAACAAAGAGTAAATTTGAAGAACTCCCGGAGAAAAAGACAAAAAAATGAAAATACTTCAAATCATTTCAGGTTAAATCTAACAAATTATTTGAAAAAACACATTTTTATTTTTTTATGAATATCAATTATTTTTCTGTTCCTTAAGTAGGTGGGTAATTTGTTATAATTTTACCTTACCTACGTATTATTTGAAATAAGTTACCCAGATAAGTTAGCGGGTTGTGTGAAACAGCGAGGCATAGCCTTAATTCCTTTGAAATGTTTATTATTCATATGATTGACATTCTAAGCTCCTTATATACAAATTCATTAACTTTGCTATGCTCACTGATCAACTGTGTCATAAAGACATGAAAAGGGGAAGCAGAGGGCCCTATACTTTTCAGGTGTTATGCCGATATTTGGTAAACTGGTTTCTGAATATCCCGAGACCATTTCGCGACAAATATCAGAGGGTGATCTTTGTTAGTATTTGAAATCCCACAGGTCTAGCAAGGACGTTCTGTGCACACATTCGATGAGAAAACTAAATTTTCATGAAATGAAAAGGTGTAGTTTTTTTTTTCCGGCCGAGGGGGACATCAGAAAAGTTATTTTCGTGAGAATTCCATGTGCAGCAGGTGTCATTCAAAATCATCTGCAGTAGCAGGATAATGATAAAGTTGTCATTTACGATACATAAACTGTTTTATCATGATGTAGATTGTCATTGCATCACGCACATGTGTGCTAAAACTGACTTAAGCGACGAACAATTTGTTCTCATGTTTGTAACTGGAAAAAAACAAACCGCACAATCGTCATTAGGAAAATACGAACCACACATTTTATGCAGGGTTGGGTGTTGGTGTTTTTTTTTTTTTTCTTTCTTCTTCTTCTTGATTATCTATTCGTATTTGTACTGCGTCACTATTCTACAATTTGTTAAACAAAATACGTATTTTTAAAGTTTTGCTCTCGTATATACGCAGTTTATATAGACTATTATTTACAGGGGGGTTGAAGACGTAGAGAGATACATGTCCGCTCCTTGGTGTATACATGGCCCGCAAATTCAGTGAAAGTGGCGAATAAAAATGGTTGCTTTCTATGTATTCAACACGGTTTGGTTGATTATTCACAACGAGATAACTGGCACGCCCATGATCTAAGTAAGAATACCAAGCAAGTAATTATTCGATTTGATTTGAATTCTTTCTCTTGCTGTTACTGGATTATTACCTTTCATTTCATATTCATACATCCTTAATCATGTGGATCAATTTGAAAATCATCTCCCGTTGGAAAGGCAATCAACCCCATTTAGGGGAAAATAGATGAATGAATAATTAAGATTTTTAAAAATATATTTTACTTGGTAAGAAAGTATACTGTAATTTCGAATTGATTTTCCTGACTTTCTTTTTCTTTTCCTTGCATGTCAAGAGAGCATTTATTCCGATGTTCAATACTTCATATTCAAAGAAACCAAAAGTGTAAGCTCACTTGAAATAGAATCATTTAGGAAGAAATTTGCAATACACATATTTTCTTCAAACGCATACACGATTAATTTCTTTTGGGAATTAAATTCGTACAGTATTCACCAGCAAATAGTCATGGTCTTAAACTGCATGCAAGAACCACTCACATGAAGATATCTTTTGTAGGCGTTTGTCATTATAAGCAAGTCAGTGGTACTCTTTTCAACTACTACCAACTTTTCATAGCCATATACCAGGCATGAACTCAGCGTATTCAGGGGTAAATAACCACACAAAAGGCAAGGAATTTGCAATAGGGGCAAAAATCAGCAGTATTTATGCGGTTTTATGTACCCACAAAATGCACTGTGCTATAAACTACTCTTGCATACCTTCTCTATTTCTGTCAGTTTGGCGATTTCCTTTGGTTCATTATCTTGTTGCCCCTCTGTTGCTTTAGTGTATCTTCTTTTGTCCATTCATACTTTTTTTCGGGGGAGGGGGGGGGGGGGGGCGAAGAATCGGCCTCAGAAGTAGGCCTATCAAAGAGTTAACTACATCATGCACATTGTGAAGTTGCGTCTCACTAATATTTTGTTCTGTATTCTCTCTCTCCCTCTCTCTCTCTCTCTCTCTCTCTCTCTCTCTTAAAAACGTTACTTTCCAATTATTCTCCTCTCTCTATTTTCATTAGGGGTTTATTAACAAATTAATTGATGTACATATCGGGTAGAAGCTGCAGCAGGGATACCCCGCTTGGCGTATAGACGCGTATAGCTTTGAACAGGGGTAATACGAGACCTCTCCTGTAGTGGATACTCTTCATCTATTCTCACTCCAATCCCCCACCCCCCCCCCCCCACCCCTCTCTGTTCCGTCTTTTTCTGATATCTTCTCTCTGTCTCTTGGGACAGCGAAAACCAGGGGAGTGTTTCATGAAATGAATTGTCATGATGTTTTATCCGACAAAGCCCGTTTTATCCGACAGTTGCCATAGTAACGATGCTTCTCAGCCAATCAAAATCATGGAAAGATGTCAGATCTGACAACTTGTCAGACAACAAATGTTGATGAAACGCTCCCCTGTTCTTTTCCAGCACGGACTACGCGGTCCATAAACAGAAACCATCATGAACCCGACTTTTTGTAAAAAAAAATTAGTACTTTCTCAACGGCTGCATGAAAATATTTGACACACCGGACAAACCTATTCATGATTATCGCTAAACAAATTACTTAAGCTTGAACAACCCGAAGAAAACACATTCAAAAGATAAAAGTGAGACAAGAAAATAACACACAAACTAGATAATACGACCGCATCGGATCATTAAATGGGAGTTTATTCAACAAATCTATTTCAATAAAGACTTACTGTGTATTTAAAGAGTGTCTGAAAGTTAAGCTCCACTCTAAGGTATTTGCGTAGTGCTTTAAAACTTCTTGACATGGAAGAAGTCTGGTTGCTTCCTCGCTTTCAACTCCGAGTGAATAGGTTCTTGGAAGAAGCCCCATCATTATTCTGCCTGAATAGCCATTTAAAGTAAATGATATATTCCCTTCTCAAAAATAACTGCTTTTTCACTCTCTCCCTTTCTCTCTCGCTATTTCAGTCTAAACCTCTAAGTTGTAACTATGTATCTCTGTTACATTCTTTACATCTTTCTCTCTCTCTCTCTCTTTATGCTCTATATCTCTCTTTCTCTTAACCTTTTCTCACCCCGTGTAATTCCCCCTCCCCCACCCCTCCTTCTCTCTCTCTCTCTTATTAGTATATATTCAAGCCTTTCCTTCAATTGCGTAACATAGGCCCCACACTATTACGTTTAAAACATATTACCTCGTTTTATGTATACATGTACATCTATTTTCTACCCACCTGTATACTAGTACAAAATTTACACAAGCAGATCAGGAGATCACTTTTGAATTAAAAGGCAGACTTGATATTATATTTCATCCTGTTCGCACCGAAATGATACGTATTTAGCTTATTACCACATGTTGTTGTCATGTTTCGATCATCATCTGAAGATGGAGAATGCGTTTGGAAGAAACGTATTGGCTTACTGGGGGTAATCTGATTACGTAACCTTCATGGACTCAAAATAATGACCATAGAATTTCGATTAAATGCTACTATCACTGATATTTCAATCCTTTATTGCAGTCTCCCAATATTATGAATATAAAATTGAATTCGAGCATAATGTGATAACACCAAGTAGAGAAGAATCTGTCACTGAAACATTGTGGCGCTGCCAAAAGGTTCTCACCTAGAACTCGGCTGTATCACGATTCCGAAAATTAGTGAGAGGTGGTGTGGCTCAGTGGATAAGTCTCCGGACTTTGAACCAGAAGGTCCGTCGTTCGAATCCCTGTCGCGGCAGTAATGTCCTTTGGCCAGACATGAATCTACATTTGCCACGCCTTTCGGATGGTGACGTTAAAAAGGTCGGTCCCAGACGTAAAAAAAATCATATTTGATTGATTGATTGATACACGTCTGTAAAAACCCAATGCAACAACAGCTGCCGCTTGGTGGAACTGTAAATTTCTTAATTGAAGATCGGCAAAGCATAGCTAATATACCCTGTTCGTCTAAGTATTAAATAGTTACAAAATTTTCTCCAGTTTGTGAGTTTTACTTCTTTTTCATCACTGGCAGAACTCTGTCTATTCAATGAAGGTTAGGAAAAAATAGATATGAAATGGAAAGCTATATGATTTGAATATATTCATTTGCAGTTGTATTCAGCGAAAATATCCACATCTTTTGCAGAAATCATTATTATTGCTCACACTGGTAAGTACTATTTCAACCAGAGAAAAATTTAGTTTTGTCTATATCAAATGTATTCAGAAATACAAAAAATATGAATCCTTTTAGATAACACATGATACTTCACTCTAAAATCAAATGACAGAGATCCAGTATAGAAAGTATAATCTAGATATAGAATTCAGCGTCAAAAGCCAAACAAACCTCTTTTTACTTAAAAACACCGCTTTTTACTTTAAAACACATCTTTAACAGCTTACAAACCATACACTGAGGATGTATTGTATCAGACTTCTATTCTCTATCAAAATAGTCCCATTGCTTACTATTTCACGAGTCGGTGATTTAAATATATAGAAAAAATGCAGCCAGCCTTTAGAATTTTTATCACTGGATTTGAAACACTTCAGGCGGTTGAGTCCTTGGTTGAGTCCAACTCGACTGGAACAGTACGGGGTCGCTCTAATGGTTGTAGAAAAGTGAATTATTACTGTAAGTGCAAATAGTGTGGGTTGGGTATATAACAACACTTGTTCGAAAACTTTTTAATGAACATGTGGAATTTGTATTCATGAAGAACAAATATTTGACATGCATTTTCATTGTGAGAATTTAAGTTAGGAATCATTAGTGATAACAGTGTTTTTGGTCTGATCTTTAACATCATCACGCGTTGTCGGATAGCAAGGAAAATTACAGAGAACTCGTTTTAAAAGGGGAATGTAACAAGACTCAATAAGTTATTAGCATATGACTGCCTTAGAAAGATCATTTTCTAAGAATCTAAACTGCGTCGTTATATTGTAGAGAATTAATTTTAATTCTTGTACGGATAATTTTTAAAACCAAGACATAATTTATCACATGAATACTGGAGTGTTTTTGTAGGAAATGAATATAACATTGCCACATCGCCTATATTCTTACACCTCCCCCACCCCACTTCTCTTTTGATTCTTTGTGGAGCCCGATCAAGCCAAATGTATAGGCTTACTGAAAATTGTGCTATAATAACACCAGAATGATTATGGCCATCTAACTTTTAAAAGCCGATTAAGGTGGTCTTAAAAGGATGATTGGAAGGTAATATTCGACAATTGATTCCTATTTACATGATTTAGTTAAAACGATGAAAAAAAGGAGACTCTCGAGAATAAAAAAAGGTCATTTCAATTTCAAAAGGTGATATGCAGGGCTACTGAGATTGCCTTTAAGCGCTTAGAAACATTAGTAGCGCTCTAGAAATGTAATTCATCATGTTCATTACTGACTTTATTATTATTTAATAGCATAAATAGGGTCATATTTAAAAAGGTAAATTTTGGTAGGTCTTTGTTATCGTGTTCGCGTTGGTGACGAGGTTAACAACCGGACTACCAAGACTTCAGTGAGACAATTTTCAGCTGATATAAAATTTTACGAAAAGGAAAGTGGACCAAATAGTGCACAAAAATAACATTATTTAATTGGCCTACTCAACGAACAAAAAATATAAAAAAGGAATATGTGGAATGGGGATGGGTCTACATAAGAGTAAAGACTGATGGGTCAGAAGATGTATATACATAAAATAGAAAAGAGAAGTCGAAATTTTTCCTTATTTTTCTTAAGAAGGTGTTGAAGGTTGAGGCAGGCTGGCACCATATCTTGAGTTCAGGGGTAAAGCAGCAGTGGCTTAAGCAAACATTTTCCATTGTTCGACTGCTTGTAGCCATATATACCACAATAATGAACACCATCGAGAAACCACTCAGGGGAGATAATAGATTGTTGATGTTGTATGACCTCCGTCTTTTCATTCTTTTTTGTTGAGCAGGATGGAAAGAAAAGGGAGGTGTTAGGCAGTCATACCTATGGCATGACTCTAATTTGAAGGTGAACCATTTAACTGACAATATAATGAAGTGTGAAATATGAGTTGAAGCTTTAAGAAGTTAGGAACTTGTACGGATTCGGAGGCAAAATGCGTGTATAATCGGTTTAGCTTCGCGGTCAACGCGCTTTGTTTTCTCACATTGACACTGGTCCAAACTAATATTCATAAATAGATCCCTATGATCCAGAGTTCCTAAGTTTCCTTGGGGTCCCCAAGTCCTGATCTTGACACCTCGCTGGCCATAACATGTTACCATTTCAAACTGTGGAAGATTGATGTGCCATTCCCATTTTCTTTATCAATAAATGGACAGGTCTTAAAATTTGTTCTGGAGATAGTTGTGCTACTGAACAGCTTAGAGTATGGGGCATGATGGACAGAACTAGCGCTCTCACATAAGGATTTTGGTCCTGGATGCCAAGGTATGCTTTGAGCCGAACTCCAGCAAGGGCCCGTTGCATAAAACTTACTATAATAGTAACTTTACTATTATAGTAAGTTACTGGAATTTGATTGGTTGTTGAGCTACATGACATCATCAACAGCCCATCAAAATCCAGTAAGTCACTATAATAGTAAAGTTACTATTATAGTAAGTTTTATGCAACGGGCCCCTGGACTTAGAATTCCAGTGATTAGTATACCCAGGTTTACAATGTCATCGAGAATGAATATGAATCATTAGAGTGAAGAATTATTCGCTCCAATGTGAAGAAAACGGATAGGCCTAAATAATAATTACAATAATAATAGTAATGATAATAATAATAATAATAATAATAATAATAATAATAATAAAAATAAAAAGGTAATATTAGTGAAAACATGTTTGAATAACAAGAAGAGTCGACCTAATTACTGTAAGATGTAAGGTGAACATAGCTCTTGACGCAACTTATAATACAAGGGCAGATCCATTATGTACTGCAGTTTCAGAAAGAAAAAAAATATTTCAAAGTCTAAAAAGAGAGTCAAACTTATTGATCAAAAGTGCGCAAAATCTTGAACAGATATCCAAAACATGATAAGCCAATTAATGGACAGGAAGAACAAATGAATGACCAAAATGTAAAGGGAAACATGAGTTGAGAAGTTTTTATTCGAAGGAAAATGAAGAAATGCAAATAACAACACAACAACATAAAAGAATAATATCTGTCTTTAAGGTCTTCAAATGTTCTGTATTTCTTCTTTTCTTGTATGTGTACATTTGTTGAGAACTTGTCGCCCTTAAATGATTCATTATGACCATCTCAGTCGTGCTAATAAAACATCACGTGACAGTACATACAAGTTCAAAGTTGGTACCGCCCATCAGGTGACACATCACTAACCACAATTATTGTCAAACAATAACCAGATCTTATACAGGATGCGTTGTTTTGATTGTTTAAAAAAGGGAACGGTATAGATGAAATAACGATCGAGACTATCGCGGGTTTGTAGGATAAGATCACGACTTACGCGATTTGCGATTTATACAAAGCACAAAACTTTTCTTTTTATATGATATTATCTGATCACCCCAAAAGATGACCTGTTCTGGTATCAAACTGGACAATGAGTGATCAAGTAACCGAATACTTCAGACCATTTGTGATAGTATTTAATTCGGTTTCGATGATCATTAATTTTTCTTCGTTCCAAATTTCGTCTCTTTTTCACTGCCAGGTTATTCATCTGTTTGGCTTCCTTCTTCTCCTTCTTCTTATTTTTTCTTCTTTTTCTACTGGTCATGCTGCTAACAACCCCCCCCCCATCTCTCTCTCTCCCCCTCCCCCTCTTTCTTCCCCCCCCCCTCTCTCTCTCTCTCTCTCTCTCTCTCTCTCTCTCTCTCTCTCTCACTTACCGTGTCTGGATTTGTGTATTTTGTTCTAACACTTGAAATGTATCTCATAAGATTCTCTTGCCTGATGCTCAGCAAACAACTATCCATATACTGGTAAAACGAAGGCTTGACAAAAGTGAAACTGCACCACTCATTTCCTCATCGTTTTGTTAAAGTAATTCAGTCATAAATCTAGTGTTTGGGGGTACAACAAACGATTCTAAACTGAGTTTTGAAATGTTGATAAACAGAATAAACGAACTTGGAACAAAATACGTAAATTCGCCGTAAAAGTCACAACCATGATTTCAAAGATTTTGCCTGGAAACTCGGCATATTATCCTAAAGTGAGAGACTTCAACGTGTCCAATAGAACCAAATTTAATAGCATTCTCACTTCTCATGAAAAGCGAATAAGATCTATCCTTGTTGCTGCATGACTTTGTTTTTGTTTTGTTTTTCTTTATTTAAAAGAAAAAGAAAAAGAAAAAAAAGGTGACATCTTTCTAAATCCTTACAATTTCAACAGTTATTTCTCCTTAGAAGCCTTTCAGATGAGGAGAAAGTCTAAGCTATTTTTCCTGCATCCAAGAATCCCAGCCTGGTCGGCTTGTCACTGGTGGATTTTGACAGTTTGAAGGGCTGTAAAAATAAGTAATGAAATTTGTAGAGCTTTCTATGTTTCACTGAGAAGGGTACAGTTGAAGGTGTTAAATATCAATGAAAATTTGGTTACCATGGTCATGATGGTTACCAATTAAAACCCGATCATTTATTTCAGGTAAGACAACCTGTCTATACCTAACTCTCAGTACAACTTTCGTTTCTATCAACTCATTGTCATTAAAAAAAATCATTGTCACGAACGCAAAGGATCATGGGCGTCAATCGGAGGGAAGGGGCAAGAGGACACGTCCCCCACCCAAATATTTTAAGGTGGGGACCACGATAGGGTATGTCCCCCAAATTGTGAATTGTGTAAATCTTTCATTTTATGTATAAGGTTGTCAGCAAATTTCCTGGTAAAAATAGACTCGTTAAAAGCATGCAGAGGACTTTTATTTATTTATTTTTATTTTTTGGTGAGCGAATTGAGGGGATAGAAGATGGCAGCAGTCATGTCTGTGAGAAAATGGGTATCTTGACATTTCTTTGTCTTTTCTATCTTGATAAATTGGCATTGACAGTTTCTCCTTAGTACAAATATTAGTCAAGTACGTTAACTTCTCTGTCACATACATATCAATTCAAAGCAAGCTATAACTTTTGCTAGAAGTTCGAAAACTTTTTTTTTCTGTTGGACATGAACTTAACAACAGCATATGCTCCTATCAAAAGTTGAAAATATATACCGCATGCTTTCTATTTCTTAAATTGATTTTATTTCCCTTTTCAAGCAAAACAATTTTAGATAATTTTATGTAAATTTTGCTGTTTAAAGATTAGGAATTCTTATCCTTAAAGATCAGTTAGAAAAGTTTTCCCATTTAGGAAACATTTAAGAACATCTTAAGTGCATTAATTTAAGGTGAAAAATATAATTTCTGACAAAGATTTTACCCTCACGTTTTTATTTAATTTCTTTTATATACAATACCAGGTGATGAAGCTTACTTTGAAATACGGTGAATGTTCACTCAAATGTGGAGGTCACTAACCATTTATCAGCATTCTTCATTCATCATGATAGCGTTATCGCTTTGGAAATGTTATTAGCAGATTATAGTCAATATGCACTTGAATTAGCAGCAAGGAAATAATAATGCATAAGTTTGAAAGATGTATGATAAATATGTATTCACTATCATGACATCATGGCGCATGATACTTTAAGACTTACCTAGCAAGAGAAGTTATGTCAATATCATTACGAAAATAATAAATTTTAATGAGAAATAAACGATTTTCATGATGAAGCAATCATGATCATAATAGCAGCATTTATGAGCAAAACGATAAGGATCATTCCATGCCAAGTGATTGTATACACTAAGATGCCAATCCATGTAATGATAATCTCCTTCCCATGCAGGGAAGTTCCTGAGGGGCATGCAGTTATTACCCCAGCACTGCAAGGTAAAGAATTTTGATACACGGTCGAGAGGGACAAATGGGAGAAAATTACCTTGTTCTAGGATGTAAGCACTGAGTGCGGACCGGACATATTTACCTCTCGTATGCGCGTCAAAAGCCTCTACCAGATGTGACCACTATAGGGGGAGTGGGTAAATCCCCTTGCCCATGGCATAAGACCGATCGAATGCCCATTAAACAATCATCAATTCAGATTCGTTTTCTTTGTGCCCTTATAATGACTTTACATTCCATGGTATTACTACTGTATAACATCATTCATTCCCCCATTCTGAAGGTATAAGTACTTATTTCGCGAGGTTTGCATCAAAGTACATGTATTTTCATATTCTACTATTTGATCAATGAATCTTCTGCAAACATCGGCGTCTGTAGAAAGTCAATAAATCAGTTTTTAGTCACCGGCAACAGAATCTAATACGTTCTGAAGAATATCAACTATGATAGTGGGATAACACGTTAAAACCGTAAATCATGATTCATTTGAAAGATACATTACTCCAATGTCTCGATTGACGTTCGGATTAAGTACATCTATTTGATTTTTCTACCACTGGATCAATGAATCTTATGCAAATATCGTCGCCCATAGAAAGTCCACAGAAGCACAATAGTCAACGGCAACAGAATTCAATGCGCCGGTCACACAGCACAACTTTCACAGCGATTCCCCCAGAGCGATTCTTGGTCACGCGGGATAATGTAATTCTTGTTTGTCGATCTGGTATCGTTAGTCTAAGTGTGAAAGGATAATAACTAGCACTGGCATGCCATGGGAAATCTGTAGGATTTCTGGATTTAAACAAGCACAATGAGATTGAATGAGAATGCAATCGGGTGTAGAAACGGGACAAACCTTGTTTACAAAATGTGACCTTTGATATGTGAACGGATTCGGGATCTAACCATCACGTTGCACTGTGCTCTAATGAGCTGTCACAGTGCTACCTGTTAGATAAGTGCAAACTTATACAAAGCATTAATAGTTCTCTAAATAATAACATTATGAAGTGATGTTTATGCAACAGTTTAGACGTAGTGTTTGAAACATCCCAAAAGTTACTTTTGCCCGATATCTTTTAAAGTGATAATTATGATGTAATGTTGAAATGATTTGCATGTTATGCTATTAGCTATTTATACTCATACATTAACTGATAAAATTCTAGCGGTTTTTTTTTTCTTACAGAGTTTTACGTCATGTGCTCCGGCGTACACGAACCGAATATACTGAGCCTCGATCATGTCAAGTTGGGCCACACCACACCAAATCCTATAACCATGATAACCCAAGCCTGTCATAAAACCTTACTGCAACCCTACCTACCCGTGTGTACCTTTGACGAAATAAAGCCTGTGACAATTGTCTCTGGAGCATGATAAATAGATAAATATATTGGTTCACCAATATGTACTGTATGCCCTGGTAGAAGTATTGAAAATCTACAGACTTAATAGCACTACGGTATACACTTGTAAAATATGGTATATAGCCCATGGTACAGCCATGGTGATTTGATGATACACCACGGTTATACAATTAAATTACTGTGTGTGTGTGTGTGTGTGTATGTATATATATATATATATATGTTCAAATTACTGTGTCTCTACTATGGGTGCCATGCAACTATTTTTTTTTCAAGGTTACCCTTCCTAATCCTGAAAAAGTTGTAGTTTTTCCTAGAAAATGTTTTTCCCCAGAAAAAGTTTTTAAAAGTGATTAATGACATATACAGTATACACATTATGCCGGTATATATTTTGGCCTGTTTGAATAACAGTTTGTGGAAAGAAAGGCATAGAGAATTGAAAGGATATCATAGTAATCAAAGAATATTGTGCTAAACGCAACGTCACTTTTTAGTTAGTTGAATGGTCTAGTCTAGTCTATAGTCTGGTGGTATTATTGATTTTCTACCACTTTAAGAAATGATACACATAATCTTGGAGGTAACGGATTAGCCCGCCAGGTCTGCCACCGTCTCAATCATCCAGCTATATAATATTTTCACACCTCTGTATGTTTCTCTATTATCTTGCTATTGTAAATTTATAACGATCGTTATTTCCCACTACGTTTACGACCACCATGACCACTGATTCTTCCCAGAGGCGTCGATCCATTTTTCGGATGGGGGGGGGGGGGGCAAGACGACCAAGCGGAGATGAACCCACGGCTACTATTTGTACATACACACACCCTCACATATATATATATATGCCTATATCAACGTGAAGCATTTTCAAATTGGGGAAATTATGTGAACCATCCTGCTTTTTTTCAGTTTTGCGAGCGAGCGAAGCGAGCGAGAAAAAAATAACAAATTTCTTGTTATGATAGAAGGGTTAAGTTATCATATAGGCATATATGATACCTAATATATGTATGTATATGGTTACCTCGCTGCCAAATATGAACTGTATTTTGTCACATCGCTGGTCCATTGTTGCTGCCCCCAAAACCACTCTGTTTAATATATATATTACGAGCGAGCGAAGCGAGCGAGGAAGCACACACTATTTTTCATGGTAGATGTAGTAAACCCTTCGGCAAATTACGCTGTGAGCCAATGAAACATCTACATTATCTATTCGGTCTCATCTCACCGAATTCGTTTGCTTTTCAAAACCATTGATATGAAACGAGCGAGCGCAGCGAGCGAGGAAAAATATACCCTTTTTCATATGATAGAAGTGTTATTTCGTCATCATAATAATGTGATAAAAATGTGATATGCACTATACAAGAACGGAATATTATTATCATCATTATCATCAGAATACACTATAAACCTGTCATACCTGTATGATATCTAGATAATACATCCGATCACCTGTGTGCCGAATATGACACTATTTTAGCTACCTCGCTTGCAGTCCGAATCCATTCTGTTTTTACCATAGCGAGCAAAGTCAACGAACGATCCCGGCAAAATTATATGGATTCGTCCCAAAATCTTTGTCAACCACCTTGCTGCCCAAATATAATGATATTTTGGAATCTCACTGCTATACTAAGCTACTTGCTGTCCGAAATCATCTTGTATCTAGCTTTTACCAGCGAGAGTATATAGCGAGCGAGTTAACGAAAAATATGTTTTTGTTTTGCGTTTTTCTTTTTATCCAGGCCGTTATCTCCTGAAAGTTTATCTATTTTTAGGTCAACTGGCCGCTCGATTTCTAGAAGTGATACCTTGTTTGGTTATATTACTTCCTATGAGTAGAAGAATAGTATAACATCAGATAGAAACACAAGATGCAAACCGATTTCCTTTCATAAGAATAGTAATTATCATCGGCATTGGTTAAGATACTTAAATGCGAGCGAGCGCTTCCCAGTGTCCCATTTTCCTTCTTTTTTCTTGTTTTACGCTTTCATTTCACTTCCTTTTTTCCTTTTCCTTTCTTTTCTCTTTCTTTTTCTTTTTCCTTTTTTCTTTTTTTTTTTGGTTGGGAAATTATTTTGGGGGGGGGGGAATGATATCTTTGCCCTCCGAAATTTTCTTGGGGGGGGGGGCAACTGCCCCCTGCCCCCCCCCCCCCCCCCCCCCCCAGGATCGATGCCTCTGATTCTTCCGTGATACGGTGATATTGTCTCTTTAGTATTTTTAGGGAAGATGGACATGGGAAACAAACTTGTAAAATAAGCACGTATATCTTCCTTCTTATCAAAGATGTTATGTGCCAGCTGTTATAAACATCGTCGTCCTTGCAAGGATGTATAGTATCAGGTCTCCGTTGTTGAATTATTCATTTAAAGAGGAGAAAATCATCGCCCATTCAGAGGACTTCTTTTTAGGATCTTTAATGCAACCAAAAGATAGGTTAGAGCTTGCGCAACCACTTATGACTAATCAAATGAAAATGTTTTAATGTCATGTTTATTTTAAAAGACTTCAGAACATAAAAAGAGGTTTGGAATGTATACATTAATTCTTTTTCATCAGTGTCCGTAAAAGAAAAAAAAACCTTCTTCCTTTCCTCCTTACGATCATTCAAATATTCACAACACACCCTTTCAAGAGGGTTTCGCCCGACCCTTATTCAATCAAAAGATGTATATCGCGTGGGGAGGGGGGGGGGGGGGGAGGGGACTAATAATTGCATTATCATAGCTCTTGTCAGAAATTCCACAATGCCGCATATTGTTCTCTTGGGCGGCCTCAGTTCATATTAGAAGTCCTCTAGTGAGGTCTTGATGAATGTAGTATGTTAAGGTTGTACATAGTGAGAACAATGTGAATACATGTACTTTCAAGCGATTCCCGAAAATGAAGTAAAAAAGGAAAAGAAAAAGAAGTTCCCTTGGAGTATATGAACATACACACACACAAATTCTTCTACTCGACTATCCACGCGTGATTCATTTAACATCTTGGTACATAAGGAAAAATCCTTCAAAAACCATTTAATGACCCATAATGTATTTCATCAACACAAGCACATGTGCACGCGCACGCCCCCACACACACCCGATATGACTATTCTCTAATATTCTCTCACAAACCTACTACATTCCAATATAGTTACGAAAAGAAGGGTTGGAAAATCTTTCATTTACAGAAGAGAAGGGTGTTGTGGATGAACAGTCTGCAAGGATGACTTTAAAAGGAGAGAGGAGTGAAAGACGGGGGGGGGGGCGGGGATAATGGAGAAGGTTATGAAAATAGAGTTGTGGAGCAATATGTCGATAGTAAGTGATGGGGGGGGGGTGTTACTCTCATACTACGAGTATAACGAAATTGTGAATGTAATGAATATTGCAATACAAAGTGGCGTCTTGAACTATTCATAAAACTCTTCACATATTCATTCTTCTTTGCGATAACGAAATATGTTTAATAAATATAGCATAGTCGTTGTGATAGGGTCTATGTCATGCTTCATTATATTCACCCTTATTAGTGCGGATAGCTCTAACGAGTGCAGAAGTATAGGAACTCTTCTTTCAGCTGACATTCACTCGTGATAATGATATCATTTATCTCTTACCTTATATTTCAGTATGGCTCGTAGAACTGTAGAAAATTTAAGCCGATTGTCCAAATCAGGAATTGATGGTTCCACGTCCGACAGAATGGGATTAGATTACATTATCCATTCGAATCCACAAACCATGGTGACAAGACGCTAATCCTATATTTAAGATCAGCCTCAGGAACGTCCCTACATCGATAAAACAAATCTCTTGAAATGGTTGCTCACGAAATAGAAAGAGCTTGTACCAAATAGCCGTCGAAAAAGTACAGCCCCGCGTGTATCTTGTAAACAGTGAAGCCAAATTCTCACCAAACGAGTCTCTCTAGCAAGTATGGTGCAATTTGTGGACAGTTAACCAGTCTTACTCTACAAAGACGGAACATAATAACACTATAAAGAATTAGGTTAATCCAAAATCGACAATCACATTTTTCAGGGTACTATTCTTTTCCTTTTCTCGGTCCCCACCGAAATCGAAATCGAAGTTAGGTCACGACGACAGTATTCCAAATCAGCTGTTGAATAAACCACTCGTACTATACGCAACCTGTTCAGCAACCCGTACTATTGAGAGAACTTTTTTCACCCTAAAACTTTTTCCCCTCATTGAAGCGAGACGACTAGAATGCATTACGCCGTTTGCAGTCAGTATGAAGGCAAGAATTTCTTTCTGTGTGTGCACACCGAGAGCAAGATGGAAAGAGAAAAAAAAGTACGAAAAAGGGAGCGAACTGTCGCCAAACAATGCCCAACCCCACGCTTGTCAACCTAGCACAAAAGAATATGATTTGACGACACTTCTTTTTAAAATTGCCTTCTTACATATGTATTCTTTCCTGCCTCCAAGTCTCTCTCTCTCTCTCTCTCTCTCTTTCTCTGTCTCTCTCCTCCCTCTCTTATTGTGCACATTTCTCTCTTTCTTTCAATCGGAAATTTTCAATTTCTTTTCATAGCTTCTTTTATTCGTCTAAAGCTTTCCATCTGTTTGATATCTTTAATTTCATTATTGATTGTGAGTTTTTTTCTTCTATTTTTTTCTTGTTAAAGGTTAGCACATCAAAGCATGACAACATTTCCGACTTCCCCTCTTGTTTTTCTTTCTGTCTCTGGTCCTTTCTCTCCCTTTCCCTTCTTTGCTCAGCCTCTCCTCATCTTCACTTCTATCCATCCGTCTGCGTTTATCTCTCTCCTTCCTTCTCTTTGCTTTCTTTCTCCCTCTCTCTGTTCCTCTCTTTTTCTTCTTCTCCCCTCTCCCTTCTATTTCTCTTCGTTTTTTTCTCTCCCTCCGTCTCTATGTATATAATCTCTCCTCTCACTTTCTATCCCTTCTCTTCTTTTTCCCGACCCCCGCCCCCCCCCCCCCTCTATCTCTCTCTCTCTCTCTCTCTCTCTCTCGCTCTTCCTCGTTGTCTACCTTTCTGGATGATTGGAGGTCGGTATTCTGCGTCATGTAGAAAATAGCGAACAACAATAGTTCGTGAGACATGGGTTACGATAAAGAATAATGATAGCAGCAGGAGGAATTCTAACATGTGTACATTGAGCAAATATTCCCAAAGTTTAAACTGGAAAAAGAGAAAAGAGACTGCGTTGGAAGAAAAAAAAAAGCATGATATGAATGCTGAAGTTACTCATTATCCCCTCCTCCTGCCTTCCCCATCCACCCCCCCCCCCTCTCTCTCTATGATAAATCACTTTCATGTTCTCTACATTCAAAGTGAATCTGAACGTAAGTCCCACTCCGACACCCCTTTCGGAGTTATTCTCTTGATATGCGATTTTTAGCTTTGCATCCAATTCACTTTTATATTTAAGTTCTCTTATTATTGTTCCTAAATTCTGAAAAAAAAATGTGTAGTTACAGCCTTATTTAAGGACAGTTTATGCATAATCATCATAATTCCATGCAGACAAACATATAAAGAGAACAAGAAAACGCTAATAGATATAGGCAACCACTGAGGGGCACATCATGAAACGATTTGCTTCATAAAATATTTTGCTCATTTAGAGACGACAAAGGGAAAGGGGATAGAAAGTTGTTCGTTTTTCAAAAGACGACCTTAAACTCCTAACATGCAGTTTAAAGTTACACATTAATGAAATAGCAAACTGGTCAATTTGGGCCGAAATGAACAAAAAAGAAAAATTCTTGGTTTCGACGTGCCATGTTTATAAAGTGACATTGTCATCGACGCTTGCAAAAACACTAAACGTCAATTTACCAGACAATGCATCCAAAGGGTGCGTCTTTTGAGATTTAATTGAGCGTAAGATTGAACAACATCAATGAGACACCTACTAAAAAAGGGAGTTTAACCCTGTCGGGGCCGACGAGTCTTTTGCAGGGACAGATTGGGACTCCAATTTGGTTGGAGAGTGTCACTGTTAACGGCCCTCTGACCTAGTAAATCCGGCACTCATGTCATAAATCGAATGGCCCTTCAGCCAAAATATTAGGTGCCTCGTGGGGAACCCCCACCCCCACAACTTCCCATGTCCAGTTCGCCCTGGTCCTTTCCTTGCTTTAAAAGGGAGGATAGTGTGAGGGAAGGAAAGGGTTAATGAAACAGAATAGACTTCTGGAATGATGGAGAAAATGAAAGGTGCACAGGGACTGTGACGATTGGTCTAAAATTATCGGTCGCGTTTGACACTGACTGACACGTAGCTGAAATTCAGAACTCTAAGTTTATTTCAGTTAAGTAAGGCAACACATTTTATTGCAAACACGAACAAGAACAGTATCAAACGAGTATTCACAGCTCACTCTGCAGTTTAAAAGCCCAATTATCAATATTACATCTCTTTTCTTCATAAAACAAACTCGCTTTTGTATTTAATTTACAGATTTATTTCTAAAAGTATGTTTAAACAAGTTTGACATAATGCTATTAAGAAGGCTCGACAAACCATGAGCCCTCCCCCTTTTTTTGCTATCGACTGTTTATAACTGTCTAAAGTATCAAATAACACAAATACATCATTTTATTCGCCAATCGCATGCCTAGTCATACACTGCAAAGAAAATAAGGTTGCGATACAATATTCGCATGTTACTAGTGTATAAAAGAGTACAATACCGATTTGGGTAAAAGATAAGAGAAAAAGCCAAAATGTAGCCAATTTTTAGGGGATGCACAAGACCGACTTTGTCTTCTGTTTGCGTTTCGTTTCATTTTCTGTTCGTAGATATATATTTATATTTATATATATATATATATATATATATATATATATATATATATATATGTATATATGTATATATATATATTTTTTTCTTTTAATGTTGCTGCACTCAAATTGTCTTCATCTTTCCCAGTGTATTTCTTTTCGTTTCTGTTTCTCTATTCTTCTTTTTCTTTTCTCTTCTTCTTTTTCTTCTCCCTTCTTCTTCTTCTCCTTCTTCTCCCTTCTTCTCCTCCTTCTTCCTACTCTTCTCCCACTCTTCTTCTTCTTCTTCTTCTTCTTCTTCTTCCTCTTTCTCTTATTTTTTCTTGTTCTTTTATTCTTCGGTACTCTTTTCTACAGCACTTTCTCCATATTAAAGCCATAGTACTTTGTATGTATTGTATATTTTTCAAAATCAATTTGTCAGTTTTTTTCTATATATTTGTTACGTTTCATCTCTTCTTCCATGTATCTATTTTGCTATCATTCATTTTCAACTTTGTACAAGCTTTCACCTTGTACCTTTTTGCTTTGTCGATAACGAGCCTAGGCCGTAGGATTATTAGGGTTAGAGTTAGATTTCATCCTGCCTACCTACATTTCTTCCAATAAAATACACGCCTTCACGAAATTATTATTTCATTTCTCGAGTTTTCTATCAAAATGCAATTTCAAATGTCCTTGAAAAGTGAATCAAAATCAGCAGCAATTGTTGTTTTTCGTTAAAAAAAATTACCAACAGAGAAACATCAACAATATGAAGATGGGAACGTAAGAGGGCGATGTTACAAAATTAAAGGAGAATGCAACCCAGGCATCAGTGCGCTCTTAGTGAATGGAGATGACCAAGAAGAGTAAACCGTGAAAGTTTGAGCGAAATCGGACAATCTGTTCAAGAGTTATGAATTTTGAAAGTTTCAGTATAAATCCCTATTATGAGGATCCTTGAGTTAGCAACATGCCAACATCTGTGATGTCATCGTGGACAACTCTCTATTCATTTTGTGCATAAATTTTTTTTTAAAATGGATTTTTATGAAATTTCGAGTGAGGAATCAAACATAATTCTTCCCAAAATGCTTGCAGAATTGATGTAGCCATGTCATTCTCAAACAATAAGTCAAACAAATTTCTATTTTTGTTTAAAATGAAGAAAATGTGAAGTTTTGTGTACAAAATGAAAAGAGAGTTTGCCACGATGACATCATAGATGCTGGTGGAGTTGCCAACTCAAGGAGCCCCACAATAAGGATTTATTTAAACTTGCAAAGTTCATAACTCTTGAACAGATTATCCGATTTTGCTCAAACATGCACTGTTTACTCTTCTTGTTCTTCTTCATTCACTGGAAGCACACTGATGTCTGGGTTGCATTCTCCAAAAAAAAGATATTACAGTTGTTTTAGATGAATTTTCCTTCGATTTTTCAAGTGCATGGGATACAATTTCAGCTGTTTGGCAATTATTATGGCTACTTTAGATCATGCTATTAACAATAAATATATATAATAATGATAACAATATTGATATCTTGTACACTTTGTACTTGGGTACAGAGATTGGTGAATTTAATATGATGTCTTACGAAAGGATTAAAGTGCTAGACTGGAATTCGAACCCTCCACATTCTGACTGAAGGTCGAGGGAATAATCCACTTTACCACGACACCTCAACAGAAGGAGTCAAATTTCCAATACATCTCCGTTGCGTGATTAGGTCTTATTGCGACATACTTGACTTCTATTGGATACGGAGCCATATACTCCATCACCGGTTTGTCGTTTCCAGGGCGACTAACGACGATATGGCCGTTACCGAAAGAGAGCTGGTAGCGGTCGAAGATCGGTAAACCGGAAAGGGCTAAGGAAGCTTCATTCCAATAAGTTACATACCAATGGCACCCCTGCCCGTTAAGGATATTCCCATACACACATTCTTGGATCACACCGCCATTGTTTCCATAGTGACCTAAAACTGTATTTAAAAAAGGGGGAGATATATACACAGAGCGAGAGAGACAAAAATAGAGTGAAAATACGTGTATGTTTGTACATAATTATATATAATATATAAAATAAAACTGGATAAAAGTCAGCCAAAGATGACGCAGGATACTAAAAAAAAATTAGCTTTCATCTTCCGACTTCGTCAGAAATTTATTCTGAAGCAGTCACAAAGAGAGGATACAATCACTCAAAAAGGCATGACAAATCTAATAAAGCAATAAATATGTGATAAAAGTTCACAAAGCATAAAAAGAAGATAACGTCATTCAAAAATTGATGGACTATCGAATCATATTCTAACAAATTTTAGCTGTCGTTTTCCGACTTCCTCGGAAATTTATTCTGAAACATAATTATACACTCTACTGAGAGTATAATTCACTAATCCATCAATTTGTGAATGGCGATGTCTTCTCTTTATATATAGTAAAATATTCCCACACACTTATTGCTTTATTAGTTTTTGTCATGCCTTTCAGAGTGATTGTATTTTCTCTTTATAACTGTTTCAGAATAAATTTCCGAGGAAGTCGGAAGACGAAAGCTAATTTTTTTTATAGAGTATCCTGCGTCATCTTTGGTTTGACTTTTATCCCACTATGACCCCTTCTACACCAAACCTTTGGCCGCGGCCGGGCCGCGGCGTTGCGCATCACCCAAAGCAAAGCGAATGGTACAAGTAGATTCTACATTTTCATATTATACACACACACACACACACACACACACACACACACACAGCTGTACATCACTATACTACCGAGCACAACAATTGGACTTCTATTGTCCCCTGTCCTCTCAAGGCTGACGGAATAAACCCAAATCCTTTGTTTGACAACTGAGGACTATTGTTTACCAACCGAGGACTATTGTTCTCAGGAATTTTCTTTGTTCACTGTCCTCGCTTGCAAAGCTACACAAGTACACACACAGACACACACACACACACACACACACACACACACATATATATCATAATACATAATATCTTTATCTGTTTATATAAGCCGAAGAAATAGAGTAGAGAAAGGGTCATAGCTTCTTGATTCCTCTGTATTGTGCCAAGCTTTCGACTATCATCTAATTTTCTTCCGGGGCATCTACAAATGAATCATATGAAAATAATACAAATACAAAGTATGGCAGATAATTGACATTAAATGTGTATAGAGAGTAGTCTTTAATAGTCCAACAGTCACAAAGGATCGAGGAGTTTGTTCACTTTACTTCACCTATTATCAGTTGAATGTCATTGGCATCCACAAAATGAAAATATCTTGTTCGCAGGAGACTGGTTTAAAGAAATCATTTAAATTTATGCATACTCTTTCAACCAAGATTGTTCCAGATAATGAAAATAAAAACTCCCTTAAAAGATCAAATGACAAGGCACTTATTTAATAGTTTCACGGTTTTTTTTTTTGTAATCATTGAATTAGAATTTACAAATGGCCAACATCTTAAAACTCTGAAAACTGTCAATCTTTTCTAATTCGTGACTTATTTCTTTTTTTGGAAAAAAAAAACATATCCGCATTCCCTACCTAGTACTTTTACGGTGTTTAACTTTGGAAATAGTAGACCTTTTTGAGGAAGTGGTAATTGCGAGCGCGAAGCGCGAGCCGAAATTTTGGTTTACAACAACCTGCAGGCAGAGCAATTTTGCCTCTCATTTATTCTTGAACTCATTCTAAAACTAATGATAACCTAATTAAGTTCCTCCTAATATATGCAAGCGCAAAGAGTGAGCAGAAAAATCCCCATAAAATGAATTATACTTCTTTGTAATTCTTTCTTATAACTGTCAAGATAAAAGCATGCGAGCATAGAGCGCAAGCGGATATTTTGCTATATCCCTTTCATTTTCTTTCTTCTTCTTCTTCTTCTTCTTCTTCTTTTTTTTTTACTTTTTACTTTCTTCTTTTCTCTTTTTTTCTTTCCTTTTTTTTCTTGTTTTTTTCCATCTTTCTTTTTTCTTTTTTGCTCCGCCAATGGGGGGGGGGGGGGGGGGTGCGTGGCCGCTTCTGCCTCCCCATGGATCCGCCTATGATAATGTACCAACTGGCCGACAATACTTCCTTTTATCTGGAAATTGACAAAACGAACAACCAAGTAATGAAAACTAGAAGCAAAACAAAGGAAACAACGAAAAAGCAACAAAAACAAACAAACAAACAACAACAAAAAAGTCACACTTACTGATGTCGTAAAAGTAGTCGGATGTAGCGTTGCTTTGGAAGAGTCCCAAACGCGCGTCTGCATCAGCGCTGACCTCAAACTCGAATGACGTCACGCCTTCAGGCATGTTTTGCTCCAAGATGGTATAGACAATATCTGAGGTAACTGGGAGGTAGGTAACTTGGCACTCGACATGCTCTAGGAGGGTGCAGTAAAAAGACAGCAAGACAAAATTATGATAAAAGGGTAACAGGGATATGAAGTTGTTGCATACAAATGTGTTTATTTGCTCATATATTTATTTCTTTACAGTTTTTGTTTTCAAATTCAATTTACAAACTGATTAACAAAACATTTCATTTCATTTCATTTATTCATTATGTCCATATTTAAGGATAATTGTTTATATTTACATTGACAATCTTGCTTCAAAGGAATTTCACAAGTATTACATAACATAACATATAATTGAGAATTCTAAGTACTTAATTAAATGCGCGTAAATTGTATTCATTTCACAATGGTCTCGTACAATGTACTTCATGTTTGTCTAGATTTTGTTCCATTTTTAAACTCATGGCCTTGTTTGTAGTATGCACCCAGTATGATCATAATGATACAGCGATATACAGCTTTCTTTCTTTCTTTCTTGCTGATGAATATATTGTCAAAGTATAGTAATAATATCATACAGTTTTAATGCAAACGAAGTCATGAAAAAGTACTGCCTCACAAGCATTGATTGATGGCGTGATAATCCTTTTCTAAAATATAGGTGATTATTTTCCTTTATCAGGCAGATACCTTATAATAATAATCTTATTAATTCATCTGGACCCCGTTCCATAAAATTTACCATGGTAACATTGCTCAACAGCCAGTCAAGTTTGCATGGTAGTTACCATTGGTGGCAAAGTTGTCATCAGTGGTTATGTTTTATGCAATGGGGCCCTGGAATGGTAAGTGATAGTCAGTTGCTTTCTTCCTCCCAGAGCAGGGGGAGGGCAGGGCGCACCCCAAAGTGCCCTTTTCACCCAAAAAAAGCCCCTTTCAAACCTGTTCAGTGCCCCTCTTTCATCTTAGAAGGGCCCATTTTCTTTGTTGATGAGTGCCCTTTCGCCGTCTAATAAGTGCCCCTTTTCGTTTCAGATAAGTTACCCTTCTAAAAACCTAGAAATGTGCCCTTTTATGCCTTTCCCTTTTTAATGATGTTCTGTTCTCTTCTGAGAAGTGCGCCTTTTACACTTCAAATGAATCTCCCTTTTAAAATGTGATTATTGCCCCCTCTTGATAACCTCTTTTCGTGTTTTCATAGTGCAATTCCTCTTCTGCAGAGTTCCCTTTTTTACCTCTGATAAGTGCCCCATTTGAATTCTGATACATGCCCTCATTTGCTTCTGATAAGTGCCCCTTTTCCTTTCTAGTATGTCCTATTTCTCCATATTTTAATGTTTTTGTTTTCTGATAGTATCCCTTTTCCGTTCGGGCAAATACTGCAAATACTACAAATACCATGGCCTCTAGCAAAATTACTTAGCATTTTTGCTCGCTCGCTCCGTTCGCTCGCAAATGAGTAAGACAGAGCAGTATACAACTGCAAAGTGGTTATTATCATGCAAAGATAAAAACAGTAGCTATGTCGATTTCCACCTAAAAGTGTGTTAAATAGAATGTAAGGGTATAATTTCCTTCTTTTGTTCAGCTTTTTTAAGTTCCCCCTTTTCCCCCAAAGTGCCATTTTTCGATGGCCCCCTACTTTGAAAGACGCTTCGCCGCCCCTGCTTCCCCTGTCTTTGGGGGCGGGGTGTTCTTTTATTTATTTCTCTTTTTTTTCAAGAGATTTCTTTTATTTTGCTTTGTTTTCATTTTTTTCCTGTATGTTTGACATGCGTACATTGATGTTATATTAAGCTATGGTCATATCCAATCGCCCGTCTTTCTGCTAGCGGGGCAGTGGCGTAACTACGGGGAGGGGGCGCTGGGGGCACGTGCCCCCCAAATCGGCTTGCAAAAGAGAGAGAGAGAGAGAGAGAGAAAAGAAAGGAAGGTGAAAAGAAAGGGGGAAACAAGAGAAATGGAAAATGGGAAATCGGGAAGCGCTCGCCTAAAGCCTAAATAGCATTCAAAACTTAACCAATGCCGATGGTAATTATTATTCTTATGAAAGGAATCAGTCTGCAACTTGTGTCTCATCTACATTTTGTAATGTCATAGGCTACTTTTCTCCCATTCATAGAATGTCAGTAATAACCACATCTGGATTTCACTCCAAGAAATCGAGCGACAAGTTTACCTTAAAAAAAGATACAGTTTCAGTAGATAATAACCGAAATAGAAACAAAAATTCCCATTTCTCATTCACTCGCACGCTACTCGCGCTCGTAAAAGCTAGGAACGATGATATCGGGCACGGCAATCATTATTTCAGAAGCGATTAGAAAAGAATCATAATATTGGGGCAGCGAGGTGGCTAAAAAATCTGCATTTTTCTGATGAATCCATACATATGTACATTTTCTTGTGGGGGCGGGGGATGGGGGTCGTTGACTTTGCTCGCTCGTAAAACAGAATGGTAAACGAGGTCCTAAATGGAGTCATATTCAGCGCTCAGGTGATCGAATACTAGAAGATTATTTAGATATCTTATAGGGCTATAGTGTATTTCGATCACGAAATAACACTTCCACAATGAAAAAAAAGAATATATTATTCCTCGCTCGTTAAATAACTCTTTATTGGTTTTTGAAAGCAAACGAATTGGGCGATTGAGGTGATAATTTAGATGTTTCAAATTGCTCACAATATAATTTACCATCTACCATCAAATCTACCATCAAAAAGAGTTTATATTTCCTCGCTCGCTTTGCTCGATCGTAATATTTAGAAACACGGTGGTTTCGGACAGTAAACAATAGACCATGGGCGTGCCAAAACAGAGTCACTGGCAGCGAGGTGACCAGATATATAATTGAGATATCATATAGTGACCCAGTAGTGTATTTTGATAACAGAATAACATGTATTTCGTTGCAAATGAAGTTATAATTTTTGGCTCGCTCGCTTCGCTTGCTCGCAAAATTTAAAAATGGGGGGGGGGGGGAGGGTATCTAGCAACATTCGTCAGTTTCCCCAAATCTAAAGACGCTTAATTGCAAATAAAGTTATAATTTTTCGCTCGCTCGCAAAATTAAAAAAAGGGGTATCTATATGCGTCAGTTTTCCCAAATTTAAAAACGCTTCACGTGCTTAAAGACACTTGTCGAGATCACTGTTGTTATTGTTAACATGATAAAAAGAACATTATACCGTACATATTACACACACACCCACACACCTTCACACTTTTCCACTCCGTGCCCCTCCATTGCGTTGAAACACGGTACGCCACTAACTCGAGTGTCCGCAGCTACGGTCGGCTGTGGACCGACTCCTGCGATTCATACTTACTACGTTTCCATGGTAACAACCAGCCGCGCACCTTTCTGCATCTCCTTTTGGGCGTGCTAAAAGCTCCTCATAAAAACCCTTTTAATACCAGTAAGAACTCTTTAGGCGAAGGTACAAGCCCCCATACAGGTACCGTGCAACTGACGCGCGACAGCAACTGTTGTTAAGGTCTTAAAAATGCAACACAGTGCCTAAGCTCCTGGATTCTTGAGCCAAAAATAATGAATGAATGGGTAAATAAATAAATAAACAAACAAATAAATAAAAAATAAATGAATGAATAAATGAACAAACAAATAGATAAATAAATGAAGAAATAAATGTGTATACCCGTGCGCAGACGCTCATGATAATGAGCTGCGAAATCCTTAGACTTCGAGCAGAGAGGTGCACGGCCGTTTATAACCAACGTTTTTAATACGTTTTTAATACGAAATCCAAAGGATTATGAAGCACAAAAATACAGTTTCTCTACTTGAGTCACAAACAATTAGCTTCCTAAAAAAAGGAGGAAGCTTCTAAAAATATACTCCTTAAACATGAAAAACTAGGTCAGTGACTCTTACAAGTATGGTTAGTTGTAAACTGCTGTGAACAATTATTTGTAGTACATACCACAGTTGGGTCCATAGGCCCGGCTCAGCGGGGGACAGTCACAGGTAAACCCATCTAGCGTTTCCATACAAGTTCCCCCATTAAAGCAGGGGTTCGAGAGACAGTCTATTGTAAATAAGCACGCAAACACTTTATTACATTGTATTTTTGATTCCGTTTTGGTTCGGGCGCATGGGTTTAGTGCAATATAGTGACTTTAATGAAACTTGAATATGGTAAATAAACGACTCTTAATTTGAACCTGAACAGACGATAAATATATATAATTTAAATCACTAAACGTCGGATTCTATGTTTGAAAAGAAAAATCATGTTCGCAACCCTGATAGCACAGACTGGTTAAGAATAACATCATTTACGTCTTTTTCAATTCGTGTCATACGTCTTATTTACGTATTATATATGCGTCTTTAAGACGATACTTTCACCAGCACACGACGTAAGATAAGACGTCATATTTTTACGTCAATTTTATATCATATTCGTCGGGAAAAACGTCTTTATGACGTCTTTACGACCCAAAGGAAGCTCACAGACTGGTAAAAATCACGTCATAAAGACGTCAAAGCTTCAAAGCTGGTTTATAAAATATTTTAGAATGTATAAAATATTATGACGTCTTCTCTTTGTTAATGTTCTAGCCTATAGATCTTCCTATACTCGCCCTATATTCTAACATCCTACATCCTATACCCAACTACTGATGCTTTGTATCGACATTAATACATATATGGACTGTAGTGTAGTACTTTAAAAAAAAAACAGTTAGAAATAATAATTTCTTGACGCATTCTGAAATACCCTGCCCATGACATTAACTGAATGGTGTTCAAAATGGAAGTACATTGTTCTTTAAATCAGCAGTGCAATCATTGAATAAAATGTTAAAATTCAAATGTTGTCTTCCCTTTTTTCACGAAGTTTAGTCATTTCTGGTCATTCATGAATATTCATGAATCACGATCAACTATTACAATCGTATCACGACGTAAAACTGACGTAAACACGTCATGTTATGGTCTTGGAAAAAAAGCTGTTATAAAGTGGGAAATAATTGACGTAAAAATACGTCTTGTTCTGGTCTTTAAAAAAGACGTTAAAAAGTGGTAAATATTTGTCATCTTATGTTCAAACAAAATTTGAGAAAATTTTGGTTATATAAAGACGTCATAAGGTTGTCGTAAAATAGTTGTGTATACAACATATGACGTGTGGACCAGTTTATGACCAGTTCTTGACGTCTTAAAGACCTCCGTCTGCTATCAGGGAATCCATCTCTTGAGGTACATGCCTACAACCCATCCGTGGTACAATAAATCGTTTTAATAAATCTTTATTCATAAAAACAAATAATAACTTGCTTAGGTAAGAGGGGATTGGGGGATATCCTATGCATATTTAAGATCCCCCCCCCCTCCCCAGAATGTGCCTATGTCGACCAAACCGTCCAATCCAATCTCTCACAAATCATGCACCCATAAAGGAAGTCAGTACCTACTGCAGCGATGCATAAATGGCTCGCTGTTGTTGTATTTTTTGTGTATGTGTGTGTGTGTGGAGGGGGGGGGGGGGTGCTTTACACCACCTTATCCATCCTTTACCCTCCTCCTTCCTGTCTTCGACCGGTGCCTTCAGCCGAATAGATTATTTGATTAATTATGATTCCCCGTCTAGAACATCCGTCTGGAGCAATTATAATGAATCATTATCTCGCCACGAGCCATTTTAGGACGGGAAATTTATTGACGCTACTTAAATGCATGTCATGATAAAAAATTGCACGTTTTATATTTTGACAATCACTATGAACATGATAGACAAAGAAAGCGGACAAAATGAACAACCCCTCATTCTACCCTTCACAATGGTTCTGGTAGTCAAAAGAACATCCCTTTACTGCTATTGTCTAAAATATGTGGAACAGGTGCCACATGCATATTCACCTGGAACTACATGATTAAACATAATAGCTCTGAAGGGATGTTCTTTTGACTACCAGAACCATTGTGAAAGGTAGAATGAGAGGTTGTTTATTTTGTCCGCTTTCTTTGTCTGCCCTGTTCATAGTGAATGTACATTTATTAGTTTTAGGCCCTGGTAATCGTTTCATTTATTAAGTGATTAAGAAATTCAGACACTCAGACAGTACAGTCTTTTGTTGCCCATGCTTTTCAAATGGTAATGAAGTTCTTCGAAGTTAATTTAATTTAAATTCCATGCTAGTCCCTCTGGCAAATTGGAATAATAAACCGTGACTGTACTTTTTTTTAAAGCGCCTTGAGCATTTAATCAAAATGGAAAATGACGCTACATAAATCCTATGTATTATTATTATTATTATTATTATTATTATTATTATTATTATTATTATTATTATTATTGTTATCATTATTATTATCATTATTATCATTTTTATTATTATTATTATTATTATTGTTGTTGTTGTTGTTGTTGTTTTTGTTGTTGTCATTATCATTATTTCATTGTGGTCAACTGTTACAGTACGCAACATAATTGACATTGAGCACTGTTATTCCAGCGGTGGAAATTTGTGAAATGTGCATGTTATGTATCACAGCACTTGCCCACAGTGAAAATTCACAATTTCCTTTAACATTGTATAAGTGCACAAACTTAAAACACAGAATGTATATTTTGTACTTCTAATCGTCAATGGACAGGATAAATAAGATTGAAATTGCCGTGTTCTTTGTGTGTGAAGTAAAAGGGAAAAAAAAGGAATTCAAACTTTCCATAAGTATATGTCGCCATAGTAGCCTGAAAAAGTTCAAGCTTGTTCTCAGTGTCGCAAAATTGTGATACTGATAGTGGTATCAAAGATTTCATGATATGCGAAGCCTTCCTCATGAAAAGAAATAATCCCTATTTCTGTGCCAAATATTTTTAAGAATCTTTAAAAACGAATCTGATTGACCCAATGAAGTCAGTTGACTTCAAGACTAAATTAATAATCATGCGGTATTGTGATTGTTATAAATTTTCTTTAGTAGCAAAGGTTTTTTCCCCGTAATGTGGTTTGATTTAATTTCACTTTACATATGATAATGATCTCCAAATTTTGACATCTACATTTTATACTTCATTTTACTAGCAAAATACTATGTATAAACCTCAGATGATGTAAAACGAAATACTAACAAAACATGACATCTACCGTAGATAAGGAGCAATACATACTTATACACTTACCCCCACCAACGCCAACGCCCACATAAACACAACAAGTCCATTCAAAGGAAACATACATGTACCTGGCTTCTTACAGATGAGTTTCTGTTCGATATTCTTCATTTCCGGAATATCCCCAATCCATAGAGCATCCTCTTTGGAGAGTGTCTTCGGTACCATGGTTACAGTACTCCCATCCTCCAGCACCATTTCGTCACACCACAACTTGGGACAACTATCTACTTGGTTCGAGCAATTTCCCATTCGAAGAACTAAGGATCATAAATCGTTTGTATTGGGATTAAAACGTGTGAAAAAGGCACAAAGAAATTCTACACGAACGAGCAAACAAGCATCGATATTATATGGTAATGATGCTAATAATAACAACAGTGATGATAATAATACTTATGATGGTATTATCTTTATTATTCTTACCGTTATTATTATCATCATTATTATTATCATTATTATTATTATAATCATCAGTATCACTATTACTGGAACGGAAACAATATTGATGATGATAATAGTAGTGGTAGTAGAAGTAGTAGCAGCAGCACCAGTATTAGTATGGGCAAAGGAGATGGAGGATGGGCAAAATGTTGTCACCTACCTCAAACTCAGAATTGTCTAAAACTTTTAAAGAATGAAATATGTCGACAAATGACCGATACCGGTTTTGAAAAATTAAATGTAACAGAAGAGAACCCTAAGAGAACCAAACCCTAAAGATATTATGTCTGATATGCTTTATGACGATAAAACATCTAAGTTGAAAATTTTATTTTTTATAGGTTTCATTTGAAGAAAATAGCGAAAAAATACAAATAAATATCACCGACTAGTGCTTGAAAATATCTAGAGGAAACTGGTTTCTATTGAAAGATTCTCCACACTAGTCGGTGGTTAAATAGAAAACAGTGAGCAAGCAAAGGAGAGTGTCAAAATCAACAGAAATCAGAAATAAGGGGAAAGTGATGGTGGGGGTGTTTGGAAAAATACGAATTGAATAAAGGAAAAGGGAAAAAGGCAAAACTGAAAATGAATCTGAAGTTACAAATATGACTCAAAAGCGCTGTCATACATTTTATGGATGCAACGCTTACATTACTAATCGATAATGATAGTGTTATTATGGTATCACTATATCATTATCAAAATTTATACAATTGCAATCCAGTCATACATAATGCTTCGATCGCAGTCCCGTGGGTCTTTTAAAAACAAAACACCTTTTTTTAACCGTTGAATAGACAGACATTGCCAGTTTCGCCAGCTGTCTGTCTCATGGGCCGTCGGTCTTACGGTCAAGCAAATTCGCCGTCTGCGTATTCACGTTATCTACATGATCAACGTCCTACCTTTACCTGTTACTTTATTTGCAGTAGCTACCATTAAAGAAGGGGCAACTATTACTTAGTTATGCCTAGGTCACAAATCCACCGGGCCCCGTACGATTTTCCAACCCGTCGGCTTGCCGTGGATTTTAGAGACCGTACGGGTCCCTTTTCATTTTCATTTCTATGGTCACAGATTCTACGGGACCCGGTCGATGCTCGTTAAAAATTGGTGGAGTGTAATCGCAAGGCACCCGTCAACAAACCATAAGGTTGCCGGCCGGGTGCCGTACGGTAAGCTTCCAAATGGTGACGGTGACATATACAACATTTTCAAAAGGGGACGAGGGCCAGGCCACTGGCAACGATTTTTCACAGGGGTGCTGAACCCCAAAGTCACCGGTTAGGTTGAATTTCAGTATTCGGGGGAAGGCGGGCGGGGGGGGGGGGGGGGGGATGTGCCATGCAATTAAATCTTCCCTAAATAGTTCCGGCCTTAAAAATCCTTTATCCGTTTCACTTGTGCTGTAATGAACACTAAAAGCTGACTTTGGCAGAAAGAGAAAAGGAGAGAGAGATCGAGGGCAATGTCACTCACTGTATATATCAAAACGGATGGATTCGATGCCGCCGTGAGGGGGCCGCACTGGCAGTTGTTACATCAAACGGTCCCCGTACGGCAGGCGCCCGGTGTTGGACATATCGCCCGGGACACTTGAGGGGCCCGTGAGGGAACCACAGGATAGCCCTGCGGCAGCCTTGAGCACCGCAATATTTTTTTCACGAGAAATGGCAGGAAAAATCGTGCGAAGACTTCCCGGCCACCGGCCGGAGCATGCACGGGACCCCTAAGGTGCCACCACGGGCCTTCTACGGGCTTTCTACGGCTTAACGGTGAGATGAAAACGCGGGAAGAATTGGGAGCAGCGAGTTCAGCATCGCGGCGCCCGTACGGCTAGTGAAAATTTCCCGGTACCCGTGGGAGCCGTAGGGGCCCCGGCCGGGCACCGAAAGGAAATTGACCAAAATGTCTATTTTCACTCGCCGTACGGGCCCCGGAGTGGATATGTGAAAGCCCATTAAATCTCAGATGTACTCTACATGAAATAGTCAATAAAGAAATGTACTTACTTGAATAAACAAAAGCTATGATCAAAACCCATTTTTCAATGATTCCACAAGCCATTCTTTTGTATGCGTCTCAAAGGTGCTGGTAGCGGCTAGAGAGGTTACTTCATAAAGTAAGTCGTAATGTCATGTTGTATTACCACGGTTCGAGCATGGAGTTATGGACTCTCCATGGTGATACTGCAATATATGAGGAACCTTGACAGAGACCTTTGAGTGATGAGAGGGCGTATAGAAGGAGTATTTGATGTTGTTTTTAATGCGAAATAAAAACACAAATAGTTTGTAACGTTACACTTTCTTCGTCTAGTCATAAAATAATTGGGGTTTAGCACCTTTTGACTGATACTGATATTTCATTGTCTTTATAAGCATTTGGAAATTATGATATATTTCATTGATTCAGCGCACTTCTATCAATATATATGTATATGATCACAAATATATAGACGAATTCCACAACGTGAGAGGGCAGCAGACTGGAAAACATACTGCAGTGTGCACAGTGGCGTACCGTGGGTCAACGCATTGAGGGGGGGGGGGGGGCACCGAGCATGGCCAGACGCAGAAATTGTTTTGAGGGGGGGAGGCGTGCAATTTTTTTTAAAGAAAAAAAGCAAGGGAGCGAAGCGACCGAGCTAGTCATGAGGGCGCTTTTGCATTTTTGAAATTGAACTTGAAGGATCTGGTGCACACTTTTGTTGGATTTTTGGGGACAATTTTTAGTTTTTAATAATGTCAAGTATTCAAAATTTCTGGGGGGGGGGGGAACCTCCACCCTGCCCCACTGCTGCGTACAGCCATGGCAGCACCGAGTGGAAGGTTTGTGCGGGTGTGTGTGGTTATTCCTATCATGTTAACAATATCATGTCATAGGGGTGCCGAAGTTGAGTGGTTTAAGGCGCTTGACTGGAAACGCGAAGGTCCGGCGGGTTCGATCCGCGGCACGGCACTTATGCCCTTGAGCGAGGCATTTTTATCTACATTGCTGTTTTATCGTCTATCAAATAAAGTGATGTACTATATGCATATTGATATCAACGTGTGTTTGTGTTTTTAGAGAAAAACAACAGTTTTCCTAAACAAGAAGGCCGTTTTCGCGTCGGTGTGGCCGCAAAGTATTGGCAATTATTTTCTGGTTGAATCATAAACTTGATCAGGTGCTAATACTTTTTCATACATATTACTGAAAACATTTGAGGCATGGTTATAACTGTTATTTAAGTCGGCTTCTTTCTTTTAATATGCATAAAATTTTGGTTATATGTCTGTTAACTGTTATTCGACTCCAAATCCTTAGCGCAACCCTTCTGGCCTCAAACAGAAGACTTTTTCACCCGAATGGAAGTTTAATATTTTGTGCTGAATTTCAGTTAGGAAGCTTTCTACAAGCTGTCAGTAATGGTGGATAAAATAAATTACGGTCTTGCAAGACACTTTCGTCCTGTATATGTAGTTAGCAGACGACGCAAAACACTGGGAGGGAAACCATTCAGATCCCCATGGTTGACCTTTGACCGCGCGCACCTAGCCTTAATTTAAGTCACAGTACAGTATCGGCTTCAAATCGTAGACAGTCGGAAGACTGCTATGACGTCACTACGACGCGGAATCTTTTCGGTATCCCTTCCTCTTGGAGGCACACAACATCCCAGAATTTCGATTTTAGAATTCACATGATTTTTCAGCGATTCGGTTATTCAGATTTTTACTTGTTGGAATGTTTATATCAAATGCTATAAACAATATTTTTAAAAGTCGGATCGCAGACAGATCTTATAGAGTATACGGTGGGCTTTAAGGAAAGTATTTGCATTAACAGTAACAAAACACCGACACTATGAACATGGCGTACAAAGAAAGCGGACAAAATAAACAACCTCTCATTCTACCCTTCACAATGGTTCTGGTAGTCAAAAGAACATCCCTTCACAGCTATTATGTTTAATCATGTAGTTCCAGGTGAATATGCATGTGACACCTGTTCCACATATTTTAGACAATAGCAGTGAAGGGATCTCCTTTTGACTACCAGAACCATTGTGAAGGGTAGAATGAGGGGTTGTTAATTTTGTCCGTTTTCTTTGTTCGTCATGTTCATAGTGCGAAGCCGTTCTCACTCTCCGATACTGTACTAGGTTCAGGTTAAAAAAAAAAACAACAAATAACAACAACATGTAAAATAAATCACCATCGAAAAGCCATGACTAAATATAGAACATTGAAAGATAGTGATGTAATTGATGTTTTAAGAGAACAGGGTAAGCCTGGGCTCGTACAATACTGTCACCAAGGACAAGCTGTTGCCCAATAAGCTAACCTCAGTTTTGTCATGAAATAGCTTGCAGAAAGCCGGACAGGGACTGTAAGAAACATTCAATTTTTCTTTTTATTATTAGTTTCGTTTTTCTTTCTTGACTGGCAGCCCCAATGAGTCACAGATTCGTTTCCCTCTAGTAGAAAATCAAAACGCTCAATTGGCAGCTCGTCTACTGAGAGCTCTGTTGACAATCCAAACAAGTGGTTTAATGCCATCACAAAAGTTCGTCAATTCTTTACCTGTGCTTCAGGGTGAAAAAAAAAATTGTAAGCTGTCTGGGAATAAAATCATCTTGTTGCTTGTATCCTGATTTGTGGATTACTGATAAGACTGCACAATTACGTGAGTAGAAACAAAATTATTATATCGATTGAAGAGTTCTGAGGATGGGATTTTTTTCTGTCTCTCTGTTCTAATGGGTATTATAATGATTCAGAACCCAATTTTTTTCCATAAAGTGTGAAAAATAGTCTCAAAGAAAACAGAAACTTTTAAAACGCTTAATCGGTAGACAGTATACGAAGATCTCCTCTGAAAATAGATTCCAATGATAGACTGCCATTGTAAGATTATTTTCAACTTGTCCTTCGTGACGAAATTTTAAGTTTTCTGCAATATATTTCAAATAAAATCATATTGTTGCTTCTAGCCACCTGATTTGGGGATAACTGATAAGACTTAAGAATTATGTGAGTAGAAACAAAATGGCTGTTGCTTCTGTTTGTTTGTTTTTTCTGCTAACTTTATTGCTTTTGTCATGACTTGCTTCTGTTTTTCTACTATCTTTGTTATTTTTGTCTCTTTGCCTTTTTTTAAACTTTCTGCTTGATTTATGGCTTACATTTTGATACTGTTTAGGTCATGGGCTAAGTGCGTTTTTATGGTTTCAAACTGCATGATCCTGGGGCCTGTAACATAAAGAGATACAATCAAACTTACGATCAATTGTAACTCTTTAATACATGGTTTGCCATAGACTTATGATTCAAATCAATCATAAGACTGATTTTTAAAAAAAATATCCATTGTTACAGGCAGGTCTGGCAGTTCTGTCATGTAGATGTAGATGTAGATTTATGTTATTTTGTAGATTTGTTTTATTTTGACTCATGTTTCAGAATTAACATTCGTTTCAGTGGGATGCCCACAAACTTAGACCCATAACGGTTTCGAGAAACAGGCCACTGGAGTTCGTATGATTTATATTTCACCAACAGCGCCCCCATGCACCCCAGTGGGCTAGGAATGAGTATCATTCACCTAGACATTTTTTTTAAATTCATGGGAACTACAGCGGAGCAACTGGCGCTCCAGTGATTTCGCACAATCGACCACCTGAGTGCGTTTTGACGTTTGTGTTTATAGATAGAGACAATGGAAAACTGTGGTTCTGACATTCAATTCAATTTTTTTTTTCAATTCAATTCGGTTTTATTAAAACTCAACAAAAAGTCCGAAGACTAAAAGCGCGAGTTTACAAATTTTTTATGTCTGCTGAAGTGGTAGCATAAACAAAATATCTATTTCATATCTGTGTCATACCTACAAGACACTAGAATAGAATACCGGGCCATGATATGCCCATGTACATAAAATTTTATTTTCTGATTTTCCTATCAGTCTTCTTCAACACAGCTGATACGTTTCACAAGCTTTTACGAGAGATTTTACAAAAATAATAAATGTACATTAAGTTCTTTAAACTTTAAAGGCACCACATATTCATTAGTTTTTACAGTATAAGGGGCATTGTTACACATTCCAGGTCTCTGCAAAGATCAAGATACGCTTATCTTATTTCATCACTCTCGGGGTATAAGGCAACACAATGTTGTAAATGCATTCTACATATTTTGCAGGCTTGCATAATATGCATACAAACTTCATTCCTTAGATCGGAGAGGAGGAAAGACTTTCGCACGACCTCCATGACCATTCCCCCTACAAATTCATTCATGTTTATAACAATGTATATATCTTCATTTTTCTCTCCTTTCATTTATCTCTTTTTATATTATATTCCTTCTCTCTCCTATCTCCATGTGTAGTCTTATTTAAGGTATCTTATTTTTCCCGAAGTTATTTATGCATATTATGCTCATGTAATCATATCTGTGAAAGAAAGAAATAAAATGACCTATAAACTATGAACTAAGAACAACGAATTATGTAAAATTATGTACGTTTATATCTATCACTACATATTTTGAAGAGCTTGCATCCAAAAGACGCTATATCCAGTTATCAAAGTTAATGCCAGGTTCCCACTACCACGATTTGCGCCACGATTTCAATCGTGGTGCGAATCGTAGAGTAATCATATTAGATCTTATCAGATCTTAAGGTCAGTCGTGGCAATCGTGATAATCGTAGAAAAAAATTGAACGGTTCAAATATTCTCTACGATCTGTTGTCGAACGTGATCACCGCATCAGATCGTATCAAAGCGCGACAGATCGCATTCTAATCTTACTTTCAAATCGCGGTTATCGGAATCAACCTTGGAAAAGACCAACATTAAGCTCTGCTGATTGTAATGATTTGGAACCCTTAGGAAATGTCACCCAAGGGTACTAGAAGCAAGAAGGGAAAGGGTAACGCTGCCCCAAACGTGAAGGTTCCACGATCAGCTACGAATCGTGGCGTTTGTGACAAATCGCACGACAGTGGGAACCTAGCATGAGTTATTAACGTCCTTGTGTTATTTAGCTGGTGTAATTTGCTATGAAAAAGCAAAGATGAAGAAATACAGAAAAGATCGTGCTTTATAATTCTAAGTTTCCACTGAAACGTGTACGAACTTAGGAAAAAGAAATGCATTTTTCTCTTAAGTTACCAAAATGAATCTACGCCTTTTGAAAGAAAGGTCTTCGTTTCTTTGGTTTGTATTATCTGTAAATTCCTCCCTACATGACTCATACATCTGTTTAAAACTTCTTAGCAGTGATTCAAGTACGAAAGCCTCACATCTTTTTCATAATTCAACTAAAGTATTTCAAATTTTAGAAGACTTAAAGTTCTCGGATTTCTGCTTTCCTCCAAAGCAAATTGCTTTACAAAAATGAAACACATCTGTCTATAAATAACACCAGCACCAACAACAAAATAATGTACAAATCGTCGAACAAGTGAGTCTGGATTGTGTAAATATCATGGAATATTTAGAATGTAGCACAGAACTAATTTCTGTTTGTATGGGTTATGAAACTACAGTGGAAACTCGGTATAAAGAGATCTGATATAACAAGGTAATATTCAGGTCCCAGCTCTTTATATCTTATTGGGTTTTTTTAACCCTGATATAATGAGATTCCTGCTGTAACAAGGTAACTTTGATGGTCCCAAGGACCTCGTTATACTGAGTTTCCACTGTATTTCCTAACGATATAAAATCGTTTTAAATGTTTTCACTGATCAAAGAAGTATATTTGCTTTGAATAAATAAGATTTGTATTTCCCTTATGACTATGAAGTATAGTTCTGAGGCTTTTGCGCTCTTCTAATTATTCAAATCTTGTTCGAAAGACTACAGCAGAACTGATACACCTCTCTTCTCAACAAGTGACAACACAGTAGTCTTAGACGATGCGTCTTTCATTGTTTTCATATTCATATCCATCGGCTATTTTTCGAAGTATTCTGTCAAATCATCGCCTCGAATAAATAATAAACTCCTTGCGTGTCGCTTGCATGAAGCATATGCCCACAAGGATAAAGCATAAAGACTGGTTTCCGAAAGGTCCTCATATTTCCGAGCATGCCGTTGTTGAAAGGTCCCCAGATTTCTAGTTATGCCGACAAGCGTAAGAATTTATTGGTTTGCTTACATCATCGGCTAAGAGGCATGTCATATCAAGATAACATCACTCCTAGAGCTCCTGGATCATAGTTGGCAAGGAACGCTCTAAAAGAACAACAAGGGTAGATGATGGTCGCCCACAACATGCATTAAATATCATCAGAAAGTGTCGCGTCACATAGAAGAGTGATGAAAATCCCTTGTCCCACCAGGGGTAAGAGGCAGAAAAGTAGCGAAAGACTTTGGAAGACTGTGTTGCTGCCGAATATGCGAGCATGCAGGGATGACATGAATGTTAACCCGATCACACTAACGAGCCGGAGCCAGACCGACAACAGAGGAATAGTTTACATCGAATATAGTTTACATCAAATAGCCACTGATCCGTCGGTTTGGGATTGTTTGGGAGTTTGACTGAAGCATGAAAGTTGTTAGTACATGTTACGACCCAGGGGCTGAATAAGGACTTTATTTCTTGTGTCCCCTTTTTGTGGTGGTGGGGGTACCTCATGTTTTACGCCGAGACATTTTCCAGTCGGAGATTCCTGCTCTCAGTTATCCCATGACTTTGCTGTGCCGGTGGGGGCCGCGTTTCCACTTTGTACCTGTTTGAGGTAGAAAAAGGAAGTGGAAGAAAGGAGAGGGGATCCTACTTCTAAATCTGACCATTAATTAAAGAAGACGTTTACCACTTGTCACACTACTGTATGGTGAAAGAGAAAAGTAATTCTGAAATACAAGTAATGCTTTAAATACGAAGTAAAGTACCTTTCTCTAAAATTCTTTTAAAGCATTGATATATTTTGTTTTTAGTATGTCCTAATGATTATAAAAATGTGAATACTTGTATTTATCTTATTTATCATGTTTATCATGACAGTTTTTTTCGTATCTTTACTTCAAAATAATTATGACCATCAAAGACGTTTACTATCACGCAGTATATGGCCAAGAAACGTAGAAGTCATTCCGAACTTTGAATGATTGAATGTTGGAGAAATGTTCAACATTGTGCATTCTGCACATGAAATGCTTTGGAATAACCAAATTTACGAGGTTTAGGAGTCATCAATACCATAATAAATTTGAAGTGATCTTGCAAAACAAAAATACACTTTTAAAAAAGCAGAGTGGCACTGCTATAGGTACTTGAAATTACACGTAACAATAGAATTTTGATAAAAATAATACGGTAAAATCTGAAAAGCTTAAAGAACTTTTCAAGAACAATACTTTTCCTTGGAATTGCTCCAGTGATATTTTCCTACATTGGAATGTCAAAAAAACGAGAAATCCCACTGATATTTTCGCCTTCATACAAATCCTCTTTTGGTTTAATGTGTGGCTTATTTATTTCAGTGTTTCAATACTTTTTATGCATTTTAAAACAACAAATACGAAAAATTTACATATATTGTATCTCCATATTTTTTGTTTACTTACATTACTCTAAAAAGAATGATGAAAAGAATGATGAAGAAGATAGCAGCCAAAACAGACAGCACTATGATTAACGTATCCGAGACTTGGGTTAGAAACAGAAAAGAGAACATAAAAGAAATGCATTAGAATTCTTTGATTAAACTTTAATCATTTTATGAAACTACGTTTCAGGGGCATGCTCCTATACAAGCATTGTTTCGTCAGCTTGTCCCTCCGTTTCGTTGTTCAAATTTAGGTCACCGTTGTTCTGTGTATTTAGGTTCTCTACAAATATTACTACAGTACATTGTATAATGTTATCTTTTATTTCCTACAGACATTGTACATGCTTGAATATGTTCACAATGAAACGGAAACAAATAAATAAATCAAAATCAATGAAATCAGAAATGTTACATTTTATTACTAGTGCTGTATACGTAGCAAACTATTTATTATGGATTTGGAAGGCCATTGTATTAAAATAAAAGCTTGATTGTTTCTACTTCTTTGTTAAAAGAGTGGTACGAGGCAAAGTATACATGCAAGACTAAATTTACAATCATGTACATTTTATCTCGTAATCCTTTTTGAAACTGAGCCATTCACAGAATAAATTTGCATCAATATCACCCTTAATCGTCTACATGAATCCGGCAATAAAGTTATAGATTTTGTATACTTTAAATCGGTACTGGAAATAATATCAGGAAAATGATTAGCCGTCATAAAATGAGAGATAACTAGGTCAATATGTAACGGAGGTTATACATGTAGCAAGGGGTTGTACCATGTTTTATTGTATTTTTGTAGTTGACCTCTCTCCCTTTCTTCCTGTTTGTTGTTGTTGTTGTTTATAGTTAAGTTACTTTTGTGCTTGTGGAAATAGTACCGACCGTAAAATTAGAAATTGCTTTTTGTAATCTAACAGCATACTTACAGTAAAGATAGGGTGGCAAGTTGACATGGCTGTCTGATGAAGCTGTCGGCGATTCTACAACGGGAATGATAAGAAAGGAAAGAAGAAAGAAACAAAGAACAAAGTAAATAAGAAATATTTACTGTAATGATAATCAAAATGAATGAATGGGACTCGCTCTGATGTTTGCATGTGCTTGTCCTAGCTATCTGATATGATATTAAAGACACTGTCCATGTTGTTGATCTAAAGCATTTAGAGAGAAGTGCGTTTTCGTGTCGGCAGATTTAAAAATTTTAGGGACTGTATGGGTTTCTATCCATCGAATAATTTAAAAATTCCTGCGACAACTGCACGAATACTTTATTTCCCTATAATGACTATGATGTTTGCAGAAAGTCGATAGAGCATGTCAGTCTGTTTTTTTGTTTTTGTTTTTTTTTTTGCTTGTTTTGTATTGTTTGTGTTTTTTTTTTTCAAACTGAAAAAGCACTACATGAAAAGAGCTACATGGTATTCATACACTAATTGTCATTAAGCATGGTGAGTGTTTTTCATATAACTTACTTTTCGTCGTCGTTTGCCCGTAGCATACAGGTGTGATGAGTAATGAGGCTAAGACCGAAGCCATCCGCAGAACTTTGTCGATAGCCATTGCATTCATAATCTGGATAAAATCAAAGATGTGAAAAAGAAGGGGTTATGTTCTTGATAATATAGCATAAGGAATAAAACAGTTTTATATTTTTAAAAAAATGTTTATGAAATCTTACGTTCAGAGTATGTTATTGCGAGATGATAGCAGATATCGACATGAAGAGACGTGATTGTCCCACAACCGGCAGATCCCAGTTTGGATAACACGTGCCATTGGTAAGACATTTTGGTAAGACAACGTCCTCTGGATATAGGAAAATGTCCCTTCTTCGCCTACTTTTCTAAAAGCTTAGTACTCGATTTCAAGGTTGCCATTGGTTCTGTTATCATATCAGACTCGCTTTTAACTGTTTAAGTACAAATTTGGTGATTTCATTCGTAATAGCGATTTGATGATTCACTATTACATTACAAATCACGAGCTTTTCATTCATTTTCTTCTCCATGTTATTCTCTATTCGTTTTTTGTTAAGAAATGATTTTGTATACTAAACATTGAGCAGCTGAAAGAAATTTATAGGAAATTGCAATGTTTGATAAGCTAAAATTCGGACGATATTTTGTATATCGTATATATCGTACTGGCGTATAACCTCATCATTTTTTCATGGTCTGTAACAGTGGCGGATCCAGAAGGTGGCCCGAGGGCGCGAGCCATTCCTATTTCTTTTTTTTTTCATAGCATGACCGCGCCATCTCATGTAAGTACGGCACACACCATCACACATGAAATCGGCGCCTTCTCACAATAATGGCGCCGCCACCTCACTGAATCAGATAAGCATGTGCCGCTCAGCTAGAATAAAACAGGTCAGCGAAAATTTGAGCGAAAACGGACTCGGAATATGCTTCTGGGAAATTTCTGTAAGGCATTTTTTACACCATAATATACCATAGCTATTGATGACATCATTTTGTGCTACGAACAACTATCAATATGTTTTGTACACACATTTTCATTTTGCTTAAGATCTGACATTTTCTTAAGTGAAACTCGAAATACATAATGTAGGAGTGTTTTCTCCACAACATATTCAAGATATAAGGACAAGGAAAACATGTATTCTTCAACATGATAAAGAATCTGTGTACAAAACATATTAAGAGTTGTCCACAAATTAAATCAGCAAGGTAGTGTCGCAAACAGAAAATTTCATATGGGCATAACTTTCTTAGTCCGGTTCCGATTTCCTTCAAATTTTCGCTTTATTTTATTGTCTTACTCTACCTTAATTAAAACACTACTTGACTTGTGGGTGTTGATTTCCTTTTAAAAGGCGCGTTTGCAACCCTAGCAATGGGCGATATCAAAGAAACCCAGTTCCTTTTTCGGAGTGTAAACAACTTTCAGTAGAGCTGTTTACTGGAAATCAGAGAATGTTCTACATGACGTACAAAGACAATGACAAAAATAGAATGTGGGGGAAATTCGTCTTCATTGTAAATAACCCAGTAACAATTACAAAACATGTGACAATGAAATGCATATTTGGACAACACTCTTTCCGAAACAATGATTCTGTTGTTCGGACAACTGAATAGACTGGGAAACAAAATAATGAACGTGCGAAGTTTATTCACATAGTTGTCACTTTATCAAGACGTTGTGAAGAGAATCACACGCTACTTTGCGTCCTGTTTTTCTACGGTGGTGTCAGTTTGTAATGGACCAAAAATGTATACAGAGCGCCGGGATGTATTATCATGAACCGTTATTGTGAGGTATTCACGGAAGGGGCGTTCACCCATTACAATTATTAGTACTCTAAGCTTTTTCGTTTAATGATTAATGGATTTTCATAAATGATAGAGATGAGAGAGATAAGAAAGATATAAGAGAGAGGGGGAAGAAGAAGTGGGAGGGAGGGAGAGAGGGAGAGAGAGAGGGGAGAGAAATGAAAGAAACAAGAGGGAAAGAGGCTAGAGAGGGGAGACGGTGGAGTGAGAGGGAGAGAGAGGGAGAGAGAGAGAGAGAGAGAGAGAAGGGGGGGGGGCTCCTAAACGAGAATGCTGTTTCCATTGTAATTACAATTCTACACATTGCCTGCTGTACACCGGCGTAAATCCACTTTGAGGAGTGGGGGGATGATCGACTTTTTTGACGATTTTTTTTTCTATCGATCTCACAATTAAGTATAAACACACACACCCTCACTGACCCACACAGACCCCCCCCCCCCCCCTTACACACATTTTAATATTTATGTTGCGAGCGAGCGAACGCAGTGTAAAAGCTTCATGATTGTATTGTTCGCACAAAATACCCGAACATTAAAGATTAAGATATAGACCGTCCTTGACTACAATTTAATGGGATTATACCAAACATGGTGAAGGTATAGGTCACGGCAATAAGTAGAAACATATAATAGTGGAATTTTTCTATACGGCAGTATAGTTAATAAATGCAGGTAGATTCATGAGCACACGAACGCGGGCTGTATATCTAGTCCATATAATCAGGGGCGGCGCCAGAGTATTTTGACAGTTGGGGCAAGATAACGCGTTAGGCCCACAGGTGAAAATGAAAAGATAGGGCTATTATATATTTGCATAGCCCTTCCCTCTCTGCCCTATACTCTTCTTCTTCTTCCTCTTCTTCTTTTTCTTCTTCTGCTTCTTCTTCTTCTTCTTCTTCTTCTTCTTCTTCTTCTTCTTCTTCTTCTTCTTCTTCTTCTTCTTCTTCTTCTTCTTCTTCTTCTTCTTCTTCTTCTTCTTGTCTTTTGATCACTTGTAAAGGGAAAGGGGCGATTTCACCCTCCCCCCTAGCGCCGCCCCTGTTTGTAGTTTTTAATATTATTTTACAAACAGCATTCAGAAGTTAATCATTTACCACTATATAAACATGGCAGAAAACATTCTGATTTCAAATTATGACTTGGTTAAATACTGTTAAAACGTGGAGGAATGGAAAAATGGAAAGACCAACAGACAGCAAGATCTGTGACTGAATTATAATACACTATACGTGTATAGCACGACTTCATCTATGTCTTTCCATTGCAACTTAATGTTAATGTTGAATATTGAATATTATATCTTACCAACCGTGACCCTGTCATCGTCAGTCCATTAATTAAAAAGAAATCTGATTCATCTCTTTTCAGCTCAACTATCACTCCACCGATCAGAGGCGACGAACAACCTCCATCAACACCTCAGAGTTGCAGATAATTATGTCGCGCAAGTTAAACTATAGAGCAGAAAGCGACGAAAGTATTGTTTTGATCTATCCTGTTGGCATGCACCGAATTATGATGAACATTCATTTCAGTGTTGTTATTACTGCGGCGGTTTTATGCAACAGCAATCAAAATTGTCCCATTATTCTATATAGTCAATTTGCCCAACCTCGCGAGAATACCAGTCATGCCTGCATGGTATACTGCAGTCATATATCAGTCCTGCTTTTTAAAGGTTCACACAACAGAATGTGCGAGCTCTTTTGTTGTCGAGCCGACCCTCGTATTTTATTGTCGGCCTTGGTAATTGATTCACCTTTATCAGGCTCCAGCGTTGCAGTATTGTCAGGAAACAGATAAGTTTCACCGAAAGTCAGGCTCACGTTTTTCTTCCAAGCTTCGCTTATCCCTCTTTTGACCCGCGCTGAAAAATGAAATACATGCATTATGACATGTCCAATTATGTTCAAACGCTATTAGTTTTGGTAACACGAAGTTTTTGATATGGATTATAATGAAAATAAAAACGAATACAATTCATTTACCAGCTGTTGCTTACTTGCATTTCCTTTGAGCAGATAGGCCTACGTTAGTGTGAAAGAGACAGATATGACTAATATACTTCCTCTTATACATAAAGCTATTGTTTTATGTTGTGAAGTGTCTTTTTTTTTTTTTTTTTTTGGTTTTTTGTTTGTTTTGTTGTTGTTGTTGCTTCTGCATTTGTTTGGGTTTTCTCCGGATTTTGAACTACAACGTCCGGGGTTCGAATCCCTGCCGCGGCACTAATGTCCTTTGGCAAGACATGAATCTACATTTGCCACTTCTTTCGGATGGTGACGTTAAAGGTCGGTCCCAGACGTAAATAGTCATATTTGATACACGTCTGTAAAAACCCAATTCAACAACAACAACAACAACATTTTGACAGAGAGGGGGTACCAGCAAATACGACAACCATACGCATGCTGTGAGAGTTTGAGGGAGGATAAGGAGGCATGGTATCAGTGTTTTCTGAGGGCAAAAAGGGCATTAAATCATGAGTATTAAAAATGCCCTTCTGGGCCGTTATTCAGTTCAATATATACTTGGATTAAGTAAAACTTTTACTAAGTATTTTACTTAGTTAAGAAATTTGCTTAAGTCATCAATTCAATACTTTGATTGGCTTAAGCCTCTCAGGTAGGTGTCTTAAATTTAGAGTAAAATACTTAGCCAAAATATTGAATTGAATACCAAATTTTTGCTAAGAATTTTACCGAAGTTAAAAACTAAGAAAATCATATTTCTGGCTTAAGTACTGAATTGAAAACCGGCCCTGGTCTTCAACAGGTGAATGGTAGGCATTGATCTATCGCGGACTTGCACCCCTCCCTTAGAATCCACGGTCCACCACAAAGAGAACTGCAAAGATAAATGTGAAATCATATATTTTGTTATTTGGAAGCATATGATTAGTCAGAATAAAAGTAAAACAAAACAAAAACCTAGAATACTATATTAAAGATAAGGATCATGATGAGAGATAGAGAGGCAAAACATTTTTGTTAAAAAATCAAGTTTCGGACTTTCAGTGTATATCCTTCATTATGAGAGAGTTTATGTTGGGGGATGGGGAAAGTATGAGCGTCCGGGCACATTTTGGCGGAGGCTGACCCCTGAGATAGAATACCAACTCTTCATAAATCAGTGCTTTACATTTTCAACACTTTTAGTGGTGAAAATTACAGAAATGAAACATTTTGCCATCGCGATGCCCAAATGAGATGATACGGGTACCAATGAAAAAAAAAAAAAAGGAGGGGTAAGGGCAATATGCCCCCAAAATGTAAAAATAGCCCTCGTAAGTTGCAAAATAGCCCCCGTAAATTGCAATTAGGTTCAATACAAAATGTGATTTGGAATGAACAGAAGTAAGAAAAATAGCCCCCTTATACAGAAAATCTTATTTTTTCCCTGATGAGCATCTCACTGATTCCCTGCTGATCATTATGTAAAAAGCAATTCTTCTGAACATACATTGACTATGGGCGTAGAAAATGTGTAACTTCCAAGAAAATTGAAAAAATGTGAAATTTCATGTACAAAGTGAATGGAGACCTGCTCGCATATGATGTCATCAGTGTTTCTAATTTGCAAAGCCGTAAGTAGTTTACTAGAAAATATAAATGAGTGTGATTTTCTTATTCTTTGACAGATTTTGCTCATTTTTTTTTTAAATGCTATTCAAATTTATCTCCTTATATTGAAACAGGGAAACTTCCAGGGTGGACTTACCCTTTAATGACCGTGCACAGCTGAATTTATTTAAAGTAAGCATTGGCGGTAATGATTTATGAAGTAATTTCTCCTTATGTTTATACAATATATAGCTATATCATACAGAAATAGTTCAGTTGAAAGACAGTAAGACCATTCGGTATGGTCTGTCTCCAAGAGAATTAATAAATTTGAATAACTCTTGTCTGTAAAATATATTGTTGGACATGTGTTTGTCCGTGGTACATGCCATAATGTTGAGGCAAGTATTTTGCTGAGTTTGTGGATCATATCAACATCTTTGGATATTTTGTATGTTATATTCGTTATTACAGATAAAGATAAAGATCCTATTTACGAGCAGGTTTGTCAGAACATGCCGTCTTAGAAGTGACAGGATCTGGTAACCTGGCATGATACCATATATCTTTTTCTTTTTTTTTTTGTCGGTTTGAAAAAAAAAAATTGGGGAAAAATGGGGGAAAAAAAGAGAGAGAGAAAGTTGATTGTATTATATTTAAATTATTTGACAAAACTTGTTTGTATATGAATTGAATTTTGACTGAATTCGATATAAGAATAAAACCCTTAGCTTTGGTGATAATAGTAAAATTGACTGATTGCCATTACAACAAAAACCAACAACAGATAGCCTTAGGCCCTCTCCAGTATATTTTTAGATCATAAGCCTCATCAGCGATCAAAATGGCGACTTCCACAGAACCAGAACAAACATCAACAGGTCGCAAAGGGGAGAGTGTTATGCTTCAGAGTGGCATTCCGCGGCAAGCTAATGATGATATTGTATTCAAGGGTAAAGAAACGAAGAAAGGAAATGTTGAAACCATCAAGAAGGAGGTCAAAGATCGAAAAGAAGTGCCTGGGAATCGAAAACGAAGAGGTAATGTTGTGAAATCTTACAGCCCAGCCCCACACGTGTATTTTTGCGTAACCAGCGAAAACCAATTGTTAATTTCTGTCACACGTAGGTCATATATGTAATATGTTTAGTTTTGAATAAATTCATTCATTCATTCATTCATTCATTCAAAACGGCGTTTTGAATACTGAAACAAATTGCTGACGCGAATGTGAAATACATTGACTTAGATCTAGATTCTAGATCTTCTATCATGTCAATAAAGAGAAGAAAAGTTTTGATTTTACATATTACCAGGAATGTTCCTGAGGCTTTCAATTTTCACCTTTCTGCTTCATATCTCCTGAATGAACTGAAAATGGTGAATTTTAAGAAGAAAACTGACGCTTATCAGACTTGTAGGTTGACAGTATGTCGTCAAGTAACCAATACTCAATAGAAAAGCATGCTAGGTAGTTCAGTACAGATTTGTCCCATTTTCGGGATGAGGTCAATTCATTGACCGAGTACACAGGATGAGTGATTTCTGTCTCGTCCAACTAAGAGTGTAACTTGGTTGATGTTGTTTGATAACAAGTGAAGTTTGCAAATTGATTTTATGGTACAATAGTTTGACTGTCATCAACTACTTGATTTATTCGGTTTACAGTAGGTTTACAATATGGTATTGCTATTTAACATTCAGAAATCCCACAAAGTCCAAAACTGGATTGCCTAGAAAAAAAAAAAAAAAAAAAAAAAACTTTATGTTAATATAAATTGACAAGATGTTTAGCACTCACTACCACTCATAGTGACTTTAGTCTTGACTACAGTATATTTTGTGTTGGAATGGACATAGTTGACTTGTACATAATTCTAAAAAAGAAATCTGTTATTTTCTGTCAATTTTGATGTTGTAAGGCATCAAGGACAGCTTGATTAATTATTGTGATCGTCAGAGGTCTGCAGGATATGCGATGGATCAATTAGAGCTAGTGAAGAGGGCTCACTCTTTGACTGATCCCGCTTGTGCACTCATTTTGTTCACAGTGGTAACGCCGATACAAAATTATTGGCTGAAAAATCATCATGCAGATGTTCATGGTATTGTCACGAACTCATTCTGACTATTTTTATGCCAATATAAACTTAATGCGTACAGCAAGTCCTCTGCATGGAGATTCTAAGCATGCACACTCATACAACTACAAAAATGTCCAACCTCAAAGCTACACTGTATGGTCAGGGTCCTAAAGCTTCGCAACATACAAATCACATACACATGCAATGCGACGCATTCAAATCGGGGTAAAATACACTTAATACACACCAGTACATGTACATAATGTACACACAGTCAATTTTAATATCAAGATATGCATTCATTTATTGCACGTGCGTAGATTTAGGACCCCTTCATTTTTCAGAACAAAATTTGACACAGGCATTGATATCGACCTGAAAAAATGCGATACTGACATTCACCCATCGTAATTTTTTTCTCCACAAAGCAACTAAAAAATGTAGAATCAAGATATAAAAGTGAAATTTGCACAAGCCAATTATTTCTGTGACTTTTAAGCTGCTGAAAACAAAGTGCATAGCTTTAGGTGCCCCCATCATACATGTATAAGTGAGAAAAGTACATGTGTGTGTAAGGATAAATCAGTAGTTTAAGACTGAGAGGGTGCTATTTCAAAATCCCATACGAGGGTGGCAGTTCGCTCTGGCTTTAATACTGAAAATGAAACCAAACCAGCAATCTGATTATATTTTATGGTATGTATGTAGGTCAAAGGTCAATTTAGAGAGTTCAGGTTTCAATATCTCAAGAACTACATGCATTTACCTAGAAGACGATCTGATTAGATTTGGGGGTATGTAGGTCAAAGTAATGTTGTAACCCGCACCCGTTGCGGTACGGGTTAACCTGCCGGTATGCCCCCGATCACGGGCTGCGGGCCGGGCCGAGTTCATTCTCAAACCCGCAGACCGTCATACGAAAAAAGGGAGAAGTAACGACACATAATAAAAACATTAAAAATGAAAATTGAGTTAGGATCATGTGCTTCTTACGTGGCGGATTCTTTTAGAGACGTAGATATTTCCTTCAAAAAAATGCCGTCGTATTTTTGTCTTGTGAACAGTGAACAGGACTTCCACAGTTCAACATACAGGTACATCGAGTTGCTAGGAGCGCCAGTGCAGCGCAGTCAAAAACTCAAAATCAATTGTATACCGTATATCGAATTAAGCGATAAGACAAACGCAGCTTAAAGGCTAGGCCTGGCCACACGCTCACACCGCCCGAGCGTTGTTGGAGCGGTCGTGGAGCGGAGAGAAAAAATTATCACCGCTCGCTTTGTTTTCGATTTTTTTATTTTTCCCCCAATTTTGTGAGCAAAATTCGACGCTCTCTCACTTCGCTCCACGACCGCTCCAACAACGCTCGGGCGGTGTGATCGGCCTTAATTATAGATTAAGAGCGATCTTGATTATCGATATGTCATGTGATAAATGCTGTCCCACATACCAGTCGACTCGGCTTTCGCCAGCCCATTTTATTTGATTCATCTATATTATAAAAATGATAATCACGGGATTCACGGATCGCAATCTTTATATAATCTTGTTATGATCAATTACTAGTTGAAAATAAAATTGGTGGAAGCAATCTAAACGACCTGAATGAAAATTATGATTTTCATGTTCGTAACGATTCAAAACAGATCAACGACGCCTAATTTGATTAAAAATTTGAGTCAGAATGAAAAAATGTCTGAGTAAAGAAACTAATAAAATATCTGAATGAAAGACAGTTTAAAACTTTAAAGAAAGTTTGAACTGAAGTGAGAATGTGAGATTAAACAAAATACAATATGAATGAAGAAATGAACGAACGAAACGATAAGTTTGAACTAGGAGGCAGGAGATCTTTTCATGAATAAGTGAATATGAATGATAGTTGAATTTGAATCGTGAAGGAATTTTGAACTAGGAGGCAGGAGATCTTTTCATGAATAAGTGAATATGAATGATAGTTGAATTTGAATCGTGAATGAATTAAATGACAAAATTGAAGATGAATAATGAACTGAGAAGTTGAAACTTAATGAATTACTTTCTTATTTCCCACGACAAGAGTTCCCACTCAATGATTAAGCCATATTGGAGCTAATTAATTGGAGCTCACTCACTGCTCATTGATAACATGGGTCCTTATATGATCCATGCTGATAACAAGGGGACGGTGCACGGCAGTGAGACGGTTGTTTGCTTATTGGATTACCAAATTAGGTCATGACCTGATAGAGCGTGCCGTCAGGTCAGAGTGTTAGCTGCCCTTTTTTGAAGACATGGTAAGGTGGTCTAGTGGCTAACTAACCCTCCTTTTCGTTACTTCATAATTTTCTGATGAAAACTGAAGACCCCGCACCCTGAATGCCCAGATCTCTTAATTTTTCCGATGTGCAATTGATTGAAAGTCTTTTAAGATTTTTGAAGATGTAAAATTGGATTGCAACGGATTGCAAGTTTCTTGCAAATACCCTTTTCTTGACAGATCGATCGAGCGAGATAAAAAATAAATAAATAAAAGCCTAGCTATGCTAGCTAAGCACTAGTAACACGCGTTGTTTACGAAGTTCATGGGCGCCCTCGTACACGTTTGTATAATAGTTTACAAAGAATTGGAAGAAATAAAAAAAAGAAAGAAACAATATGGAGATATGCAAGAAGAAAAAAATAACTATCATTATCCTGGTATTTATTTCAATTTTGATTACTTTATAGACGAGGTCCCATAGTAATCATTATCCCATAGAATTGAATATTGTAATTATGATTGTTGTGAGTCGCCGTGTCGACTGACCTGGACTGAAAAACCACATTGCCGATCTTTGCATGCTGAGCTTGAGCTAGCCCGCGCTGCGCTGAGCTGCGGCTCCAATCAGGAGTTAATTGCGTAATGCTTTCAATTTCGAGATCACAGCGGACCCATTTCGTGGTACAAAGTCACCCCAAAAAAACATTCTCTCCGGAATAAAAGGCGAATTTGCAAATTGTAAGTAAATTCAGTTCACTCTAGGCTAGGTTAGTAATTGGCATATATTTTCCTGATTTGAGCCTGTATAGTGTGGGGATTGCAAAAATAATTTTCATTTTTCAAAGATAAATTGACTTGCGGGTTAAAACCCGACGGGTCAGCGGGTCCCGCTTGCAAATTATTGGATTATACGGGACGGTACGGTTCGGGTTTTCACTTGCGGGTTACAACATTAGGTCAAAGGTCAAAGGTCATCAAAGATTTGATAGTTTTGTTAGCACTCTGTTCGAACCTCCATAACTTTTACATGTAGGAGACAAAGTGATAAGACTTTTGGTTTGTTACGTCAAGAGTCAGAGGTGAAAGAGGTCAATTAACATGTACATGTAATCAGATGTTTTTTTATTCTGGTTATCGCTATAACTTAAGACCGATTTGAGCCATAAAGACCAGTGAAGGCCTGCATAAAGGAGACATGAACTGTCCTTGATCGCTGCTGCGTGTACATGTACATGTAGCATGCAGCGATAGAACACTAAGATGCATCGACTTTGTACCATTCCTACTTGTACGTCGAAGGCTAAATATTCTGATATTAGAAATAACAGTACACTCTTCTTGATCGTAAAAGCTCTTTGAAATTTACTTCAGTCCCTCTTTTGATTATATTTGTAATTTGTTGTGAATCGAGGAAATAATATATTAGATTTTAATGACCCCCAACAGGGAAACCATTTAACGGTTAACCGTTAAAAATACACCTGAATGTTTCAGTCCAAGTAGAAAGATGTGATTGGTCTACAGCAGGTCTCTGATATCTCTTGCAAGGATTGCAATTACTAAGTATTATATTTTCACTCCCATTCATTTTTTGATGGTTATATTGAACGGTTATATTGACCAACTGGTCAAATGTAACCGACACTGTCCCATCATTAAGCAAATGTACATGTAGTTCCGTGCAGTGTGATATCCAACTTTAGACCAAATGTTAGCCTACATGGAGGTAAGTATAGGCCCACAGCTGTATATATATATACAGTATATATATATATATATATATATATATATATATACTTTTAGTCTTTTAATAATACTTTATTACCCACCCTACCAGTCGATATCATTATAGTATTGGTCATGACATTAGTAGGAAGAATTACATTAATTGAAAACAGTAGTTTCTTATTCTTTGTTTCTGTAGTGCATCTATTAAATTAAGTTTATTCCTTTTTTTGTAGGAACCAGTAAGTGGTTTCAAAAAATTGACAGGTTCGTGATGACTAACTTTAAAAGACATGAAGTACATGTTTCAAATTACAAAAATCAGGAGTTCAAGTAAAGAGGGGATATATTTAGTAATGAGGAACTACAGCAATCATACTTGTTCACTTTTAAGCTTTATGAAATAATATTGATGATATTTATTTGAATAGATTGCATGCTTTTTTATCCAATTGGTTAAAAACATGTTTTATGCACATGTGTATTACACTAGTAAATAGCTTGAACAGGATGTTAGTTACATTCCTTTCTTTGAACTACGATTGACAATATGTACCGTATTAAAAACACAAGCAGAAGAACATTTTTTTGCAAGCTGATAGTACATGTACATGTATGTATACATTGATACAGTGTATGAATTGAGAGAAAATGTTAGATTTGAACTACCCCCTCTATTGGTTCACCCAGCGAAGTTCCAGCTGTTTTGCATAATCTCAGTTCTGAGATGAGACATACATTTAATGCGAGGGTCATGTTTCTTGCATGTACTGGGTGTTTTTAGCCCTGATGAAGAGATCATACATGTTATCAAGTGATTATAAAAATGATCTACATGTACTACCAGTAAGATTATTGAGGTTTTTAAAAAAGAAAATAAAAATATGCACCTAAAATAATAAAATTATTGATGAAAAAGAGGGAGGAGACTGTAGTTTTTGATAGCATTATAAAATAAGTAATGTTAATTTTCTGACGAGAGTCTACTCTGGATTCTCTATAAATACTTTCCTATGTTTCTCTTTCTGTCCCTGTTTGTTTTTCTCCATCTCTCATTCTCTCATTAATTCTGTGTTTCTTTCTTTTGTTATAAGTCCCATCTTTCTCCATTTCCTACTCATCCTATTTCACTTTTTCTTTTTCCTCATATCAGTTAGTATATTGCTATGTATCTCCATCTTCTCTTACCCTCTCTCTTCCTTTATACATTTATCTTTTTGTTTTTGTTTTTCTGTATGTTTTATTAAAGTAAATTAACAGAATCACATATTTACATGATTGACAGGATTCAATATAAAAATAGAATACATAAATACATAAAAATTGCTTTCCTGTGTTCTCTTTTCTCATTTTCTCATTTTCTCATTTTCCCTTTTTTTCATTTTTCTCTCTCCCTCCTCCCTCCTCTTTCTTTCTCTCTCAGAGGTGCTCTCTCTTTCTCTTTCTCCCTTTCTCTTCCACCTCTTACCAATAAAAAATTCCCTTAAACCTTCTATTCACTGTACTTTTTTATGCTGTGTTTCCTGTACATTATGTGGGTTGAGTTGCTTTTCGAAAGAAAGGTAAACCCCTTGTATGGGCCTCACAAGAAAGCTCCCATTACTCACATCACTGAAATGCAGGGTGTGAGGGAATTCACATGAATAATGCAATTAGATGACTTTACTGTGCCATGTAAAGGGTATCTTTGTACATGTGTATCTAGAGATATAATCACATAATTACATGAAGACCACATCATGGGCATAGAAGTGACCATGAGATTTGCTGCAGAGAGCCAGAAAGATGTTAACCCCTTGGATATTTTAACCCCTTGGATATTTTTATTTCTAAGAAAATTTCACTTGATGCTCTATATTTTATTTCTACATGTATTATTTCTAACAATTATTTTTTTTAAATTTCTGTTATATTTTGTCTTCATCAGAATTATTTCATTTTCCTGTTTTGCAAAATGATTGATGGTTTGTTCGTGAGCCCAAAATTGTAGGATGACATGATGCTTTTCGATTTGAATGAATAATTCCATATTATTCAATATCATAAATACATATATTTTTATTTATTATCAAGAGACACTGTACATTCTATTCCTATACTGTTATACATACAATCTTTGTGTCATTCATGAATAACTATTTTGGTATCCCAAGTGTGTTTTCAATTATTTCAAAACTATATGATGCCTTTTCAAAATGACTTATATGTACATTTTTATCTTCAACTAATTCTAGAAAATGATTAGTGTTTATACATAATGATATATTATTTTAATGTGCTACGACATTTCTGTAAAAACCAAAATTTATCAGAGGATACCAACACTTTGTATATGAAATGTACTTTGTTATTTATTTTTGTTATTTTCATGATATTGTTGCCTATTGTTGTTACTTTTGTTAACAGGCCCTCATGGAAGACCACCACTTTTGGTGATGAGTCACCCTGTCTAGATATCAGTAATAAAAAGATAAATAAATATCATTTGATTTTTAGCTATACACATTTCCATAGACTATAGCCCAAATTATCTTTGGTAAGACTCTAGGTTTTTATTGTTATTATATGACTTTTTTTGCACAGGATTATAACATCCTTCTACATTGTACCTCTCAGCAGATTGCATCCATATTTTAGATTTTTTTTTTTCTGAAGGTTGATAATGGAATTTAAATAAATTTGGGAGAAAAAAGAGATTATTGAACAGTACTCATTTAAAGAACATACCTGAAGGGATCAAATAGGAAAAGAGCAGCTTGATCTGAATTTTACATTAGTGTGCTCAAAAAAAAAATTACTTGTTCATGAAATACATGTACATGTATGTACATGTACCATTGCCAACTGTATCTACGTCTTTTACCATGCTTTCTCAAACAAGAATTTTTTTCTCTCCCAAACTTTAAACAAGTAATAAATACACATTGCCTTGTACATATATGAATGATGAATTAAGGTTTTCTTTGTTTTGTTCTTCTTGTTTTTTGTTTTAATTTGTGCCCAACAGCAGTACTGCCTTAGGCAAGCCGACAGTTGAATTTTCATTAGATCCATATGCACCTTACGAAATTTCCCTGTCATGTCCATGTACATGTATGCATTGTTAATGTGATATTAAGAATGCTGTTTATAGACTGTAGTTTGTACGTGGCAGACAATTGCTGCCTCATTTGTTTTTCATGACCATTTTCTCCCGTCCCTTGATAGGGACTGGAAATTTTCCACGCAAATAGCTGTGTGTTAGTTACATGTATTTAACCCATTGAGCATGATTTGACTTCAATATGACATACTACTCAATACATTTTCCATAGAACCCTAGCCCGAGTTATCTCGGGCTTTGTTAAAAGTGCTATTATTGACTTGCTCAATTATTTCTTTTAATTTGACTGAGAGATTAACAAGTTTTTGTTATGATGATATACTCATTTATTCTTTCTTCTTCATTCATTGAATTTTTTAAGGTTCTCCACAATTTCTGACTCTGTTCTGTAATACATTATGTATTTGTTGTCTTGAGAGTCCTAAGATGCTGTATGTTGGCCATGTTTACATGTACCACAAAATCCAATTTTAAAGGATCTGGGGAGCGTTTCATGAAGAGTCTTGTTGGTAATTTTCACTGACTAATTTGCTCTCAGCCAATCAGATGCGAGGATTTTCAGTAGCTTATAACAGTTGTCAGTAAAAATCACTGACAAAACTCTTCATGAAACGCTCCCCTGGAATCAGTTGAAAGGATTAACATTGAATAAAATAAAAGCAAAGCAATACTAGATACATGTATAAATGTATATATAGAATTTGTTTGATGAGAAGACATTCAACCATATGAAATAGGAGGGGGGGGGGGTAATATTTATTTTGCAGAAAATAGGATATCACTTTCTCTTGTCAGGGAAAATGAGATCTTACATCACAGTCACAAGAGCAATTTTGCAAGTTTAGTTTCCATTGTTGATAGTGCACTCTTAATTATTCTGGGTCAGATTGACCCGGAAAAGAATCCGTTGGGGCCATACTCCATTCCAGGTCAAACATTGACCCGGAATAGGGTCATGAAGACTTGTTTCTGGGTCACATTTGATCTTATTTCAGGTCATTTTTACTTTATTTATTCTGGGTCATTTGTGACCCAGAACGGAGTGTGGCCCAACATACTTTTTTCTGGGTCAAGTCTGACTCAGAATTTTTAAGAGTGTGGTTGTTTTTTGATTGCCCAATATTTTAATAATGCTCAGACAGTGATAGTTATTTTCAGATTTTTTTGCTCTTACTCATAGCAACTTTTCACTATCTCTTGCTTGCCCTATAATGAAAAGCAAAAGAAATGGGCTTTAAGAATTCCAATGTGATCAGTTTTTCAGATTTGTTTTTGCTTTCACTCATAGCAGCTTTTAAAAGTTTTACTTTCACTATGATCAAAAAAAGGGAAATGGATTCAAGAATTCTAAAGTGATCTGCTTTTCAGATATTTTGATCTCACGTGCAGCAGCTTTTCATTAAATTGCTTTTCCTTTGATGAAAAGAAAAAGAAATTGGCTTTAAAAATTCTAAAAGTGCATGAAACTGAAAGTAGTGAAATTGGAGACATGATACTGGTATACACTGTATTTTTAGGCCTCTCTATTCATGATTGTTGCTGGGTTGGGATTGGGCATAATAGCCTGTGAAAAAAATATTTTGTTAACAGTTTAGACATCATATAGGCTATTGGTGAATCTCATAGGCAGTTCAATTTTTTTCTCTCTTTTTGTTTTTCTTGCTAATGGGGGAAAATTTTGAACATCTGTTGGTGAATTTCTAAATCTGATCAGAAGGTTGTCTGCAAATTTGGTCTGGCAATACCCTTGCATCCATCCTTTAAAATTCTGCACAAACCCATTAAATCAGATGTGTGGTGGAGATGAAAGGAATGGCAATAGAGGAGTAATCAATATTAAGTGACTCTCAACATACACTTAACACATGCATGCCGTGGGATGTGACGATGTGTGTATGGGGAGTCTGCAGGCTTATGTGCCGGGTTTTGTGTGCATCAAGGCATCCCTCTGCTTTTTTCCCGCCTTCATCTCCATCCATTGTCGTCTGCGCTCATGACCATATGGGATGAAGGTGTTGGCCATGTGTGAGGATTCGCATGCACGGGATGCTTCCGGACACCTGTGAAATTTCACCCATCTAGGCAGGAGATGCCTGTCTGCATCTTCGTGCAGAAGTTCTCACTTAGCCTTCCTTGAAGAGGATAGAGGTGTGTCAGTAGTGATGCTCATCAGCATCTAGTGCATAACTCTTTTACAGAGCTTAGCTTGAATATGATAGAGATGCCTCAGTAGTGGTGCTCATCTGTATCTCCTGAAATTGTCTTCAGTATAACACCTTTATTTGAATTTGACAGTAGTGTCTAGAAAGCAAGATAGTCTTTACTTTAGCTTTGCATGAATTGGACAGAAGTGTTTTGATAGTGATTCCAGTCTGTAAAGTTGGAAGGAGTCTTCACCTCAATTGTCTCTTATGACTTTGACAGTTGTGTGTAGATAGTGATGCCCTTCTGTATCCACTGAAAAAGTCTTCTGTTAAATCTTAGTGAGAACTTTGACAAATACGCTACATGTCTGAACTGAAGTGTTAACATTTGTTCCAGGATTGTGGACATGTGTCAAATTTGCACTGGATGTGAATTTTCATGCTTAGTCAATCTCGGGCTAGTGATTAAGTGTTGTCATTGATGAACTGAAGAATATCTAAGCTAAGATAGTGACTTTCTTTCTGTAAAGAGACAACATTCAGACACCTTAGTAGCAGACAGATATCTTGATAGCTACATTTTAGCAGGCAGAGTTCTTGGTGTTATATTGTGAGGACCGTGCAAGATGACGGCGGAAACGCTTTACCTGTGTAACTTTCGTGTGTCTGTGGATGGAGAATGGCTATGCCTGCGAGAGCTTGGGGATCTTAACATGTCACCCCAGCTGCAATCGCCAGCAGAAGAAGGTAAATCATTAGACCAGCGGTACTGGTAGATCCAAGATTATGTTAATTCCAGAAAATTTTTGGACAAGCAAAAAAGAGAGATCATCATCACTTTTGGGGTGCCCCTTGAAGTCTTGGTCCTTCCAAATTCCCGAGCAAGAAAAAAGAAAGGAAATTGAAAGGTCATGGCCTAAAGGGGGGGGGGGGGGCACAATGTGCACTTTACTTTCAAGGGGCTCACAGGCCAGGTTGGAACTGCCCCCCCCCCATTCTGTCGCTGTATTAGACGGAGTGTGAAGTCACCTTTAAAGGAGAATTAATGCACTTCTGGCTGTCCACATTTAACATGATATGATTTTATATAGCATTTCTGCTTCTTATCCGTGGATGTATCATGAATATAACATGTGAAGTCACTGTACATGTTGAGGACAATACACATGTTAGAATTGTATGTGGTTTTCTCTGTGCATCCTTAAATGAAACATTTATGGGCTGAAAAGCATTTCTTCTCTGTCAACTTGAAAGGAATATCATTCCATGCAATAGCCAAAAAATGGTTGCCTATAAAAAGAAGGGTAATTTTTTGCTGCTGCAACAATTTTTCACTTTTTATTATGTAGATAAGTCCTACATGTACATGATATGACTATGATGTGAGATTTTTTAAGTACACAAATGCATTTATTTTGATTTTACGCCACCACCTTCAAGAAAATGTGTTTCAGGAATCATGTTTTTATTTCCGTATGAAAATGAAAGAACAGGTGTATGAGTTAACTTTTCTTAACTCAGAAAGGAAAGCGAAGGAAAATGTTTATGGCCAGGCATGCCAGTTTTCAGGCAAAAGCCTGAATTCAGGCCCTGACAGTTTATTTTCAGGCCATAGTTTGGCCTTTTTTGTGTACAAAATATTTCATTCTAGGTGATTTTCAGGCCCTGTGATCAGTTTCAACTGTCATCCCTGTTTATGGCCATATGGCCAAATGTGCTCATATTGGTGCTTGGGATTGTAGAAGTTTGTTGCATGGAGAGAAAACCACTCGGAAAGAGAGAGGGGGGGGGGGGGATAGAAAAAGAAAAGCGGGAGTGGGAGAGGAGAAGAAGGAGGTGGCAGGGGGAGGGGGGGGGGGGTAGAGAGTGGTAGACAACCAAGCACAGAAGATGGAAGATTGCATTGCAGAATACACCAAAATATATGCAAATTGCAGTTGATTAATGTGCTTCTAGATATGATGATGTAGGTAGAAACTAAAGAGATGTGTATTAGAATCTAATAGATCATTCTAAAAAAAAAAAAAAAAAAAAGGTAGAGAGACGGTAACCTACTTGATTTAAAACTTACATATGAGAACATTAGCCTCTCATACAGCTAATCAATGACAGTGCCTTCTGCCCAGCTTAATCATTATACTCCTTGATGGAATCTGAGAAGATAAATGTTGTATTTCCCAGAAAAAAAAATGATCAAAGTAACATGCATATGTGTAGAATGTGGCCTTTATTTGATTTCTGCTCAGCTTCATCAATTTATTCTCTTGGAAAATTCAGCAGATAAATGAAGAAATAATTTTAGACATAAAAACACTATTATACGATGTATGAGAAAATTAGCCTTTGGTATACAGCTGATCCAGCGGAGTGCCTCTCACTCACCCTCATCGGTTTTCTCCCTTGATTTAATATCCTTCAGAAAATACAAGAAAATTAACATACATTGTGCAAAATTTGCCTTCATTGATGGAGAAAATCATGCAATTAGTCTTGGATACGCAGCTAATCCAGCCGAGTGCCTCGTGCTCGGCTTCATCAATTTGCTCCCCAGACAATACATGACATGCAGAAAACAGACTCCATAATTTATTAGGATCACTGGGATGCATTGGGGGAAGGGTATGTTTCCATGGCAACCCGTCCACCTAGTTGTGACATCATCCATGGAGACAGTGGAAGAATTAGGAATGACAGAGGGAAATGTTATTAAAGGCACCGACTCCCTAGTAATTCAATATCTTTTCATCTGAATGATCAACTCTAATTGAATGTACTTGTACACACTCTTAAAGTATGTGAATATCCTCCTTCAAGTTTGCATATTTTTGGTTTTCACCATCATTGGTTTTTGCCATTTTATATGTGGCATGATATGCATGTAGTTAATGTTCCTTTGCTATTCATGAGGCTGAGCTTTTATCATTAATATTGTTGTTAAAGCTTACATACAGTTTTGGTAGCAGGAAGATAATTTGCATGACACCAATCACACTGTTTGCCTTTCATGCAAAGATCATGAGATCAAGTAATATTCCATTCATGATTTACTGTGAATTTTAGCGTAAATATCTGAAATGAATACAATATACATGTACCGCTACTAGTGTAGTGCTACAGACCCAGCCGTAGGACTTCACTTCTGCACTCTGACCACTCCCCGCACAGCGATCATAGCACTTCGTTACACTAGTTGCGTAAACAGAACTCGCGCATGTGGTTTTACACGTGTGTTGACACGCTATGATTTTACGTCACTGACCTGAGATCAATATAGTTTTCGTCTTTCATTTGTTTCATTTGAACAGATGAACCACTTCTGTGATGTGAGAACATGGTTTGTTCATGGAAATGTTCCTCAGGAAGCAAGTTGCATGAACTTTATAGAGCATTCCTTTTTCCTGTTCATGACAGAGGGCCCACATTGTATGGTTTGGCCCAATAGCTTTTGATGAAGAACTCTAAGAAACATACCAAGTGCAAGAAGAGCAACAAATTCTGCACATGCTGTGCCCATTTTGATTGCGTCAGTATTTGTTGTTTGATACTGAGAATTTTGAAAAGGAAAATAGGCACTAAAATCCTGATATTGGCAACACAATGAGAAATTCAGAATCACTGCTTTTCCATACAAATTGGCAGTTTTTTAAGTTTCCAGAATGCTTTCTGTCAATCTATATTCTCTTGGATACATGACTGTTTATAAAGAACAGTAATGGTGTTGCCAATTTAAAGAAGAAATGCTGATCAAGGTTTTAATTTATTTCTGTCATGAATGGGTTAATAATGCTGAGTGGTTAGCGAGACATTATTACAAAGCATAGCCTTCTGCCTAGCCTAAACTTTGAGGCCTCATTTAGGGTTAAAAAACCCCTTTTACTTGAACAGAAACTATTTCTTGCTAGAAAGAGGTTAGGAATATGTTCTGGTACCTCTCTGAATGGAACCTAATGCAGCATTCCTTTAAATATTGCCAAGTGGATAGCGAGACATAAAGTACCGGTACATGTACAATGCCATGGTCACAGATTAACCACCAAGCCAGGGGCGTGAGGCCCCATTTAGGGTGCACTCTGTATTTTTCTTTGAAAATGAACCATTTCTGCAAAGTGAGAAAGAGGTTTGAATGTTCTGTGGAGGGTAGGTTTGCTTGAAACCTGATAGACCATTCCTTTAAATCTTGCTGAGTGGCCAGTGAGACATTAACCATAGCCACAGACGCCCTACCGAGCTCCTAGTCTGAGGCCTTGTTTAGGGTATGAATGTATAAGTATGTGCACATGCAGCACACATGTAATGTCCAGATCGCATGGTATCCATATGTTTGTCTATGTACATAATGAATTTTCAATGTAAATAAATGCTATGCAGATTCATAGTTACAACAAGTGATATGGTTTTTTTCCCTGCCATTTTGAGGAGGGGGGGGGGGGGTCATCCTTCACATTTGATGTCAATTTTGCTTCTCCCTCCCCTTGCTATAAAGACAGTTGGATTTTTTCTTCGCTTCTTGTGTGTCCTATCTTCCTCTTTGCCTTTATTTTTCTCTAAATATGGGCAGATTAACAACTTTTCATGAGAGTATTGTTCTTCTACGGAATAGCATTCTACGCATTTCATGTAATTGCCCATCTAAACTACATCTATGTAGTTTGCTCATTAATAATACCAGTGTCACATTAATTGGCAGGCCTCCAAGGTAGAACTGTGTGGTACATCAATCATCATAGCCAGAATCATTAGTAGGACTATATTTAGATTCTAAGTTACAGACTGACAATGGATGAGAGCGAAAGGAAGAGTTTCATTTCTCGTTGGTAGTTTCATATCTTCATATGACAGCATAGTTGAGCCAGGTTGATGGAATGGAGTAGCGAGTCGCATACTAATTTGAAACAGACTGGGATGATGATGATGATGATGATGATGATGATGATGATGATGATGATGATGATGGTGATAATGATGATGATGGTGGTGGTGATTGTAGTGGTGATAGCTTGATGGTAATGATGATTGTGATTACAGAGATGACGAAAAATCAATATGGTTTTATCAATGGTTGTGATGTTTGGTGGTGATGGTATTGATGTGATGATGAGAACAAGGTGACAACAAAACAATATGGTTTTATTGATGATAATGATGTTGATAATGTTGATGACTGTGTTGGTGGTATTACGGTGGTGGTGGTGATGATGATGATGATGATGATGATGATAGTAAATTGCACTAAGCAACTAAAATATTATGAGTAGAGCATGACTAGCTCCAGTGCATATGAGTTTCGTAAACTAAGAAATAACAGGAAAATAACCAGTTATGAGATTGTAGAATTCATCATGCAGGTCGTTCAGAGGAAGAAATGCAGGAACTTGAAACATCTGTTGCCCTGAAGTTGTTTCTGCGCTGTCTCATGCATGTCACATTTACAACGAATCCGCAATGTGAACCAAAGGAGGCCTTGGTGAGGGGAAATGTCACGTGATGTCGACTGTTGAGCAGTATTCATGAGATGCGCCAATGTCTCCATATGGTACAATCTGAGAATACAAATGATGTTCTTGGAGCAGGAAGGACATCTTAAAGATAAACTCAAGTTTTGGTCATTTGATTACAATGTGAAAGAAACTGTTACAAATCAAATGGGAAAGGTTAATCAAGAAGTGCTCAAAAACTGATGTATACTTTCAGGTTTTGAAATCATCGCAGTGGATAATAAAATCGGCTCGATCTTGCCAAAAATCACATGCTCTGCACACAGAATTGGTATGCATGTATGAGACTACACACTAAGTGTTTGGGCAAAACACTTAAGCTGTTCCGTGTGATATATTTCTAATATGAAGGTGTTTGAAGAGCAATCCTTTTTTTAAGGAATATACAGTTTATCTGTTGTGATGTGATGTGACATAAAGATAAATAGAAAGTTCAAGAAATTATTTTCCTCCTTTCCCTGGAACTCTAGCTTCTTTTTAAGCTTGTATCCTTGATGAAACACAAAATGCATGAATGTCTCTATGTACATGTAGCACATAGTCGTACATGTAGAATGAATATTAGCATTTTTGGAGCAAAAAAATGTTAACTTGTACATGTATCTGGTAACACTGATGCATCTTTTTTTTTATGGGGGGGGGGGGGGTAGTCACTTCAACAGTCATTTTCTTAACCAGTGAGGGCTCTTGAGTGGGAAGGATTCTTTCAAGACCCCAATTTCTCCATATGGTGTGCATTCTGAGAATACATATGAACCGTTAGAGCCAGAAGGGTTGTACATGTAATTCATGACCCTAACATTGTCAGTTTTTAGTTTCCTTTTGACATTCTTACAAGTGATCTTGTACGTGTATGTGAAGTCCATGGTTTGTTTGCATGAAGTGAAGAATTCCACTGTCTCAGATGTAGACATGTCTTTCGCATCTTGCAGACTGTCTGTTGAAGGCAAATACAATGTGAAATTTGCATTGGCATTGAAGAGCACTCGTATCCAGCTCATGGGCGTGTCCCCCAGATTACTGTCTACATTTATACATCTTGGATTTCTGCATTGCAAATGAGAAATTTCAGTCTTATTCTCAAGCAATGACAGTTGTATCTTCTGGCTGTTGCTAACTTCATGATGAAAGCAAATGAAACACAGAAGTTTCTAGTTTGAATATTTTTAATTCTTGTTTTAACTTTTCTTGGTTTTTTTTAAAAGTATATGTAGCATTTACAAGTATGTACAGTGCCTTGAAATGATGTTTCTAAGAGCTCAATAAAGACTCATTACTTTTTAAAAAGGTTTTTCAAAGATTATGAAAAAATATGTATATTTTAACTTCAGAATAATTATGAGTACACAATCGTGAGCACAATTTTAAGAGGATATTTCTTTATGGCCGACCGCTTATCACTTGATGGTATGGAAGGTAAAGTACAGTGTATAATTGGATATGTTTATGTCCTGTTAAAGTTTAACTTAAACATCACTTAAATCATCAAGAATCCTGTCCTGGTGGCAAGAGCAACTTAATGTTGCTAAGTTCTGCTTCAAGACTGATATCATCAACAATAATTCTCTATTGTTACAGATAACACTACACTTTAATACCTACATGTATTATTAAAATGGCAGGGTAATTAGAATTATATACATGTACTGTGAGAGATGCCACTGATGTTTTTTTCTTTGCTCTTTGTCATTTATTTTTCAGATGACAGTGTTATCAAGAACCCTGTATTGGTTGAGAGGGCCAACCTTCTCAATGTTGCCAAGCTCTGCATCAAGACCCTGATAGAGTCAGCAATGGAGGAAGCCAGGATACTGGATGATCAGTATGTTCCTCTTCAACAGTTCTTTGTTGTCATGGAGCATGTCATGAATCATGGGGTCAAAGGTCAGTACAGATGATTTATACATGTATGTCATTCTTTGAGAGCTCTTTGAGGTCATGGAATATATTCTGCTGAACAAGTTGGAGATTGGTCAGTATAGATTTTCATTTACAACTACTGTACTATGTGTCCAAGTCCTAGACTTAACTACACTGCATCTTTTTTTCTTTTTTTTTTTAGGTTGTTAAGTCATGTTGATATCAATTATGCCATTTAAATGTTTATGTATTAATGTCTTACATGTAATTGCCTGGACAGGGCTTTGTAACACATGTAAATTCCATGTACATTGTTAGTATCAATATAACACCCTATATGTGTCTGTATTAATTTTGATATGTAATCTTACTTTAGTCACAAGTGGTCAAATTTTGATTAAAAAAACTTTTAAAATCAAGCTGTGAGATGTCAAAACCTTCTGCCACAATTGAAAAGTGGGACTGCAATTACATGTACCTTGTAATGAAATCTTCTCCGGAAATGAGGATAAAATTTGGACAACATTGACGAAAGATCAGCAATAGTGTTAGTTGTGCTTATGTTATGAAAACCAACAGGGATATGGAGAGGATGTCAGACTGTAAATAAAGAAACCAACTTGTTGTGTGACATGTGACATTTACCCAGCAGTTGGTGCAATTGTCTTACATTTGATGAAGAAGGTAGTACATGTAGTTCAAAACAATATGTATATGATTATATTTTTTACAAATTATTTTGAAATCCATGTAGGTAAAAAGACATTCCTTGAAAAGAAGCGTTCTTTCTGGGGAGCGGTGGAGTCACTGGAGAAGTCCATTCCAGACTTTGCAGAAATCATTGATAGTGTGAGAAACCTTCCTGGTATCAAGTAAGTATATTCACAATCAGTACTTAGAATCAGGATTGGTTTTCATTGAGGTCATATGTACATGTCAGTGGCGCATCCAGGGGAAGGGGGGGGGGGCACATCAGCTGCACCCCCTCCCCTTTCGGCAGAGCTTTTTAATTAATTTTTTTTTGGTTCTCAGTGAATTTTTTTGGCAAAATAGACACCCGAAAAGCCAAGGACCTTTCTGGGGGGAGGGGGGCTTGTCAGCAAATTTTTCGGGTAAAATAGACACCTGAAAAGGCTGATTGCCCCCCCCCCCCTTTGAAAATTTTTTGATCCGCCACTGCATGATGTAGTTTCATCCACAAGTGGGTACCATGAAGATATTTAAGGTACGGTTAAGCCCAAAAGAAAAGCTTACAGCCTACATGAAATTTTGATAGGCCTATGAATGATTGTGTACAACATTGCATGTACATGTAGGCTGTAAGCTTTTCTTTTGGGCTTAACTGTATGTTTCATCATCATCAACGGTGATCTGTCAAATGACAGGTTTTGTAACTCAATCAGTTTCTACAACAAATGCCTCCCAAAAGACATGTTCACATATGAAGCAGCAAATCCCCACTGTAAACCCCACATTTTGTTTGTGAGTACATATAAATGGTACATGTACATGTACATGTGTATGAGGCAGCAACATAAAAGGTAACGCTGAGGCATGACATTTTATGCCTCCGCCCACCATAGGTAGTTGCCGGAGGCATTATGTTTTCGAGTCGTCCGTCCGTCCGTCCCGTTTTCGTTCTCACGATAACTTAAGAACCGTTTGACAGATCAACTTCAAACTTGGCTCGTGTATGCATATGGGAGGGACAATGATCTGATTAGATTTTGGAGTCTCAAGGTCAAAGGTCAAGGTCATAGAGGTAATAATACTCATAAAAATGGCTCGTTCTCGCGATAACTTAAGAACCATTTGACAGATTGGCTTCAAACTTGGCTCATGTATGCACATGGAAGGGACAATGATCTGATTAGATTTTGAGGTCACAAGGTCAAAGGTCAAAGGTCATAGAGGTCATTATGTACATGGAAATGGTACATTTTCACCATAACTCAACAACCATTTGACCGATCAACCTCAAACTTGGCACAGGTATGCATATGGGAGGGACAATGATCTGATTAGATTTTGGGGTCTCAAGGTCAAAGGTCAAAGGTCAATCTTTGGCCATCTGTTTTATGTCTCTGTATTCTTCTACTCCACATTCTGCAAGAATGTCATGGAGGAAATTTTCCAGTGTTCTTCCATTTGACTTCTTTGCAGGCAGGTGACCTTCTATGACTGTCATCAATAATCTATCTTGTTGCATTATGTGTCCATGCCAAAGTATGTTTAGCTGCTCAAATATGTAGAGCTAGATTTGTGCAAAATTGGAGAAGTACTGTACATGTATTATAGGTCTGCAATGATGGAGTACACATTCAGTAGTGATGTAGTGGAAATAGAGAGTACTTTACCTTTTGTGTGATATCTTCCAAAGTATAGTTTTTCGTGAAGCGTTTTTGATGCTTCAACTGACAAAACTGATGTAGTATACAAGTGCATGCGTTATGTGTTTGGACATGCATGTGGAAAAGCTTTTCTTTATTATGGAATTCACATCCGTTTCATGATTTGTGGATAGAGATATCATTGAACTGTGTAATGATTTGAAAAAAGTGCCCCCCCCCAAAAAAAAAAAAAAAAAAAAAAATTAATAAAATAAAATAAATAAATAAATAAATAAATAGATGAATAAACAAAAACAAAAACAAAAACAAAAAGATGCAGTATATGCAGTGTATTGAAAGTACAACCATGGATCACAAAATTTTGATTTTGATACATTTTTGTAAATTTCTTGTCGCTGTAGTGATGAGATTTCTTTGAGAGATTGCCAGTTTTGGTGATGTAAATGTAATCATAGTCTTGGAGTCCTGTCATAATGATTTTGACTAACACAATGAAATAATCTGTATAGAAATAGAAGTAGAAACCCGTGTATGCACTTTCAAGGCTGTACGTAGGAATTTTTTTCCGGGGGGGGGGGCAAGAATAGGTTAAATTTTCAAGGAAAGAAGCATGCATGTGAGAGATCTTTTGCATTTTTAGAATTGAAATGGAAGGATCTGGTGCACACTTTGGGTGGATTTTTTTGAAAATTTCAATAAAAAAAGTAAGCTTGAAATTTCTGGTGGCAGGGAGCAACCGCCCCCCCCCCCCCCCCGGCTAAAACAATTAAGTATCTGTACCTTCAATAACCAGCCTCAAAGAGGCCTGCTCAAGATGCATCAGCAAAGAGTATATCGCTTCCAACTAATTACTCAAATATTCATTAAATTTGATCACACTCTAATTGCATCTGTGCTTTATTGTGTCACGTGTCATTAAGATGTCATCAGTCGTCAACTCACTACTAATATGATATCAAACACAATACTCATCAAAAGCCCATCAAGATTGTTTTGATGATAATCAATAGTGAAGATTACTCTTTAATTACTTTTAGAAACTAAGAGCTCTTGACTTTTCATCCTCTGTATCCAAGCCATTTCAAAACCAGACACTAAAAGAAAAAAAAAGGTTAGCTCACATAAGCAGCAGTAAACAGTGTTTTAAAAAAAAGAACTTCAGTTATTTCTAATCTCATGATACACTTAAATGAATGCTAATTTTTTTTTAAAAAAGAACATGTGCAGTGTTCTATCCCGTGATGTTCAATCTTCTCGTGCCTCAGAAGTGTGTGTTTTACATGTACCTTGGTGGAAGAAAATTCTTGTACATGCTTTGAAAATAAAATGTTTTGTCTCTTTTTTTTATTTTCTAGAACTAGTTTAGGAAGAGGCAGGGCCTGGCTAAGACTGGCCATGATGCAGAAGAAACTGGCCGACTATTTCAAGGCAATTATTGAATCAAAACATATGCTGAGGTGAGTATACATAGTACATGTAATTGTGACTGTCATATGAAATTATACTTACATCCCACGAAACAAATAGCGCACACTTAATAATAATAATTTTGTTTACCCAGGGAAGCCTCATCAGCATAATTGCTGTTCTTCCTGAGGGCCCTGCAGTTATTATAACCCCAGCAATTGCCAGGTACCCATTTATGTGGATTAATGTCTTGCCAAAAGATGTTAGTGACAGGCTGGGATTTGAACCTTCAACCCTTATATTGGGAGTCAAGTAAATGAACCACTATACAATGGCACCTCCACTTCCCTTGGGAAGTTTGGATAGATATTATTGTAACCTAATCAAAGTTAGATACATATAGTATACTTACCTTTTGATAATCAAGAGCACTCAGATCATGGATAAGGCCTTTAACGTACATTTCCTTGAATTTATATATTCATATATTTTCTTAAATTGTCAGTGAATGGTACGAACCAACAGCCTTGGTGATGGAAGAGGAAGCCATGGTGATCGCTGGTCTCCTCGTCGGTCTCAACGCCATTGATTGTAACTTCTGTCTGAAGGGAGACGACCTGGACTCTGCCCCATCGGTCATTGACTTCAGCATGTACTTCAAAGAGGGCAACTACCTGGATAAGCCTATGGAGGCATCATCTGGATCACCAACGTAAGATTGCTTGCATGGGACTGTAGAACACTACTCGGAGGAAAAGGGGCATATTGCTTGTGTTGAAAGCTGGAGAGATTTTGTTTAAACCAATGAAATTATGGAGAAATGGGGTTTTTCATGTAATCTTTGGATAATGACTACATCGTATTAAGAATGTATCAACTATTTGTACTATAATTGTATTTGCAGCATTCTGATGACTGAAAAGTGAATTCCTACACTTCATTCATGTTAAAAGCATACATTATTTGTTGCCAGGCAGAAGGGACAAGTGCCCTTGACCGGCAAAAGGGACTGAAGAGACATGTTGTCAAATATTGAGATTTTTAAAGAAATCTATGAATGATTACTTCAGGAACAATCCAGAATCTGGTATAAATTTCTTGAAGTAATTATTCATAGATTTCTCAAATATCTCAATATTTGACCGCATGTCTCTTTGTTCCCTTTTGCCAGTTAGTGGCTCTCGTCCCCTTCTGCAGGGCAACTATTAAACTATGTATTGATACAAGAAAGAATCTGTAGTGATGCTGTATTCTGTGAATGACTCCTTGCTCATTAGTATTAGTATCATGTTCTTGAATTTACATTGAAAAGGATGGATGTTAGAATGAATTACCCTGTTGATAGCTTTTGTGGATAGATCTTTTGTAGTTACATGTAACTATAGTGGCTTATATCTTACTTTCAGTTTTGAGCCAAATATAGTTCTTTTTTTATTTGCTGACAATTCAGTAAGCAGCAGAACGCACTTTTTTTTTCTGAAATCTTTGCCTTGATAATATCAGCAATAATATGTCAGACTTCTGCATTGAAAAAAGTGTGTTTTGTTGGATGTTCTAGGGCACCCACTGATGTCAACCTCGCCACATTACTGGACCAGAAGAACTACCTTGAGGAACACAACCGTCACCTTACATCACAGATTGCTGGTCTTCATTCCCGCATTAAGGCCTTAGAAGAATCTAATGCCAGTATGAAAGGAGAGGTAATTAGGAATCTTAAAGGCCAGGGCTGCGTCTTGCAAAGAATTTTGATCGCTTCGGATCAATCACAACTTTGAGATTGATCTCAACTCCTATCTCTTAAGTACACAGTTGAGATCAGTCTGGAAGTTGTGATTGATTCGAATCGATCGCAACTCTTTGTAAGACCGGGCCCCTGGTTAGATGTAAATGATAACAACAGAAATAAATGAAATGAAATAGATGAAAAGAACAGGGCCCCATTTCATAAAACTAGTTATCAGTAACAAATGCCACATTTCTATGACAAATTTGCTCTCAGCCAATCAGATGCAAGGATTTCAGTAGCTTATAACACTTATTGCAACCTGTTATTGATAACAAGTCTTATGAAACGGGGCCCTGGGCCATCTCCTAACATCACAGATTGATGGTCTTCACTCTTGCATTAAGGCTTTAGAAGAATCTAATACCACTATGAAACTAGGGAATGAGAATGTTGAGTCATTGTAACAGTGAAAAATGATTTGAGAGCTTTCTAATTTTTTCCTTTCAAATGCCCAAATGGAAGAATATTCCAGCAAAAATTTCCCAAGAAAATTATTTATTTGGAGGTGCCTTAATTCTTCAAATATGACAAGAAATACAAAGTTTGGACCAGGGTCTGATGCCTCATGTGTTTAGTCCTAAATACTAACATTCATGTTCATTGAAGTTCAGTGCATCTTTTGTGTGCTTTTCAGCAAAGTTTAGTCAGTGTGAAATGATAAAGAATGTTAATAACTTAAAAATTGGTTGTTACCAGCTGTTCCTGTTTACTAAGTAATCAATTACTCATGATAATTAGTTTAAAGTTTTTGTTCTAATGAAATAATCATATTTCATTTCTGTTTTGATCAGCTTGCCATGGCTAACAACAACTTCCTTAGTATACAGGCAGAGAATGACACACTAAGAGCAGAGAACAATACCTTGAAACAGCACACAGAAAGAAAACTAGAGGTATGAGAACATTCTTGTATTTTACTTTATTTTATTTTTGTATTCATTTGTTTCATTAAATTTGATTGTTATTTATTTGATACATTTAGTTATTTATTTTTCAAATTTATTTGTTTTATTATTTTCTTCTTCTTCTACTACTCCTTTTTCTTCTTATTCATTTATTTTTTATTATTATTTTTTTCATTTATTATTATCTTCTTCTTTTTTTTTTTTTTTTTTTTTTTTTTGGGGGGGGGGGGGGGGGGGGGGGGGAGCACTACAAACTATATTTGGATCTTTATACAGAAGGGGAAGGAGAGAGAGGAGGGGGTAGAAGGAAAAAGACAAGAGTTGAACAACATTGCTCATTATTTTGCAGGACCCTTGGGGAGAACAGTCTTGACACTGATTAGGCTGCCCTGGGGAATCACGACCAGTTTTTATTGTTTTTATGTTGCCAGGAAGGATCTCTTAAGATTTCTTTAGATTTGACTTGTTCAGTGATGGGCTGTCTATGACAAGAGATGGTAGATTATTCCATTCCAATATCACTCTTTGTGAAAAAAAGCATTGCCTCTACTTCACTTTATACATACATGTTGCTTCTTCAGGATTTTCTTCAGATTAGCGAGTTCTCGGATGCTGTTGTACTCACTAGATGTTATAGGGCAATTCCATAAAATATGTACGTCCGACCCCTTATATTTGGAACTTTCCTGAAATGATTCGTCTCAGGTTTGTAGTTCATATGAAACAATGTAATGCTCTCAAATTATCATGGCTTGAGTAGTTCACGGAGTGAAATAAACATAGAGAAAAGTGGGGGTCGGACGTACAAAAGGTTGATCATTTTATGGAACAGCCCTATAGGTATTGGCGGGAATGGATGTTTCTCCAAGAGATGCAAAGATGTGATAGTTTTAAGGCAAGAAATTCACTACGTGACATATCTAGCTACATGATGGATGTATGACAAACATGTTGAAAAATATTGTATTCCATGAAGGTATCACAACACTAGAAAAATGAACAATAAAATTGAAGACAAAATATTCTGTAAATGTAAGTTTGTTGCTACTGAGCAGCATTCTTTATATTCTTTATATTATATTGGATGGTTCTGAATGAGATACCAGAGAATATTCCACTAATTAGGGCCAATATTGCACGAATCCAAGATGAGTGCAATATTGGCCCTAATACGTGGAATATTCTCTGGTATCTCATTCAGAGTGGAATATTCCTGTATTGCATGAAATAAAGCCATCCAATATAATTATTATTATCTATACCCAACCGGAAAGGGATTTAAAATTCAATAAAAGTCATTTCAGCAACTAAAAAGGGCCCCATCATGCATTTATTTTGATCATACAAGTTTGACTTACCCCTTTATGAGGTCATCAGTGTCGTTTGTGTATTGCATGTATTGCGTATCCGCGCTTTGTAATCTTTATCGCGCATGTTTGTTTTATTGCACACCCGCGAAGAGACCATGCAGTATCGCATAATATTGCACAGCAAATTTTGTACATGAGCCTATGGGGAATTTGGCGTTTTATGCAATATGCTCTGATATTGCACAGACAAATCATGCAGACAAAAAATGTGTGTTTTTAATGTGCCGTTAAAATGCCGTATATAGATAATTATCATAGATATTGCTTGAATTTACAGCTATCAGGAAACTTGTCCTCAGCCTGTGTAGAAGTTTATCTTGCAGTTGTGAGAACTGAAGCCTTAGCCGTACAGCTGAACTTTACGATCTGAAATGTTTGTCTAAGTTTCATGAATTTGAAGCTTCATTAACAAACTTTTCCTTCTGGGTAGAAGAATTAGTATTATTCATTCAACATTTGCACAAAACAAATATAACAATGTAATCAGTGTAATTCAAGAAACATTAAAAGAATATCACTTATAAATGCATATGTCTTGATGGCAATCTTCTGAGTGCAACAGTTGGCTGCTGGGGAAAAGGGAAGCAAATTTTATCACTGTAACCTTAAGGGTCCCTTTTCAAACCAACTGATGCATTCAGAAGGCCAGTAAAAATATAGTTTGAAGGTAAATAAAATGTTACTATTCATACCGGTAAACAAAACTACTGAAGGGGGGGGGGAAACAAAATGAAAAGCAAACATTTATGGTGATACATGGTCATGAACAGTGTTTCTAGGGTTAGAGACATTTAAACAAATTGCAAAATAATTAGAGAAGAATGAAGTGAATCCAGATTTAGAGTCATTGAACTCATTAGTACAGATCTGTTTAAACTTTAATCATGTTGTAGATCTAATGGAATTAAATTGTGGTCTAGATCTAGGATATAGAAGGAAATGGATTCAGATCCAAAGGCGATATTTGTGATTGCAGACCTTTTAAACTCTTGGCTACTTGACTTTGGTGGCCCCTGTATTACACCTATGGGAATCAGAGAAATCAGTATTCAACAGATAAAATGTGAAATTACCTATAGCTTGGCCTAAGTCTAAACTCAGTTCTTTCTTGGTAGACCTGTTTGTGTAGAGCTCTAGCGGTGCTTTGATGTTTCTTATCTGGATATTTTCTTTGTAATTCTCCTTGGAGCATTCAGTGCCCATTTGCATTTTTCTCTTGGGGCTATCTGCAGCCGTAGTCTTTAAAGGAGTATTCTGAGCAATACACCCTGGTGGTTTTAAACATGACTTCACAATTTGGGAACCACCCTAGTTAAATGCAGAAATGCAGGTTGCTACAATGAAATAATTTACTTTAACATGGTTGTATACTGCAATCAAGTTTTTTTTTATTTTTTATTCCCTTGTACACTTATACTGAAGCATTAAGTGCTTGTTAGGAATATGTGTAATTTCCATTACATGTATTTCACATTGAAATATGAGGATACAGTACTGACGGTTGCATGGTAGCTCCATTTCATTATGATACCGTGAGTTTTGATCTTCAGAGACATTCTGCCATGTTTGCTTTGTTTTTGTCTAAAGTTGCATTCATGGGACTGAGTTTTTATGGCGGTTAAAGAACTCTTGCTGGAATGAAGCCAAATGACTTCTTCATTCCCTTTGTTCATATGTATTACAGGGCTGGATAACACATAAAGGTGCTTTCACACATGATGTGACAGTGTGGTACCACGCTGTGTCACCACACTTTTTTGTGTACAAGCCTATGGGGTATAGTGCGACAAAAAAATGTTGCTAAGGCAGGACACACTTTTTTTAGCTGCAAAAAATGCGCACCAATCAAATTTCTAAAAAGTTTGTGCAAAAATTGTTGCCATGAGATTGCTTGCACAAGTTTTGACAATGTGCTCTCTTATTGAGAGTTGACGCGTTAATGTGCGTTCATTAGCATATGTGGTGACACGAAGTCCCATCATGTGTGAAGACAAAACAGTGTGGCGCCACAGTGTGGTACCACACTGTCGCATCATATGTGAAGCACCTTAATCCTTGGAAAGATTCTTTAGTAGATGGTTTTGCCTTGTCACATTTTTCCCCACTAAAGGTGCTTTCACACATGATGCGACAGTGTGGTACCACACTGTTTTGTCTTCACACATGATGGGACTTTGTGTCACCACATATGCTAATTAACGCGTCAACTCTCAATAAGAGAGCATATTGTCTAAATTTGCGCAAGCAATCTCATGGCAACAATTTTTGCGCTAACTTTTTAGAAATTTGATTGGTGCGCATTTTTTTGTATCTAGGCAGCAAACAAAAGTGTGTCCTGCCTCGGCAACATTTTTTGTCGCCCTATACCCCATAGGCTTGTACACAAGAAAGTGTGGTGACACAGCGTGTTACCACACTGTTGCATCATGTGTGAAAGCACCTTTACTTCCTTATTATCTTAGAAGTCCTATTTTCTCAGACTACACATTTTGTGGTTTGAAGATCCAGATTTCTAATGTTAATCAATGAAGTTCAATTCAGTTCAATGCAATCATTTATTATAAAACATCAGAAGTTTACATAGTTCACATATCAATACAGATTAGAAAAATATGATCAAGGCACAAATTGCTTTAAAAACTGCAAATGTAGTAAGTGCATGTACAGAAGGAAAACATAAATTAACAGATGCTACTACATGTATGAATAAGAAATATATGGAAAATAGATAATGAAAAGTGTGAGATCTATGACTCTATATAAAAAAAATAGGGAAGGGCATAAAAGCTAGTTGTTCCATATTGAATTGAAAGTTCATGCGACCTGAGAAAAAGTAACACCTGAGCTAGGTTGCTGTTGTCATACACTAAATGATAATTCCATGTCTGAAAGCATAAGTTAGTATATATGGGAAATACAACACAAGGCGCACATGTACATGTATATGCCACCAGTCTGTTCAAAAAATGCTTGTTACCAGAGAAAAATGTAAGGTCTAGCACCGTTTCTGAAGGCTAGGAGTTTTTTTCAAAAACTGGGTTTAGCTTTTGAAATGTTGATTATGGGGAAATTATATACATGTACAGGACATGTACTTGTTTGATATAGCAAAATCCCAAAGCAAAAAAAAAAAAAAAAAAAAAAAAAACTTATACTGTAATATCACACTTTACTGTTTGTCTTGCAGCACTAATGTCCTTTGGCAAGACATAAATCTATATTTGCCACACTTGACCTAGGTGAGGTAAATGGGTACCTGGCAGGAATTAATTCCTTAATATGGGTGTGCACTTTTAATGGCTGTCGGGCTAAAGCCAAGGTTATAATATCCAAATTCCTTTGGAAGCGCATGTAGACGTTAGATAATAATATGATTTGTGCTATACAAGAACAGAATATTACTATTATTATTGAACTGTTTCTGGTTTCTCTTTTACTTCAGATGGTGAAAGCAGATATAGAGACAGAGAGAGAAACATATAACACTTCTAGACAAGGACTAAATGAGATGTACACAGAAGCCAAGCAGAGGTTACAGCAAGAAACACAAATGAGATTGGTAAGTTTTAGCTTGTTGAACACTTCAGGCTATGAATAATGTATAAATAGATGTGTTTGTGAGTGGTTTAAGCTATTTGGTAGCATTTGTGAGAGCTTTTGACTGTGGTCAAATTGGTTTGAATACAGTGAGTTCTAAAATCTTGGAAAATCAGACACCTGGTTTGAGGTAAAAATTATTGCCATCCTATGTGTAAGAGAATTTTTTTCTAATATTGCAATAATTCAAGCAGTTTGTTTATACGTTTATACTTTTTACACAATTATGTTTATGAAATCCGTTACTGAATATTCATTTGTTTCAGTTTTGTGTATTATTTGTGTTTAATCTTATGTTTTCTTGGTCTATGAATCATTATACATCATCCAGTTATATTTACAAACCACTTTAGTGAACATTTATTTGTTTCACTTTTGAGCAATAATCAAAACACTCCATTTATACCCAACTGTGTTTATAAACCTGCTATTTAGTATTCGTTTGTTTCAATTTCATGCATTGCATATATCTCTGATTGTACTTCATATAAAATTTTCATTACATCATCGATCATTGTGGATTTCTGTTAAATATGATAAGAGATATTACAAATTAGAAGCATAATGAAGCTTTCAGAATATTTGTCATGTTTACTTTTTAAATATATTCTTGTTATCTTGTTATCTTTTCTTTCTTTTCTTTCTCTCCCAAAGCACTTTAGGACACATTGATGTCATGTGTTATGCACTATACAAAAACTGTTCATTATTGTTATCATTATTATTATTATCATTATTATTATCATTTTATAAAATGACAGTGTTGTAAGTTCAACCTTTTATTATAAACTGAATGCAATTCAGTCTTCAGGCTGCCATGTTCAGTATTTTAATAGACCGTTCAATTCAATGAATAATTTATTTTTTGTAACACTTTTTTTTCTGTGAAGTTCAATAAGATAAGAGAGGCATGTACATATCGATAATTATGTAGTCTTGCTGAGAACAAAATATGCTAGATATCTTTTCTCTCAAGATATATTTACCAGCGTGAAGTACTGGTGGTACATACATATACAAAGAGTAAAGCCCTTGAGTACTTGAAGGCTTGATCATGGCTGTTCACCTGAAGTGAGGATAGTTACATACTTGTATATTTTAGTTGTATTTTCCTTGGGCTATTTTAGCAAGATACAGATAGTGTTGTATGGTTGTGTTGACTCTTTCAAAAAAGCAGTAAAACATCATCTTTTCATTTCCAAATAAACTGTGTATCTGAACTTCGTACTAGTAATAATATCAATGCTTTTCCTTTCTATTTGTGATGAAATTGATGCTCTACTCCGTAAAAACGCATGTTATTATATTAAGAGTGTATTGTATTATTCCTTTTTGTCTCATTTCTTGTAATATATGCCTAAGGTATAACTCTTTTGTGTTATATTTTAGCTGTTTTTTTTTTTAATTTTTTATTAAAGTGCCTAGAGATGGATTTCTATAAAAGCTCCATATTA